>OY728135.1:462939268-464189268 GCA_963277665.1 Viscum album
TTCCTGAATAACGCAACATGAAGGAAGCAGCGGAGGGTCTGGGCCTTGTTTTTTCGGCCCATTCCCTCCACGTTAACATGATAACAAGTGGGAGAATATTTACCTAACATTAAATATTAAATAAACTCACTTCAATAATGTAACACCAAAACCCAACATAAACCCCCTACCTCAAGATTTGTTGGAGGTGTCGCGGTTGCAGTGAGAGTAGCATCCATGTTGGATGGAGTCATCAGCATTTGTCGATCCCAGACCATTTCTGCCTGAGATTTCTTCCTCCATCAGTGGATGTTTCTGTATAACTTCTCCAAAGATTCCTCTCTTGAAGAATCCGTGCCAAAACCCCACCCCAATATCCATTTAAATAAGAGGGTAAATGGTGGGTAACACATTGAATAATTAATGAGGTTCATTAAATGAATTAAGTAAACTCTTTTAATTCACAATGGTGGAGTTATGTAGTTGATGAGTCAAGCAATTAAATGGCTTGACATGTCACCGGTCCTGCCACCACCGCTCATTCATTGTGGAAAAATAAAATAAAATAAAAATTACATGTTATTTTATTATTCCTTAAAAAGTAAAAAAACTATCATTTTCTCCCGACCAACTATGGTTAATGTGAAACATCTCTTAAGATAATCCCAGCACTTCAGATTCAACGCTACTCTCGGATTTCAATTCCGAGCACCGGTTCAACAGATAGAAAATGCCGACAGTGCGTTTACTGAACGCACCTAAAAAAAGTTCCAAATTTCATTTTAGGCACACCGGGCCACGAAATCACACACTGTAAAATTTCACACACTCGTAATAATCCCAAATAATTAAAAAAATCATTGAATTTTCCTAGACTTTACATTCTCCACACCTTGGGGATTTACATCCCCGAAGGCAAACATGGATACACAAACATAGAGGGGTACTGGGCATGCATATGATCCTCTCGATCCCATGTGATATCTTGTAGATTCTTGTGTTTTCACGAAACAAGAACCATAGGTTTCGACTATCCACGAAGGATCCGCTTCTATCGATCATCTATCTTCATTGGGTACTCCGCAAAAGTCGCCCTGTCATCAATCTCCAACTCTCCATGGTCGATGACGTGAGATGGGTCATGCACGTATCTCCTCATCTGGGATACGTGGAAGACGTCATGCACCCTCTATAACTATGGTGGCAGTTCAAAGTGGTACACCACCATGAGAATCCATAGAAGTATCTAGAATGGTCTGATAAAACTCGGGTAGAGTTTGCCTCCTTGACCAAATCTCTATAGACCCCATTAAGGGGATGTTCACAAGAAAACATGGTCCCCCTCCTAGAACTCTAGTTTTCTCTATCACCTATTGGAATAGGACTTCTGTTGGCTCTTTGTAGTCTTCATCTGCTCTCAGATAACCTGAAACTTCTCAAGGGTATCTTGTACCATCTTTGGTCCCACGAGTGCTGGCTGTCCTGGATCCATCTAGCACAAGGGTGGTCTTCACGGTCATCCGTACAATGCCTCAAAAGGGTCCATACCAATGGTTGAGTGATAATTGTTGTTGTATGAAAACTCCACCATGGGTAGGTGGTCCTCCCAAATGCGACCAAAATCTTAGACACATGCATGAAGCATGTCCTCTATGGTCTGGATGGTCCGCTCAGTCTGACCACCTATCTATAGGTGACAAGTTGTGCTTAAGCGAAGCTAAGTCCCAAAGGCCTCCTGGAATCCTTTCCACAACTTGGATGTGAAGAGTGCGTCATGGTCTAAGACTATCATCTAAGGAACCCAATGAAGTCTCACGATCTCCTAAACTTAGATACATCCCAGGCTCTCTACTGAACCCTTCTCTCGAATAACAAGGAAGTGGGCCGACTTGGTAAGTCTTTCAATGATCACCTAAATGGTAACGTTCCCTCTAGACGTATGTGGTAACCCTGTCACGAAGTCCATCAATACCCCTTTCCACTAACACTCTGGTATCTTTAGGGGTTGGGTCAAGCCTACTGGTACTTGATGCCTGGCCTTCACTTTCTGGCAAGTGAGACTTCTAGAAACAAACTCCACCACAACTTTCTTAATCCCTAGCCACCAATACTGACGCCGGAGGTCTAGATACATCTTCATCATGCCTGGATGTACTACCAAGGGGGATGTGTGGAACTCCCTCATAACCTCCTCTTTTTACTCCCCTAGTACAATTTTATGTCCTCTTAAAAGGACAGTGTGCTCCCCACCTTCATAATTTCTATCAAGTGCATGGACTAACGATATCTGAGCATGTGTAGTCTCGCAGCTGCTGTCACTGAGTTGAACCTCCCATACTCACTGAAGGAGTGGAGGGGAAACTACCATCTACTAGAGGTATACTATCTCATATCTATACATGTATGATATATTAAGTGATGCTAATATCTCTAATGCCTCATTCAATAGCTGGAAACTCGATCTCCATCTAAGTGCATTTGCCACTATGTTCCCCTTCCTAGAAGTATAGACTATTTGAAAGTCATAGTCCTGGAGGAACTCTAGCCAACGTGACTATCTCAGATTCAGATATTTCTGTGTAAAGATATATTTGATAATCTTTTGGTCTGAGTAAACAATGAATCGCTCACTTATCAAGTAGTGTCTCCATATCTTCAGCGTGAAGACCACTACTGCCAACTCCAAGTCATGAGTCGCATAATTCTGCTCATGAGGCCTCAGCTATTGAATGCTCTGCTGGCATGTCTCTGACCATAGGTAGGGTTTCCCCTTCTTCGTCAAGACAGTCATAGGTGTTTCTACTCTAGAGAAGTTGGGTAAGAAGCTCCAATAGTATCATTCTAATCCAAGGAATCTTCACACCTCAGTAACACTCCTGGGTGGATCCCAAGCAAGTACTGCCTCGATCTTTGCTGGATCCCCTGCAACTCCAGCCTCTGAGATGACATGTATGAAGAAGTGGAAATTATGTATCCAAAACACACACTTCGAGAGCTTCCCATATAATTGGTGCTCCCTAGGTTTTTCCAAAACTATCCTCAAGTGTACAATGTGCTCTTCCTTGAATGCTAAGTACACCAAGATTTCGTCAATGAAGACCACCACAAATCGATCGAGGTATGGATGAAATATCCTGTTCATAATCTCCATGAAAACTAACAGAGCATTGGTCACACCGAAAGGCATCACCAAGAACTCATAATGGCCATACCAACATCTGAAGGTCGTCTTTAGTACGTCCTCATCCCATACCCTAAGCTGATGATAGCCAGATCTGAGGTCTATCTTCGAGAACCAATTTTCTCCTTTCAACTGATCAAATAGATCATCATTCCTTGGTAGAGGATACTTGTTCTTCACAATCACCTGGTTTAGGTGCCTGAATTCCACGCATAGCCTCAAACTTCATCTTCCTTCTTATAAAACAACACCGGGGATTCCCATGGAGAAACACCAGGCCTTAAGAATCCCTTCCTTCATAATTCCTACAACTATACCCTCAGCTCTCGGAGCTCCATAGGGTCCATCTGATATGCTGGTGTAGATATCGGTGTTGTTCTTGGGTACAAGTCAATGCAGAATTATACCTATCTAGGAGGTGGTAGTCCTAGGACATCTTATGGAAATACATCCTCACACTCATCCACCGCCGCTGGAAACTGTGGACTTGCCTCATCCACCGTGTTAAAGGTCATGCAATCCAGCTGATATATAACTGGATGCACCCTCCTGAGTATATGTCTATCTCATGCTGCTCTGTTTTCCTTCTCCCCAACAAAGGAAACTGTCCTCCATCTCTAGGTGTACATCACACTGTACATCTCAAGCTGTTAATCTATGTGTGAACTACTAATACCCAGTCCATTCCTAGAATGATTTCATAGGGCATCAACGCCGTTACTAGAAGATCCTATCTAAAACTCTCTCCTCTGAGAGTAAGATCACACTATCGGCACCGGTGTGTGACTACTGAATCTCCTCCTGTAGAAGTATCCAAATGCAATGGTCGAGCTAAAAGTTCATTCCAAATATTAGAGTCCCAAACTAACTCCATGACAAGGAAATAATATCTATCACCTGTGTCAATAAGTAATACTGCTAATGTAGAGAAGATACAGATCGTACCTCATATCATCTCAAGGATTTCAGGATCGTGAGCCTCTACAGCATGTAGTTGGGCCTGTCCCCATCCGCACGCTCACTAAGCTTGTCGTTGATCACATGGGTGGGGGGGGGGTGGTGGTACTTCCTGGTGACCCCGACCACCCCCCACTGTACGTCCTACTTCCCTACCTCATCTGCCGCCTGGATGATGCTCATGCGCCTCTTGATGCACCTACCTTGATTGACAGTCTACTTTCTTCTAATCATCCGCACAGAGAGTCATATAGTCACAAGCTCTATGACCTTGTCCCCCTCACGAAAAATAGATCATGCCTCGCTAGTTGCTCCCTTAGCCTCTTGATCTTTGCACCTATGACCCTGTATCCCTGGGTCACCCTCTGGATGGTATATCCCACTTGGTCTTCTGCATCATCTATCTACTTCTAGCTATAGATGACTCTGCTACCTGTTGTTCGATAGGGGCTCTCACTTTCAGTGCCTGCTAGGCAAGTAATCTCTCCATCACCAAAGCTCTATCTAGCACCCCAACCTACATTGAGATGCTGAGAGAAACTGTCACAGATCTAATCTCTCGTCATAGCCCCTGATCAAAGGTTCGGGCCCTGAATTAAGGGTCTTGTACCATGTCAGTGAAGTATCGATAGAGGTTAGTAAATCTCTCTGAGTACTGAGCCACAATCTAGCTTCCCTGCTGTAGATTTAGCAGCTTCTGAATACACACAAAGCTTAGTTTCACTGGAACAAACTCCACCCTGAAAGGGCTCTCAAAGTCTAGCAAGGTGAGGGTCCTATCCTCATGCACCTAGAGTGTCGAGCTCCACCATCATCCTGCTGAGCCTTGAGGAAGGCTAGCGACTAAGATTTCCAAATGTTTGGCAAGTTTCTCTACTAAGAAAATGACCCATAAAATAGCCTCAAGTTAGTACTCTGCTACCTGGGGGTCTGTCTATCCTCAAAACCTCAGAGGCCACTATCTTTGAAACTCATGTAATGAACTCATCTGACATGCATTATCCACTGGAAGCATCTTCCACTCAATGGGTGGTGGTGCTGCTGGTACAACACCTGAAGGTTCCATCACGGTGGTTGGTCCCTGTACCAATGCCTCGTTGATCGGGGGGCCATTGTCAGGATCTCTAACCAGAATCCTAGATGGGTATCTTCATGGATGCATCCTATAATAAACATATGTTCCATGGTCAATAAGTTATACCTAGTTAGGTGACTCAATAAATATTAATAAAACATTTCAAAACACTATCAACCGGTGTTTTCATGTACTGAGTCAGAAAACAGAATTCAGGGTCCTAGTGTATGGATACATTGGCCGCTGCACCAACAATAGACTCTATGTACTGAAAACCTAACTCAAGAAACTTTGCAACACTACCTCTTTAAAATTAAACTCTTAGATCTTCTAGTAGAACCGACCTCCCTCTGATACCACCTTGTCATGACCCGTCCCACGAGACCTGAACATGACTAACGGAAGCCCACCCTCCATAGCCCAAGGGTTGGTGACTACCACCTGAAGGATTTTCTTGAATAGAGAAGGAATTTCCTTAGAGATATGTACACACTCAAAAAAGGGAAACTGAATAAACAACCAACAAAATTAAGGTATAACCATGAGACTAAATTACAAACAAAAGTACAACTGTAAACTTAAACCAGTGGGAAAAAATAAAATCCATATAAACTAAAAAGAAAGTAAACAACTGTTGAATCTTACCTGGAGCTCATCCTGGAGAGTAGTAGATATAAGTCTGAAGTCGAGGAAGAGGATCTCGATTACTCCCATCGCACCAAGCTCCACCAAGTCCTGAACCTCCAAAGTCTCCCTCATAGCCTAAATACTTGGCACCAGGCACACAAGTACAGGTGGAGCCTGTGTAAGGGTGAGTATAGAAACTCGGTATGGGACCTCGAGACCCTCAAAGGTCTCTCAGTAATCCAAAAAAGAAATCATCACAAGAAATACCACAAAGGTAATATCACAAGCATGATCTAAATCATGATGAAAAAAGAAAAATACACAACTCACTATAATGGTATAACATCAAGGTTACTTGGATATGGATGACTAGTCATAAATCCAGATCATCCTATCTATAGTAACTTTACTACTGACCTGTATAGGTCACTGTATGCAGAACCATATTGGTCACTAGATACTTACCCATATTGGCCGCTGGTGCTGACCCGTATTGGTTGCTGGTGCAGACCTGTATTGGTTGCTAGTACTGATCTATATTGGTCCCTAGTACAGAGGTAGGTATGATTAGTTATATGGGTAGATCATCCCACTACGGAGTTTCTGATACTGACCCGTATTGGTCCCTCTTCTTCCTCATGTTATAGTCATCCACTAAATTCTCGCACAAAGCACGCCTGATCTCCAAAAGATTATGCTATTCAAGTTATAAGTAATATTTTAACCGGTACGAAGTCCCACAAAAGCATACCCAAGGGTCTGCCCCGTTATAGGGGTCCCAACGTGACACACAACGCGTCGATCGGAGGCCTAGTCTGTGAGATATGTGCACTTTTGTAAGAAGGGACCAATTAGATTCAAGTCTGATCCAACCCAGGACACACATAAAACTCTGTCAAAACTCACTTAGAGTATTTCCAAAGGACTTCCTTGTCACAAAGGTCCTTATTCCACAGGCGGCGCGTTGATCGTATGCCCGGTCTATTAGTTACACCCCTTTCTGTGAAACATGGGTGATCATAAATCGGTTCGACCCACCTTGGTCAGCCCTTCCAAAATATGCCAAAGATACCTCTTCCCAAAATGGGTCCCAATGCCTCTGACGACGTGTCAAACACACACCCAGTTCTTCATTTATGGGTGTTCCTTTATTCGAGGGTCGGTTGGGTCTAGGCCCAATCTGACTCGGTCAGGCCAGCCCGACAAAACTGGTCCCAGGGTTTACCTGACATTGCCCGGGTCTGGCCCATTAAGGGTCATCCCGGTTCAATGGGTTCGACCCATTGGGGTCAGCCCGGCTGGTTAGCAGGCCCAAGCCGCGGTTGGCCTATCCTGTCGGGTGAGGCTCGGCCCACCCGTGTTGGCCCACTGGTCTGCGGGTCTGACCCATTCGTCTGGCCCGTGTCCAGCCCGGTCCGCCTAATGGTCGACCATTTCTCTAAGTTTCCCCACAGATGTGAGGCTGTTTCATCTAGCCAGTGGGGCGCTACTCCACCGTGTGCAACAGTCAGCCAAATGGTTGACTGGTCTCTAGCCGACACAGCATGTCGCGGGGCTGTGCTACCCCCTCCTGTCACGGCTGCTGCCACTGGAAGCGGCTAAGGGCACCACCCTTCTCCCACATGGCCATATCGGGTTAGATACCTCTGACCACTATGACACGCCACCATCTCACCGTCCGGGGCCGATTTCCATGGGCCTCCTCCGGCCGCCGTCAGTATGACGCACCGACGGTTCTTTCTGCGGGCCACCGGACATGCTCCAGTGGTTCTTTCATGGTGGAGTATACACCTATGAGTCTCTAAGACTACCATCGTCACTGTGTGACCCTCTGTCGCGTGTCGTCGTAAAAAATTGAGGAATGTCGTCCCCGATGAGCACAACATGAACGAAGCAGCAGAGGGTCCAAGCCTTGTTTTTTCAGCCCGCAACCTACGTGTTAACATGATAATAAGTGGGAGAATATTTATCTAAAATTAAAGATTAAATAAACTCACTTCAATAATGTTAAACCAAAATGAAATTAAACCACCTACCTCGAGATCCATTAGAGGTGTCGTGGTTGTGGTGGGAGGAGTATCCACATTGGATGCAGTTGTCGACATTCGTCGATCTCAGATCATTGATGCCTGGTATTTTATCCTTCGCTAGTGGATGTTGCAAAAAAACTCTGCTAGAGTTTTCTCTCTTGAAGAAGCCATGCCAAAACCCCACCCCAAGATCCATTTAAATATGAAGGGAAAGGTAAGTAACACATTGAGGAATTAATGTGGTTTATTAAATGAATTAATGAATCTATTTTAATTCATAATGGTGGAGTTACACAGTTGATGAGTCAAGACATTAAATGGATTGAAATGTCACCGGTCCCACCACAGCATCTCATTCGTTGAATAAAATGAAAAAATAACAATTACATGTTATTTTAATATTCTTTAAAAAGTAAAAAAAATATTTTTTCTCTTGACGAACTGTGGTCAAAGTTAAGCTTCTCTTAAGTTAATTTCAACACTACAGATTCAATGGTTCTCTCAGATTTCAATTCCATGCACTAGTTGAAAAGGTAGAAAATTCCATCTGCCCGTTTACTAAACATACCTAAAAAAAGTTTAGAAATTCATTCTGGGCACATTGGGCCTCATAATCACACGTCGTCAATTTTCCCAGACTTATAATAATATCAAATAATTAAAAAAATTACGTGGAATTTTCTGGGTCTTTACAAGTTTAGTTAATAAATTAATTCAAATACAAGGAAACAAATTGTTACCTACTTTGATGAAACCACTCCTTCTCATGATGACTTCCCTCGAAATGAAGAAATTAAGACTTATTATTGGAACACGAGGCTTAAAAATGTGGGAGTGAACTCTAAGAGAGTTAAAATGGGTAGGTATTTAAGATATATTTGATATAACATTGTGTTTTTGAAGGGTTTTAGGATAGAAACTTTTATATGTAAAAAAGAGCAGTATTTCTTTACAGAAATAATTTATGTGAAGGGTAAAGATGGAGTCACAAGGTAATTTGTTAAGTTTGGTGAGTAAATTTTGGGGATACATTTTGGAATGACTCCAATACCTGAAAAACGACTTCTATAATTCATAAATAGTATATTAAGTAAACAGAATTCAATATATGATAATGTACTTAATTTTACCACTCTTTTAACATGTTTACTTTTTTTACCATGTTAATTTTTTTACTAAAATTATAAGATGATCCCTATTACCCAATTATGACATGATAAATCAAACTTTTGACTCCATTTAATCTAAATAAACTTATAAAAATTAAAAATTCAACTTTTAAATGAAAAATATAATATATACAAAAAGGTTTTTTTAATAATGACTTTTTAAACATTAAGTGTTCTAAATTTTATTTCATATCAATTACTAATTAAATGTGTGTTAAAATATTTATTTAAGAATTTAAAAATTAAAATAAATTTATTAATTAAAATTATCAATTTAATTTATTAAGATAAAAATACACAATACTTTAAAAACAGTTGTTTAAAAAATATAATTTTTTAAAATAAAATAATTTTAACCATATTCCATTAAAATTAATTGATTATATTCTAGACACTTAAATTTTATCATTCATTTCTATTATAATATTTCATTAATTTTCATATATAATCAAATAATTAATTAATTAATTATTATTATTATTTTTAGTAATAATCAAAATAATATTAATATTATGTAACACTTAAAAATATATTTATAACAAAATATTTAATTATATATTTTTTTGATTCATTATTTATTATTTTGGAATTATATTATATTTTTTTACTAAATATTACATAACTTCAATATAACTTTTTGATACATTCATACCCAATGACTTTATATCCACCAACCGTATTTTAAACAACGATATTTCCAATGGCTATATATCTAATGACCATATATATAAAAATCATATTTCATTCCTATATATAGTCTTAAATAAATTCTTATAACCATTAATACAATTCATTTTCTATATCATAATTCTCTATTATATTTATATTTTTTTCCTTCTTTACATAGTTGTAATAGAGGAGATGATCTTCATGGAAAATCATGATTATAAATATTTAATGTTCACTATCTTTTTTTATCCTGTAGATTTATTCCTCTAATAGATTTATTTATTAATTTTATATTATATTCTCTTAATATATTAATTTTTTTAAATTTTAATATATTATCTCAATAAAATTTATTGCGATTCATTTTAGATCAATATTGCATGTAAAACATGTAATTCAAAACAACATTTATTTAAAAGAGAGATTCATACTAAATTCTTTGAGTGTTCCACTATTATCCTAATTAGTATAGTCCAATGAATAATATTTTTTGTACCTTTTCATATTTTTTTCTAAATATGTTTTTTCATTTTCTCTATTTAATTATTTTTGTATTTTTATCTCTATTAGTGAAACTATTATCTTTTGTTAATATAATTATTTTTTTTTTTGGAATTGATACTTCTCAAAATTTAACCTTTCACTATAAATTCTTTAGGGATAAAAAAAATTATTATATCTTTATACATATAATTTTCATTTGTGTCGAATGAATATGCTTAATATCACATAAAATTTCAATGATCCATTAAATAGGATAAAATGTGTCTAAGTTTTTTTTTAATTTGTAGATATATTAAACACTCCAAAAATGTTATTATTTGAGAAATCTATATCACACTAAGGTGTTGTTAATTATTAAATGAACATTTATTTAAAACTGTACATAGTTATTAAGCTAAAAAATTAAAAAAATTTAAGTAATTTTTTTTTGATTTATGGGTGTTGTGATAATCAATAAGGGGAAAGTGTATGAGATAAATTATGGTCTAATCTCCATTAATTTACTTAGCTATATTTTACTTTGATAGTTCAAGAAACACTTTATTATTTTTTAAAATATTTCTTAGTGTAAAAGGTTTAAGGAAATGCTAATAATTATGAAATCATATATATAATCTATTAAGTAAGATTCTTGTCAAACCAAGTAATACATAAGAATTCATGAATATGTATAGGTAATTTTTTTAAAAAATTAAAATTACTAGCTCATACATATGATTATTTTCAATTAAAAAATTGTGAATTTATACACATGATAATTCTCTATATAATTTTTGAGCTTTATGAATTTATAAAGTTATGTTTAATAACATATTAGTCATACACATGGGTTTTCACTCATTAGTGTAACCAATTATGTCATATCTAATTAAAGGTTAACACAATAAAATATTTTTAAATCAAGGAAAATAAATACATTTGAAATACCTTATATTTATGACACATTATTACATGATTTATGAAATAATATTACACTTAATAAAACCTAGAATATTGATAATTCATTTATATTTTGGAATTAGGTACATTACATTACAACAAAATACATTAAAAAGCATCATGTCTATTGAAAACTTTTTTAACATATTTATACTTCAAACTACATGGGATAATCTGGGGACATTCATAAGAAATGGGTGAGTAATAAATCATAATAAGAAAATAAGCATTGAATAACATGAAGAGAATAATAAATGTTAGACAATAGGAATAAAAATAGGGAATAAAATGAGTATTAATCATAAAAATAAATAACGAGACATCATATAGCATGATAATCATAAAGGAAACATGGGAAATGTGTCACGACTTAGATCACTAAATCATTAACATAGGTCAAGGATAACTACAAAGACATCATGATGGAAAAAGTTCAATTAAGTAATTAGGTTTACTTCCTATCCCAATATCACATCTCATGAGACTAAATATTACCCAATTCATTGTTGCACTATATAATTCTAGGTATACCGATCATATTCATTTCATTATCATGAATAAATGTTCCATAAATATCATACAACATGGATTTATTCATCATCATATTTTATTCCACAATAAAGGAGGGTGGAATAAATACATGTAATTCCCAAGTAAAAGAATTATAAGTGTATACAGGTGAACACCCATTAGAAGAAATGAGTATGATATTCATTACACAATTATTTGGGCATGGAAAATCTTGGTGAAATTTCAGCGGCATAACGACGTCAGTAAAAAATTCATAATTTTTTTGATGATAGATGGAGGGGTATATCATAATTTGGAAATAAAATGGGATGTAATAAGGGCATGTAAAGATAAAAAACATTACGAATTATAGGTATAATGTATAAGATAATAAATAAACTTGAATATAGAAGAGAATGTGAGGATCCCTTACCTTGAGAGTCTGACTGCAAATGCTTGGGAGGATCTTATTTAGAGCATGAGGGAACATTGGGAGGACTATAGAGAAAGGTGTGTAGAGTAAGTACATTATAAAAGGATTTTTAGTGAATAGAAGCAGGATATTCTGTGGGTTTATATAAGAGAAGAGTGGGGATTTCATTACTATTTCCCAAACTTTGGTTTTGTACCCTATATAATAAAATAGCCAAAACCACAAACCTTATCATGGTTTTGGCCCATGGTTTTTTTCTAAATATGTTAATTTTTATTTATTTTGTAATGAAATGGAAATAAATTAAATAATATTACCCTTGGTGATGTGGAGGTGAGTCATACTCTTAAATAAATGATTTTAAATCCTAAAAAGTATGTTATATTTTTTGGAGGATTCATAATAGCTTTCTAAGATTAATAAAATAAAACTAAAATCTCATTATTTTAAAGTGAAAAAAATAGATTTTGTCTTGGATACCATATATATTATTTATTACATCACTTTTGGGTTATTATGATGTCATAATCGGCACCATATATTTATATAGTATTTCATTTTTACCTTAAAAATTCGATTCTCTCAGAGAATTGTGATAAAATAACCATTGGATAATTTTGACATTCTATTTCAAAAAACAATATTTATCTTAACCAAATAATTTTTTAAATATGTAAGTTTTTACTTTTAAAATAAAATCAACTTTTATTTCTAAGTTATGGGATTTTTTTTACAATAAAATTTTTTGAACCCTTATAAAAATTTCATTTGAATTCATAAATATTATATGATCTTTTATATTTAATAAAAATTATTCCATAATGATATTTTATTAAAAAATTATTTATTTCAAAAATCCATTATTTTATTAAAATAAATTCATTAATTGAATTTTAATATTACCCAAAAAATACTCTTTGTGTTTTATTAAACCAAAATAAAAATAATCTATAAATTAAAAATAATAATAAGTAAATTTAACCATTATTATTTTGAAAATAATACACATAATAATATTTATAGGGTATTGATACATATCCCTTTTATACACCAGAAAACTCTTTAAGGGTAAGGTGTGTGATGATGAGACATTCGGTTGTGGTTCAGTATACATGGTTTCAGTTGTGATCTTAATGATCTTGAACTTCTCCAATTGAAGGTTTATCTCATTATTAAGTTGTTGGACCTCAACTTGGGCTTGGTCAAGGAAAAATGAAAAAGATTCTATCTCATTTGGAAACTCTGATAAATGATATTTATAAGGTATGATCCAACTATTTGTGGTCATCAATTCCTTTTTCTATGTCAATTGGATTTATTAAAACCCTATATTAATAATAATCCTGTGATCATTATCAAATGGCTATTTTATCAATAGTAACAATTCTTAATGGTATTTCAGATTCAATAATATATAATAAAACCAATGAAGTTCATGTGTTTTCTATAACCATAGTACATAATAATGCATTTAATTTAAATCATAAGGGTATTTTTAATTATAAATGTTTGGGTAATTAAAATATCCCCCCATTTAGAAATTTCTCTCTAAGAATTTTTTTCCACATTGAAATAGATTATGGTAATTTTTCTTCATCACTTCCTATTGTTCCGACATCGCTTCTTCAAACTTTTTGTTTCTCTACAACACTGTGATCATGTTCATTGTCTTATTGTGTAGAACATTGTCTCTATGATCTAAGATCTTCACCAGATGATCTTCATATGAGAGGGAATTCACCAATGGTGCAGTCCTTGTAAGGTGATCCAGTGACAAGTCCTCTTGAATCATAATGAAGTTTGCAGTCTTTTTTAGATGATCCACCACAACCTATATATAATTGTATCCTTTGGTTTTGTTTGGATGTATGATGAAAATGTGTATAGTAATTTTATCTCGTTCCAATGTAGGTATGGGTAATAGTGACAAGTCCTCTTGAATCATAATGAAGTGTGCAGTCTTTTTTAGATGATCCACCACAACCCATATAGAATTTTATCCTTTGTTTTTATTTGGATGTATGATGAAAATGTGTATGGGAATTTTTTACCATTCTTATGTGGGTATGGGTAATGGTTTCATAATTACCCTGTATTTTTTACTTTTAACCATCACTTGATGATATACAAGACATATTGATGTATATTCCATGATATCCTTCATCATATTGTTCCTCCAATAATGTTCTCGTAGATCTTGATACATCTATGTGTTTCCATGATGGATAGAGAAGGTTAAACTACATGCATCATCCAAAAACTCCTTATTTAACCTTTCATTGGATGGTACATGGAGTCTTGACCCAAATCTCACAACACCTTCATCAATAAAATTGAACACTAATGATTTTCTTTTTTTCTTATAGCTTCCACTACTTCTGAATTCCCACATTATCTCTTTGAGCATCCTTTATCTTCTTCAGAATGGATGGTTAATAAATTATTTTTGAAAGGATTGATTATGTTCCTTAATTTATCTTTCCCATGTCCATCCTTTCCAAATATAAGAATATTAGACCCCTCTTAGTTATCATCAATGATATAATTGATGGATCCTTTCAAATTAGAGTGTTTTATACTTTATTTTCTTTCTTAAGATGGTAGTGAATTGATCATTCATAGTCCTTGATCAGTTTTAAACTTCTTCTTTGGTGCATATTCAGCTATTTCTATGTGAATATTTACTTGAGGCTTTTTGTATTTTTATATATTTCACACTTCCCACCAAAGAGATAATATTACCATATTTTCAAAGCTATTTTCACTCCATCCAAATCTAGATCATGCATTGGGTAATTATTTTCATGATCAATAAACTACCTTGAAACATAGGATATCACCTTTTCATTCTACATTACACATAGACCAATCCATTCTTCGAATAATCACAGAATACCACAAAAATATCTCCACTTTTTGGTAGTATGAGTACAAATGTAGCGATAAGTCTCATTTTAATCTCCTTAAATATATATTCACATTCATAATTCCATGTGAACATGACTCACTTTCAATTTATCTTGGTTATAGGGTATGAGAACCATGGTAATTTTCTCAAAAATAAATGATAGTCCCCAGTTAATCTATAAAAACTATGAATATATGACATAGATATTGGCCTCAGACATCCTTCAATTACTTATTTTCTTTAAATGGTATACAAATATCTCATTTATTGTGATCATATTCACCAATAATGAGACTTCCTTCAACCTGAACTCAAATTTTTTGTACTTGGAATAAAGATTCTATTTTTGTATGGTCTTTAACATTGTTCTCAGATGATCCTCATACTCCTCCATGATTTTGGAGTATCTTATAATATCATCTGTAAATACTACCAATTTTTTATGGTAATATATAAATACTATTAATCATTTCCATGAAGGTTCCTGAAGCATTAGAGAGTATTAATGGAATTACTATGAACTCATATTCCTTACACCTTATACAAAAATCCGTCTTGAGAATATCCTCCTTCTTCACCCCAACTTGGTAGTATCATGAAAACAAATCCACCTTGAAGTAATATTGTTCTACATATAACTGATCATACAATTCAAAAATCCATTTAAGAGGAAACTTTTTCTTTATCGTGGTCTTTCTGATCTCACAATAATCAATGCAAAGACGTGTTAACCCATCTATATTCTTAAAGAAGAGGACTGGTACACCCCAAGGTGAAGCACATGGGAGTGTGAAAAAGTTATCTTGATTCCCCTGTAGTTTTTTATTAAACTCTTCATGTTATATAATATACATTATATATAGAGTCTTAGATAATGGTAGCACCCCAGTAATGAGATCAATTAAAAATTCAACCTCTTATCTAGGAGGAAGACTAGGAAATTACTTAGTAAATACATCAGCATATTCCCTCACAATGGTCATGTCTTCAATGAGGACAATTTCCAAAGACTCAATCAATTAATATAGATATAATTTCTCATATGGAAATAATATCCGTGTTTGAGATGTTGGAGCTAAAGAAGATTCACCGTCCTCCTTGAACTTGTATAGAACCAGAGGACAATTCTTGATATGAATAGTGATTTACTTCTTACAAGAATTTATATTGGCTCTATATAGGGAAAGACAATCCATGATAATAATTTCATCAAATTCAACCAAATGAAGTATGACAAGGTTCACTGGGAATTTCATCCTTGAAATTTCAATAGTGGAGGAGTTACATACTCGGGATGTAATAATTTCTCCATTTACAATTTTCACTTAAATAACTACTTCCATGATTTTTCATGGTGATTGAATTGATCTAATAAACTTTCATGGTATGAAGGAATGTGTAGAACCATAATAAAAAAGTATATGTTCTCTATTATTGAATGAATAGCTAGAGTACCTTTCATTGCATCATTTTTTAATCCACCTTAGTGGTTGTGATGAAAAAATATCACCCTTAATACCTTGGAATTTTCTGGTTTTCTTTGAACATCCTTAGCTCAACTCATTGGCTTGAAAATCTCCCCGGTTATATGTAGTTGAAAAAATAAAAAATGTGCTAAGGGTTGTCCAAATAATTTCTCTCCTTTAACTCATTAGTTGGTTTGTTCTTTAAATAATTTTAATATAGGTGACTTTCCTTCCCACACCTAAATAATTTTCTCATCCCCCCTTAAGAAATTTTCAAGGTGCTTATTTCATTACCTTTGATAGTGGGATGTTGAAATTTCATATCACAATTATACTTATCCATTAGACTAACAGAGTTAAAATCCACATTATTATTCTTATTTTTTTGATACTCTTGAGATTCTCCGACCTTTATTTTGACATTGAGGGAAAATCAAAAAACTTCCTTACATCTATCAAAGTATAGGATCTCCATGGATTTTTGTCTAATAGGTTTTATCCCACTAAATAAGTGGTAAAACATTCATTTGGGGGTAACAACATATTCATAGGTGTATCATGCATGTCTCGTGAAGTTTTCCTCATACACCCCGATATATTTTTTCCCTTTTGCTTTAGGGAAAATAAATCCCTTTCTATTTAAAGTTGGATAGAGTAAGGAAAATATTTTTCGAAAAATATTTTCAGGAATTCATTCCACCCTATCGCTTCAATACTTTCCTCAAGATTCATATTCTTGATCAATTTTCATCACTGTTCAACTTCACACTCCATATAATAGAAATACAATATAACTTTATCTTTCCCGGAACATTAAATGATGGAGAACATATTTTAAATGGAGTTGATCCAATGTTTCTAGATTAATTTATTAGACGATCCATTGAAAGTCAAAGGTCTTTGTCACATAAAGATATAAATTTCATCTTTTTCTTTCTTAGTGGTTTTTTTGGGTGATCCTACTGATCCAGGTTTCTATTCATAACCTGAGTTAGCTGAGAGAGTATTATTACAATGTTTGTGATTCCAACTCCCATCGGGTTGGGTATCTTGTTTGCGTAATGATTGTGTTGTTCGTCACATTGATTTTTTTATTTAATTCCTTATATTTCCATCAATTATGTAGAATAAAGGGAAAATTAGGGATGAGTATGTTTAAAATATTAAACACATAAACAGTGATCCAATGACATTAAGGAGATAACATATAAATTACATGTATTTCCTTAAATTATAAATTTATATGATTTAATTTATGCTATCCATGACCTATTTCCTAACATATGTTCTTATGGTTATTTTTTTGTTCCCTTAATAATGGTTAATAATGAGCTTATGAATTTACTTAATTATATCCCATGGGAGTGTCAAACCAGATGTGCAGCAAGTCACATTGTCATGCATAAGTTCTCGGTTGAGTCTAGCTCAATGCGGTGTTTTCAGGTTTTACCCCATTGTACATAAGTGTCAGATCCACATCAAATTGAAGTATCTATACATGGATATATTTTCCTGATAAACCACTTATTCTAAACAAATCAAAATTTAGGGATGTTTTCTTATACTTTATCTTATACCTAAGGCTATGTCTATATTTTTCAAATCCTAATACTGGAACTAACTAAACTTTACCTTTGATACCAACTATGACAACCCTTCTCTTAATTTTACATTAATACATGATTTATTACATTAGATTACACTTAATAAAACCCAGGAGATTGAGAAATATTGTGTCTTTTAGAATTAGGCACATTCCATGACAACTAAAAATAGGAAAAAAATATTCTTTATTGAAAACATCATTAACATACTCGCACTTAAAACTACATGGGATAACCTGGGGACATACCTAAGAAAGGGGTGAGAAATAAATCCCATTAAGGGAATAAACATGGAATAACATGAAGATAATAATAAATGTTAGAAAATTAGAATATCAACAGTTCAAAAAATTAGTAGGAATCAAAAAAATAAAGTATGAGACATGATAGAACATGATGATCATAAAGGAAACTAAATAAATGTGAAAATAACATTAAACACTACATCATAAATATAGTTCAATGCTTACTACCAAGATATTATATGGAAAGATTTATATAAAGTAATAATGTTTACTTTTTATCCCAACATGGTGTCTCATGATACTAAACATTATCCAATGCATTGGAGGGCTATATAATTTTGGGTGTAGCCGACACATTCATTTTTTTCTCATGCTTAAGAATTCGACATAGATTATATATCATGGATTCATTCAACGTCATATTTTATTTAACAATCAAGGATTGTAGAATACATACATGAAAAAACCAATTCAAATAAGAATAATTTTATAAAGGTGAACACCCTTTATAGGAAATGTATATGTTATTCACTACACAATTGTTTTGTCATGGAAAATCACGGTGATTTTTGGCAGCCTAATGACATCATTTAAGAATTCATAGAAAGATTTTATAATAGAGAAAGGGATTTATCATGGTTTGGAATTCAAATAGTTAGTAATAGGTAAATTGGATGATATATCCCAACATTTGGAATTGGAAAGAGAAGGCATAAGATTGTAAAAAAACATGAATATAGAAGAGAAGGTGAGGATACCTTACCTTGATAGTGTGACATAAAATTCTTGTTAGGAGCTTAATTAGAGCTTGGGGGAACCTTTGGAGGACTATAGAGAGGGTAGTGTAGGGTAAGTACATGCTCCAAGTATTTTGAGCTAATAGAAGTAAGAGCTTGGGTGAATTTATATAAGAAAAGAGTGGGTTTTGTTTTATTATTTCTCAATCTTTGGTTTTGGAATATATATAATAGAATAAACAAAACCCGAATCCTTTCCATGGTTACTGTAAAAGTGGGGTGGTTTTAATTATTTTATAAGTACAAGGTCCTAAATTAATAAAATATTACCCTTGGTGATAGGGAGGTAATTCATAATTTTATTTAAATGATTTCAAAACCTTAAAATATATTATAAGTTTTAGAGGATTCATAATAGATTTGTAAAATTAATCCATTAAAACAAAAAAATCACATTATTTTAAAGGAAAAACTTATATTTTTATGGGGATACCCTTTACAGTATTCCTTACATCACTTTTTCATCATTATTATGTCTGAATACACATCGTATATTTATATGGTAGTTAATATTTACCCTAAAATTCGACTATCTCAGAAAATTATGAAAAAATAACCATTCGGTAATTTTAATGTTCAGATTCCAAAAATAATTTTTTTTAACAAAATAATTTTATAAATATTTTAACATTAATTTTTAAAATAAAATCAACATTTATTGTGAAATGTTGGGTTTTTTAAAAAATAACAATTTTCAGAACCCTTATAAAAAGTACATTTAATTTCATAAAAATTATATGACCATTTATATTAAATGATTTTCTTAATAATAATATTTTGTTAAAATATTATTTATTTAAACAACCATTAATTCATTAAAATTAATTCATTAATTTAATTTGAATATTACCAAAAAAATACACTTTGTGTTTTATTGAATGAAAATCAAAATAATTTCAAAAGTAACAATAATAAGAACTAAATATAACCATTATTCTATTTAAACTAATGTACATACTCATATTTATAGGGTCTTGATACATATCACATTAATATAGTAGAAAACACCCTAAGGGTAAGGTGCATGACAATGAGACATTCATGGGGTGGTTCAGAGTACATGGTTTGGGTCGTGATCTCAATAAGAATGAATTTATAACTTAAAATGGTTTCACTAATGCTTAAGTTGTTGGATCTCATCTTGGGCACAGTTAAATGAAAATCCTAGAGATGTTATCTCCCTTGGGAGCTCTGATAAATGGGCTTCATAGTGTATAATCCTACTAGTTGAGTTCATAACTTCCTTTGTTTATATCAATTGGATTTGTTAAAACCCTATATTTGTACTAATCAAGTGATAAATGTTCAATGACTATATTATCAATGATAATAAAGCTTAACAGTGTCTCAAATAAGATATGATCTAACAATACCAAATAAGTGCATGTGTTTTATATAACCATAATACATAATAAGACATTTAATTTAAATATTAATAGTAATTTTTTTTATAAATTTTTTGGTCATTACAATACATATAACTATTATAGTGTTATATAGAATATGTGTCCCTAAATTATAAAATTTACATAAATTACTTATTTTTTATTTGATACTAATAGTCATATATAGAATAATAAATTCATATGAAAGGTAACCAATAATTATGAAAAATTGATAATATTATAAGTACAGTCTCAATTTTCATGTGTATATTTTAAATAATTACAACTAATTTCATTTCATATACACCTGTTCAATTTAAGACCACATCAAAAAAAATATCTTATGTTTATTTTAAATTGGTAAAAACTCGTCCGAATCTATTTTGAATAACACGGTATATATAAAATAAATTATTGGATAGAATAAAATTGGATTTGATTAAGATACTTAATTAATTGTATTTTTATAATTTTATGTATATATTTCTAACTAATAATCATATATAGATCTTCCTTTTATATATTTTTTTAAAACCATCACAACTATTTTTTTAGTGATTGTCATAATTGTAAAAGATTGTTTATTAATAGAACATGGTTTTGAGAGAGTAAAATACAAATAGATATAAAGTGTAATGCATAGAATTTTCAACAATTAATATAAAAAAGTAATTATAAGACCCCTTTTCAATACTTTAATTCAATATTTCATCATTTTTTATACATATATATTTTTCAAAAAATAATTTTGGGATCTAATGAGTTTACGTTTCAAGTATTTTTTTCTTATAGATCAACTAAACAAATTTAATAGAAATACATGTTGGAATGTTATATCTCTTTCATCAACATTAAATTATTTTATGGATTTAAAATATTTTTTTATAAAAATATTCAACTTAATTCAATAAAATACCATCCACATATCATTTTGGACTAAATATAGTTTCAAAAATTACTTTAAATATCTTATTTATTTATTAACAAAAGTAAGATGAAATTTATTTTTTACCATATTTATTTCATAAAAATTTTAAGTTTAACATTTTTTACACTCATCATGGTTATAATAAGAATCATGTTTTAGTCTTGAATGAAGGAAAACACTAGGTAATGAATCCTAAATTCCTATATAAAAAATAGACTATAAAATTACAGTTATAAGAGTTCTAATCCTATCCTAAAGAGATATATCATAAAATTCATTAGGTAAATCTCTATATAAGAGAAAATTAGATTCAGTATCACCCCTATTGGAAAGGTATTTAATGAGCTGATTAGCCTCTATATAAGAATGGGAGACAAAAATAATAATTATAGACAACTAATCAAGGCATTTTATCCAAGTAGATGAAAACCTTCATGAAGGTAATGTGATCCTACCTCAAATTTTTTATACTAGACAAAGTGAGTTTATATTAATAAAAATATTTATAGATCCCTATTTCTACTCATATTTAATAGTAATTATATAATCATCTATTTAAAATTCGAGTTCCACTTCTCCACCATAACTCTTGAAGAAATAGTTGATCATCATTTCATTAAAATCCGTAAACACACTACCACAACTTGTAGGTATTAAGTTCTATTTATAAGAAATATCATATAATCTTTTATCCATTTATCAAGAGAACCCGACCATGAAATTTAAATCACTCTTTATATCTTTTAGAGTTTATGTGTACCTCAATATTTGGCAGAAAATACTCATATGTTTATTTTATTTAACTTACCATTCTTAATCATATTAACCAATGGAGTGTCTTCCATGATGTGATGCATAGGATTGAAAAATTAAACCTCAATGCCATGTATTTTTTGGTATATTTTTCCTATATAAAACTTGATATAGTTATTCTTCTGCAACCAAGAATGAGTTCTTTAGCTGTAGAGATATGATTCTTTTCAAACATAGAAAATTACCATACTATGCTTGAGTCGAACTGAAAGTAGGAACATTAAGAGAAAATATATTAATTTCCACATGGACCTCACCAATTGTAAATGAATAAAGAGTTTATAAATATGTTACTCCTCAAATATAGAATATAAATAGACCAATTAAAGAGATAAAAATAGTTTGTTAAGATTAGTTGTTTTCTAAAATTTCCCACGAGAAAACTTCTACAATGTTATGAATAGAGTATGAACCCATTACTTAAAAAATCATGAATAATTTTACAAGGTCATTTGGTCTCACCATTATAGAAGAGATACAAATCTTATAGTTATAATTACATTCTATATTGTCTCCTAGATAAGTGTATCCCCATCGGTGATAAAATGGTAACCACTAATCTATTTTCTAAAAATCATAAAATTCATATAATAACTAAATAAATTTATATCCAATAAATATATCCTTATAAAAAATAAAAAATTCATAATATTCATCAATGGAATTCCAATATAATTGAAAACTGATTATTTCAAATATTATTTAGAGGGATCTAACCATCTTGGATATATAATAATAATGTCCTGAGAATATCTTTGGGAAGTATAGAAATAAGAATCCATATAATTATAGATTCCTATCTTAATATTTTTATTAAATTTCACCTAAATTATATCATTTATTCTATTTATATCTATTAATAACCTACACTTTAAGTAATCATGAAGAGATTGATTAAAGTGATTGAAAATTCTAATCCCCATACTTCCAACCTCATATGGTTTGCAAAAGCCAACCCATTTAATATTAATTGATTTCTTTTCTAATATATCATCACTCGAACCAAAATTTAAAATTTAAGTACTAATATAACATATAATATTTAGTGGATATTTATATATAATGAAATAATAAACTATTTTTGGGAAATGAATTCTTTCATAAAGAAAATCCTATCAGCTATTGATAAATATTTCCACTTCCAAGATGATAGTTGTTTATTGATTTTATCTATAATATCAAGGAGGTGAGAATATTTAGGTCAACCCTAATATAAGGGGACACCAAAATACATTAAGCTCACAACTCATTATTTCACCCCTAATAAGTTCATCAAATGAAACTATAACATTACAAAACACTTCCCCAAAGAATATTTTGGACTTATCCTAATTAGTTTTGTTTCTAGAAAAACTTTACAGAATCGTGAATTTTTGATATTATCTCTATTCTTATTACCCCTTTAGTAAAAAATATATAATATCATTAACATATATTAAATAATAAGGTGTAACCAATCATATTTATACATGAATTCATTTAATATTTATATCGTTCATCTTAATTAGATTTTTAGTAATGGTGAATTATTCATAAACTTCTCCTCCCCCTCTTTGATCAAAGCTATGGCTGGTGTATATGTTTTTCCACTCTCACCACCACTCTTTCCAACTAACCCATGCACATCATACATCCATCTGGGTCTATGTGATGGAGCTTCAGAGAGATTATGTCGGCACTGGTGGTGGTGTCTGGTTCTCTCCATCTCTTCTACCCTTGACGGTCAATCCGTTGGGTTCAACTCCATCCTAGTCAGGCTTAATACAGGTCTTAGGTTATATTGGGATGGTTCTATAGGGGGACCGATAGCAGTCTTAGTATTCTTCTTCATCAGCTTTGGCTTTCATTCCTCTTAGACTTGGTCCTTGATTTTCTTCTTATTGGGTTTTTCTTTCTGATAGAGGATTTCAGTTTCTTTTTTGTTGTTATTTTTATCATATGTTTATTTTTAGTGGGATGATGTTTTGGAATTCCTTATAATGGTAATGGTTTTACTACTTTTGTTCAAGGTGGTGGACTCATCTCTCTGTGGAAGATTAAGGTACCCAACTCCACCCTGGCCTCAAGTCTCATCTCCCCTCCCCAGGTTGGTCTGGCGCAATGCTTCTTCTGGTCTTTGGGATATGGTGTCTGGGTGGCCATTAGCTTTATAGGAGTTGAGTTACTCATTTGG
Organism: Viscum album; assembly: GCA_963277665.1. Taxonomy (NCBI): domain Eukaryota; kingdom Viridiplantae; phylum Streptophyta; class Magnoliopsida; order Santalales; family Viscaceae; genus Viscum; species Viscum album. Next base: position 462,963,661 of record OY728135.1, read on the forward strand.
AGGTCCATTATATAGGCAGTGTGTAGTTATGATGAAGTCTTTCATATTTTGGATGAATTTTTCTACCAGTTTCTAGTTTTCGTTCCTCCATGGTGGCTGTGGAGCGACATAAATTCTTCCTCTGGTGGTTATTGTAGTTTTGTTTGGTGTTTTATTTGGAGGTTATTCAGTATCAATATTTTTTTCCGTTGGGAATATCTCATCGGTAGCCTGATATGGTTGATATGAACAGTGTGAGTCAGGTTACAAAATATGAGTTGGATCTTAAACCAAGGTGGTGAAGTTTTCTTCTCTTTGTCATTTGAAAATTGAATCTCGTACTTTGTTCTAATTCAGCGGTGATGTGGATGTCATTGATTTTTGGAGTGGATGTGTGGTATATTTAGATGATTTAGATATAGCTCATCCCTGTATCTACTTTCATGGTTTTAGTTTGAATTTTGTGCCTATGTTTGAATATTATACTGCTATATTTTGAATTTTATATTTATGGAAATATGTAAGGTGACCACTCATCCTGAAGTGTCTTTTGAAAAAAAGAATAATTTTTTGTTTTAAAATTCTTCATAAACAAAAAAATATCACAATATATCAAATTTAATCACCCCTTCAATAGTATATGAAATATGCTTCAATAAAACCATTCACTAAAACAGAAATTCTAGCACATTAAAAACAAAATTGAATTCATATGACAAATGGGTCATTGGGAAAAAATATTTCTTAGACATTAGTCATGAAATCCCCTTTCATTATGTTAATGATTTCACAATGTTATTATTTAAAGATATAATTACACCCCTACATTCTTATTTAAAAAAATTGATACACTCTAAAGCTTTAATTAGTTAGTACTAAAAGTTTCACCCATGTATAGATACAATCTGGTTGATGTAAATAAACTTTTTTATTCTTCTCATAGTACCAATATATATAATATTTCGAAATATATATTAAATTTAATTTTAAATGTAAATATTCCAAATATAGAAATATAATAGGTATTTTTTTATTATAAGTACATAGGATTACAAGAAACCCAACATTTCACACTCAGTACCCCAGTGGGTTAAGCCTCGCCCCTCCCCATACATAAAGGCAAGCACCCATTAGACCTATTTGATTAAAATACATAGTCTGAAGTCCTAGTGGGATTGAAAGCCTATAAATGGACCCAAGGCCTAGAATTTAATCATCATTGAACTGGGTCATCGCCCCATGCCTACATCAGTCTTCTTATGTCACCATGTCTGTATCACACTGTGTCACTGCCTACAAGCCTCACCAACTGAAAATCTCCCAAGGGGATTTCTGAAACTGAAATTGTGTCTCTTAAATGTGTAGGAAAATGATGAGTAAATCTTATCAGTTTTTTTGGATAAAAAATTAAAATTTTCATTTTATACATGCATATTCCTTGTTATCTCTAAAGAAATCCTTAATAAAATTTTCCACAATAGTTTTCACAATGACCTAAATAGTTTGAATAGGCTTTTTGGTAAACCCATCTGGTCCAGGGGAATAATCTAGGTTTAAATAAAATACAACAACCTTATTTAATTTATTTATAGTGGTTTCATTTTTGTGGTTATTTTCATATTATTATATAATTATAGTAATTAAATCCTGAAATATCATTTCATAATTTGAAGGATTATCATTAAACTAGAACTTGTAATAATCAACCAAATAGTTGGAAAGATACTCCTAGTTACAAATATGTTTTTCTTTATGTATTAATTTTGAAAAATACATATTCAACATTCTATCCTACAGAATACTTTTGAAAAAAGAAGATTTATGATCCCCATACTTGATCCATTTGACACTAAACATTTATTTTATAATATCCCTGTATTTTATTATGGATATCATCTTAGAGGTGAGTTAATCATCCCTATTGATAGATATATAATTAATTCAAATTATGTTTTTAAAACATAAATATCTTTAAGTTCCTTTTAAAAATCCTAATCTTAATAATTGATATTTGAAAAATAATTTATACTCTATGATTTGAGTAAATAATTTGAGAAATTAAGCTTAAAAAATTAGATTAGAGATTATTAATATATCCAGTAGACTCTCATGCCTTCTTAATTATTTCTCAATATATAGGCTGAGATATCTAATTGTTAAAAATTCAAAATGTAGAGGTATCTTATCCACTCCATTAAAATATGATGTAACAATGGTTTAATGATCATAATTCACTTTATAAATTGTAAAACATTAAATATTTCCCTTGAAATCAAATTAAATGTTGTTAATAAAGCTTTTATCAATATTACTCATAACAATAATGTTTAAGTTTCTTCTATAATGGGTATACGTTTCACCAAAAATATTTCTTTCAAGTATATAAAAAATATAAATATAGTTCTTAAATTCCATTAATGAAACAAATATGAAAACCATTCCAATTTTTTCTTACCTATCCATCACCACATTAAATTACATTATAAAAAACCACACAAGTATGATACATTAACTAAGATGATCCAAATGTGTACAAATATACCTCTTATATGGATGCCTATTAAAATAATTGTAAAAATATAAATACATAATCTTTTCATTTAACATGAATGTACATGTTACCATTTTTTGGGAATCATTTTAGAGAGAGATATCAAAGATCTTATAAGAGTTTTAAAACAAATGAGACTCTACCACAACCATCATAAAATAAGTAAAAACTAACTTATAACCAACCTTATATGGAATAAATCCAAATAAGGGATAAAAATTATCCATGGGTTTTGTAATCCTAATAAATAATGGATTAAAATTCTTAAAAAAACAAGAGATATTTACTAGTATCACTGTTAAAAATACCTCTATAATTTGAAAAAAAATATATTTATCCCCTTATTTATTTCTTTTTATTATTACCACTAATAGATTGTGGTTTTTTTGTACTGGTGGGTTGATTCATTGGTCCTACCTTTTTTCTAATAGGACTACCTAACATGAGAGGGAAGGTCCTCTCCCTTTTCTCTATGAGTGGTCTCCCGCACAAGAGTGGAGAAGCACTCTTATGTGACCTTTAAACGGATATGATTAATCACTAAAAGGGGTGTGTAAATTAGTTACAAATGTATAGTAATTTTTTCCCATTTTATACTTTATACAGTAATTTCTTACATTTCAGATTAATTTATAGATCACATGATAATCCCATCAATAAGAGAGATGAGAGTGATGTGAGGTGGGAGATAGAACATGTAAAAAATATGGCTTATAAGGGTCATAACGCTATTTTAATCAAGTGGTTATATGCATGGTGAATCCGTAGTTATCATCTCAATGAAAACATCATAGTATTTTCATCAATGAAGAATAAATCAATGGATAGAGGAAGAATATAGTATCAATATCCTATAAGAATTTCAAATCCAATTAAAATGAAAAAATATTAGCAACAAGAATCTCTACAGAGTATACAATCCTTCTAATTCCTTCCTCTAGCGTCTCTAGATTGTGGAATTGGTATGCCCCAAATTTCTTCTCTCATGAATGACCTAGTTAGGTAGATGTCTCCATCTCAATGACCTCACAATGGGTCTTATTATATTATACTAATAGATTGCACATAGATGAGTTCTTATGACTGAGTGCACTTCTCATATCAGCATGGATGATAATTTTATAAAGATATTTCATATATTTATATATCTATTAGAAATCCAATTCAATCAATTAATTAAATATATACTTGTGTTTATCAATTATTTATATTCATTAAATTCTTAGTCAAAATAATTTGAATCAATTCTAATATGGCATAATTTTAGTCCTTGTTTGTTCCATAAAAGATAGATCATATGAACCTAGGGTATTCTAGATCTATCCAGTATTGCAACATGGAACTTTTAATAATGGAACAATGAATGTTTTTGTGGAATGATACTTTTATAATGGGATAGTATTTGGTAAAACTCTTGATACAAGAATCCCAACTAAAATATCTCTTCAAGATCCACATGATCTGCTCCACCATTGTGGCATGGACACAAGTATTGTTTCATATTCTTTGTATTACATGATATCTACATTAGGAATGTGTCATGCAATTGGAATGTTGGATATTTATATTTACACTAGTATCTACCATGTGAACTTAATTCCTTTATTAAACTGTTTATATTTCCTATAGGAAACTATTTTTACTCATTTCATCCAACAAATTATAAATATATCCTAGTAAATTATTCATCAATGATACTCTATAAATAGTTTCAAAAAATAACCTATTGAATTGAGATATCCACTTATCAAAATATTAAATGAGAAAAAACATCTCTAAATCCTATATATGACACTTTAATAACAATTCCCTAAACCTACCACTTGTATCATAAAGTGATTCATCATGAAAATGATTAAAATTTAAAATTTTGATGTGATTACTCAATGAATTTAAAGGAGGAAATAATATTGTAAGGAACAATCGTGTCATCTCATGATATTTTTATGGAATATTTTACGAGGATTTATATCAGTTATTTATATTTTTTCCTTAAAAAATTGTATAATCTAAGCCTTACTGGATCATATAAAAACTATTTAATTAAAAAGTGTCCAAAAACTAAAGGAAACATCCCAAGAGATCTTTTGAAACTTCATTTAGTATTCTTGATAATTGAATTAAATTTATGATCTTCTTAATGATTATCATATTTATTTAAAACTGTTTTATAGTAAACAATGGCATAATAGTTCTTTTTTCTTTCTCCACACTTATTTTTTAACCATACTCCATCAATGTACTTTTACATGGTTATCATATTTACACATATTTAGGTACTTCAAGATATCAAAAAACTCTATAAATGTTATATTATAATTTTTATCTTCTAAAAAATTTATTAATCATGGGATTATACTTAATAAGATTCTTGCCTTTCTCAAAAACATTCACCCGAGTTAAGTACTCATGCTTTGATAATTTTTAATCTTAAAATCAAAAAAGAAATACAAAATGCATAAAAAATAGAATTTAAAAGTTTAATGGGGAAAATAAAATACCCAAAAAAATATATCAAATATAATATTCGTCTAAGTTCAATTATCCCTAAATATAATGCTAAAATTTTACTACTCATGGTATTTCATTAATTTTAATGAAAAATGAAGTTTTAAATTTTATAAAAAACTTCCTTAAATATAAAAATCCATGGTAAAGAATAGATAAAGGCTAATGTTACGTCCATATAGGCCAAAAAAACTTATCATGAAACATAAATTCAAAAGTTAATAGGAGTTATGAATATGAGTAAAATATAAAAAAACTTGTTATCAATAAAATCATAGTGATGAAAATGCATAATGCTTTTATAAATATTGTGTTATAAAATAATTTTGGATATAATGACCATAATTAATGATCTTCACTATTATATTAATTGAATCCAAGAAAACTCATGGTTAATTATTTACTCTCTAATTACTAAATTTCTCTTTTTTCATGATCAATTACATTGATTAGTTTTTCAATTAGGTGATTCAAAACCATATATAATCATTAAATATTCAAACTAATTACCTGATCAAGAAATAATTCAAGAGACTTGTTCGTGAATTAAATATAAATTATTCAATAAATAAACATTAATCATGTACTAATAAAGAAGAAAGGATGTGAAAGAAAAACTGAATTCATAAATCAAATAATTATCCCCACTAAAAAACAAAAACAAATCAATCATTCAATCACCCTTTAATATAAAACATTATGTAAAGTGTCTTCCCCCTAATTCTTTAATATTATAAAAAGGATTGATACATTTTAGAAAATAAATAGGGTACTATGATATTATATCTAGACAAATTAATAGTCCCCCACATATCCAAGATGTCTTTCCAAGCACTCAAATGAATGAATGATGATATGATGTCAATACTCCAAGAAAATGATAATTTTGTAGATAAATAAATCCTTATATCTTCTTATATATCCTATATATTATTTCCTTTGATAGGTAGTCATATCCTTTCAAAATAAACCTCAAAATTCTACAGGGATGCATAAGATATCTCCCCAAAGTTAGAAAAGGTTTTCTATATCTTTAGGATATATTAAACCTTCATTATAATCCAAAGGTATGATAAAAATAGTATTCACCTTATCACCACACTATAGTTTATATGATGTAGTGGATAGATGTGGGGAAATCCTATTAGTCCCAAAAAATTATTTTTAGAATAAAAAATTGACAACTTCCAGTACTAGTTGATATATACTTTTTCATGTCTTCAAAATGTACCCAAATAGCCTCTGATCAGTCTAAAACATCTGTTATGTACCCCAAAGTCTTCTATAGATTTAATTCAAAAAAATTAAATCTTTTAAGAATCAAACCCATCACACAAAATCCCCTATAAGTTATTTAAATTCTCATAAATAATATTTATATTATTTCAAAACCAAGGTGTAGTATAAGAAACTACAACATGTTTTCCATATCACTTAAACTCAGGGTAAAATCTTCTCAAACCATGAAAATTTCCTATCTTTACAGGTAAAATGTTTATCTCATATCTTAATATATCTTAAAAAAATTATATAATGTTATTAAAATCATGATGTCGTGTTATACATGGCCCATATTTATTCCATTATCAAGGATACTACATGTAACATCCAAAATGTTTATTGGATGCTATTATAATTTTCCTTTCTTAAATTATATATATATATATATATATATATTCTAAATGAATTTATTTCTATTTTTTAATGCTATAGAATAATGATACTATATATATATTTATCAACTAAGTATTTTAATTTATTTAATACATGTTTTTCAACAAAATATTAATTTAATTATAAGGGTTTTTTGAATAATAATTATTTATTAAAACAGTTCTATAAAACATTATTTATTGTATTAAAATTTATATTTACACATAATTTTAAATTTGATAACTATATTATTTTTATCAATAGTTTTTTTTCATATTTTGATTCAAATATTAATTAATTCATTCAAATTTATTTCTAAACACAGTGTTGTTCATTTATAGAAGTTATATAATTGTAACATATGACCGTTAGAAGTAATGTTGTATAATTTAATATGATATAACATTTTATGTACATTATATGATAAAATAAAAAGGTTAAATATTATTTTTAAAATAAAATAATATTTTATGAGGAATTTATTGTTTAAATAATAATTTAATTAATTTTTAAATCATTTTTCTTATTTTGATAATCTATAAATTCCGTTTTAAAATAATAAGTAAAATTTAATATATTGAAATAATAGTATGAATTATTTCTTATTTTTATTTTAAAACATAATTTATTTTTTAAAAAATCTCTAATTATCAAAAAAATAAACATTATTTAGTCATTATAATTGTAATATGGTCACTGACATAAAGATGTGGCCATAATGTATAATGTTCATTAAATAATGTTTTTCAAAAATATTTGATTAAATAAAAAAATTTACTTAATTACAAGATGAATTTTATTAGATGGATATTATTATTGAAATGTATAAATAATTAATTATCATACATATGATGATTAAGGAATAAAAACAAATATAAATTTAATGACTCATAACAATTGAAATTATAATAACTCTAAATAATTTTTTTTCTATGTATAATATGATTTTTATTTAATAGTTAAATTTATAATATTTTGGATTTTAATTTTAAAATTTTGACTTCATTTTGATAATCAAGATTTTGAAATTATTTTAGTGTGAATTTTTGATAATTTTCTAAAAAAAATTGACCATTTTGGAATAGGAAAAAACAATTCTTATGAATAACATTAGTTTTTTGATATTATCATGATATAAATATGACTAACAATTCATAAAATATTTATACCAATTTAAAATGCATTAATTTTTTAAAATAATTCATTTCAAAATAATAAAATTATTTTCCAAAATGATAAATAATTTATTAATATCTATGTTATATTTTAATAAAAAACTATATTTTATTATTTACTTCATATAAAAAAATTCCAAGATTAATTTTGGTTTTGGGTGTGTTAAAATATCAAAGAAACTAACATTTATAAATAATACACTAATAAAATCCATAGTAATCAAAAAATTAATATCCTTTGGCCTAAATAATAAAATAATCAATAATTTTTTCTAAAATACCCCCTTTCCTATATAAACACACCTTCTACAACCCTTTCCAATCACATCCAAAAGTATTTACGTTAAACAATATCTATGAAAATCCCATTATAAAATCCCCTTTACATGTCTCTATATATATATTATTTCCAAAAATCCCTCCTCTAATGGATTAAGATGCAATTAAATGGAGGTGTCTCAAGGAAAAAAGTAATGGTTTATTATGCTAGACTTTTATTTTGAAACTATTTTAATAAAATATTTTTCAACTTATTTTTTATGTACTATTATTCTTATAGTGACATGGTATTCTCATCTATTGAATATATTATTTAATATATATTACTCATTCCATCTCATTTTAACATTCTTCATAAGTATTTACTGTGGAAAATTAAGGGTTTTTAATTCTCTCTCATCTATTATTTTTTAAAATTAATGAAAACCATCATGAATGAAGTTCATGGGGGAAAATAAAGGGTTCCATTAATAATATAGGTTGATTGAATCTCTATGAAAAACATTTTTATATCAATATAATTCTATGATTCATTATCCAAGTTCTGATATACATGTGGTGTGGTTTAAATAAAATCTCTATGAGAGGAATGATCAATTACAACCTACTTATTTCCCTATCATCAAATATGAAAAAAGATAAACTTTTCCAATTACATTCCTTTGTGAATACTGTGTACTTACTTTAAACGGTTTAAGTGTGTTCACCTAGAAACCCATACCTCTTATTGACATGAAAAATTATTCATTTTATCATATACCCAATATTCTATGTGGTTTGAATACCCTATACTTAATTATCTTGATTTCAAGGTATTTAACAAGTTAAATACTTTATTTATTTGGATTCTTATCTTCTTATATAGGATAATTGTGATTTAATTTTAATGAATTTATAATTATATTAATATTCTTATGGATTACATATGTATTGATATATCATTATTATAATGGGTGGTCCCATATTTATATAACCCTCTATTACATTGGGTAAACATTTATTTCACATGATATCTCTATGTTATGTGAAAACATGATGGAGTTATCTTTGTTCACAAAGTATGCATATGCGGGATGTGATTAGGTTTTTTGCAATGTTATACATGGAGTTGTTTTAATTAGAATCTTCTATTAAGTTATATAATATAGGTGTTTATCCATATACACTATTGGTAATTAACCTTGACATATGTTATGATTTTCTATGCTTATTCATGTGCCACATTCTTATGTAATTCCTCATTCCAACTGTATCATCTTAAATTTGATTAATTTTTAATGAATTATTATTCTTATTCTTTGTGTGTGTAATACTTTCCTGATCATCCATTGTTTTTATATTTATCCATTCCATGTTTTGAGATCCTGATATTTTCCTCATGATCACTTATTATTATTTTATGATCTTACTCCATCAATCATAAAAATTCTCCCATGATCATGTATCTAACTTTATCATGATCTATTTATAATTACTCTATATATCATGGAAAATGTTTTAACACTTAATGGGAATTTGATATAACACCTTTCTTATGTTTCTCCATTTTGTCATGTGTTTATATGGGTTAAGGTGAGTGGGATATTTTTATAATGGGTATAAAATGAATGATTTGATTAAATTTTATAAGTGGATGTTGTAATATGTATTTATTTCATAATAACACTAAAATTTTTATTATAGTAGTTATTTAAAATTATTCTTATGTTTGAAAAGTATGAAAATTTATCACTCGATCTAGAAGTGTGGGTATATGAATCTATATTTATATTAGAGTAGAGTTTGGATATTTATATGAATTACAATTGTATAATTTTTTTATAATTAATTGGATGGAAAAATATTTCCTGTAGGGTACTAGGATAATTATAAATTGTGTGATCATATTGGGTTAACATTTCCAATTCATTAATATCGTGTCATATTTAACCTTACTATAGTTAATGTTTAAGATAACATTAGGTTTTAGGAATGTGGTATGTGGAAATTAGAGATAACATTAATAAGTGTATGAATAAGTAAAAATTGTGGGGACACAATTTCTTTAAAGGGGGAGGATGTAACATCCAATATTTTTAATATTTTTTTTTATAAATTTTATCTCTTAAATTATATATGAAAATGTTAAATTAATTTCTTTGTTTTATTTTTAATGATATAAACCAATTAATTTATATGCATATTTATCACCTAAGTATTTTCATTTATTGAATACATTTTTTATTCAAAATATTAATTCAATTATAATGGGTTATTTCTAATATTCATTGGGGTCATGAAGTTACCCTGAGGGGGGGGGGGGGTGAATTCGGGGTGACCAAATTTTACTAATTAAATAAAACTTAAATTATTCATTACTTTAAATTAAATCAAACTTATTATCTGTTAGGATGTATGGATCTTCAAAAATTCACAATCACCACTTTTCCCTTCTACTATTATAACAATGTAAAGTAAATAGCTACATGTATGTTTTCAAGGTTTGGCCTCAATGTGATAACTTAATCATTTTCACGTCAACTCACATTGATTAATTGATTTTCCACTAATATATCCAACAAAAATTTCAATTGGTATTGTAATAAATCACCCTTAACCAAAACGATTCACTATATTTTACAATTTAAGGGTCTTTATAATAGCATCCCACCTATTAAGATATCACCCAAAAAGCTCCTCCCAACTCCCGGTAGGAATGATAGAATTGTTTAGACTAGAATCACTAGTCTTTAAAGTTTCATTATTAAATTATTCATGGATGGAAATTCGACTACAACTTGATCATTATTTGTACTCACCAAGCACATTGACATTATCCTCCTGGTAGATTAAACTTTTGAAGATATTGCTACCTTGAACTTTAATGTCTATAAATCCTATAAGTATTTGTTTTATGTCTATCTATATTTAATCATTCCATTATTCTATATCCATAAAACTCACTCAGTACTTCAGAGCTTCAAGTTCTAGTCTACTCAAACTTTGACTTGTGTAATCTACAAATGGAAGTGTTTGGTCAGTTGCCTCATCACTTTTATAACCAAAATATCTCTAAAATATTTCATATTTTTCCATTCTAAAATCAAGTTTTTTCTAAATTTCCTAATAGTTTGATAACCAATTAGAAGGGGGGGGGGGATTAAATAGGTGGTTATAATTTAAAATTTACTCTCTCTTGAAGTTAACTCCTATAAATTGTTATAGTTTCTATCCTTTTCAAATTTATAAAAATCAACCACATTGTGTATAAAATTATAGGAAAGTAAAATATAGCACAAAATATATATAAGGTTTGATCCCATTGTGGGAGAATACATATTTTATCGGGTGTCTCCCATTGGTATAATGGAATCCAATAAAATATGAAGTGAGTTCATTTTGATCCAAGTCCCTTTATAATCCTTTTATCTGATATGTAATTATGATGAATCTCATTGTTTAAAAAAATTTCTTATGAAACTAAGACAAAAAAGATAATAAACTATTATAAACATATCACATAATTATCATTTGAAAATTCCCCATTTGATGTACTCGATCTAGTAAGACTTTGTCTAGTACACTCTACCTTTATCCAATATAACTCTGTCTAGTGCACCTCAAACCACTACACCTCTTATGACTATTCATTCCAATGAAAAAAACATTATTCCTCTTACCTTTGTAATGCATGATTTCTATGTTATACAAACCTCTATCTAATATCTTTGATCACTACACCTCTTCCTGGTAGCTTCTTCTTCCTCAACCAATAGATTCCTTTGTTATAACCTCACACTGCTCAAACTTAATCACTTCTTCTCTCAGTATGTTAGCTCAATCAGATATCTTCTCTATAATTCTTTGTCTATTTTTATCATTGGAATAATTTACATACATGATTTATACACACCTATTTATATAGGTTCACACACGATAGAAAAATGTGGGAACTCAAATGTTTTTCCTCTCAACCTAAATTTGAATTTTGATTTCCCTCACCCATATAAAATTCAATAGACACTTATAAAATATTCAATAACATTCTGTATAGTTATTACAAACTCAATATCCAAAAACATCATATAACATCCTTAACTAATATAGATAAACAACCATTGAAGGATCATCTTAGCATCGTCATTGAAAAATGACTTTACATGTTTTTGTAAAGAATCTAAAATATCTATCTAGAAAATGTTTGACTGGTGACTTTCCTTAAGAACATCTTATTAGGGATTTATTATATCATATTCCCTTATCACTAATATGTGTCAATCGATTTAATTGTTCTAATTAAATTTTCTATTTTTCAAACCGTAATAGTTATATGTTCCCTCTATCTGATGGAATCACACAAGTTTAACTGTATGGATTTGTACTCTTCACCCTATCTTGCTACACCTCAACATAATATAGTGCTCGGTTCACAGAAATAAATATGATATATATTCATGGAATATTTCTTCTAATTAAATCACTTTTTTTATCTCATGCTCATTCTTCCTATTGAACTTTGACCAATCAACCTACTTACAAAAACTCATACTGTCGACTTTAATGAACTTTTATTATATCCGAACAATTTTCTTTATTATCCCCCTTAATAGTATGACTATGTTAATTTTAAATCTGATAGAACTTTATTCATTTATCATATAGTTATATTCCTAGAACTCTTCCACTTGAACCTCTTAGAAAATAGATTGTTTGAACTTTGAAACATTTTTGATCACTGGTATAACTTTATCTAATCAACTACACACCTGTTAGTCTGATGAAATGATGATAATTCCTTTAATTGGAGTGAACATGTATCTATTATAAAATAATCCATCCAATGGATCCTAGTTGGATGGTCTCAAATCAATGGTCTTCATACAACAACATCCTCCATATCTTTGTATCTTCACACATTGAATCTACATGAACCTTCACCATTTTAATTCACACCAATAAACATTTTTTTGTATTTTAAAATAAAATCTCTTTTAAGTTAAGTGAGAATTGAAAAAAGGAATTACAGATGTAGAAAACCAAAGGCAAATAAAAAACAACACAATAAAATTCGACAGAGGATGACTGATGGAGAGGGCTTCATCGACAGAGCTCCTGAATGAGGATCCATGGGATCACCGTTCCACTGATAATGATTCCACCATGACAAAAGGGAAACCTAATAGATCCACCTTTACCAAAGCCACCAACATGATCCAAAATTTCATGAAATACATCGCAACCATCCAATATGTGATAATTCATAAAATAGAGTGATGAAATGGAGGAGGAAATCAAGGAGAAGTCAGGCCATTGAGGCACAACAAGAGGCTTCAAGAGGCACCATAGAATAAACCAAAAATAAACCATTAATTGAACTAGTGAGGAGAAGGTATCAAAACTAGAACCTAGAATTCCTACATCCTCCATATGCATCCACATAATGGCCCAGTTTTCAACGACGACCCTACCATTATATGACTATGATGAAACAAAATTTTCCACACCAGAATGATTCCCTAGATAAAATACTAAAAACCTCATGAAAGAGGGATCAGGTCAATCTATTTCCACAAAATGATCCATGGTTGAACTGCCATAGGCAGTGAATATGTATGCGAGCAACCACACCATGATTGTCCACAAACACTTAGGCGATGATTTTGTGCATTCCATAGGACACTGACATGCCTACACAAAAAACCAAAACAATCTCAAAAAATTGAAATCCATCAAGGGAAATCATACAATTATGTATTGATACCAACATATCATATCCAACCACCGAAGCACATTGGAACCTTCAACACCAATATCAGTTTACAAGGGTGATCTCAAGCTCGAACCAATGAAACACATTCAGAATCGGTCCATAAAATTCTTCATATACATTATACAACCACTATCAAAATCATCATATTCTTGGAAACTTCATATGCCTTTGACTAGTTGAATCATTATGTCAGCCTCCATGCGGGCCTTCCTGATCATGAGTCAAATAAAAATTTGAATTCTAATATAATGTACTCTCCCCAACCTTTGTAATTATCTTCATTTCTACAAATATGTACAAAATATATATCATAAAATTCTTTCAATCCTCTATATGATAACATTGTATGACATAATCCTTTTTAAAAAATCAATTAGGATCATGATAATATTTATTATTTTAGAAACATTAATATTGGAATAACATCTTATGACTTAGAGAGTAAACTTTTTTTGAGATTTTTAAAGTAAGTTTCTTAAAAACTCTAGTAACTCATTCTTGCCTCTGATAAAAAGACATTCACAAAAAGATGTGTTGACAATAAATAAAAACATATTAGAAAAATCAACCCAAAGGATCTATAATATCCTCCTTTGGATATGTTGGAAGCATTAACATCAACCTTACCATTATTTTCATAAAATATCTTATCACATTTTTATAAAACAATAGCCATTATCATAGAGAGTGTACTAAAACCATATTATTGGATAAAGAAATTTTATTGAAGGACTTTTATCCCTTGATAAAAATAAATTTTATTTATGATAAGATAAACTTCCTTGGAATTTTTTGTAACACTTCCGAATGATAAAGGGTTAAATGACTAAATGACATGACTCTATTTGGGTGATCGTTGATCGACTCACCAAGTCGGCCCACTTCCTACCGACCAGAGATGGTACGAGCTACCATGATGAAGGTGCAGATAATCTACGATCAGATAAAGACTACACAGAGCAGACATAAGTCATATGCTGTCAGGAGATGGTGACCTCTGGAATTTGAGGATGGTGACCACGTCTTTCTACAGGTCTCACCTCGACGAGGTCTACAGAGATTTGGCCGAGGCAGCAAGTTATCTCCAAGGTTCATCGGACCTTTCTAGGTTCTCAGCAGAGTAGGCGAGGTGGATTACCTCCTAGCTCTTCCACCTCAGTTGAACTAGGTGCACGACGTCTTCCACGTATCCCCGCTGAGGAGATACGTGCACGACCCTTCCCATATCATCGACCATGGAGAGACAGACATCGATGACGGGGAGACTTTCACGGAGGTTCTAGTAGAGATTGAGGATCGACAAGAAAAATTCCTATGTGGATGGTCAATTCCTCCGGTGCATGTTCGCTGGCAGCACAAGAACCTCCACGAGAGCACATGGGAGTGGGAGGCTCAGATGCGTGCTTAGTACCCCCTTTTGTTCCCTTAGTTTGAGTTGTAGCTTATGGGGACGTATAGATCTGAGGTGGGTAGAATGTAAAGACACAGAATTCCATGTAATTTTTTTTAAATACATGGGAATTTTACGAGTCCACAGTTTCTGACGGTGCTTGATTTTGAGGCCCGGTGTGCCCAGAATCAATTTCTGAAGTTTTGTTCGGCTACGTTCAGTAAACGTACGAGCGGGTTTTTATAAATTTTTAATGGGTGCTCAGAATTGAAATCTGAGGGCATCGTTGAACTTGCAGCGCCAGTTTTCGCTTAATAATACTTTCACCTCGATGGTGGATGATCGGGTATGAGAGTTGGTTTTTGGGTTTCACATGGATTAATAAAATAAAATAAGTGACAACTTATTTTATTTTAATTGAACCCTCACCATGTGGTAATGTTGGTTAAAAGCTCCACATGGGAGATGGTGGTGGGACCGCCACACCCTAACCTCCCATGGGAGGATAATTGGGGTGGGGACCACCCAAGCAGCATAACCTCCCCCGAGGGGTTATGATGTAGGGCCCACAATGAGGATGTTGTGCTCTAGGGGGGGTGATTTTAATACCCCCGAATGATAAAGGGTTAAATGAATAAATGATATGACTCATGTCAACAAGGTGCACCTTCCTTTTCGAGAGTCTGTCTGATTATAACTCCACAGTTAAGCATGCTTGGCCTGGAGTAGTGATCAGGATGGGTGACCTTCTGGGAAGTTTCACAGGGAGTGTGTGAGTGAGGACAAAGCACACTGGAAAGGACATGTGGTGTCTTGTTGGGACTATCATTAGTCAGAAGACTCATTCAGGCATGTGGATGGACCCTAAGGTGGGCCCCATGTATCTTCGAGGCAACTGGTGGTACCTGGTAGGTCAGGACTCGATGACCTTGTTGAGGCGGGGTGTCTGTGCCCTGTTAAGGTGAGGTTTCCTCCCCTCCCATTAAATGGGGGGGGGGGGGTTATGCCCCTTGACCCTCTTCATGTTTATTTAGGTGGGGACCACCTGGGCCTCTAACCCCCCTCAAAACTCCCCAAATTTAATATGCCAACCTCTCATGCAATTAATTTGGTGGAGCCTCTCCTCTTTTTTTTTTGAATTTAGAATAATTGTTCCAATGAAATGAACTTAATTAAGTAGGGACCACATAATTAATTCACACCAACGAGCATAATAGATTGAAATCTATTATTTTGGCACGTTTATTCTCTCTTTAGTGGAGAGATTGGTAGAATAGAATCCTCCAATGAAGAACGCGAAGACGCCGGTGATGAAGCTTCTTCCTCAGCTTCTTCCTCGGAACCCCCCCTTCCGACATGGGATCTCTTCGACGACCCTTCTTCCTTCCTCTTCGTCATCAATGGATTGACGCATGAGCTCAGAAGTGGAAGATGTATGGTGAACGACGACAACATCATCTTCCCTCACGATGAACGAACGCCCGATAATTAAAAAGGTAGGGGTGTGTTCTATGTTGTTTAATGCTTTATCCTCTCACATTGAATCAAGTTCATGGGGTGGGCCCCACATGTCTGTGGGGAAACTGGTGGTACCTGGTAGGCTAGGACCCGGTGACCATGTTAAGGAGGGGTGTCTATGCCATGTTAAGGCATGATTTTCTCCCCTCCCATTAAATGAGGAGGTTATGCCCCATGCCCTTCTTCATGTTTATTTAGGTGGGGACCACCTGGGCCTCTAACCCCCCTTGAAACTCCCCAAATTTAATATACCAGCCTCTCGTGCAATTAATTTGGTGGAGCCTCTCCTCTTTTTTTTTTGAATTTAGAATAATTGTGCCAATGACATGAACTTTATTATGTGGGTCCCACATAATTAATTAATGCCAACGGGCATAATATATTATAATATATTATTTTGGAACGTTTATTCTCTCTTTAGTGGAGAGCTTGGGAGAATAGAATCCTACAACGAATAATGTGAAGACGTCGGTGATGCCGCTTCTTGCTCAGCTTCATCCTTGGAACCCCCTTCTTACGTGGGATCTCTTCGATGACCCTTCTTCCTTCCTCTTTTTCATCAAAGGACCGACGCATGAGCTCATAAGTGGAAGCGTATGATGAACGACGACAACATCATCGCCCGACAATTAAAAAAGTAGGGGTGTTTTCTATGTTGTTTAATGCTTTATCCTCTCACGTTGAATCAACTTCATGAGCCACTTGCAATATTTCTAACGTGAAGGGTTCGGGCCAAATGAACATGGACAGACCCCTCCACAACCTTTGTGGTTTTGGAACCTTGAGTCAACGGTGAAGTAACGACGACTTGGAAATGAGGTGACGATGACAAAGACAATGGATAATGGTCGCTCTACCCGCGGCCTCCGCGAACCGTGCCGCCGGCCGGGCGGTGCCTGACCAGCCTACCTGCATGATGCCCGACATGCGCCCAGGCCGAAGCTACGGCCTGCCCGGGCCGCATGCTCGGCGCCCAGCCCGGTGCCCGGCCGCCTGCCCGGTGCCCCCCGGCGCCCGGGTCGCCTGCCCGGGGCCCCCTGCACCCAGGCCGCCTGCCCGACGCCCTACCTTCCACCCCCGCACCCAGGCTGCCCTACCCGACCCATCCCAGCACCCTACCTGTGTGCCCCGGTGCCCTGCCCGTGCGCCCCAGCCCCCTACCCAATGCCCCCGCGCCATTCCCGGCACACTCGCATCCTGTCGTTGACCTCTCGAGCCGAGCCGCCCAAGTCGTACGCCTCACGGTGATGGCCTAACCTGCCACTGGCCTTCAGGCCGAGTCGCCCACATGGCGACTTTCAGCCCGAATTGTCCACGTTGTCCACTGGGTCAGACTGGAACCGGGCCCATACAATTGCCTTTAATTTTTTGGGTCATATCTTTGGCATTGGACGTCCGTTTGATGAACTGTCAGTGACACCAGTATTCTTGGAGCATATCCATCCCTTAGAGTATACCCCACTGGAGTTTGGGGTATAGTTGAGTCACAGTCAGGTTGGTTCCTACACGAATCCAACCAGGCCCCCGGGACTAAAATGCTAATAACTAACAGACCGGGCATTCGATTGACACAATGTCTATTGTTTTGAGACCCATATAACATGGCAGACCCTTGAGATACTTATTTTTGAGATTTCATGACACTTGGAGTATCGACTTGTGGTGCGTGGAGTGGACCCTCCCGGTGACAAGCAAACAAATTGCAGAGACCTAGTAGCTGGCTGAGACTTGACAACTGTTGATCGATTGACTCGGAGTGATTCGGATGGCCCAGTGGGGAGTGCTTGGTAGTAGCAGCAGACCCACGATAGAGGAGTGCTTTGTTGTATCAGAAGACCCGTGGTACTCGATATAAGGTGTTCCTCTGTAGGTTATGAAGGGGAGCGCTTGGTTGTAGCGGCAGACCCATGGTGGGAAGCACTTGGTTGTAGCAGCTGAATCATAATACTCAATAGGTGGAGTACTTCAGTAGTCCAAGGTTAGTGGGAAGTGCTTGGTTGTAGCGGAAAAACACTATACTCAACAGAGGAGGAGTTCTCCAGTAGCCATGGTTTTGACATCGTGAATAAAAATCCTGGTTTGAGCTGAGTCAATGACCTTTGTGTTTTCCTCATGATTGAGATGGGTTACTCGATAACTTATCTATATGTATGGGCATAAACCTAAGTAATGGTTATCCATTGAAATCGTACTTTTTGGTTTATGCTTGTTGGATTTTATGAGACCTTGAGGGTCTCAGGGTCCCTACTGAGTATCATTATACTCACCCCTGCATGAGCTATGCCCGCACCTCGTTGTGTTGGATGCAGACGAAGGACAACACTGACCGAGGCAGTGTGTACAAGGACTAGACAGTACCCGATGGTGGACCTCACGATGAGTCGGTACCCGGAGGAGTTGGGCGGACATGGATCACTGAGGATGCAATCTGTACCTACCCTTCAAGTAGGATCCATGGTGGATGATCCAGGAGTTACTAGACACGTTTTAGCTATTTGTCTTTAGTTGTACCTATTTGTCCTTTCCTTTTACTTTACTATTGGGCTTGTATTCTGGCCCCCTTTACTTTTAGTACACTTTTTATAAAACTTTTACTTAGTGTTTGATTCCACTTGTACTCTGGTTGTGTGTGTTTACGATTTATAAAGGAAATGTCTTCCCAGTCTTAGGGAATTATGCATTTGGTGATAGTCACCAGCCCCTGGCCTATGGAAGGCAGGCTTGGGGTAGTCATGATGCGGGCCCCGGGGGATGGGTCGTGACATTTTCTCTCTCCCATTTTCATGACAACACTAGCTTCATATTCAAAAATATTTTCATACAGAGTTTTACTTTCTATCCCCCTTGGATAATAAAATCCAAAGTATCATATGCATTATTTTCTTGTGATATTTATTAATTGATTTCTAGAGGATAAACATATAGTTTCAACATCAATTCATCAAATCTTTTCCTTGACATAACTTTGGTGAAAACATTAAGAATTTGATTTTTTGTTAAAATATAGTAATGTGAAAATTCTCCATTGGAAACTATCAATTTTATAAATTGATACATAATATCAATTTTGTTTGATCAATAATTTTCTACAAGACTATCATAATGATCAATGAAACATTGATTGTCACAAAAAATATTCAATGGTTTACCAATATTCAATCTCAAATATTCTAGTTGAACTTTCATCCACATCATTTTTCGATAATCTTTGGTAGTAGTAAAAAATTATTATTCTATTATGTTCAAAGTAATATAAAATAGTTTTTTACTATTCTAGGTCCCGCAAGTTTCTATAGAGAATAAATTTCTTCATTTTGTAGATTTTATATCATTACAATCTCTATCTCAATGAGTATCAGTGAACCTAAGAAGGTTCATCTCATTATTTATTTTATAGTTCATCCCATAATTTAATGTTCCTTTAACATACCTAGGTATTCTTTTTTCTAATAGAATGTGTGATTAATTTGGTTCACTTTGATATATTTCATACAATGTAACAACATGTAAAATTTCTTGTCTTGAAGTAATAAGACAGAGTATAATTCCTATCATCTTTCATAAATATTTCTCATTCACACCTTTCCTAGCTTTATCTTTACACAACTTCCTACTAACAAATATGTGTATAAAAACTAAATTTGAATTTTCCATTCTAGAAGTTTTTTATAAACCCCTTGGTATAATTTTCTTATGAAAGAAATACGTATCTTCCATTATGTTGAACTTATAATCTCATAAATAAATTTATCTCTCTCTGATTTGATATTAGATACTTATTCTTTATTTCATAGAAAGTTATTTACATGTTTTATCCCCATATCTTACAAAAATTATATCAGTAACATAAAAAACTAAAATTAGGGTACCTGTTCTCACTTCCTTCACATAAAATTTTCTATCAAATTTTTATTTATAGGATAACAAATGCCTTAGAAAAAATTCATGTTTTTAGTACTAGGAATGAGGGGCCTGTTTCAACCCATGAAAGAATTTATTCTATTTAAAAACCACGGTTCCATATTTATGTAGTATGAAGCCACTTGGATACTCAATAAAAACTTATTCTTCAATATCTCCATTTAAGAAATATGGATTAATAACTATCTGATAGAATTTATAATTTATATCCATAGTAACTTCTAATAACATTATTATAGTTTCATGCCTTACAATAGGGGAAATATTTTCTTCAAAATAAACACATTCCACCCATTATTAAAATTTGTAAAAAACATTGAGCTTTGTTTCTTGAAATTTATCCATGTTTGTTGAGATTATTCCAGAATACCCACTTTGTTCGTATAACATTTTATCTTACAGATCATGGAATATTATATTAGTTTTAACTTCTTCTCAAATTGATCTTACTCTGCATTCATGAAATTTAAACATTTTTATGATCAAATACCTCTGAAATTGATTGTTTTCTCACCTATGAGATAAGTAAATTCTAATTTTTAAATCTTAATTTTTTTTACTTCTATAAAATAAATATTCTTGATTTAAAATATGTATATTAGGTTCAAGGTTTTTGAAAATTTTGGAACATTATAACCATTCTACCTATTCACTTTCCCTCACCAATAGGCTTTTCTGAGTAAAATTGTACAAATTTATACTTGTAGTCATATTCCTTCTTATAGTATTATAAGGAAGATAACATTATATTTTATATAAAAACTTCCTTTCCATCTTAATTTTTTTTATTAAGGACATGTTTTTAATAAAATCCACATCATAGGAGTCGAAAAATAGATGTTTATTTCAAAACATAAAACTTCTCCGATAGGCTAAATATCCCATGAAAACTACTTCTTCAGTTTTTTCATCAAACACTCCTCGATCAGAATTTTTTTATCTCCAGTAGAAAAGGACTTATAAAAACATCAAATAATTTCACCATTTTATTTTTCTTATAACACATATCATAGGAATTCCTTTTATATTTCATCTAAAACAAAAATAGATTTTCTATATGAAGTGTTGTACTTACAGATTCTCTCGAGAAGAATTCAGAATTTTTTTATTCAAAAAACATGATTCTTCTTATTTATACTAAAATTATTTTTTCCCTTCATGGTAATCCATTTTTTATGAGTGTAAATAAAACTGAATCAGTGTTTGATTCCATTATTCTTCTTGTAGGACTCAAAAGTGTTACATGTGTACTCCATTCCAGTATTTTTCATTAACTTCAATATATATACTCCAAATTACTTCTCAATATCCCTTATTGAATCTTATTAACAACTTTATAACCTCTAATTTGTGTTTCAAAAACATTATGTAAATAATCTGAGTGAAGTCATTAATGAATTTAAAAAATTATAATTCACCTTTTGTTTATTAATGTCTCATCATCCCACAATGTTCATAGTGTACGAGCCTAAGAGGTTTGGTGGATTATATTTCAACTTTATTATATATTTCACTAACAATCCTTCCTTTCAGGTAAGATGAATAAATAAAATCATCTTTCCTTTTCAGTTTTGGTAAGTTTCTTTGAGAATATTCATTTGAAATTGTGATTACAATTTTCTAGAAAATATGACTAATTCTTTGATGATAAATATTATTTTCATCATCATATATTAAGTAACATGATTTATAATGATATCAAATCTGGAGTAGATTGTCATTGTTTATTTCTCCCTTAGTAACAACTTTTATTTCTTTAAAATCTATGATGATACAAGAATATTTTATAAATATAAATTACTTACCAATATCAGAAAGTTTTCTAACACTCATCAAGTTATACTTAATCCTATCAACAAATAAGGCTTCTTTCGACTTCATTTTCTCAACCTCAATCATAACTATTCTAATTCCTTTAATTTTTAAAGAACTATCATTTCCAAAAGTAACTAATTATCCTTCACATTATTCAATATCATTCAAGATATTTATATTTCCAATCATATATAAGGAACAACCACTATCAAAAATCCGTGATTTGTTTCTTTTTCTATATTTTAGACTATTCTCAATAAAAAAGATCTTTATTCAATTTTCTCTTTACCATCCACCCTTTCCTTTCTAGAATAAGAAAATTGGCCAAGAATTATTGTCAAAATTTATTCTTCATAGTGAACTGGGTGGTCACCACTACCAAAAACTTCCTCCTAGAAATAAAAACTATTTTTATTTGGAAATTTTTAAAATATGATGACTTTTCTTTTCTTTATTTATATAATATAATAAAGTTAATTTATTTTCATTGAATATTTATCCCCCAAAATTCAGGCCTACATTCAAAGATATTTTAAACATTGATTGATGTTATGTGTTCCTCATAATCTTTTTCATCCCAATATTTACTAGTGTTTTTTCAAACACCTGCATGGTTAGTTTGATTAGATGAAATTTTATGTTTAGTGGGTATAGATTTCACCTAATTCATTAATTGAGTGATTTTATAAGCTTGGGATATTTTATCCTTTACGTATAAAGATTTTTGATATTCTCACTCATGTTATTTAATGTAATTTTAACCTCATGGAATCTATATTTAGTTTTACACATCTCATCTTCTTTAATAGTGAGTTTTTTACCAACAAATTCCACCATATCTTCTTTTTCTGCAACTTTTATCTTGAGGCCATTAATCTTATCAATATAAAAATATTCCATTTTAATGAATTCATATTTTTATACCATATTTTTATCAATTTATTTCTTCAAAATTATAACTTCTTTATTGAGTTTTTTATTTTTCTCAAGACATGCCGCATGTTCTGATATCTGTTTATATTCCATATAAGTTTCTTCACATTTTTCTTCTTCACTATTTGATATATCTTCCTTTCTAAAAAAAATAGATTTTTTTCTAAACTTCTTTATATTTTCATCTACTGGGGAACTATTTTTATAAGATTCAT
The DNA here is from genome assembly GCA_963277665.1 of Viscum album. Taxonomy (NCBI): domain Eukaryota; kingdom Viridiplantae; phylum Streptophyta; class Magnoliopsida; order Santalales; family Viscaceae; genus Viscum; species Viscum album. The sequence goes on from OY728135.1 coordinate 462,987,347, forward strand.
ACTAAATTTTAATACCAAATATTCTTCCTTTTTCTATCCACTGAACTTTTTCTTTCTTCAAGTGGATTTATTAATCTCTTAAAATTTTTTTATATATTTATTTAATAAAGCGTTTTCTTCATATTCATCATGATATTCTCTAAATTTATTCTTCATACAATTCATAGAAAAATTTCTAATGCCTCCACACTTGAAAAATTTAAGTTAGAGTATGTATTTTTACTTTCCTATACATTATGGTAATTTTTATTGATAAGATACATGATTATATTGTTTACTTTAGTATAAAATTCCTTATTTTATGATTCACTGAGTCCCACTATCTCATGTTCTAGTTCATGAATGTTCATCTTTTTCATAGCTTCAAAATCTATTTATTACTTGTCTTTATTTTTGAATAATATAGAATCCATTATCTTATATACTATAACAAAGTTATGAAATTCATTAAGAGATAAATAATCTTTATCTTATATGGAAAAAAAAATTTATGATCAAGACTTTCTGAAAAGATTATCATGTCTTTCTTAACAATGGTATGATATTCAAATACATCTCTAAATCATTTGATGTTACTGAAATTTTATTTAACTTGCGTGAATTACTCATGAATAGATTTATCATCTTCAATTCTATTATTTTAATACTTGTTTCTCTATATTTGTACATTTTCTTCCTTTACATTGATGTTTCCCTCAAAATAATTTCATGTATGTCTAAATTTTACTTTATAATATTGAGACGTATCACCTTCATATAAACATTTTTTGACAAAAATATTAGGATATCATTTCCAAATTTCCCATCAACCTCAGGATTTAATTTGTTTAAAAATGTCATAATATCATCTATCTCAATGGATGGAAACCCAATTGTAACTGCATCAATAACCTCTAAGCCAATATTTAGAAGATATAGTATCATTATATTTTCTATCCATGATAATTATTTTCATCAAATGTTGGAATAAATAGGTTATTCACTGAGTTGTGATTATCCATGATAAGAAAATTAATGATCTTACAGAGGTAACAAGATTTATCTGAATCTAATTAAAGTTCCTAGGAGTGTGAGAATAAGTGGGAAGGGGGGTTGAATCAGTGGTTATATTTTATAAATTCTTATCTCATTAAATCAACCCTTACAAATTTTTATATTTTTCGTCATTTTCAACATCATAAAACTCAACCAAACTATGTATGAAATGTTTCTAATGTAACGTAGAGAACAAAAGATTTACCATATTCTCCAATGATGTGGGTGACTACATATTTTTCAAGGTTACTCTTTTTAGTCCATGGAAATCCACTAAAATATGAAGTGAATAAAATTTGAACAATCTCCCTTTAGACTCATACTATATCTAAATAGGTTAATAATAATGAATCATGTTAGTTATAATGTTTTCTTATGCAAATAATTCACAAATTAACAAGAAACATTTATAAAAATCTCACAAAATATTTATCTATAAATTCTCTATCTGAATTACTTCATCTAGTAAGACACTATCTAATTCACTCTACCTTCATCTACTGTAATTAAATCTTATTCACCTCAAATCATTACAAATATAATCAAATATTTTCTTAATGAACAAAACATCATGCCTCTAATTGGTATCTTATCTAATGGATTTTATTTTAAACCTTTTTTGGTAACTCTGACTGCTACACCACTACTTGGTTTCTTATTCGCCCTCAATGAAAATATTCCTTGGTTAGAAACTCACACTACTCAAATTTCAGCACTTAATCTCTCATTCATATATCTTCTCTAAATTTATATAGACCTTTTTCTTGTGTGAAATGTTTATAAAAAAATTGTACATATAGACCTTTATATAGGTACACACTTGGTAGAAAATCATGGGAACTCAAAATATTTTACCACTCAACCAAAATTCAAAATATTAATTCTACCGCACATATCAACATCACTGGATGATTCCTAAGAATTTTATAAATTTCTTGAAGTTTCACAAAAAAAATGGAATCCATATACTATTTCAAACTTTCTTAACTCATCTGGATAAACAATAATTGAAATATGATATCATAATCATCATTATAAAAGAACATCATACAGATCTGAAAAGCTTCTCAAAACTCCAATTGGAAATATTTGACCAATTAGTTTCTCTATGATCTTATCCATAAAGATATATTCCATCTGATTCCATTGTCAAAAATCTATATCAACTGATCAACCCAATCCCAAGGTAACTATTCTTATTCATTTATTAACCTTTATATGTCTCCTTTTTCTAATGATTCATAAAATTTCAAATAGATGAATTATTAGTCTTCTCTTTATCATGCTACACCTCAACTTTATATAGTTATTTGTTCAAAAAACTCAGTCTTTTATATATTTATGGAATCTTAAATCTGATGAAATTTCATTTGTTTTTATGATTCACATATAGCTTATGGAACTTTTACTGATCAATAATACATTAAGTAACTCATTAATTTGTATTTAAATGTTATCTTTTGTCTCTGTTAAATTTTCTTTATACTCTCTTAATTTTTAAGACATTTTAACATTTCATCCAATATAAATTTATTCATTGACCATCTAGTCAGATTCCCAAAATAATCTTCCTATACCTTTTTGAAAACACATTGTTCAAGCATTGAAATATAGTTGATCGCATGCCCCCCCTCTCTCTATGTTCAATCAACCTTGAAACTATCATTCTGATGAAATAAATAATCAAAATGTGTCAATGTTACTATTATTAAAAACATAGTTCGATGAAACTTAGTTTGATAAAATTGAACTTATGGCCTTCATATGATTTCAGCCTATATGGATTCATATTTTTGAACTTTGAATCAACCTACAACTTTAACTTTATAATGATTTAACCTTCAAATGTGTACACCCTTTCTATCCAGTAACTTCAGTGTGTAATTTGTATATATAGTATTAAAATATTCATCTTCTTAGAAACATATTGTGCCTCTAATCAGTATAATTATTCCATCATCCTCCATGCATATATTTCTAATCATGATTGAGATCGAACCTTAACTACTAACACAATTTAATTTCCCCCCTTTTGTACTTCAATCCATTTATAAAAACATGTGAAGACTTTACAATGTGGAATTCCTAATATCCACTATCTGATAACATTTTATAACCACAACCTTTATACATCCCCAACAAGGATAATTAAATATTCACAAGGTTATGAACTTTAATATGTTCATAGCATCATCTAAATTAGGAAATAAATTTTCATATCCTTGGAATCTCCTTATTTTGATTGACTCATCTTAAACATTAACCTTATGATATTATAACCTTCCTTTTATCTAGACTCAAATAAACTTATTTATTTCAATCATATTATCCTCCAATATAAAACAAATTTTTCTTCCATGAAAATACTTACTTTAGATCAATAACTTTTACTTTAATTACCGTTGATACTTGATATTTACATCAACCAAAATTTATCAACATAACTGATTATATTTAATTCCATTACTTTGACCATAAATCCCCCTCAGAGTCAATATTTCATCATTTTGTTAACCTTATCTTAGGAATATTCTCATGAAACAACTCATTCTTTTGGTTCTATATTATCACTTCTTCAAATGCTTATTCTTTAGATAACTTCAAAACTCCATTATTATTTACATGCATCCTCAATATCTGGTGAGTAGGATCTGTATCGATTCAAATCTTATTGGATTACTATTGATCTTTTTCCAATATGATGTTTTAAGAATGAATGAAGAGTTTACCATTGTATAATTTTGTTCTTCTAGAACATTTAATTGTTTAATTTTATCATTATGTACATACAATGATTTTAAAATTTATGTTACACCCACTCCATTTATCTTCGGTGAATTCATAAAACTCCTTCTAGAATAACCTTCTAAAATATCCTTCCGGACCACTGAACACTTCATTAGATTGGGATTTACAACTTACTTGGTATCATATTATTATAAATATTTCTCAATATTTTATGTTCTGTATACATTTCAGTGGTGTTTTACTTCATGAATTTTCCATTTTTATGGAATAAAATCTTTTTAAGGTGTAGGTCACCTTAAATTCATCAAAAATGATTCATAGGGACTTTATCAATCTTTTAGTGTGGTTCATCTTAGTTTCTTATTTATTCACTAAGTGGTATCTAATCATCTAAATATTCCATCCACTAAATTTTCATCAACTGCTAAACACTTATTTATCTATAAGAACTTTTTTTCTTTTTAAATCTACCTATATTCAATATTTACCACTAATTGATCTCTTTACAATTTATTACTGATTTGGTGCTTTAATATTTAATACCACTATATTTATGAAACTTATTAAATATGAGTTTGATAGTGATTATTAATCCTTCAATAATTTAAATGAATACAATGAAGATTGGTTATTTAATCACTTAATGTTTATGGTTTATTCCATATTTAAAAATTTCCATGTATTCATATATATATATTAATAGAACCAACTCTCCTCATCTTTATTACATAAGATAATCTTCTATAATTAAAACTTTAATATAATTCTTATGGATCCTCTCTCTAGAATATGATCTTCTGGTAGAATTTCTTCCAAAACATATATTGGTAACTTTTTCTTTAACTTACTCATTGAATTTTCTGCAAAATATTAACAATAAATACAATATTTCATCCCTATCATCTGATGATAACTTCAATATCCCCCTTTGGATATGTTTTCAAAACCAATTCAATACCAAAAATTCAATAATATTTCCCCTATTATTTGAAAAAATTCAAATAATATTTTATCTTATTCTTATAAGAATGTAAAGTGGTAGATTTTATTCATCAGTTTTTTCTATCTCTTAAGGAATTTAATTTTAATCCCCCACATTATCAAATTATGGGGAGGGATTAACTTTCTTAACACATTTTATTCTTCACATTTTTTCTTCCATTGAATTAAATATTAACTTGAATTACTTGAGAGAAGGAAAAAATCACTTTTATTAAATAAATGGACCCAAAATAAGCTAATTGTAAGTCTATATGAGCCATGATTTGTTCCAAAAATAATATTGATTAAACCTAACATTAAATATCCCCATAAAAATATGATGTGATGCAAGATCTTATAAAATCTTCTTTTCTAGTTATTTTAATTATATTTTCATTCAAATTACTTACCTATATCCATCTAAAAAAATAGTTAAAAAATGTTTATGTATAAAAATCATATTCCCACCCCCTTTTATAATAATTCATAATTTGTGATCAACAAATCAATTTTCCCCCTTTGAATTTAAAAATTAGTTTACATATGAGGATGGTTGTACATAACCGATTTTATGTTACATTCTATTTTACTCCCCAATAATGGTGGATTTCTTTTCATTCTATTCCATGGAATACTATTATAATAGTTTATGGCCATGTGTTTGAATTTTCCATAACACCAATAGTATCAAATAATACTTATCTTCTTCTATTGCGTTGAATTTGGGGTAGTGGAGGGTTATTCATAAACTTATTACTTCTAGATATAAGCCTTTTCCCTGCATAAATATTTAGAGGAACTTTTTACTTTTTCATTTCATACACCCACCTTCACATAAGATGTGGGTTTCTCACTTTTAATTACCCATAATTTTCTAAAACTATAACTTTCCCTATTTAATGTGTGGAAATTATTGCATACAATTTCATCAGAACATGGATTTAATGTTTTCTTAAACTTATCAAAAGATGGTTTTTTCCAATAGTTTCACAATTCTCTTACCAATTTATCGATTATTTTTAGAAATATTATTCTCCTTATATAATTTATTATTGACTCTTCTCTTGGATTTATGTTAATAATAAATCTGAGTGGATTTGAAATCATTCAATTGTATTTTCAACTATATAAAATTTAGATTTAAAGTGATCTTATGATCGTCAAATAACATCATTTTATCACATTCATAATTATAATTAAGAAGAATTTATTCATATATATTCATTTCATTTTATAGATCATTTTAAGAAATTTTATTCTTACATCCTTTACTTATATTTAATACCATATGACTTATAATGATTCTTTTAATCCATGGAATTCTTTTGATAAAATATTCCAATTTATATTCTTGTCACGGAGGATTATTTCTAATTATTCTTTAACTGTGAAGAATATTTAATTATATTTTTGGAAGAAAACTTCCTTTTCTTCTATATGTTTTGTGAGGATTTTATTTTTTTGTAAATTCTTCACCAGTATATATTTTATTTCTTAAAGTTTCAATTATAGCATTGATTTTTTATTCTAAAGTCCCTAAATATATTCAAGTCTATATTTAATGAATTTAATAAAGAAATGTCTCATGTAGTCCTTTATTTATGAGTAAAAATATTCAATAGTATTAATATATTTTTACTCACCACATCCAAAATAACCTTATTCCAAAGGATTTATTGTATCATATTTGTAGGAATTATTATCACACACTTTAACATTTTATAGGATGGATCATACTATTTTTTCTTTTATATGATCAATTTCACTACTTTTAATCCACTTTATTCTTTCATTTCTTCATTTTTTTGGCCAAATCCTTTATGTTTCATACACCAGGAACATCCTCAGTTTACATTAGTTTAGGCTGGTCTTTCAGTAGTGGAATCTATGAATATTTTGAATGTTTTCACTTCATGTAATATAGTTAATCACAAATAAGAATATAATTATACATACAAAATAGGTTACTTATAATCTGATTCTAATTGATATTCCTAAGGTATCTTAGATTCACCCTAAGGGGGTGAATTAGTGGTGACAAAATTTTACCGATTAAATGAAACTTAAAATTTTCCTTCCTTTAATTTGATCAATCCTTTATTATTGGTTATGACGTGTAGATATTTAAAAATTCTCCATCTTTACTTTTATATTTTTTATAATTTCTTTTTAAAATACTACACAATGATTTTCACAAGGCTCATTTTCCAATTGAGAACCTACTCTTTATCATATCGGCTCCCATCAAGTCATTAATTTTCTACTAATATATCCATAATGGATTTAAAGTTGTGTTTGAAGTAATAAAACTTAACATAAATGCTTCTCTATATTACACAAATGAAGGATATACATAATGGAATCCCACCAATTGATTTATCTCTAGTAAAGCTCATCCTACCTTCCTATAGGAAAGATGACATCATTCATATAAGAACTACCAATATTATAGTCTTTGAGAACTTTCTCGTGGTTGGAAGTTCAACTGCCTCTTGATCTTCCATTTTACCTCAAAAAGTAAATCAACCTAATCCTCCTTCTTGTGTATTGAAGTTCTAGAGCACTCATTTTATTGAAAATTTATGTCCATCACTTTAGAATATCAATAACCTACATAGATATAACATTCATCCTTTTTTCTTCTGCATCTATAGAATTCACTCAGTACTTAGAAACACCAAGTTCTAGTTATCTCAAACTTTTACCCTTCTAATATTTATATATAATTGCTTTCTCAAATGATTCCTCTCTTTTATAATCAGCAGAACTCTCAATTTTTTTTTTCTTGTTTCATACTAAAATTAAGTTTTGTTCCCAATACTTTATATAAATATGATTCCTCCAATAGATGTGGGGGATGTGTGATATTCAATTTTAAATTACCATAATATGAAATATCTAATTTACTACCTTTAATATCTTCCAAATATTTATGGATTTAACTTTATTATATCCCAAAAAAACCTGGCATCAATGATATTCAACTCTTCCTCATATCTCTGCTTGAATCATAAACTTTCCTTCCATTAATATTTCTCATTGAATTTCTATGTTTAAATCATCAGAAAATATGACTTTACATTAATGTAAATTTTTTATGGTATCTTATGATATTGATTCTTCTATATAATTCACTTAGATACTTCCAGTTATACCTTTTCCTCTATTAAATATTCTATAGCCTTCAGAGCTTTGAACATTCTCTAACATGATTCACATGTTTATGGAAATCACCAACCATTTCAACTTCATTCAGTTCAAACTAGTCTTTTATATTCTAATTTTGATTAACTAAACTTAAGATTCTAGATTCTGATGTTCTAAACATTTGTTAATTAGTAATTAAATGAAATTATTTTTCTTAATAATCTCAACCTCCAAAATATGTCACTTTTCCCCCATTCATATAAGGTTCCTCATCTCATTACAGTACATCAGTCGCTTATAATTGCACTACCTTGGTTACTATAGATTTATATAAACAAAATTTTATCATCACAATTAACTCTTAACTTATAGTTCTTTGACCTTCTATCCCATTCATATTCAGTCTTTCTTCTTTCTATCATCCTTAGCTTCAGACTCTTCTCATGAACCTCCTCATTCATCTGATGCTTTATTATCCATTCTATCAATGATACTTCTTATGGTAACTTCAAAACTCTATGATGTTCTATATATATCTTTAAATTTAAATGATTATTCACTTTTTCAATTCAAGGTAACTTTTTGTTCTTTCACCAAAATGAATTTTTTTTAATGAATGAACTTTTTAGCATTGACTAGCTTTATTATTCTGAAACCTTCAGTGGTTTAGGTTTCTTATAATATACTTCCAGACACAATAAAATTTATGTTTCACCTATTACAACATTTAGTTGCTATGAATTCATAACACTCCTTCCGAAATCTCCTTACATAATCTCCTTATCAAATTATAAACACTTCATTAATTCATGTTTTACAACATACTTTGAAACAAAAACATATAGAGATCATTTAGTATATTATGTTTATCATATATTAAAATGGTGTTTCACTTCATTCCTTTTCCATTTTTTAGAAGAAACTCTTTTCACAAGGTTAAGGTCACCTTACATTCCTTGTGAATGAAGCATATGTACTTTATCAATACCTCAATGTGGTATATCCTTCTGATCATCCTGGTTTTTATTTTATCATTGAGTGACTTCTGGACATTTCAGCTTTCCATCTTCCAAATTCAATACATTTGGTAATTTTTTTAACTAAATATTTTTTTTCTTGAATTCCCTCATCTACTATCTTTACCACTCAATGATCTCTTTTCAATTTCCCATTGATTTGGTACTTCAATCTTCCAGATCACCATATTTAGTAAAATTATTCACTATATGGTTGGTGATGCTTTTTCGTTCTTTATATTTAGTCATGAATACAATGAAGATAGGTTCTAAAATCCTTATATGTTTATGGTTGATTCTAGTTATAAAAATTTGCATCTATTTCTTCATCCATCAACAACACCAACTCCATTCATCTTTATTACTTCATATTATCTTTTAAATTTAGATCTTACATCTATGACACTACTACTTCTGATGGTTCCTTCTTCCAGAATATGTTCTTTTATTGGGATTTCTTCTAGAAGATCCATAGGTAAATTTTCATTCAACTTACTCATTGACCTTTATACAAACCATTGAACACAAAAAAATATATCATCATCGTCATTTGATGGGAACTTTAATTTTTTTTATTTATTAAAATAGTTTTATAAAATCTCATGTACTGTATTCACAATTATTTTAGAAAATAATTTTTTATTTGATATGAATATTATTCTTATATATATATTTATTTTCAAATTTTATTTTTAATAGTAATTTAGTCCTTGAAATCCAGTCGTTAACATAGTATTGTGCATGTTTAGCTGCTATATAATTTTAACATATGACCATTGAAATTAATATAAAAACTTTTAATTTCATATAACATTTTATTTACATTATTTGATAAAATAAATGGTTAAATATTACGTTTTCACTAAAATGATATTTTATGAGAAGTTTTTAATTTAAATAATAATTAATTTAATTTTTAAATTTTTTATTTTTAATATGTTTATATTAATAAATTTACTTTTAGAATATTAAATAACAAGTTTTACACTGAAATAATAATATTTATTATTTATTATATTTATTAGAAAAAATAATTTCTATTTAATATAATGAATTATTATAAAAAACTTTATGCATAATATTTAGATAATTTAACCATCATAAAATTAATATGTTCACTCCCCTTGCATTGTGGCTATAATATATAGTGATAATTAATGAAAATCAGTTTTTGTAAATATTTAATTAAACATTAAATATAACATGATTAAAAGAAGAATTTTATAAAATTGATTTTATATTTGAAACTCATAATTAATTAATTATCAAACATATAATAATAAATGAATAATAACTAAAATAAATGTTATCCCTAATGAAAAAATAAATAATATGTATTCTAAATAAAAAATTTCACGTATTGGATGATTTTATTTAAAGGTAAAATTATTAAAATTTGGAATTTTAATTTCATTATGTGGAATTCGTATTTGGGATCAGCATATTAAAATTATCTTAGGGTGAATTTTTTCTAATAATCTTAAAAGGTTTATATTTTTTGGGAATAGTAAAAAATATCATTTTTAAGAATACTATAAGTTTTATAACATCATCATGAAATATATGACGTAAATTTTTATAAAAAATTTTACATGAATTAAAATTTATTTAAGGAGCATAATAATTCATTTAAAAAATAAAATTAATTTCTAAACATATAAATAACTTTTTAAAAACTAATTTATATTTTATTTGAATAAAAACTGCATTTGATTATTTACATTGTATAAAATAATTCCAACATTCATTTTGGTTTTGGGTATGTTAAAGGGTTAAATAAACCCTAATTTGTATATCATACACTAATAAAGTTTATATTAATCAAAACTATTCATATTATTTGACCTAAATAAATAAATAATCAAAACTTTATTATAAAATACCCCCCCCCTAGCCTATATAAACACCACTCCTCCACCCCTTTCCTTACCACTTCTAAATCATTTTACTTTGATAAATATCTACTAAAATGCCTCTCTAAACACTCATATACATGTACCTATTGTAACACCATGATATTTTATAATATATTTATTTTTAAAAAATTTTATTTTTAATATCTTTTGTTACACACAACCCCATGTTTTAACAAACCACAATATATTATTAAAATTATATAGGACAATAATCATATAGTTGTTGGATTGGAGGGTGTGAATAGTACTGAATAAATTATAAACAACTTATGGTATATACATGAATATATTGAAATCAATTTTTATAAATTTATTATAAATAAAAAAATCATTTGAAATTAAATTATTTATTTATCTAGAAAACCATTTTTCTACGCACCAATGTGTTTTGTCTTAATTAATTAAATAAATAACTTTTGTGGAATAATTTTAATTAAATTCATATATAATAAATTTAATAAAATGTTGTAACATTCATCTAATATTTTTTTAATCATGGAATAATAATAAAATCCATTTTAATACTTAAAATGTATTTTTCTAAAAAGGAGGTATTCATCGCATGTTGTGTGATTATTTTAAATTTAATTTCTTTAACTTACAAGTATTTAATTTCAAAAAATAGATTCTATATTTGGAATCATTGGGTCCATATTTTGTAAATATGTCTCTTTTATTTTTTGTCAATATGAATAGCAACCTTAGTAAAAGTTATCAACCCAGTAAAAGGTAAAACATGTTAACCTAGGTCAAAACTAAGTTAAAATGCCATAATTTTTTATCATGATTATTTTTGGATGAATTTAATTATACCCTTATCACCTTAGACATTAAATTTTATTGATTAACTAAATTTTCCTATATAATATTTAAATCAAATAAAGTTACAAAATGCCACTCTCTTAGTTTTAAAAATATATTATGTGTCCAAATTTGGAAAGAAGCATATTATTAATGATTATAAGTGTCTATTTTGAGATTAATGAAATTATTTTCATGAGATAAATTTATTTATAATTTTTATTAATTATATAATTACCTTAAATACTTATAAACATCAATGCAATATTTACACAATCAATAAAATATATAATAAATGATTTTAAAAATATTAAAAGTAATATAATATGAGTGAGTTAATGTGTGAAACGAATTTATTAAATGAATATAAAATATTACTGTTACTTTAAATTATTATATTCTAATTAAATTTGTTTATTTATGTTTGTTAAGTCAAATTAAATGAATAGAAACTAAATTTACAATAATGAAAGTTCATGAAAATAATATTTTTTTTTAAATTGAAAAAAACATAAAAAATTAAAATAGGACTAGGGTATAATTTATGGTCTGAAATATCATTTCCTTACCATTTATTGGCCATTTGGAATCATTATAATTGAGAATTACTTTATGGGTTTTAATATTTTAAGAAATTCCAAGAGTGTAGCATCCCCTCCCATCAATTATAAAAAGGAACCAATTATTTCTCTTGTTTACACAACATTGAGCCATATATCTCTAAAAACTCTAAACAATTATTATCCAATCATACACATTTTAGAGGTGATCATGTTTCCAAAAGACTCACCCCAAAGCCCTTAAAGGGTGATCTAAAGGATGTGTTTCATAGAAGAGTTAATCTCATTAAATGATCACTTTTTTAACTATTATTTTAACTCATCTAAATATTGTATATTCTTCATAGAATAATAAATTTAGTATAATAAATATTTTGATATTTTATTATTATTATAAACCCACCTTTATTCTCACTCTTTTTTTCAAACGGGGAGTGAAAGTATCACTCATTTGTATGTACGACTTACCATCTCCATATAGTGATACAATTCATTTTATTTCACCATATTTCATGGACAGTTATTATGATGGATTTAATGTTTATGTATGATATTTATGTTTAAATTATTCTTATTTAATAATAATATAATATCTATCTTCTTACCTTCCAAACCTTTGGACAATGATAATGTCATTTGTGCATATGTGTGGACTACCACCTCAATGAAATGATGTGATTTTTTTTTCATTTAAATTTTACTTATATTTTAAGAAGGGTGAATTTCATAATTATATATGATATATGTAAAATAATAATGATTTTTTAAATTTTATTTATTATTTACCTTTCTTTATTTCATTTAAAAATAAATAAAAACAGTGGTCATATGTACATATGACCCACCATCTCTATGAACATTGCAATTCATTTTTATATTTCAAAGTTTTATGGATTACTCTAAGTATTTATATAATGAATATATAAAATATTCAATTCATGATTAAAATTATCTAGATAATGGAACCATGATCAGCGTATAAGGACCAAAACTACTGAACCAAAACATATATAAAAAAACGAAGTATCTATCACTAAGAATAGTTATTATAATAAATAATTATTAATAAAAATGTTATAAAAGGTTATAGGTAAATCATATATGGTATGATACATGTGTTTATATTTATAGACTTTTTTTTATAACAAACTAGTACTCGCCTGTGCTACTGCACGACATATTTGATAATTGGTTTTTCTTTTAGTAAGAGATTAGTATATATAAAAGTTAAAAAGAAAGGATAATGTTGAATAAATTTAAATTAAAAAGAAATGGCGTATGATAATGGAATAGAAGTTCATAGAATATAGATTCACCTTTTAAATTATTGTCTAAGAAAAACATAGCTTAAAAATATATGAATTCTTTAATTTGGAAGATGGAAATTTGAATAAATTTTCAACTTCAACAATCACAATAACATTAAGGTGCGTACTAAAAAAAGAAAGGATATATAAAATGTAATTACTCATTTTGGAGGATGATTAAAAATCATTTACAAATTCAATCATGCCATGCTTGTTGTATATAGTTGTTCTGCACCTACACTCTACTGCACTACATGTCATCACAAGATTCATCCAACCAGTATTACAAACAGGATCTATAGAAAGAGTAATGTGTGTAGTGTGATTAAAATTGAAATACAAATATGTTGTAGCAATGGTTGTAATAATAAAAAACATGAACTGGGAAGAGGACTAATTTGAATACATAATAAAAAAACCCAATCATTAATTGCACAAAAATTCATGATATTGATGTTTGTAGAAGTTTTTCAGCTACATGAAGTTGAAATATCCTCCATGAAAAAATTGTTGTTGTTCATCTCGTGAGATAGAGGAGGGACTATAGATGGGGCTTGATAAAATATACTAGCTTCTGGCAGGATACGTGGATCATGTATCATCTATAGAGTTCCCTACAGTGGGATATGACTCCACCAACTCAGGAGAGAAAAAAGACGTGTCCATCTGTTGAAATATGGACTTGCATTAATTCTGGATACTAAGCCACTTATAGAGAGGAATGAACTACTCAATGTTGACTGGAACTCTAGGAGGAAAGTAGGCATAAACCAACTCTGCAGTTGAAGAACATGAATCATAGGGTAGAAGAAAATCTAGCACAAGACTGCAGATTATTTATTTGTCGTGAACCAGCCTGACAGTGGTTACCTCTAAATCAGTGGATACCTCACACATATGCCAGGCCATTTGTGAGTACGTCAATATAGCTTTGGGGGAAGAGGCCTGATGGGAAGAATCTAGAGTTGAGGTCGCCTTCATCTTTATGGAGACATGTCCAATGGTGAGACCAAACCAGATCTATCCAATGGATATCTTGGGCCCTAGTATTTGATAATACAATCTTCTAGGACACCCTGAGAGGGCGGCACTGGATTGTGGGGAGGGAACCACCTCATACTCCACCTCGTACCATTTACTTAATTATGATGACTTCTCCTACAAACCGGAAGGTAATTACCTTAATGACAGCAAAAGGAATAGTACCTAGGAGGCAACAACAAGACAACGGGTTGGATCCTGGAAAATGAGCCTTGAAAATTGATCCTAATCCAATCTATAAGGGGCTGAGAGATGTCAATCTTGATAGAAATACATGCCAAATTTGACTCCTCCAACTAGAGGGTCCAGTTGTCCGCACATATAATTAGGAATATCTCTCCTAGGTGAAACCGAAATCAAGAATAGTAATGAACTTGACTGCATTAATACACACTTCAAATAGATAAGTTGTTATGCTCTACACATAAAATTCACCTACAACAACATTAACATCTTTATTTTGGCATTAAACACATGAATTAATGTATCGCCACCATTAAATCTAATCCAATTCAGTACATGAAATAAATATTAAAGTTGATATGAAAAAGATAAGTATTTTCCAAACTTATTTACAGAATTCATTATACAAAATAAGAGTGTAATGTAATGTATACATTTGTATAAAGGAGTGTAAATTATACAGTATTTTATACTGTTTAAGTGTATGGAACATTAATTATTTCTAACATTTGTATACCAGATTTGAATGTAGGTTTAAATATTTTATGACACCAAACAATGCGTATGTATGTTTAAACAATGTGCATGGTTTAAGTGTTTGAATACATAAGTGTAATCTCACCACTTTATCTATCAAATGTTTTTGTTTAATTCTACATATTAGTCTGCATTTTCCTTGGAAGAAACATCCATTTTGATCTTGATCCAACCTAGATAGGGAGGTGGACAATATTATAATGATAAAGCCGTTATAATACATGAAATGGCCATGAATAACTAATCGGTCATAACCGGTGAGTTCTCAGATGGAGTTCCCAAGCAATTCAATCTTCAAAGACGTACCCACATAGATGGAAGTGAACATTTTATTCATGGAACCTAATCCCAGCATTTGAATAAAGAAGTTACCTTTTCCATGATGATTATATTCTTTGCATCAGATTTCTTCATCAGATTTTCTACCAAATTCACTTCACTAAAAATTGCATACCCCGAGGAATCACATGCAGCGTAGTCCACAACTTCCTTGTTGATTTTCTGGTTGGTAATAAAATGCATAAAATGTAATAAACAGGATGGGAAAATAAGAAACATAACTTTTAATTTCATTGGATAAAGTCATCTCTTACTTCTATTTCTTCCTCGGTCACATAAAGAAATATTGGACCTGCAATAACATGTGTCCAGTAGTGGCTCCTCTGATTGATGTCATAATCCCTAGGAGACTGAGTCTATATCTACTACAATAGAGATTTCATCATACTGAAAATCACGTTATATAATGAATATAAATCATGGACAGATGCACCAATTATAGAATGAATAGTGATGTGGAAACACCTATCATAATCCTAAACAGAACCTACCTGGTAGCTGTAACAATGTCCTTTATTTTTATCTGGATTGGAACCCAAAATAAAGAAAACATAAAATCATCTCACGCAGGTTTATTTGATTCAATTTCAAACCAGGAAAGGATGGTCTTTCTATTATGATTATTCCATCTAATTAATATTTTAATTGTTCGAATGGAGAGTTTAATGTATTATTGTTGATAATAATATGTCTAAGAAACCTTTTCATGAACAGTAATGAAGAAGAAATAGAGACTCCTGATGATAGAGAAAATTGGAATTACAGAATTAACGAATTAGAAAAAAAATCCGCAATCAAGAAACTGCATATGAAATATCTAATTCAATAAGTCAACTCCTGATATTGATATAACTATCAGATCACATAATAATCAATTGAAGTGGAAAGTTATTATTTCTAAGATCCAAATAATATTGAAGGCAACATTGTCCAATCTTGTTTTTTATTGAGCTTGTTCTTATCTAAGAATATATCTATGTCAGTATCCTGTTGACCTATACCTGCATGAAAAAAATGTGGGAAATTTATAACTCATTTGATTAATATGTTTTTAGTGCATAAAAAATAATACATAGTGTAGTGAATACGGAAAACAAATTACCGAATTCCATATTTTGGATGAAAGGTAGGTAAACTCTATGATTTGGAGACAAAATACCTACATTCATTTCCAAAATTTTGATAAAGAAGTTTTATTTTCCACGATGATTATATACCTTGCATTATATTTCATCATCAATTATTATACCAAATTCATGTCACCTGAAATTTAATACCCCTAGGAATCACATGAAGAGTATTCCACAATTTCCTGGTTGATTTTCTAGTTGGGAATAAAATGCATAAATTGCAATAAACATGATGGTAAAATAAGAAACATAACTTTTAATTTCATTGAAGAAAGCTATCTGTTACTTGTGTTTCTTCCTCGGTCACATAAATAAATATAGTACCTGCAATAACACGCATCTAGCAGGGGATCATCTGCTTTATGTCATAATCCTTAGGAGTCTAAGACTACATCTATTGCAATAGATATTTCATCATAATGAAAAGAAAGTTAGATAATGAAGATAATGCATGGACAGACATACCTATTATAGAATGAATAGTTTTGTGGAAACACCTATCAAAATCCCAAACACATCCCACCTGGTAGCAGTAACCATGTCCTTTGGTTTTCTGCAAATTTGAACCCAAAATAAAGAAAATGAAAAATCAACTCAAGCTGGTTACTTTGATTCAATTTCTAACCTAGAAAGGAAGGCCTTTCTAATATGAGTCTTCTATCAAAAAAATATTTTTATGGATCGACTGGAGAACATCAAGCATTATTATTGAGAATATTCCATCTAAGGAACCTTTTCATGAACAATAACGAAGCAGAAATAGAGACTCTTGATGATAGAGAATTACATAATTATTGAATTAAAGAATTAGAAAAAATAAATTTGTAATCCAGAAACTTCATATGCAATATCTAACTTAGTAAGTCAACTCCCGATATTGATATAACCGTCACATCACATACCAATCAATTGAATATGAAAGTTATACTTTTTGATCTCCAAATAATATTAAAGGAAACATTGTCCAGACTTGTTTTTTATTGAGCTTGTTCTTATAAGAGAACATATCTATGTCAGCGTCCAGGTCACCTATACTTGCATGAAGAAATGTGGTAAATTTATAACACATTTGTTTCATATGTTTTAAGTTCATAAAAATCAATACACATTGTAGTTAATAGGGAAAAAATTACCTGCATTTATATTATAGTTGAAAGGGAGGTTAACTCAAAGATTTGACAACAAAATACCTACATTCATTTCCAACATTTGAATAAATAATTTACCTTTTCCATGATGATTTTATACCTTGAATTAGATTTCATCATGAGTTTTTATACCAAATTCACATCACCAGAAATTGAATACCCAAAGGAATAAAATGCAGAGCTGTCCAAAACTTCTTTGTTGATTTCATGATTGGTAATAAAATGAATAAATTTCAATAAATATAATGGGAAAGTCAGAAACATAAATTTTAATTTCATCTAAGAAAGCCATCTCTTACTTGTGTTTTTTCCTCGGTCACATAAAGAAATAAATTACCTATAATAACATGAATCTAGTAGTGGCTCATCTTCTTGATATCATAATCCCTAGGAGACTGAGACTACATATACAGCAATAGAGATTTCATCATAATGAAAATCAGGTTATATAATGAAGATAATTCATGGATAGATATGCCATTTATTGAATGAAAAGTGTTGTGGAAACACCTATCAAAATCCCAAACACAACGCACCTCATAGATGTAACCATGTACTTTGTTTTTCTACAGATTGGAACCCAAAATAATGAAGACATAAAATCATCTCAAGCTGTAAACTGAAATAAAATCAGAAAAAGTTTTAAGGAAATCGTACAAGAATCCATAGTAGAAGTTTATTTTAATAAAAGGGTAAAAGTTTATTCAGACCATAGTAAATGAACCCAAACTGTTAAAGAACTGAAAATATACCAGAAATGTGATAGAAAGAATTTATGGTTGCATGAATTTAGGTTCCATAGTACACATTTATTTTCATACCTGAAGTGTGAAGATGAAGTAGGAGGGAATACGAGATGCAGCAAGCATGCAGATAAGGGAAGGTGACATCGTTTGAAATTGAAAACTAGAAAATCCCTTCAAAACCTGCCTGAAATTGAAAACTATAAGGGGGTTAATGGTATGCATTGTCTGCAGTTAGAAATAGCTACGATGGGATATACTTTCAGTGCAAGGAAAGGAAGTAGGAATGTGGAGGAACAACCTGACGTACCGTGGTCCGATATAATGGAATCCTGGTGTCAGAAAAACTGTAAACTGAAATACTAGTACGTGATTTAACAGGATGGAGTGGGATGCCGAAACTGAGAGAAGGAGGAAGAAGAAGTCCATTGAGTATGGTCTACAAGATAGTCGGGAGTAGGATGTCACCAATGTGGGGAGTCTGCGGTAACCGTAGGTCGCGAATAACAAAATCCCAACCGCGATAGTGAAAGAGAAATCTGGGGAGACTACAGATGTAACCATGACTAGATTGTGGTTGGAGCCGACGTCCTGTATACCAGGAGAGGGAGGAAAATATATTGGGGCATTCGGTGACCCTCTAGGTCAAGACTCACGTAAATCCCTACGGTAGTAGGAGATATAGGCAGAGGGAAAAATGGAACCCGCGTGGTGGTGCGACGTGGTAAGATGGTTGGCCGACACGTATGGGAAAAATGACATAGAAGAACTATGGATGGAAAAGTGATGGTTAGAAATCCAGTATTAGTATATATACTAGATATATATTTATTATACAGTAGGCTCAAACATATACTAAGGAATTCAGACCTGAGGTAAGGGATTTATGTTTTAATCTTATTTTAATCAAGATTATTTATGGTTGAATTTACATTAGAGAATATTATATAATCTTAATCTAATAAATCCATATCATTTTTTATCCTTTTGTTATTTCTTAATTTTAAAATTTTTCCTTTTCTAGTCCCTCCCTTTAAATACTCAAGAGACCGAACTATCATTTTTATGGAAAACCGACTATGTTTTACTATTTGGTGAGGAAACATTTCTTCCATATCCATGTTTTATAAAATGTTTTCAAGATTTTTTTTAATATTATCTTATGATTTTTACGGACATATTGATCTAGGATTTAATGTTTTCAAAATGGTTTAAAAGTAATATTATTTTCGTTTTTTGACCAATGCACTTATTGACTTTACCCAAAATATGAACGGAATGATTTCTTTTAAATTATATGGTATGAATGGAGTTTCCCACAATCATGAGCACTAAATTTTGTAAATAATAATTTACATTTTTTCATTTTTATTTTCAAAGAAAATGTTTTCCATAATATTTTTCAAATATTTTTATTTTAAAAGAGATTTTTAAAGTG
This sequence comes from Viscum album, assembly GCA_963277665.1. NCBI lineage: Eukaryota > Viridiplantae > Streptophyta > Magnoliopsida > Santalales > Viscaceae > Viscum > Viscum album. Next base: position 463,007,417 of record OY728135.1, read on the forward strand.
GAATTGTTATTTTGTTCAAGAAATATTTTAGTGATATTTTAAAGGAATTTTAATATATGATAACATCCTTTGATATTAATTATGATTTACTAGATATATGATCTAATCATACCATTATTAATATTTCTATGGATATTTAATGTTTATGTTGATGAGATTTTTATGAAATAAATTTATTTTTCATGGGTTATTTTATGATGAATTAATGAAATGATTATCAAAAACACTTTTTTTCCAGGGGTTATGATGTAAAGATATGATGAATATTTTTATCATAATTTAGAACATATATGTATGGTTTTCATTATGTGATAGGTGGTTACATTATAAACCAAGGACAATGGTTTTGTTATAAACCAAGGGTAGTGGTTATGTTATAACTGAGGATTGGTGGGACATTAGTTATACATTCCTCTAATTCATTGGATAATGATTTATATATCCTTAAATAAAAATCACTGGAATTGGGAGTTATAACTATTCAGTAAGGGAATTTTTCCACTATGATATTCTTGGGAATGAACCTTGACTACTATAATGGTTTGGGGAGTGAATCCTTTCCTCTATGATATCCTTAAAAATGAACCTTGAATACTTTGGAAATTATTTTCTATACTTATTAGTATTCCATAGTTCCATGTATTATGCCAATTTTATGCTCACATGTCTCATGTCCTTTTATTCCTTTATTATTCATATTTTGTAGACTACCAAGCTTTATTCCATGAGCTATGATCATGATATTTTATATATAGTGTATAGTTTCCAAATGTGATATCATGTTCTCATACTGTTATTCTCATTTTATGTTTAAGTTTTCGTTTATATCTCCCTTATTTACCATTAATAAGAATATAATATCACCCTTTCTTATGTTTCCTTTCCCCAAGATATGAATAAAGGTATTAAATATGAAAAGTCTAAGAAACTTGATAGCTATGAAGAACTTAATGGGAGAAACTTATGAACTAGTTATTTATGTATACATGATTTTTAAGATACTAGACATAGATGATTGTAGCATGGATCATAATTTTATTTAATGAATATTCATCTAATAATATGTAATACATATATATGAAATTTATGGGTTTATATAGTTTGTATTAGAGAAAGTTCTATATAACATATGAAAACTAGGATGATAAAACTTTAGTGAGAACCATGGGGATAATTCTAAGTATAAAATGGCATACTAATGTTTTTGTAATGATCATAGATGTTATAGGATAAACCTAAGTTGTCAAAGATTGAAAATAATGTTCCTTTATTTAGACATCACATAAATGTTTTTTCGTGATTATGTGGGTTTCCACTATGATTGTTATTGATCACATTATGTTGTTTGGTTTTAGTTGATAGTTGGGACCCAAAGGAACCATGTTAATGCTGAATGTGGTGTTAAATAAAATGATTGTACACCTGATTAACTAAATGATATGGGTTTTGTGACGAAAAACCTAGTTTTTATTCTCACAAAAATTCGTCAAGCCATGAATCATGATGATTTTCTAAATTATCAAATAAGGGAACATCGTATTATTGAGTCTTTAATGAGAAAACATAGAACCACTTTTAGTAGATCTTCTGACTCACTAGTGCCTTATAAATGGATCATTACAATTGAGAAAAAAATTTGTTCTCTACTTCTTAAAACATGAAAAAAAAAATTCTACCAATCTATAATTTGGAAGGTAAATAGGATTAATGGTCGAACCCTATTAATAATAAAATTCAAGAGGAATAAAATAAATATATTGACTGGGATGAGTTTAAGATAATATTTTTCATTATATACTTCCCTTTTATTCTAAGTTCAATTTTGGAGAATGAATTTTTTGAGCTCAAATAGAAGGATAATTAATTTATTGGTACCTATAAAGATAATTCTAAAATACTTTTAAGATATGCTTATGGTTTAATCATAATACCTGAAAGAAAAATTGATCAGTTCTATGGTGGATTAAAAAAGAGTCACTGAAAGGTGTTATCTATAAGAGGCTTTAGTAGCTATGAAGAAACCATTTAATGTTCAATAATGGTAGAAATGAAATTTAGATATTCTATTCATTCCCATTGTTTTGATAAAAAAATGAATATAGGGCCTCATAAGAACTTGAATAAATCACATTGTGGAAAGAAATTCTATTCCCCTATATAAAAAACATTGTTGGCAGAAACATCATGGGAATTTATTTAGTAGAACTGAGATGTGTTTAAAATGTGGTAGGGCTGGTCATTGATCTTTTGAATATTGAATGGAATTTAAAAAACCAATAGATTATTATATAGGAAATGAAGACACCAACTAATTCACCACCCTTGATTCAAAGACTCAGATAAAATGAATATGATAATTGTACCAACCTGTGCATGAATCCAACATAATTTATGATCAAAATCTATAACATATTAATCTAAAAAAAGAAAATTTAATGAAATCAAAAATACCAAAGTGGGTTATGAGAATTATATGGTGAATGATACACTTATCATACACTCTATAATAGTTGATGTCTTATTTGATTCTAGATCAACCCAATTTTTGTATCTTGGGAATTTGAAAATGGTATTGAAATGAAAGCTCAATGATTAGATACTTAGTTATATTTAACAACTCATAATGGTATGTTGGTCCCATATCAAGTCTATAATTCCTCTCTGATTTATGTTTGTGGTAAAGTTATTACTGAATATAGTGTGATTCTCCTCTTAGTTTAATTTTATGTGATTATGAGAATGGATTAGATTTCTCTATATAGATCCCATATAAATTGCTAAGAAATTTATGTCATATTTTATATTTCAAATGAACCCATGCTCATTTATTGGAGTGAGGATGAATACAAACATCCAATGTAAATTATTTGTACTTTTTGGGTCTTAATTCCTATCATTGACGAATATTTATCTTATATTGATGGGGGAGAAACTCAACATCTAATTCATTACTATTTTCAAGAGTTTTCTGATGTATTTCCAAGATATTTTTCCTAGTATACCATCAAATAATTAAGTTGAGTTCTCAATATAAATAATTTCTTGTTTAATTTCTATTTAAAAGTATCAACATATAATGTCCCTGATTGAGTGAAAGGAAATAAAGAAGCTACTCTAGGATAATCATGAAAAGGGATTCATTCATCCAAGTGCATCACCTTAGGGTGCACCTATTCATTTTTTAAGAATAAATTTGGATCAACTAGACTTTGTATTGATTATTGGGTACTTAAAAATATCATAATCAAAAACTATTTACCATACACCCTATATTGGTGACTTATTCGATCAACTATTTAGATCTTAATAATTTTACAGGATTTAAATTCATTATATATAGAATCAATTTAAGTTCCAGGAGGATATACATACGATATTTCTTTGTATAAGGTATTGGCTCTATGAATTTTTATTTATTCCATTTGGTCTTACTAATTTTCCTGCTATCTTCACTAATTTGATTAATATTGTATTTAGAGATTACATTGATCAGTTTTTGTAAGTCTTTATAAATGATATTCTTATACATTCAATGTGAAAGGAAGATCATGAATATCACTTGAGTAATGTGTTTAAAACCCTGAGGAAGGACAAGATTTATGAAAATTTTACCAAGTGTGAATTTTTTCTTTATAATGTTTCATTCATAGGTCATATAATCCAAATTGGGCGTATATCAGTAGATAATTAAATAAATGAATTTATTGAACATTTTCTCATACCAACTGTTGTGAATTTGATCCAAAATTTTAATTTCTTGGATGGATATTATTGGCTATTTTTGGAGAATGTATCATGGATGTCTAATCGACTCAATAAGTTAACATGAAAGTGATTGATGTTCTTTGGATGGATGAATGAGATGATATTTTCAATTATCCACAGAGAATGTTGGTTAGTACACCTATCCTCACACAACCATGTAGCAGAGAAGGGTTTGTAATCTATATTGAGTCATCCAATAATGTAATAGGGTGCGTTCTCATGCATAACAATAAAGTGATATATTATGCCTCATAAAAATTGAAGGTTTATGAGAAAAATTACCCAACTCATGATTTGGGGTTAACAGTGGTAATTTTTTAATTAAAGATATAGAGGAATAATTTTTATAGATAAAGGTTTGATATATATATATATATATATATATTGTTTTCTATGCTTTGGTTAGGGCACGCGCATCCGTCGGTGGAGGACACGTAGCTGTTGCCCCACATTCATGCTTTCCAAAGGCAGGCGGCATCTGTTCCTTATTCAGGGAAGTTTTCTCCTTGATCGAAACGGGATGATGGGATTTCAGTTATTCCTTTTGTGGATTCCTCCTTTGAACTTATCACCAAATCTAGGTCTCCCTTATAGACTAAGTTGTGGTTCATTAATCTCGTTCCCAATTCCATATCTTTGTGGACACCGGTTAATTACACTACTTCCATCAGTACATTCCATGGGGTCTTGACATGGTAACAACCTTCGGTTGGAGTAGATGACAACATCAGGCATGTCAGGGTATCTTTGGATGCATGGACATTGGGGAATCTGTATTCTTCCTCATAAAATGGCATTTCAAGGGTGAAAAACCCGAGGCATCCCACGTCGGTCGTGGGGTATCTTGTGCCAGAGGAATGTCTCTAAGGTTTTCCTTAGCTTCCCATGTTTAACATGGGGTATGCTGTGAGTTTAACGTCTAGCAGAGACAGTTACGCCAAAGGAGTTTCTTCTAGGGCTTTCCTCAGGCATCTCATGTTTAAAACGAGGTAGGTCGCGAATTTCACATCTTGTGGATAAGGAATGAGGGTGATCACGATGTCCCATAGAGACAGATCAGATTGGTACATCCCAAGGAGGGAATACCTAGAAGATGGATAGACTAGAACGCCCAATGAGGATGGATCAAAGGTGGTGCGTCCCATGGAGGGGAGATGTCACACTATAATGGCAGATCAGAACACCACAGAGGGAGAATCAGGGAGAGTGCACCCCAGAATGGGGGACACGATGGTTTACCATTGGCTAGGATTGAACCTTGTGGAGGTTTCCTATATACCCTATGTAGATGACAGAGATCAAAACCCATGTAGTTTGAAGGGTTGATGAATCAGGGTGTACATAGAGGACTACGACCCGAATACATGCTGGGGCTTATGCATGGTTAGCTGATCGGGTGCCACAAGGAGCGGCATTGGGATGAATGGCATGATCTCACCAGGATGTGGCAGCCCAGGTAAGAATCAGGATGGGTGATGGAGAGTTTAATGAAGTGAATGGTGAATGAGATCGATTCGTCGTGAAGGTGACAGTACTGTTGGTCTAGATCCTCATGGAGGCTTCCTACACATCACCATGGAAAGGAATCAAAGCCCTCGTAGTTTGGTGGGACAATGGGACACCTGAGGAGGTGAACCGTGAGAATGGACGCATGGATGGGATATGGAGGAAATAAAACCTTCAGGTTGGGGCATGATCTTCCTGGAACACATGGGATCGAGAGATAGATCAGGATGAGACATGGGTGATGGGCTTGAACCTCATGTAGGATTCCTACGTATCCCCATGGCAGGGAATAAAAGTCCACATAGTTCATCCGAAGATGACTTACTGTCGATTGGGGACATCAACGGCTTACCGCTAGATGGGGTCATAATGGCTTACTGCTGGATGGGGTCACAACCGATTACCACTAGATGGGGTCACAACAACTTACCGCTGGATGGTGGATGCAGTTTAACGTCATTCAGGATGAAATGGGGGCATTCATTTTAACGTCATGCGGGATAAAGGTGTTCTGATGTAAAGTGAGTCATGACCAATGGTATTTGGGCTTGAACCTTAGGGAGGCTTCCTACATACCTTTCCTTGGAAAGGATCAAAGTCCGCATAGTTAGGAATGGTTTTGGTGAGCTGATGTGAAGATGTTTGGGACCAATGGGAGTTGGGATTGAACCTCAGGGAGGCTTCCTATGTACCATACCTTGGCAAGGATCACAGACCACTTCGATTAGGTGGGGTTGGTAAACTGACGTGAAGGGGGTCGGAGTGACCAATGGGTGGTGGGCTTGAACCTTAGGGAGTCTTCCTATGTACCTCTCCTTGGAAAGGATCAAAGACCTTATAGTTTAGGTGGGGTTGGTTAGCCGACATGAAGGGGGTTGGAGCGACCAATGGGTGGTGGGCTTGAACCTCAGGGAGGCTTCCTACGTACCTCTTCTTAGCAAGGATCAAAGACCTCATAGATCAGGTGAGGTTTGGGAAAACCAATGTGAAGGTGGTCGAAGCGACCAGGTATAAGGCTTGAACCTCAGGGAGGATTACTATGTACCAATTCTTGGAAAGGATCGAAGACCTCGTAGTTTAGGTTGGGCTCGGGGAATACAATCTAGGTTTCCCGGAGAGGATGTCATGGTCATTTCTTTCTCTAAGCCCATTTGAGTCATGCTCGGTGTGAGAAACAAGAGGCAGCAAAGACTTGGAAATCACATCATGGAAGGTGTGCCCATGAGAAGTGGAATGAGGGCTTACGTATGGTTAGCGACCTGGGTGTCACTATGGAGCGACAATGGTGGATGGGGCTTACGCAAAGAAGTTGCCCGTGTGCCTCTATGGATCGACAATGGGGAATTGGAATTATGTAAGGAAGTTTCCTGGGTGCTTCTATGGAGTGGCAATGGTGAATGGGGCTTACGCAAGAAAGCTGCCCGTGCACCACTCTGGAGCGACAATGGTGAATGGGGATTATGCAAGGAAGTTTCCTGGGTGCCACTATGGAGCAAAAATGGTGAATGGGGCTTACACAAAGAAGCTACCCGGGTGACACTATGGAGTGGCAATGGTGACTGGGGCTAACACAAAGAAGCTTCCTGGGTGCTGCTATGGAGCGACAATGGTGAATGGGGCTTACGCAAGGAAGCTGCCCGGGTGCCACTATGGAGCGGCAATAGTGATTAGGGCTTACACAAATAAGATTCCCATATTTCTTCCTCATGCATGGACTTGAGGTTATCCAAACCCACTGGTGGGTTGAGGCCTTCACCTATGAACTAGTGCACAAGAGGGATAATGCCAAGTGCATTGGAATCAATCCGAACAAAGGGATATGAAAAGTGTGAGTCACATGACTGACATTCAGAACACAATGAGGGTGGCGTGGTGATGGAGGATAACTTTTCACCATGTTCGAAACACAACATCCATATCACGTTAGCCTGAAATGGGGAAAAACAAATGAGGGTTGACTTCTGACCATGTTTGAAACATAGGACCTAACTCAATGTGTCATCCAAAGTCTTCAGGGGTGTTTGGGCTAGATGGTAGGTGAGCCGATGCAACATGGGAGCAGGCCGTTAGGGGTTACCTTCAGACATGGAAGGGGGTGAAGATCCTAATGAAGGACATGCAAAGCGTGAGGTGGAGTGATGGAATGTTTGAATGGATTCCAATGCTCTTGAAATTATACCATTGTAATCATGGCATTTGGCATCTTATGCTTGGAGGGCGAGGCATCTCCTATCTGGAGGAAGAGGATCCCTATGTTTGGCACATAGGGTGTACTACATTTTAGAGTCATGTAGATGGGACTGTTGGCATCTCATTCTTGGAGCATAAGGCATCTCTTGTTTGGAGCAAGTGGCACCCTATGTTTAGAACATAGGGTGTAGTATAGTTTATAGTCATGTAGATATGACTATTGGCATCTTACGCTTGGATAATAAGGCACACATTTTTTATAGGAAGAGGCATCCTATGTTTGGAACATAGAGCGTAATACAGTTAAAATTCATATAGATAGGACTGGTAGCATCTTATGCTTGGAGCATAAGGAATATCTCATATAAAGCAAGAGTCAACCTATATTTAGAACATAGGGTGTACTATAGTTTACAATCACGTAGAAAAGACTATTGGCATCTCATGCTTGGAGCATAAGTAATATCTTGTTTGGAGAAAGAGGCATCATATGTTTGGCACATAGGCTGTACTACAGTTTATAGTAATGTATAAAGGACGGTTAGTTAGAAGGATCCTAGCAATGGATGGTGTTGGTCTTATGCAAGAGCGGCCCTTTCTGGTTCAACCTGGCATAGGAGTCAGATGATGGGGCTTTGGATGAGTTGTTTGAGGAATGGTTCGACTCAAGGTACTCGGGGGAATAGATGATGATAATCTTAGCTCACGACATGAGAAATGAACCAAGAGGAATATGTAGACTAAAGGTGTTTCATGGTGTGTGGAGGAGTATATCAAATCATGGTATTCCATAGGTGGAAGGAGGCTATGCATAAGGGCACAATGAAAATTGCCGACGTCCAGACCCGAAAAGTTCGTAGTGCGACTATCCATTTTTTATGGGGTTCAGTGATGGTAATGAAGGTACAGGATCAAAGGTTCGGGACTGTAACCCGACACTGGCCCCTAGTGGGGGTGCGGGGGCACAGACCCCACGGTATGAACTAGTGGGCACGAAGGTAGGAGCCTCGCAAAGGATAGGTCTTCGCGAAGTAATTTCACAGACAAAAGGGGATTGTGGAGCATGGGGGATCACAGAGAATCTTCACAAAGGAAATGTGCTCATAGAGCATGGACTCGCGGAGTAGTTTCACGAAGGAAAGCTGCTCGCGGAGCATGGAATCATGGAGAATCTTTACGAAGGAAGCTACTCACGGAGCACGGACTCGCGGAGGAGCTTCACGAAGGAAGCTACTCACGAAGCATGGACTCGCAGAGCCTCTTCGAGAAGAAAAGTGGAGATTGGTGAAATGGGAGATCGGTCACCCAAGGGGCAGAGTGACCGTATGGCGAAGGGTGGTGAGATGGGTATTTATAGGGGAGAGGCACCACAAAGAAGATCCCACTCAGTACAAAGACAGAGCTCGCTTTGTGACCGGTTTGCGAACATCAAAGGGGTTCACGGAGCATCCCGCCTCCTTGATCCATAGAGGTTTTGAGAATGTCAAAGGGGTTTGTAGAGCATCCCACCTCCTTGCTCCATGGTGGGTGCACGAATGTCAAATGGGTTCACAGAGTATCCCGCCTCCTTTCTCCACAACGGGTTCACAAACATCAAAGGGGTTCGCGGATCATCCCCCACCTTGCTCCGCAGAGGCTTCTCAAAGGAGGATATTTGCACCGGTGCGGGGCCCCGGGGGCTCCAGTAAAGTTCCTCCACTCCGTGATCATGGAGGGAGCTTCACGAATGGGCTTCACAAACTAGTTTTCCAGCCAAACTTTAAATTCCCATAACTTCTAATCCTTAACTCTGTTCGGGCTCTATGACCTATCATATCGAAGATTTTGAAATGGGCTAAGCTCTTGGATCATTTATGGGAGAATTTGGAAAATTTTGGGGATGAGTTTTCTGGTGTCAACATATATATATCATAAAAATTTAAAGTATATTTTCACATATAAGGAGTTATATATATGCTAGAGAATTTTGTTGGAGCTGATTAATTATTATGACTTCACAATACACTACCACCCTAGAAAAGTGAACAAGGTGGAAGATGATCAGAGTCAAAAATGTCTATGTAGATTATATATAATATAGATCATGAAATATTTATTATTTTTGTTTTTTAATATGATGGATATGAAAATATTTATAGAAGTGGAAAGATATTATCTTTCTCAAATGAATGTTCAACCATTATTCAAGTGAATATTAAAGAGGCATAGAAGGAAGATGTTGAACTAAAAAATAAGTTGTTAAATATTAATGAGTTTAACATTTATTGTGATAAAATGATAAGGTTAAAAAATTTTGCATTTGTCCCATCAACACCAAATTTGAAGAAGGATATGTTTGAGAAATCTCAAAGTTATTTATTTTCTATTTATCATAGAAGTAGGAAGATGTATAGATATCTAAAAGAGTATTTTTGGTGGGACATCATGAATAGAGATATTGAAAAGAATTTTTCTCAATGCTTGGTTTGTTTGTAAGTTAATACTAAGGTAAAAAAGTTTAATGGGGTGTTAAAACAATTACTCATAATCTAATGGAAATGGGAAAACATCACCAAGTATTTTATCGTTGGAATCCCAAAAACATCTTAAGGGGAAAATGTTATATGGGTTTTAGTCCATAACCATACAAATTCAGAACACTTAATTACCATTACATAATATTTTTATCTTAACCGTCATAAAATGTTATGCATTAAGGATGTGGTAAAATTTCATGGAGTAGCACTCTCAATAATATCGGATCAAAATATGAGGTTTAGCTAAATGTTTTGGAGAAGTCTTCACTAGGATTTGGATGTAGAGTTGAATTTTAGTACTATTTATCATCCACTGATAGATGGTTAGTATAATAGAATTATTAAAACTGTAGATGATATTTTTAGGTCTTATTATATGGAATTAAAAGTTGTTAAGGATCGACAGCCTCCTCTAATTTAGATTTCTAACAATAATAGCTTTCATTTAATCATTCATATAGATATCTGTGAATAAAAATATGGAAGGAATTTTATAACTCCAACATGTTTGGATGAGTTTAGATACAAAAAAAGTTAAGATATCTGAGGAAATGGTAGATAAAGTTAGTTCCCTTCAGTATCACATCAATAAATATTAGAGTCAATAGAAAAGTTATGAAAATAATCATCTATAAGATCGATAGATCAATGTTAGTGAGAAGGGGTTTCCATGAATTTATACATGAAAGAAGGCTTTGAGATTTAGAAATAAATTAAACATTAACCATTGGTATATTGGATTTTTTATGTTCATTATTATATTGGGATAATACCTTATCATTTAGCACTTCAACCGAACCTCTATCAAGTTCATGATTTGTTCCAAGTGTCTCCCCTAAAAAATTAAATACTTAATACTTACCATGTACTAAACTCATATTTCATACCACTAGAGCATGATATTTCTTATAAATAAAAACCATTACAAATTTTAGATCATGTGGAGAAAATTATACAAAACAAAACCACTCACCAAGTCAAATTTTTGTGGTGAAATCATAAAGTTGAGGAAGCTATGTGGGAACACAAGGATGTGATGAGGTAGAAGTATTTTATAAATTTAATATAATATTTTAGCATTCAAATAATATTTTTTCTAATAAGGTAATAATAATTAAATCGATTTTAACGCATAAAAATATATTTTTCTAAGAAGACAGTTTTTGTTGCATATTGTGCGCTTATTTTAAAATCATTTTCTCCCACATATAGGTATTGAATTTCATAAAATAGAGTTAAAATTTGTAATTATGAGTTTCTAATTTTTTTAAGTAGGTCTCTTTTTTTGTCAAAATGAATAGTAAAATTAGTAAAATATTACTCTCGGAAAGGGTAAATCGTGTTACCAAGGTTAAAACTAAGTGAGAAGGCCATAAATTTTCACCATAATTATTATCAAATGAAGGTAGTTTGTCCCCTATCACATTTTTCTTGTAATATAATTGTTTAATATGTACTTTTACCAGAAAATGACCTACATAATATTTATATCAATGAAATTTAGAAAATTTCACTCTCGTTGTTTTAAATATCTCTAATGTGTCCACATAGGGAGAAAATCATGTCATGAATCAATATAAGTGTCTATTTTAAGATAAATGAAATTATTTTCATGATATAAATGTATTTAAATTTTTTACTAATTATATAATCACATTAAATGCTTACAAAACACCTATTTAGTATTTCTATAATTAATAAAAAATATAATAAATGAATATAAAACTAATAAAATTAATAAAATATGTGTGAGTTAATGTGTAAAAAAATTACATATGAATATGGAATATTGGTATTATATTAAATAATTGTATTCTAATTCAAATTTTTTTCTTTATGTGTTTTAAGTCAAGTTACATGAATAGTGTCTAAATTGGGAATAATTATAATTTATGAAAATATTATTTTATTAAATAACATAAAAATAATAAAAACATTAAAATAGAAAAAACAGGTATAATAATTGGTCAAATATTTCATCCATTTCTCATTTATATAACATTTGGAATCATTTTTATTTATAATTACTTTAATATATTTTAATCTTTTAAATAATTCCAAGAGTTTTCATCCATTCAATTATAAAAGGGAACCTCTCCTTTCTCTCTTTCGCATCACTTTGATCTTTATTGATCGATCAAACTCTACAAAGTTATCTTCTATATTCACCTATATAAACTATAGAGGTTATGTTCTTCCAAAAAGATCATTCCAAATTCCCTTAAGAGTAGATCTAAAGGAGTTGTTCTAAAGAAGTTATAATCGCCTTAACCGATCACATTCATTTAAATACTTATTTTACCTCATCTAAATCTATCATATTCATCCTTAAATAATAAATTAATTATCATAAATATATTAAAACTTTATTATGATTATTAAACCACCTTTATTAACCATATTTTCATCAAATAGGAAATCAAAGTATTTCTTGAGCATATGTATGGGTTACTATATCCCTGTAGTGATACAATTCATTTTCCATCACCATCTTTAAAAGACAGTAATTATTATGGATTTAAAGTTTATATATAATATTTATGAAGTAATTATTCTTATAGAATGATATTATCATATATACCTTCTTACCTTCCGAAATGTTGGTAAATTATAACGTCGTTCGTGTGTACCAGTGGACTACCACCTCCTCAAAGCAATTTGATTTGTTTTTAATTTCCCTTTTACTTATATGGTAATAAGGATGGATTTAATGAATATATATGATACATATTATATAATAATTATTCTTAAAATCCGAGTTATTATTTACCTTTATTTTTTTTCCATCCTTCAAAAAATGGAAACAATGTTCATGTGTACGTACGACCTACTGTCTTCATGAATGATGTAATTCATTTTTCTATCTATAACTTTTATGGATGACTTTAAATATTTATATAACAAATTTATATTATATTTATGTTCTAATTTACATTATATAGATGATTTATCCATGATTAAAGTACAGGGACCAAAACTAAAGAACCAAAATATACATGAAAAATGAAAGTGTTATCACCCAGAATAGTGATTTTAGTATAGAATTGTCTATAAAAGGGTGTTAATGGGTTATAATTAAATCATATATGGTATGATATATAGGATTAAGGTTCTCTAATATATTCATAATAAATATATAATTATTATAAAAGAGTTTTTTACATGTACAAAGTAATTCAAACATGAAGTCATTTATGTTTCAACCATATCTTAATTGTGATTGTTTATGGTTGAATTTCCATTAGAGGAAATTATATTATCCTTATCAGATTAATACATTTAATTTTTATTCCCTTATAGTTATTTTTTAAGAATAAATTTTTTTCATAACATTTCCCTCTATTTAAATACATAAGATACTGAATGAACATTTTTATGGAAAACCGACTATGTTTTACTATTTGGTCTAGAACCTTATTCTTTCATATCCATGTTTTCCTAAAATATTTTCAAGAATTTTTTTCATATTATCCTATTATTGTTTAAATCTATTTTTAAACATGATTGTATATTTAAATTATTTTTTAAAAGGAATATTATTATAAATTTTTGAATGAGGTATTTATTTACTTTTATAAAAAATGTGGAAGAAAGTTTTTCTTTTAAATTATGTGGCATGAATGAAATTTTCTATTATCATGTATGTTGGATGTTTTATGTATTCCTTTACAAGTTTCCATTTTTTTTAAATAACATTTTTTCTATAAATTGTGTGAAATATTTTTATTTTAAAATTGATTTTCAAAGTGAAATTTTTTATTTTTATCAATGAATATTTCAATGATATTTTAAAGGAATTTTAAAATATGATATCATCCTTTGAGGTTAATTCTGATTTACTATGTATATGATCCAATGATACCATTCATACTCTTTATATTTGTGGTTAATGTTTTTTTTGATGATATTTTTATAAAACCCATTTATTTTCAATGGGTTATGATATCAATAATTGATGATTTTTTTATAAAAATCACTTTCTTTACATGGGTTATGATATGATATATAATGAATGTTTTATGATATTATGGAAGACATGGGTATGGTTTATAATATTTTATTGGTGGTTAAATTTTAAACCAATGATTGTGATTGTATTATAAGCCCAGATCAGTGGTTACATTATAATCAGGGATGGGTGGGCCTAGAATTATACATCCCTCCAATGAATTAGGTAATGATTGATATCTCTTGAGATAAATAGAAATATAATGTAGATTTCACCTAGTAAATTAACGTAATATATCCACTATGATAGTATTGGGATTGAATCTTGACTACTATAACAGCCTGGGGAGTGAACCCATTACTCTATGATATTTTTGGAAATGACCCTTGAATAATATATAAATTACTTTCTATGCTTATGTCAATGAAACAATTATATGTCTTATGATAATGTTATACTCTCATGGCTCATGTTCTACTATTCCATTATGATTCATGCCTTATGAACTTCCAGGATTTATTCCATAATCTAAGATTATGATCTATTATATTCATGGTATGTTTTTCAAATGTGATTCTAATGTTATCATATCCTTATGCACATGTTTTGTTTAAGTGATAATTGAAAAGTCACTTATTTACCATTAATGAGAATCTAATCTCACATTTTCTTATGTCTACATTCTCCAGGTTATAAATAAATTTATTAAGTATAATATGTTGAATAAGGATTATAGTTATAAATAACATAATAGGAGACACTTATGAATAAGTTGTTTCTGAGTCTATGTTTATAAATATAATAGACCTATATGATTCTAGAATGGATCATAATTTTATTTAATGAATATTCCTATAATAAAATGTAATACCTATGTATGGAAAGTATGCATCACTATAATGATGGATATGTTCTAGATAAAACTCACTCATCTGAAGAATTTTGATAAAATCTAAAAGGTAGTCGCTCAGTGAGAAATGTAAGGGTTTCTTATCCCACACTTTCCTTTTGAAAATCATTTATTATAATCAAATTTCACTATCTTATTGGTATAATTAAATGATTATAAATAAAATTTATTCTCAAAAATCTTATTAATTATTTTAATAAATATTATCCATTTCCTCTCATAAAACACCTTTCATAATTCATTATTATGTCAAAGTAAGGGTTCCCTTGTCTCTCTATCCCTCATTCCTTTATTATTTTAGATTCTTTAAAATTAAAAATTTATTAAAATTATTATTATTATTCCAAGATTTGATTATCAATGAATTAAAATTATTCTAATCTATTATTGATGATAGATCATCTATTCCCTCTCATTAAAATAATTTTACAATATTTACTTTTATGAAATATGGGGTTTATAATTTATGTATTTTTAGTCTAATTCTCCACCTACCCATTATATAATATAATAAGTACATAAAAAGTAACTTTAAAAATAAATTTTTAAATACATTGGAATTTTTTATAAAAAATAATATTTAATAGTTTGCCACTTATTTTTAAAACTCTATTAAAATATCATTTCACTCATGGTAGTGTGACTATACTTAAGTGAATGATGATGTTTTAGTTCTTTACATATTCATTTCATGAATATAATTAAAAATTTATTTAATGATTTGATAAAATAATAGTGACAATATAATTTTTTCTATGATTATTTAATGAAAAAATAGTCAAGATAATTTTGGTACCAATGGTAAACCACAAGAGGCATTTTAACTATTTAAAACAATATTTCCATATAGAATTATATAAATTGTAATTTTATAAAATATTGAAATTACATAATTCTAGATTAACATGAAAAATATACCATGAAAATTTTAAGATTATGGAACCATTTTATAGTGATCATTGATTGATTCCATTTCATCAAATTATATTTTAAATTACAAACTCAACTACCAAAAAATAACTGATGCAATAGAAATAAATTTAATAAATGAATAATTTATGTTAATAAAATAATTAAAAATATTCATAATAATAAATAAACTTGAAAATTATTCTTAATAAAGAAAATAATTAATATAATTTTATTATTCAAGAATTTAAAGGATATATACAATGCAAGTTGGGACTCAATGTAGGTGTTTCTTTCCAAATCTCCATTATTTTCAAGTACTATTCCTCTATTTACTAAATTATATTCTATAATTTTTGTAAAACATATTACATATATAAATTACTATTTTACATTCATTTATAATTAATTTATGGTAAAATTTACTCCCTTTTGTACGTATAGTTCACACCTTACATTTTTTATATGGGGTCTTTCCCACCCATTCTCATTTTTGATGATGTGTTCCTTGTCACCCTATATCTCTCTCTATTTATATTTTAATATTACTTATATTATTATTTTATTTACTATACACTTCCTTTAATCCTTTTTCTAGGGATATATAGGCCTTAAGGCCTCCATTTCTTTTATTTATTTAATTCAAAGCATACAAAGTTTATAAGTAAATATTTTCCAATATATACCTTCCTCTACAAGATTATTATACTTAAAATCTATTAATTTTAAAAGTGACAATATTGAAGAATATTATCTTTGAAATATTTTTTTAAAATCCATTTCATCACCTTTTGGAATTTATTTCTTAATGTTATTTATTTCTATATTTTTATGATAATGTCTCCAAATGTTTGGAAAACTCCTTTCATGATTTCTATTATATTTTCTCTCAATTATTATCCAAATTATTTTTTCAATAATTTTCTATATTACATGTTATTATCCTTATTATTAAATTTAAAATCATTTTTATTTTAAAACTATCTTTTATTTATGTATACCATTAAAATATTATTTTCCTTATTTATATCAATGTTGTGTAAAACATAAGTAATTATTTTCCTACAACATATCCAATTTATTATATTCCTATAATGAATTTTAGTCAACGATAATAATCTTTAAAATTCCACCATTTTCTAATTTCTTATCTTTTATATCCCTAAATAGAATCTTTTTCACAAATGAATCCTATGTCAAAATAATACATTGATTCATTATCAATGTTACTAAGTATAAAAAATGTGGTGGAAATGAAATCTATGTGAGAGGAATTATCCATCACTCCCATTATATCAAAATATCATCAACTATACAAAAAAAAAGTATTCTTTCCACCAATAACATTACTTTTTGAATACCATGCACTTCTTTAATTTGATGGAGGGGTGTTTACTAAGAAACCCATACATCTGATTGACTCTAAAAATTCTTTATTTTACCATATACCCTTTATTCTATATTATGTGAATAACCTATACTTAATTATATTTATTCAAGGTAATTTAACTATATAACTTTTAAATTTCCTTTTTTTATGAGATAATAATTATATGATTTTGATGGATTTATAATTTCTTTCATATTCATGTGTCAAAAATATATATGGATATATCATTATGTTTATTGGTTATCCTATATTTATTTATACCTTTAAGAAATTAGTAAAATATTTATATCTTGTAAGATATCAATATTATGCTTAAACATGATATAGTTAGATATGATAACAATGTTATGCATAAAAATGATGTGGTTAGATTTTTTTATAATGTTATGAATAGAAATTATTCAATTATATTTTTTCATTATGTTTTTGGACATAGGTGGTTAGGCTATTCCACTATGATATCAATATGTTTTTGGTTTATCTTGAAATATTTTATGATTTTATTTTATTTTTCATATGTTACATTCCTATTTTAGGCCACATTCGTACATTATGCCACCATAGATAATGCTAATCTTTGATCATTTCATATGTTTATTCCAAAGTGTTTGTTATTATTTCTTGATCATCCTTTATGGTTATACTTCTCTATGCCATGTTTTATGATTATTCCATTGTTTCTCATGATTAATTCATATGATTTTATGTTGTTATGGTATTATTCAATTATTTATACCATTTCTTCAAATATCATGTATCTAAATTGTATATGATATATTGAAATTTTTTTATGTCTCATTAACAAAGTTTTAACCCTTAATGATAATTTAAGATCACTCTTTTCTTATGCTTCATCATTTATCTAGGTGATTTTATGTGTTAAAGAGAGTGTGACTCATCTACAAGGAATTTATGAAGAAAAATATGATTAAATTTTATAGGTGGATGGAATAATATTTACATAGTTCCAAAATACACAGAAATTTTGATTCTGGGAGTTGGTTGTAATTTATGTTATGAATGAAAAGTATGTGTGTTTAACTTTAGATCTAGAATTGTGGGTATATGGAATATCATTGTGATTTTGGTTCATCCTAGTTTACCTCTTCAACTCTAATAACCAAACTATAGCTTCTAAACCATGACACGGGGGTCTCTATGGTGTTCTTGTAATAATTGAAAAAACCATGCACTCCTAGAATAATACATTCATGAATATATGCCACTCAATATTTTTTATTTTTTACTCCCATAAAATAACCATTATGTGGTTTTAGCACTTCCAAGATATATTTTCATAAGTTTTATTCTCTTTATTTAAAATTTATCTAAAGTACTTAAATTATTAAATTCACTTTCAAAATATAAAATAATTATTTATTTCATAGTATTATCACATAAAAATATTTATATTCCTTATGAAAAGAAATTTATAAATTAAATATTTCAAAGAAATATGAAAATTAAATATCAATTATTTTAATAATAATTTAACTTTAAATTATTAATAGTTAATCATGTAAAGATATTTTGTAAATAATGTTTGGGTTTGGGTATCATAATTATGTTTTGGTGAATACAATTATATTAAATATATTGAAAGATAGTTTTAATTTTTTTTGATGTACTAGCCGAACCAATCCTAATTATTTTGAATTCTAATAGTCTCTCAAGAAAAAAAAACATAGAAACCTGAACTAATGACTGTTAAAATGGTGTACCCCAATCTATTTGGATGATGTTGGATCTAATTATAGTGGCTCAAATTCACTGTAGTATCATGTGATAATGGTGTTATAGCTCTATAGACTTATTTCCATAGAAACTTTAGCAACATGGATTTTGTGGCTATGGAATTGTTGCATAGACGAATTATTGTGTCATTGGTGACACAATTGCATCTTCCTATTTATGATCTCATTAATGTTACAGTTTCTGTTTATTTAAAAATCTGATTGTACCCTATAATTTTACTCTTGGTCATATTGAATTTTTGCCTCTCTGTGAATGTAGGAATCATTTCCCAAAATACATAAATCATTATGTCTCATGTTTTTATATTTATTCTTCTTTTGTTTTATATTTTCTACATATAAAAAACATTATAGAACAACCAGTATCATTGGTTGAGTTTAAAATATCTTGTTTTGGTTTAATATAATTAAACATTGGAAATTGTAGAATAAAAGGTGATTACGGATCAATTTGATGGAAATTATTTCAATTACTTGAGGATTTAAATCGAGGATTATCTTCAATAGAAAAAACAAAATTACAACTTATGGTTGTAAAATGAATAAATTAGGAAGATATGGAGTAGGTATCGATAGGTTCTTTGTGTTTTGAACCATACATTTAAAAAAATGTGCATTTAACATCATAGAGGTGAAGGCGACAGATGGGTTGATGAAATTTATCATGAATATGTATGAGAAGTAATATATTTCAAAAATAGTGGACTAGATTTGATGACTATTCAATCATAAATTGATTGAAGGGAATATTTGTTTTGTCAAATCAATGAACTCAACACCATCACAAGTCAGTTGACATCAGTGGGAGTTATTCTCAATGATGAGATATGTGAAGTATTATTGTTGTATTCATTATCGGATAGTTGGGAAGGGAATCTAATATCCATGATAATTTATTTAGGGAATACAAATATATTTCATAAGGATGTGTGAGACCTGGTCCTCTATGAGGATATTTGCAGAAGAGGATTTGGAAGATTCTCTAGTTCTTATTTACATGTAGAAGGAAGATAATGATATGAAAAATGAAATAATTGAAGAGAATGATATAAATTAAGAGGAAGGAGTCAAGATATGTAAATGGGGATTAGTATTAACTTCTAGGGTTGCAGGAAGAAAAGAAAAATTAATGGGGAGTGCAGAGAAAAATGGTAGGTGCCTAAAACCAATATTTTAAACATAACGGATGAAGGAACTAATGATGTGTTGTTGTTAATCGTGGATACCACTATGGAGTCTAGGAATTTAAAATCAGGGGCATCATTCCATTACACGTTCAAGAAATATTTTCCAAATAATTATGTTTATGGAAGTTTTGGTAAGGTTATTCCTGATTGTGATGAACCCTTATAGGTTGTGGGGTAGAGAGATGTGTGGATTAAAACCATCAGTGGGATTTTAGTGGTTCTTGAGAATGTAAATTCTATCCTTGGGATGAGAAGAAATATTATTTTTATTGGACCTCTTGATGATGGTGGTTTTATTACCACATTTACTGGTGGTGCATGGAATATTTCCAAGTGATTTTTTCATAGCTCATGGATTAATGAACGGAACATTTTACAATACGACAGTGACTTTCTTAGACATTCTTGCATCAATAAATTCCATCAGGGCTTAAAAACTATGGCACAACAGGCTTTTACAAGTGATTGAGAAGATAATTAATGTGTTAGACAAAAAATCAAGAATACCAGAGTTGAAGTTGGTATAATTTTGATTATGTGAAGATTGTATCTTTGGAAATTATAATAAGTTGTCCTTTTAAAAATGAGGTATAACACCAAAGACTAGGAAGCTGTACCTGGTTCATGATGATATTTAGGGGCATACCCTAGTACATTTTCTCAATGTTCAAAATAGTATGTGATATTTATTGATGACTTAATAATTAATGTTTGGGTTTAATTTTTTAAAAATAAATTATTATGTGTTTAACATGTTTTATAAGTGGAAGACCATGGTGGAGAATGAGTCAATATCAAAGATAAAATGTTTGGGATCTACCAATAGAGGTTAGTATATTACATATAAGTTTAGGTAATATTGTGATTATAATGGAATTTAGTGGTAGAAGAATATTCTAGGGATACCATAAAATAATGGTGTGGCATAAAGGGTAATAGGACACTGAATCAATGTTTTAGGATCATGAGGCTCCACTCAGGGTTACCCAAGGCTTTCTGGGTAGAGGTAATAAACATAGAATCATATCTCATCAATAGAAGTTTATAGATACCAGTGGGAGAATGTATACATGATATTTTTTAATTAGTAAAAGAGTTATTCCCCTCACATTTACTAGTCTTTTGATTTTTGGAATATTTACGCATAAATTATGGTGCAAGGTAAAATATTTATTCTAAGTCCAAATCATGTGTTTTTATTGGAAATTATGCTAAGGAGTTTGGTTAACACTTTTGGGATGATAAGAATAAGATAATAATTAAAATCCAGAATGTGATATTTAATTAAGGTTTCAAATAAAATTACTAGCACATATCTAATGATTATAATGGGAATAAAGAATCAAAGTGTCACAAAAAAGTGGATATTGAAGGTGTACCTGAGAATGTGACACTAAAACTAATAGATCCTACTCCTAAATTAGAATTGAGGATCTGAAACAAGGCCTGTATAGAGGTATTTTTCCTCCTTATACTATTTTTTATTGAATGATAGTGGAGATCTAGAATGTGTTGAAGTATAATTTCAGTTAAAGGAGTTGAGAAAATAGGAGTTTGATATGATGGAGGAGATTTATTCATTACATAACAATAATACATGTGAGTTAAAACCTCTTCCAAAATTAAATAGATAATTAAACAAATGTATATACTAAGTGAAGGAAGAACATGATTAAAAGAGGAGGAGCAAAGAATCTGTTATGGTGAAAGTTTTTCAAAAAAAGGAATGTATAAATTTCAATTAAATATTATCACATGTGGTGAAGCTTACCCCCCATCTGGGTGGTTTTTGGTATTGCTCCATCAGAATAAATACATCATGTGTAACTTGACGTGAATATGAATTCCCTCTATAATGATCTGGATGAGGGTATTTTTATGCAATATCTAGAGGGATATTTTTATTCAAGAGAGTAATACCTATTATGAAAACTATAAAATACCTTATATGTGTTAAAGTAGGTACCTAGGCAGTGGAATAAAAATTATGACGTATTCATAACTAAAAATTCATATAATTGTGGTGTCATGGATAAATGTTTTTATTTCATAAAAAATTGCATTGGATACTTTATATTTATTATTTATGTGGTTGAAATTATCATTATAGGATCATGCATGTAGAGGATTGATGAGATAAAATGGAAGCTGGATGAAGAGTTTGAGATGAAGGATCATGGAGAAGATGGCTAGATATTATAAGTTAAGATCAAGAGAGACAGTGCATCTGTAACCTTGATATTATTATAATCTGACTAGGTTAAAAAAATATAGAATATTTATTATATTGGAAGAAAAAAATATATTCACCTGTAAATACATTCCAAATTATCAAAAGAGAAATAATAGAAGATAGCAGAAGAGGATGAGTACATAAAAAAGGTTTCATATGCATTAGCTATTGGAAGCCTGATGTATGTCATGGTCTATACTCGACATGATATTTATTAGGTAATTTTATTTGTGAGAAGGTATACAGATGACCCAGGAAACCAAAATTGTAAAAGTTTGAAGTGGATAATAAGATAAAAAAAGTTAATAAAGTAAGTATCTATGTGCTTTGGGAAAGGAAATTCATTGTAGGTGCTTATGGATGAAGAACATAGTTGTTATGTATAAAATATAAGGAGTGTTATAGTTTTTGTAATTAAGAGTGGAGAAATTTTATTATTCTAGATATCTTAATTTAATAAGGTGGTTAATTTATCCACTACAAAGATATAATACATTATTGTAATAGAATTCGGAAAGGAGATGGTTTGGATTAAGAACTTCTTCTATGAGATGGGAAAAAAGAAAGAATAAAATGTATTACATTATGATATTCAAAGTTCCATACATATTTTAAAGAACCCAATATTCCATGACTAAATTAATTAGATTCAATTGATGTACAATTTTATCATGGGATGGATATAAGATGGGTTGCTGAAATTATAAGAGATTCATGGAACCAAAAATCTAAAATACATGTTGACTAAGCTGATGGTGATATATAATTTGAGGCACTATTGTGCCTTTATTGGTCTCCACTTATGGGTGGGGGATTAGAGTCCAAATATGGTAGAATAATATGGGATCATATAAGGAAAAAAACTATAATTTCATGAATCATCAGCTTGAAATAGAATATTTTAATGGAATACCGCACTAGTGAGTGTAGACAA
Source organism: Viscum album (assembly GCA_963277665.1). NCBI lineage: Eukaryota > Viridiplantae > Streptophyta > Magnoliopsida > Santalales > Viscaceae > Viscum > Viscum album. The sequence goes on from OY728135.1 coordinate 463,030,660, forward strand.
GGAGGATCTAATATTAAGTAAGTTTTCTATTTTAGTGCCATCGATGAAGGTCATTATTGTGCATCCAGGTCCGATTCATAGATTGTTATAATAGTGCAGTTCACTCAATTTGGATGAAGTTGGGCCGAATACTAGTGGCCTTTAATTACTGTAGAAACCTGTGAAAATGATACCATAGCTCTACAATCTTATTTACACTAAAACTATATAAATGTGGACTTGGATGGTTGCGAAATTATTACACTATGGACTTAATGTTTGGTTAGTGTCACATTTACATATTCCTCTTTTTAAGCTTCTTCAAACTAGGGTTTCAATGTGTATGAAACTCTTATAGTACCCTATAATTTACTCTCCTAATAATAGTGAATTTCTTCCTCTCTGTGGATATAGGGATCATTTCCCAAACCATGTGAATCATTATGTACCACTCTCATATTCATTTTTTCTTTTGATATGTCTTTTATTAATTTTCAAACCATTCTATCTTTGTAGATATATGTGTTTTTGCAACCATAAAACACTAAAAATTTGTAAAATAATTTCTCAAAATATTAATAAATTATAATAACAACAATAAGTAAAAAAAACTAAAAAAATAAAATTTACATATTTAACTACAAATGATATACATTATACACCTTTAGTAAAAATTCTATTCTTAGGGATAATAATCATCCACTAAAATCCACAATATTTTCTGTTGTACCCTTCTTCTTATCCTATAACATATGCCTCCAAAAATAAAATAAAACTTCTTTCAATGTCTCCCTCCAAATCCAGTATTATTTAATGAATATGTATAAAAATAACAAGAAAAATTAATAATAAGGTCAATTAAAAAAACCATTTCCACCATTTGGAAAATAATTGAAATCATTTTCCCATTTATCTTTTCACAAATATGTCAAGTCTCTAAGAATATACACTAAATTTATTTAAAGTAAACTATCAAATCAGAATTCTATTTCATATATTACTATAATAAATGTTTTATTCATAATTTTTTGATTATTTAAAAATTTAATTATCATTTCCACCAACCGACACAAATGTTTTCCATGGATATCTGAATCATGGGGATCGTCTTGAACCATAATGTGGAGATTAATAATTTCTCATACTAATGATTAATTTATTTTAACTAATAAGAATATTATAAACCTCACAAGGCACCAATTTTAATTATAATTTCTAATATGAATTTTTTTAATGTAACAATATCTAGAAAAAAAAATAATATAAACCATATTCCTTGTGGGTATCATTTATCAAGGTTAAGGTCACCTAAGAATCTCTATAGATCTTTTTCTCATAAACATGGTCATCTTTTTCAAATTTTAACTATAAAAAGATTTATATTTATCCTCTATGAACCAAGTTTTTCACACTTTCAATTATGGAATTGATAAATCATGAATGTATTAAGAATTAGATCAGAAAACATAAAATAATTATATAAAATATTATTATTTTTCATCATAAATATATATTTCTTAATTATTTATATAATATATTTTTTCTTTTTTTATTTAATCTATATTAATCAAACTATTACTTCTTATTAATATAAATTGGATCTTTTTTGGGCTTTAAAACTTTAAAAAATTGAATCCTTCGCTATAGTTTATTAAGGTCTCATAGCAACAATTATATTTATCATAAAAATATTAATCAGTTTCATTAAGTTCACAAGTTTAATCTCACATAAATTTTTAACGATCTTCAATAAAGGGATAATGTGTATAATTGTTTTTAAAAAAAATCAGTTTATAAAAGATCCCTTATGATTTTTTTTGGGAAATAAAAAACATATCGAGGGGGATTTTCCTCTTAAATAAACATTTCATGAAAACATAAAACTATTTTTAAGTTAAAAACAAAACTTTTATTAAGTAAAGTTGTGTTTGTTTATGGTTTTTTTAATAAAAATAGGGAATTTGTTGTGATAAATGATATTTTTAATCACTGTTAATTTACCTAATTAAGTATTACTTTGATGATCTAAATAAATTTCTATTATTTTATAAAAAATTACTTGGTGTGGAAGGTTTAAAAAAATTATGAATTATGAACTCATACATATAGCCTATTAAGTAAGATTCATAATAAACCAAGTCATTCACATAAAATCATAAATATGGAAAAATGTTTCTTCATATTTTTTACTAAATAAAAAAAACTATGGAATGAAAAAAAACAATGAAGTTAAACATGTGATTGTTCCTAAAAGAAGAACTTTGTCAGTTTCATGGTTTCATAAAATGATCTGTAGAACTGCATATATCTTACACATGGGTTATTATTTTTATGTGTATCCTCTAAATTCATACACACAAACCTATTTAAGGGATAAGACACTAATGATTTTCGGAATCAATTTTTTTGAAAACATATAACTACTATAATCATTTACAAAATAATTTTCCATTGATTGTCTAGTTAAGAGAAATTCACTATACATTAATGGGTATTAAAATTAATACACCTAATAAGAAAGTCATAAAAAAGTAAAAAAAGTGTATGAAAAAATGACGATTTTATATGTATAACCACTATTTTCATTTGTTCAAGTCATAAAACCACACCTTATTGAAACTCATATATACCGATTCAATTTAAGAGCGTATCTATGGAACTTCTTGTGTATATATTTTAAATGGAAAAAAATTAGATATATTATATTTTTAATGACATGGTATGTAAAAAATTAATAATTGGTTTAAATAAATGTTGATTAGATTTAGAGGATGTATTAATGGTATTTTGTGAATTCCAAGTTTTGATATCTTTTTAATGACTATATCCAAATCTGATTTTTTTTTAAAAATATAATGTAATAATTAAAATGTTTTTATACTATTTTATATTTCCTATAAATAGAACATGTTTTTGAGAGGAAAATGAATAAATATTAATAATAATATTCCAAATTTTCTACCTAGAGAATAAAAAAATTATTGTGAGAATTAATTTTAAAAAAATCATGATTTCCTTTTTTTATAATCTTATTTTATCAATTAAATTATTATGATCTCATAGATTCTTAATTTAAGAAACATTTCAAGAATATGATATGAATATCTTCATGAAAACTATCCGGTAGTAATATATTCATTTATTTATAACCATTAAAATTTGTTTTTGAAGATAAATTTTTTTATTCTCATATTGTTTATACTCATTACAGTTGTTAGAAGGATCGAGGTATAGTTTTGATGTTAATATTTTAGATATAAAACTTGTGTTGTAATTAAATGATATCTAATTGATATTAGGTATAAATATCCACTAAAAATATTCTTGTTTTATTATTAGTAAAAAAATAAGGATATGTTAGGTATTAGTTGAGCATGAGAAGTTTTTATATCCTCAACATCAACAAATCTTTTATCATATATTTCTTTTATTTTATTTTGGATCAATGGTGAAATTATTTTATTATAATGTTTTAAAAAGTGATATAGATATAAAAATATGATATTATGATATATAAAAATAAAATATATAATTTATATTTTCCTACCTCTTGATATCACTTTCTACACCAATAGCTCAATGTTATTTTAATTCTCTCTATAATTTGTATTTTTATACAATAATTTAGATCAAGTAGTTTGTATTGTTTTTTTTGTGATTTGTTTACCCTATATATCAAATTTTTTCATGTCTATTTTCTAGAGTATATATTATTTGGTTGTAACACCCTCAATTAAAAAAATATCCAAAAATTATTTAATTACTAATTATTAACTACCAAAAATGAGTTTATATCATGAAATAATATTATAATTTCTTGTTAAAAAACTAGATGATTAAATGGACTATCCTAAAAAGTAAAAGAATGGCCAAACTTGATACAATACTAATATATCCAATATACATGACTAATTTTTTTTTATAAAAACATTAATATGAAATTTCTATTTTCCATAATAATTAATTGATATGATATTTTTTAGAACCATTTTATTCACAGTTGGAAACTGTGTGTTTTTATGTTTTATTTCAATGCACACGGCGTTGATTAAGGAGTTTTTAAGACTATTTTTTACAGTACATATGTCTATAGTGTTGAAGGAGGCATTTTTTCCCAGTGTTTTCTAGTTTTTTGGGGTCTAAAATTTGGAAGATAGAGAAAAACGTTTTTAAAAAAGGAAGGATTCTCATGAAAATGAGAAAATTTTCATGTAAGGGTGAATTTCATTTGAAAACATACGTGCAAGTGAAGTTTTTGGACCATCACATCAAAATATGGTAAAGTAATGATTTTCACGCAATATTTGAGGTTGTATGAAAGATAAATATGTGTGACATAGGAAGAGTTGTGTTCATAGTGGATGGCGTGTAAGGAACTTGTATGCTAAAGGTGATGCCAAAATGTGAAGTTCAATGTGGGAGGAAATTTGTACGTAGAGTGGAAGGAATGGAAGGAACTTTTATATAGGGTTGACTATGTATATAAATTGGAAGGTACCCCCTTCATTTGAATTATGTTTTCCAATGAAGATCTGGTACCTCTTCCATGGGCAAGGCTTGCGCACCATAGAGTTCCACGAAGGAGACTTGCACACAAAGTGTGCCTTTTGTCTATCAATACGAAATGATTTCTATGAATAGTTTTCACTAAAGATATTATTTCCTGAAATAAACAAAAAATCTGGTATAGGAACAAGTTTTACATGCAATTTAATGAGTTACATAACTAGCATGTTTTGAATATCTGGTCTGATTTGTCAGTGTAAGCAGGTGCATCAATTCAAGACTATAGTGAAAAGTAGTTTCATGTGACAATCAGGGAAAAATAATGAAATTTAAAATCTACTACAGTGAACTTCAAGTCATTAAACTAGGTAAGACTTCTCCCAAGGCAGTGAGCTAAGGGGAGTCGATGGAAGTGTTCTGAGGAAGGTAGTGTGGTGTCCTTATTTCTTATAAAGGAATTATTCCTGACATAGAGTGACTATGTATGATCATTTGTATTCCTCAATAAAAAGTAAATCCTAGTGTATTTAGGTATAACTGACACACTGTAGGCATATACTTATTTTACCATCCCTTAGTGGTGAACTAAGTAAAACTCGTGTGTTCTCTCTCTACATGTGAATTTTTAATTACAAAACAATTCCATTAGAAAAGTTTAACAAGTTCCTACCAATTTGGGAATACGATCCATCCCATTAAAATAAAATGTTGACACTCTAATTCACACATTACCTATCAGGGTGTTCTGGGGTCCTACAAGTCATATTAGAGGGTACATGTTATTAGATTTAAATCTATCCTCTATTGTTTTCATGGAGAATTCAGTGAATGCAAGAGGAGTCTCCTCATTTGATTGAAAAACATCCATATCTTAAATAATAGGATGATATTTCATCTGATATCCCTTGGTATGGAAGTTATTTTTTCAACATCTTAGGGGATTCAGGTAACTGATGTGATAGGTCTTTCTAGGACTTAAACAGATATAAAAATGCTTGATGTAGGTTCCAAAGCACAAAATTCTCTTAATGTCCCAATTTTTGATCAAATATATTTGAATTTGGTGAGTTTCACTATATACAAGTCCATTTGGGGGAAATTGTAAAAAAAATATGAAGGTGATAACAAACTAAATGAGGCCAAACATCAAGTCTTTCACAATCAATTCGATGATCTAAAAATGTGTCCAGTTGAAAACATAGATTGGTTCTTTAATTGCATAACTAAAGTAGTTGGATATATTCGAGTACTTGGTGAAGAAATTAAGGATATTTAAATTGTGATGAAAATATAGAGAAGGGTCCCATCTATATATAATCCAAATGTTTCTAATCACAAGAAAATTGATATTTCTAAACTCTCTCTTGATGATCTTCTAAGTAGTTTGGTGGATTATAAAATGAGATTCAAACCAAAAGATGCATCCACTTGAGTAAAAAGGGAAATGGAATTCAAAGACATGTAAAACCAAAAGATTTCAAGATTAAGTTATTATGAGTAATAATAACACCTTTCTTTATTTTCAAATAAATTTAATTGAGGAAAATGAATATTTGAAGGAATTCTTTCTTTGGCTTGTTTTCAATGTGGTAAAGTAGGGAAAATTACCTCTCAATGCCCAAGAGACATTTATAATGTAAAAAGTGAAAATAAAATAATGAAAAGTCCTTACAAGAGGTTATATAAAATATTATACTTCAAATTAGGAAATAAATTTTACATAAATAGATTCATTTATAAAGAATAACAAGATGACAATGAATTTATAGAGGATGTAGAGCCAGATTTTAAATCTGAACCTGAAGAATCCATGATGGATATAGTTGAAAATGTATAACCAAAAAAATATTCATACAATCATTTATGAGGGTTTTTTATCTTAAGGTGGAACATGAGTGTTCTCTTGAATATCACAATAATCAAATAATGAGAAAAGAAAAAAATTAGAGATGTGTTGAAAGATTCATCAGAGTATATCGATCGGTATGAAGCATAAATTAATTGACTAGAAGGAGAGGAATAAGAATATTTTAAAACACTTGAAATATAAAAATAGGTTTTGGAATTTAAACTCAGTATTTAAAAATAGGAAAAATACAACAATATATTTACACCGAGATTAGAGGAAAATGCTAGGATAGATGAGGTACTTAAAGAAGAAGTTTTTATTGTAAAGAGTAAACTAGAAACTGAATCAAACTTAATGGAAATGAATAATAAATTATAATTTAGAATATTTTTAGATGAATATCTACTATAAAAATAAAAACATGGTTTCTAAGGAGTAGATAAGGCCATGAATGATCAAAGATCCACATTTATTGAAAAAAGTGGAATTGGATATGATGAAAAAACATCAAAGGCTGGAAATGGGATGATCCAAAATAAAGGGAAGAAAATAGTTGAATATATCACAAAGGATCCAATGGTTCCAAAAAATAAATATTCAAACCAAATAGAAAAGAGGTCTTAAAATAATAATCAAGTATCTAGAGAGTATCTTCAGTCAAATACCATTACAAAATAAGGGGAAATGTGGAGGAATAGAAGTGAGAAAATATTTTCCCTTATAAAATATCAATTTTGTGTCTTTATAGGATATACCATGTCTTACTATGAAGATTCAAGGATTTATCTAAATTAGGAAGTGTTTAGAGGTCAAAAAAGAAAATGAGACCATATCATTCATCATATAGAAGAAATAGTTTCTTTGGATATTTTTTTAACTTCTCTAACTATGGTCATAAAGTTATTCATTGCATGTAGAGGAAAGGTGGGAACAAGACCTATAGAAATCAGAGACAATTTAATCCATGCCAAACAAGTGGAGTTACTAATGAAAATAAGTATTCTTCTATGGGCGAAGAATATGAATTTTATTAACCCACACATATTTAAAATATATTAGATCGACCATATTTATCCTCCACCAAATAAAGTATCTCGTAGAAGGGAAATAAGAAAAATGAGAAATCCAATCTTATAGAAATATCTCTCAAAGATAAAAAGAATAGTAGCATGAATATTGTTTATAGGAGGTGCTCATACTATATGACCAAAAATACAGATTTATTGAATGATTTTATGAAAATGGATAATGGTAGAGTGAGATTCATTAATTATAGAACTTTAAAGATCAAAGGCATTGGAAATACAGAACAAGAAAATAATGAGTTGAGGAAAATTGAAGTTATCTATGTAGACGATTTGTGTCACAATCTCCTAAGTGTGAGTAAAATTTGTGACTCAAGACTGATAGTGACATTTAATTGGAAGGGGTTCACTATAAATGTAAATATATGTAATTATCTCATGAAATACTATAAAAATTGAAATTTATACCAGGTAGATAGTAAAAAAACACTTGTTACTTAAAAGTTGAATCAGAAAAAAACTTGTGGTACCAGAGGTTAGGTCACATTAACAAATAGAGCATGGAACATATATTTAGGATTATGACTATTGTTTACATTCCCATTCTAAATCATTATTGATAAAAAAACATGTGACACATACATGATAAGAAATATGGTTGGTAGTTCATATCTTCTGATGAATAAAAGGGAATCGAATATACTTGATCTCATCAATATAAGTGTTTTGGGTCTAATAAATATAGTTGACACATATGGAGAGAGGTTCATTATTATTTTAATTTATGATTATATTATATGGTATTGTGTGATGTTAATTTAGAGGAAATATAATGTGCTTGATTTCATAAAGATTTATCTTAAAAGATATGAGAATGAAACTAGTTTTACAATAAATATTCTATGATATGATTGTGTAGGATAATATATGTCCACTAAATTTGAAAATTACCTCAAACAACATGAGATAAAGCATGAGGTGAAAACAGTAATAACCCCTAAAAATGGATTCATTGAATGTAGAAATTGATATGTGAATAATATGGATAAAGCAAAGCTTATTAAGATTTGTTTTTCCCATCATTACTGGAAAGAGGATATTCAAGTAATGATGTGCACTCAAAATCAGATATAAATTTTTATAGGAGAAATTATAACACCAAATGAGATATTTTATGGAAGGAAAACCTCTCTAATTTTTTTTTATGTTTTTGGATGTAAATGTTTCATTTGAAACAAATAATTAAATCAAGGAAAGTATGGTGATGACGTAGATAATGTAATATTCCTTGGATATTCAATAAATATTAAAACCTACACATGTTAATATAATTAGCTTATAAATATTATAGAAAGAAATTATGTCAAAATTATTGAGGATAAAACCATTAATACCTTAAGAAGATCGTATATTGATATGATTTAAGATGAAGAATAAAGTGGAAAAAGGATAGATTCAAATATAGAAATAGTGTAAGGATAGAAAAGAATTTATGGGTCACAAAATTATGTTGATTCAGAAGAATAATCAGATGAGGAAACCATATTTGAATAAACTCTATCACAACCACATAAGAAAAATAGAAGAGCAGAAATTTATCAGTTCATCATCATTGGGGATTGGAATCCACCCACACAGACAAGGATAATGATGAATGAATCTCATTATGCATTCCAATCAATTATGGAACCAACCTCTTTTAAAAGAGAATGTAAGAATAGATCATGGTTTAAGTCCATGAATGAAGAACTAGATTCAATTGAATAGAACTAGAGATGGAATCTTGTTAAGATACTAGAAAATCATAATGTGATTGGAACAGAATGGATCTTTAAAAACAAATTAGATGATCATGGAAATGTGATTTGAAACAAGTCACTCTTGGTGTGTAAAGGCAATGAATATATTTAAGGTGTTAATGTTGAAGAAACATTTTCTTCAATGGATAGACTAGAGTCTATCAGTATTTTTATTTATATATAAATTCAAATAGGGTAAAAAGTTTATCAGATGGATGTAAAAGGGAATTCTTAAATGGAGTTCTTGAAAAATAAGTCAACATTGAACAACCAGTGATATTAATAATTATAAATTATAAGATAAAGTTTTTTAGATTGAATCAGGATCCCTATGGTTAAATGCAGGAACCACGAACGTGGTTTTATTTTCTTGATTCTTATAAGAGCAAGCTAGAATTTAATATAGGAGGGGTCAATCATAACCTCTATGTGATTAATTTTTAGAAAGAACAATTTATTGTGCTTGTGTATGTGGATGATATAATTTTCAGTGGAAAATAGAAAGGATTAGTGTAATAATTTTCTAATCTCATGAAATTGTAATATAAAACGACCATGATTAGTGAAAACGCCTAATTCTTGCGGATGTTGGTGATTCAAAATAAGTGTTTTAGCTTCATTTATTAGGGAAAATATGCAAGATATCTTCTGAATAAATTCAACATTCATGACTCAAAATTAATGTTGCATCTAATTTTTGTTGGAATAAAACATGGAAATTAATCAAATGGGGCATATGTGGATCCCACCATATACAATAGAATAATAGTAAGATTATTATACTTGACTATAACAAGGGAATACATGGTCTTTGCAACATGATTAGTGTCTCTCTATCAAATTAATCTGAAGGAAGAGAATTTGGAACCAGTTAAATGAATAATGAAGTATATTCAAGCATAAATTTTGGATTATATTTTGTAGTATGAAGAGATAAATAATTATCATCATTTTCTAATACTGATTAAGATAGATATGTGGTTGATCAAAAGTACACAAATGGTGGTACTTTCTTCATAGGAAAAAAAATGTGTCGGTGGTTGATAAAGAAAGAGTAAATCACTTCTCTTAGTACAAATGAAGTAGTTTATATATCCATTAAAAAGGATTTCACTTAGATATTTTGGATTAATAAATAATTGGCTGATATTTTTGATGAGGTGAAACAACTGATGGTGATTCACTATGAAAATAAGAGCATTATTTTTCTAAAAAGAATCTGGTTAAATACACTCATGATAAACATATTGATATTAGATATATACTTATCAAAGAAAAAGTTGAACAAGGTGCAATTAAAATGGATCATGTTAGAATTGATGACCAAGTGTCTGATATTCTGACTAATCCTTTAGTGGAAAAAATGTTAGAGAAACATCAGTTGAACCTCAGTGTTCAGCAACCTCCCAGTTCCTGAGGAGGTTCTGATTCATCCCCTCTCCCCATTTTTTAACTATTTTAATCTATTTGTGGAAGTGATATAAGTGTATGGGAAACATATGATACCAAGGGAGTTTTTCAATTACTAAGAGTACAAATACAAGTTATTTGGGTTTATTTATAAAGGTTCTGATAATTGAAATTCAATCAGTGTTTGGTGTTTAGGTTTGGTTGGTGGTCTATGGTGGAATAAGATTCTATTTTTCCAATCTTGTTTTATATACCATTATTTTCTCATATAGACATAGAGTGATGAATGAGTTATTTTACTTCTATTTGTTTTTTTTGTGGTTGGTGGGTTTTTTTATGAATTAATCTATAAATTTCCAAAAAAACCAATGGGGGAGAATATTGGAACTAAAGTTTTTCATAGATAGAAATGGTGTGTTTTTTTTGTAAATCCATGGTGGTTTTATCAAGGATTTTTCAAGAACAGTTTTTTTAAGGTACAAATGGATTTAGTGTTGAAGGTGGCATTGTTTCCCTATGTTTGCCAATTTTTTAGGGTCCAAAATTTAGAGGATGGAGAAAGTTTTTTTTGGAAAAGGAATGACTTTAATGGAAATGAGAAAACTTATGCGTTAGGGTTAAGATAGTTTCCATACTTGTGTTCAAGATAATTTTTGTGACATTCACATAAAAATACAGAAAGTACAAGACTTGTGTGCAAGATATGATTTTCTGAGAAAGATGTTGTTGTGCGACATGGTAATTATTGTGTACATGGTTGAAGGTGAACAAAGATATTTCATTCTAAAGGAAACTTCAAAAGAATAATTTCAATGTAGGATTAATGTTTTTCACACATTGGAAAGAATTCAAGTAACTTACACATATTTTCTGTCGTGTCTATAAATAGGTGGCAACCCCCTTCATTAGAAATATCTTTTAAAATGTAGATTTTCTGCCTTTACTACATGGAAGACTTGCATTCCATAGAGATTTGAAAAGCAGATTTTTTTGTATAATGTTCCTTATGTATATCAATACCAAGTAATTTACATGAATATTTTACACCAAATATAGACTTGCATAAAAAAACAAAAAAGTTGCGTACAATAAAGAGTGTTTCACACAAGTTCATGAGTTGCGTGACTAATATGTTTTGAATATATAGTTTGATTGATTAGTGTATACAAGTGAATCAATTCAATAATATGGTGAAATTATTGTCCCATTCTAATCATAGAAAAATACATTAATGATAAATCCACTGAAGCAACCTTCAAGTCATTAAAATGAGTGAGACTTCACCCATGTTGGTGAGCTGGGGGGAATTGATAGAAGTGTTTAGAAAGAGGCGGTGTGTTATCCCAATTTCTTGTAAAGTAAGAGTACCTAGAAAAGAGTGATTGTGTCTAATGTTTTTTATTTTAGAATAACAAGTTAATCTTACTGAATTTGGGTATTACTGACACACTATATGGGTATGCTCTTTTGACTATCCTTTAGTGGAGAACTAAGTAAAACTGTTGTTTATTTTGTCTATATCTGAATGTTTAATTACTGCATGATTCCATCAGATAGGTTTGACAAGTTCCTAACAATGTGGGAATAAGATTATTCACTTTAAAAGAAAAAGTTCACCCTCTGAATCACCCCTCCCTTCTCAGGGTGTTTTGGGGTCCTACAATATTTACCTATAAATATTTTAAATTATAATAATAAGTGTTTAAAGTGATCTAATATACAAGGTAATTTAAATAGAATTTAATTTGATATGTTCTTCATTTTAAATGATTAAGAGTAAATCACATAAATAGTTTTTTAATAATGTGTTTTTATTAATATCATATTTTTGTTTTTGGAAATAAAATAATGTTAAATACCTGTTAAGTTAGTTTTTTATCTTATAAATTCACACTATAATTGATCCCAATTAGTAGGAATTAAAATAATTTTATATGTTAAAATCAAAACAAACATAAATATAAATGTAATATAACATTATAAATACATAAAATAATTTTTTAAAACATTAATATATTTAAAAAATGAGAATAAAGATAAAGGTAAAAAATGAAAATAATTATTTAAAAGATCCATCAAAATAAATATCCAAAATATATAACTATTATTATATTTGTGATCTTATAAAAAATAGTGGGTGGCTCTAAAATCTATTAGATACAGTGTATTATTCTATGTCTTGGAAGTAGGGGTTTCCATTGGTGGCATCTTCATGAGGGTGTGGGCCTCATCATGTATGGAGACGCACGAATTTGAAAGTGGGAGTTTTTGAGCATCCAATTAGAATATATCTTTGTCACTATGAAGATCATGTCATTAATATGGCATAGGGGAATACCGGGGTCAATTACCCTTGTGAAAGGAGAAAAAAATAATTTAATATCATTAATATGACATAAAAAATTATGGACCCTTGGAATTTTGTCTTAAAGATCTGTTCCTTGGGCATATGAACCTTATAATAGAAAATTAGACCCTGCATTTCGGGGGAGATGTTCCTAGTCCAATTGGGTGTGTTTATTTAAATACTCCTAACATATGATAAAAATGATCTTAAAAACAATGATTATTGATTGATCAAACTCAAATATGTTTTCTCTTACACACTATTTATCATCATAAAATTTATGACTCAAAATAAACATAATTTCTTCTAATTAGTTACTCAAAATCTCTAATTAATTAATAAATAATAAAATATTAACAAAAATAATTAATAAAAATCAAAATCCTTAATTTTTCTTCCTTTCCACTTTTTTATTCCCTCTATCTATAGAATTATCTCAATTATTAAGATATTTCACATTGAATGAAGGTGTCATAAACCATTAATAGAAACCCAAAATCATTATAAAAATAAATCCAAGCTCTAAAAAAATCATCCTAGACTTCAAAATAAAACATTCTTTCATTGCTTCTTTGTTTATGGGAACAACGTCATCATTCTAGTGAGATTTAATTTATATTTTTTTTATTTAAACTTCATTTTAAAGATGATCCACATTCCTAAACATCTTGTTATTTTGAGAATATTTAAGTGGAATTCATGATAATAAATCCTATTTAGATATTTTAATTAAATAATAAAAAATTAAACAATATATGAATTGTATGGTAATTTTAAGAAGAAAATTCACACATTGAAAAAATTACATGCCAGGTAATTTTCGAGTTCCACAATATGTACATTCTAGGATAAAACAACACAACATATATAAAGTATACACCAGAAAACCTCTTTGAATTACACACCATGTATTAAGATGGACTACACACCATGAATCAACTAACCCAAACGATTAGCAGATGACATTAAAACTAAAAAACATGCATTTACACTTATAATTCATATACCATTATACCCACCAACTATCAACCCCTAAAATTCAAAAATCAGTCAGATGATGCATGGAAAATCTAAAAATAGTTTCATTAATCAACCACACTATGTAATTATAATTCATGTAATATAATAAAAATTGTATAAAAATATGTTTTGGACATTTAGTCCAAGAGAATGATGATACACCAAAATTACAAGGAAATGACTCTAGGAAGTAGAAATATCATTTATGTAAAAAATTGATTATAATTGAGGGATTTATTTAAAATAATAATTTGTTTAGAATTGTATTTTTTAAAATATTTTTATTTCATTTCTTCCCCCCTAAACCTATATTCTATGGTTTATTTATTTTCTATTATGGTTTTATATTATATTTATGATATTTATTGATAATATTTTAGTTGTTTTATTGATTTCTCATCTCATATTTTTTAGATTGTGTTAAGAATTAAAAATAATATTTTATAGACATTGAAAAACCAATACCAAGGAAATTAGAGTAAGGTAAAACTTATATAATTGGAAACAAGAAATAGCATGACCATTGGATTTATAATATTTTTCATTTTGGGATAGAAAACTGTTGATTTCCTTTTTAAAAATATTATAAAAAATCCAAGATTACAATTATATATTTTGGTTTCTGAAAAACGTAGATAGAAACATTTTAAAAGACTTATATATATATATATATATCAAGAGATAGTTGTATGATGACTTATTAATTTTAGAGGAATATTGAGAGATTTTTGTTGGAATATCAAAAACAACATTTTGTAAAAAAATCCATACGTATTTCTTCGATTTTTGAATTTTGGAAAGACAAAATAAGAAAAACTAAAGTAATTATACTAGATAACACATTTGATAGATCATGTGGTGTTTGAATATGGTGGTTTTATTAATGCCCCATTGGTCGATATATATTAATAAATATATTGTGTTTAGAGGATATGAATTAGAAAAGATATATTTCTAAAGGAATTGTTTATGGATATCAAACACGAGAAAGTTGACATGATTAAATTATATGTCTTGGTTTTGAAGGATATGTCTTCTAAAAGAAGAGTTTTAATATGAATAAAAAGAGAAAAGAGGAATGTGATGTGGTTATGGGCTATAGTTTTTAAAAAATAAATAAAACATTCCATATTTATATTTAACTTGTTGTAATTATTTTTATAGATAAATTTTATCAATTGAAAAATAACATGTTTTTTATATTATATTTTTATCTTATCAATGTTTTTAGAGGATTTTTTATTCTAATAAAAATTCATCATCCAACGCACTGACAGATAATTTTTTTGAAAGATATTTGTAGATTTTAAATAATTTGATATACTTTGAAAGATTAATATAAGATAAAGTTGTATTATTTGATTCTATGGTATGAATTTGACTACCCATTAAGTGTTAATGACACGTGGAATAGTGTAAGGAAATTTAAAAAATGAATCAAACATAGCCATTGATTAAAAATATCAAATAAAAAAATTAAGGATGTGTTGATATCTAGAAAACATGAAGAACGTGTTGAGATTAAAAAAATATAATAGAACACAATTAAATAGAAGAGAATATGTGTGGCGCACATTGATATAATTTTACAATGATTAAATAATATAATCATGTTTATCAAAAAAATAAATATGAAGAGAATTATTACTCAAATGATGGAATAGACATTATTTTTTATTTATAAGTATTAATTTCATCACTTGTTTGACAGTGAATTATAACTTATGAAAGTTATAAGTAATATAATTTTACAAAGATTAAAGAAGATAATCAAATTTATCACCAAAATAAATATGGAGAGTATCACTACACCAATGAAGGAATAAACATTATTTGTTTTTATATATAAATATTAATTCATTCACTTGTTTGATAGTGAATTATAACTTATGAAGGTGATAAGTAATATTTTTTAATGTGTGATGTTTTTAACACAAATCTTTTTTGATTTTGGTATTACTTGAGTTCATTGAGAATAAATTCTTAGTTTTGAAGTTGAAGAAATTTGTGGAGGAGAAGGTATGCTTGGATTCTTATTATACATCCTTTAAATCCATAATGTTTACAGTTGTATGAGAAATCTGTATGAGCGGCATATTTTACACCATATAGTAATGGATTATGTTGTATTGTAAGTTCATGTAAAAATTTTACATCATAGATCATACTCTATATCATAGGAGGTGAAAAATAAAATTTCAATGTCCCTTGAGTTTCAAGGAGCTAAGTTCATGAAATAATGCCTACACAGTGAATAGATGTGTGGGTATGGCCATCAAATTTTCAATATCACTGGAGTTTTGAGGAAACATGTTTCATGGAGGATATTTTATCTCACTATTGTTTGAAGAAGAAATTCCCATGTTTTTGAAACATATTGGGATGTGGAAAGTGTGCAAAATAGTTTTTTAGTACCTCTAAATGTTTTTCTATGTGTATTCAATAGATAAAAGGCTACGTCATAGTTCTTATGAGAAGGAGAATCCCATTCTACATAAGACCCTTACATCATAGAGATTTTTAATTAGATAGTTTGGAAGATTCAATTTCTTCTAATACCATAGGATAACATTCCATAATGTAAATGGACACACTGTAGTTGGTTTGGTGATCCAATAAGTTAGTAGAAGACATAGTATAATAGTGGGAAGTTCGTAGAGGATATTTTTTAATGAGAAAATAGACTTAGTCATAGTAAGTCATGTTGTAGAGTAGTGGATCACAACCGGAAATGTTTATTAAAGATCTCTTCTACATCATAGTAAAGAAAACTATATTGTAATGAAGCATTGGAAGAAGAATACTTTCATGGTATGTGTGATCACGCTGCAGTCAAACATTTACAATAAAATCTGGTTTTCTTCAAAGGTGTTCTGCATGGGATTTTTTTCCTTTAATTTGAATTAAATGGTCCTTAATCACTACATTCAAGTTGGAATGACACATGGAATGATCCTAGGAAGAGAGTGGAATAAATAATTGATTTTATCCCTTAGATTAGATCCGAGTGGTTGAAGTGTCTATAAAATCATACAAAAGTTTTGTAGATAGAAATTTAGGTAGAATTGTAGGGGATATATTTTAACACTCATAGAGAAGGTCATAAGAGGAGAATTCAAAGATTTTTGTAAAATTTAAATGTGAAAAAAAAGGTTGATTTTCTTGAAATTCAGCTCACCATAATGTCAAAAAAAATTTGGAAAATACACACAAAAGAATGTGTGCTTTCATTTACATATCATGTGAAGAAGAAGGATATCATTGAAGGATTAAATATTTATTCATGTGATGACATATAGTGAGATTTTCTCATTTATTTGAATAGTGAGTTTAGAGGGTCATTATTGCTACTCTATAGTGTAAACAAAATATAAATAGTTCACTATAAGTTTTTTACATAGGAACATTACCTTTACAAGATCCATGGACTATCCAAATTAAGGTAACACAGGTAAAAATATGTTGTGTTTTTATTACTTAGTCACTCGTATAGATAAAGTAAGGGAGGAAAAAATGTGTTCCTTGCATTGAGAGTATAATATCATTTTTCAAAGGGTTGAGTTTCTAAATCATAAAACCCAAGTCCCTCCCCCCCAATATCAAGGTAATCTCTTGATTAGGAACTAAAAAACTGCATTATAACATAATTAAAGGGTGGTTTTTTTTCTAACAAAATCATTTTAGCGGTAATTGTTATTAAATACAAATACATTCCAATTTTTGAAGAAATCAATTTCTATTTATAGAATAAAAGGACCCAACACTACTTCAGATCATTGGGGATAAAAGTTTATATGTAGATATTCATGGTATATAACCGAACAAGGAAAGAGGGGATTTATCATAATGATAACACAAGGATTTGGATGCAGATATAAATGAAATCAATGAATTGGGGAGATACTTTCCCAACCCTATATATAAAAATGTAATTATCTAAAAACCTATCATTTTTTGTGGTTATAAAACTTTAATATTTTTAAAGTTGATTCCAATGATTCAGGGAAAAGTGGAATTTTTTGTGGTATAAGTATGAAGACTTGATGAAGAACCCATCTGAAAAGGCTGATGCATTTTATGATCATTTAAACTATCTTATGGAAGATATAAAAAGCCTTAAATAAAATATTGAAGATGTAAAATTTTTGAAAATAATATTGAGAAGACTGGATCACCTTTTAAATGAAAAACTATTCATTCTTATGGATAAGGATCCCAAAAAAGTATCTTTGGAAAACCATTATATTACACATGTCACATGTGAAATGAAAAATGATAATGATGAATCCATGTTAGAGGAGAAATCATAGGATTTTTTGTTAAAAACGATGAAGAAACTTTATGTTAAATAAGATTTAGATGAATATGAGGTTGATAGATTGATTTCCTTCTTTCCCCTTAATATTTAGAGGGGGGAAGGAAAATTAAAATTCAATCTTCCACTTTATTTATTCTGGTTTAGTATAGTATAAAATTGACATGGCTCTTATTTGAGTATGTTTTTTCACATCAATTTTTGGCATTTAATGAGGTTTTAATGTCAAAATGGTATTTTACTAGAGTATTATTAAATATTGGAAAAATTGGAGTTGAATTTTTAATCTAGGAGATTATTCTTTTAAGTTTTGAATTTTTAGGGATTTATTGATTAATTGGTCTTGTATTAATTTATAATTTTTTTGGAATGAAGTTAATTAGTTGAAATTTTGAATCTATTTGAAAATTCATTTTTAAATTTAATTTTCAAATTTATCGATTAAATAGATCAAATTTCTTATATTGTATATTTTTTGTGTGGTGCGTTTAAATGTTTTTAGATTTGAAATTTTAAATACATAGTATATAAATTTAATTTTTTTCAAATATATATTTTTGGATTTTGGTGTTATGTTTTGGAATTGATGGAAGTTGAATTTTTATTTTTGAAATTAATTTTTTATTATTATATTTAAATAATAAAATTGGGTTCTGAATTATGAAGTATACCTACTATGGATCACTTCTTTGTAATTAATTTAAAAATTCTCTTACTAATTTGACCTCTTATTCTCTGTTAGTGGTACCATCCCTCTTCTAAAGTGAAACTCTCACTCTTTCATGATCAGTTCTTATATGAATGTCCTACCAAAAGAGTGGTGTGCTACTACCATTCCATTCATTCCATGATAAGGTATCCCTGCTACCATGATATATGGGTTTGAAAACCATTAATATCCATTATTCCACAAATCATACCATTGTTCCTCTGCTACAATAATCCTATTTTACTGTGATTATTCAACATACTTTATGACCAAGTTCAGATCTACCATGAATCTAGCATGACAGCATGAAAATATTTTTTGTGTGTACTACCTTCAAGATATAGTTCATTCGTGTATGGTTCCTTTGGAATTTTTAGTCTAAAATTCTTTAAAAATATAGATAAAATAATATAAAGAAGAAAAATATTGAACAGTGTTAAAGTGATAATGAAGGTCGTTGATGTCACACTAGCCAGTACTCGTGTCAATTTTGGGGATAAAGCTAGTCTAATTAAACTTAGATTATGATGGTATAGTGAGAATCCTATCTAACAAGGACTTTTTTATGGATGTAGATATTAATCTATTATTAGTCAAGGTTGTCTAAAAATTTTATGAGGATTCCAAGATCAAATCTCATTGATTGGGAATTAAATTGTCTTAAACTAGTTCGAGGGGAAGTTGAGAATGAGTACCTTTAGTTGTAATTTGATGGAACTGAAATAATTAACTTCATCATACCATGATTGAATCATAAATACTTGAAATGGTTCATGTTTATTGGATAAGTCTTGTGTCACGACCTGTCCCTTGGGGCCTATGTCGTGACTACCATAAGTCCTCCTTCTATAGGCCAGGGGCTGGCGACTACCCCGGAAAGACATATCCCTATAATGGGAAGGCATTGCCTTTAAACCTATACAAAAACATAGACAATAATGCAACAAGATGCTACCACGAAGTAAACTATTGTAGGAAAAGTGTACTGAATGTAAAGGGGCCGAAATACAAGCCCAATTGAAAAGTACAAGTACAACTGAAAAGATAAAGATGCTCCTAAATCATCCACTGAGAATCCTACCTGAAGGATAGGTACAGATTGTCTCCACCACACTCCGCATCAACTCGTTTCCTCTGCATACCCCCTGGTCTTAGCTCCCTCAAACCTCAGCCCAGCTGCATGTCCTCTACACATGACACAATAAGGTGCGGGCGAAGCCCGTGTAGCAGTGAGTATAACAATACCCAGTAGGGACCCCGAAACCCCTGAAGGTCTCTTAGAATTCCACAAAGGAAAATAAAAAAGCATGATCCCAATCACAGTTCACAAAGCAATATACATAGCTCAAAAATAGTCTCAGCTCAAACCAGGTTTTCAGTGATGTATAGAAGTATTGATGACTAGTCGTGAAGCTAGATCATCTTATTCTTTCAAGAGGCACTGCATATGACCATACGGAGTCTGACCCACAGATGATCGATAGGTAACTAACCCCCAGAATGGTCCACACAGGATCCTACCCACCCAGAGTCGATAGGTACTAACCCCTGCAATGTCCCACACAGGATTTTACCCACATAGGATCGGTATGCACTGACCCACATAAGATCACTGAGTGCTGACCCACACAGGATCTGACCCACATAGGATCGGTATGCAATGACCCACATAGGACCATTGAGTGTTAACCCATGAAAGATCTAACCCACATAGGATCAGTGTTAACCCACACAGTATCGCTCAATACAAACCTCTGTAAGATCTGTCTCCAACCTCCACCTCACTGTTAGCCACCGGATTCCTCTCACCTAGAGTGCTCGAGTCCTGTAGTATTTTCCCCTCAATATATCAGTCTTACATCGACCCCCACTAAGTTCCCAAAAGGAGTAAACCAAAGTACCTCCATGTCGTAAGGGTTCCAATGCGATAGACAATGCATCAATCGGACGTCTAGTCTATGAGTTATATGCATTTTAGTTCCGGGGGGCTGGTTAGATATGGGGTCGTTCCAACCCAACTGTACTCCAATAGTCTCTAAAACTCTATAGTAGTATACCAAAGGGACCATATCGATCCAAGGATCCCAATGCTGCAGACAGTTCGTCAAATGGACGTTTGGTTCTCAAGATATGACCCTTTAAGTGATTTTGGGCCCGGTTGGTCCTAGGTCCGATCCGACCCGGTCGGACAGACCCAACCTGACCCGGCCTGGGATCAGCCCGCTGGGTCGAGGTCCAGCCCATCCCGCAAGGGGGAAGTTCACAAGGGCAGACCAACCTGAAAAGTGTGGCCCATATAGGCAGCGGCCCAGACCGCATAGGGTACGACCCCCAAGGGGGAGGCCCAGGTCGCTTAGGGTGCGACCTCCAAGGGGGCGGCCCGACCATATAGGGTGTGTACTGCAAGGGGTTGGCCCAAACACTATTTTCCCGAGCCAACAAAGGGGGAGATCGTGTCCCCTGGTTTATCCCGAATGGCCTGGAGGACATTTGATTTCGTGAAACAAAGGAACCATTTAGGTGTCGCCTAGTGGTCGCCGAACCCGTGCGGCGGGTTCCTCCTCCACCAAAGCTTCGACTGTGGCTTCTTCTTTCTAGTGGTGCGCTAGTCACACCGCCTATCCCACTTTTTGGCGGTGCTCTGGTCGCACTGCCTCCCCTTCCACGGTTGACCGATGTGTTGGCCGCCTCCTCTGATCACTAAGTATGACGAGTTACTGTCCTCTGCTCACCAGTGGCGCGCGATGGCGCACTACACTTCCTCAATGGCCTACCAGTGCCAGCCATTCTGATGACTTCTTCAGCTTTTTGCCACAACCTCCTCTTTCGGAATTAGTCAGTGCACCACCTCCTTCGTAGCTCGTTGGATTCATCATGCCAAATGTCTTCCACAAAGAAGTAAGGATATAATGATAGCAGAGGGTTTGGGTTGGGTTCGTTAGGCCCTCACCCTCTACACTAGCTCATAAACAAGAGGTATTATATAGGGGTTCAATATAAATTCAATTGAAATAAAACATAATTAAACCCCTACCCTGTAAACCCATTGGAGATCATCCGCTCTTGAATGTGGATCATGTTCTTTGTTCTCGCAACATGTTTTCAATGAAACCGCTCATACGTCATCCTTAAGTTCATGTTTTGGTGTCACTCGTCACCTCCTAGTAGGATCAACTCTATCATGTAAGGGTTCAGCATCACGACACTCCTTCAGCACTTTGTTTCTTGGCGAATATTTGTCGAAACCTCTTCCCAATTTCCATATAAATAGGAGAGGGGGGACGGTAAGTAATGACGCGGGGAATTAATGGGGGATCATTAATTAGGAACCTTCCTAATTCCCCAATGATGTTGTTACTTAATATTGACAGGTCAAGGAATTTATTGGCTTGACACATCATGGGTCCCACACTGCGCTTGTCCGTTGGTGGGGAAGAAAGGAAATAAAATTATAAAATTATTTTATTTCATTTCTTTTAAAATTTCATAAGACATACCTTTTTTCACACCTATTATAGTCAAAGTAATGTCTCCCTTAAGCGAACCCTGGTGATACAAATTCATCGGTGTCCTTAGATTTTTAATCCGAGCACTGGTTCAAAAGTTAGAAAATGATTCTCATGCATTTACTGAACGTACCTAAAAAAATATCAGAAATTCTTTCCGGGCACACTGGGCCTCAGAATTAGGTTCCATTAATTTTCATAGACTCATAATAATTCCATATAATTAAAAAAAATTACATTGAAAATCCTGGTCTTTATATTCTCCCCACCTTAGGTATTTTCATCCCTAAAAGCCACAACATAGACTAAGTAAACAAATGGGGGTACTAAGCACGAATCTGAGCCTCCAGCTCTCATGTTATTTCCTAGAGGTTCCCTTTCTTCCAAAGAACGCGCACCAGGGGTATCGACAACCCATGAAGGGCTCACTTCTGTCAATCCTTAATCTCTATTGGAACCTCTGTAAACATCATTCCATCATCGAAGACCAGCTCGCCATAGTCAATGATGTGAGAAGGGTCATTCATGTATCTCATCAACTGGGATATGTGGAAGACGACATTCACCCTCTCTAACTACGGTGGAAGTGACAAGTGGTATGCAACCTCGTCTATCCTCCAACGTATCAGAAATGGTCCGATAAAACTCGGTGATAACTTGACACCTCATCCAAATCTCTATTGTCCTCATCAAGGAGAGACACACAAGAATACATGGTCCCCCTCCTGCAACTCTAAAGGTCTTCATCTCCTATCAGCATAAAACTTATCTATACTCTGTGTAGTTTTGATGAACTTCTAGATGATCTTCACCTTCTTAGTGGTAGCCCGTACCAACTCTGGACCCATAAGTGATGACTCCCCTAGGTCTGTCCCGCATAGAGGTGATCTGCAAGGTTGACCATAGAAGGCCTCTAATGGTGCTATAATGATGGTGTAGTGATAACTATTGTTGTATGATAACTCCACCAAGGGCAAGTGATCCCCCCCAACTATGGCCAAAATCTAGGATTCATGCATGAAGCAAGTCCTCCAGCGTCTGAATGGTCCGCTCCATCTGACCATCCATCTGAGGATGAAAGGCGGTTCTCAAACGTAGCTGAGTACTAAATGCCTCCTATAATCCATTCCAAAACTAGGATATAAAATGTGTTTCTTGTTCAGATACGATCATCTATGTCACCCCACAAATTCGTAAAATCTTCTGTATATAGAGGCGTCACAATCCCTCTACTGATACCTTCTCTCAGATGGGTAGGAAGTGGGCCGACTTGGTGAGTCAGTCATTGATCACCCAGATAGAATCATGTCCCCGACATACGTGGAAGCACTGTCACAAAGTCATCACCTCTAGTGGTTGTGCTAATCCTTCTGGAACCTAATTCTAAGCCTTCACTTATTTACAAGTGAGGTATCGGTAAACAAACTCAGTTATAGTCTTCTTCATCCCTGGACACCAGTGCTGACTCCAGAGGTCCTGGTACATCTTTGCTACACCAAGATGTACCACCATAGGGGACACATGGAAATCCCTTAACACCTCCTCCCTTAGCACCATTGGTACCATGGTACGTCCTCTGAAGAGGATGAAATCCTCCCCACCATCAAAAAATCCATCAGGTGTCTTTCCTGAGGATATCTAAGAACTTCGAGCCTCACAGTCAATATCCCCAAACTACGCCTCCCTGACTCACTGAAGGAGTGAGGGAGTGACTATCATAGACTGGAGGTATGTTGCTTCATCTTTATACATGAAGGATATCTATAATGTGGCTAGCTGCTCTGTCGCCTCACTCAGCAACTGTATACCATACCTCCTGCTAAGTGCATATGCTACCACGTTCTTCTTCCCAAGAGTATAGACTATCTCAAAGTCATAGTCTTGGATGAACTCTATCCATCACCTCTATCTTAGGTTCAGGTCCTTCTGATAGAAGATATACCTATGAATCTTATTATCATAGTATACTGTAAAACACTCTCCCATCAAGTAATGTCGCCAAACCTTCAAGGAAAAGACCAATTCTACTAACTCCAGGTAGTTGGGAGAATAGTTATGCTCATGTTTCCTCAGCTGTCATGATCCATAGGCGATCACTGCTCTCTCCTTTATCAGTACACACCCATGTCTAATCCCAGATGCGTCGTAGTAGACTACATACCCAACACCCTCTTCTAGTAGCCTCAAGACGGGGGCACTAATCAGTCTCTACCTCAGCTCCTGAAAACTCTGCTTGCATATTCTCGTCCATACGAAGGGTTATCCCTTCTTCTTCAAAGATAAAAAGGGTGTCTCAACTCTAGAAAAGTCATGCACAAATCTCTAATAGTATCCGGCCAACCCTAGGAAGTTCTGTACCTTGGTAACACTCATGGGTGTCTCCCAAGAAAGTAGATCCTCTATCTTCACTGGATCCACTACAACTCCAGCCTCTAAGATAATGTGTCCTAGAAAGTGGACCTAACATATCAAAAAATTTCACTTTGAGAGCTTACCATAAAGTGGGTTCTCTCAGAGTGTATCCAGAACTATCTGTAGATGATATGCATGCTCCTCCTCCGTCGCTGAGTACACTAATATTTCATCGATGAAAACCACCAAAAAGAGATTGAGGTATAGCTGAAATATCCTGCTCATGATTCCCATGAATACTTTTAGGGCATTGGTCAGGCAAAATGGCATAACCAAGAACTCATAGTGGTCATACCAACATCTGAATTTCGTATTCTGCACATCCTCATCTCATACCCTAAGTTGATGACAGCCTGACCTGAGGTCTATCTTCGAAAACCAACGTGTTCCCTTCAAATGATCGAAAAGATCATCAATCCTTACAAGTGGAAACCTTTTCATCATAGTCACCTGGTTTTGGTGGGGTAGTCTACACAGAGACACAAATGACCATATTCCTTCTTGGAAAACAAAGTTGGGGTTTCCCATGGAGAAACATTGGCCCTTATGAACCCCTTTCTCTACAAGTCCCCCAACTGTACTCTTAACTCATGAAACTCTACAGGAGCCATCCGATATGCTGATGTAGATATCAGTGTCATCCCAGTGTATAGGTGGATGTAAAATTCTACCTCTCTATGTGGAGGTACTCCTAGAACATCATCGGGGAAGACATCAAAATACCATTCCAACATTACAGGATAGCTCAGAATCTCAACATCTACTGCCCCGAGGGTAAGGCTAGCCAATTGATGTGCAATCAGCTACACCCTCCTCTGGGTAAGTCCATCCTATGATACAAAGGTTACCATATCGTCGGTGAATGAAAACCTGCTCCCGTCTACATGGACACACCACACTTGGTGCCTAATACAGTCAATTTGTACATGGACTGTGGATAACTAGTCCACACGCAAGATGATTTCGTAAGGCCTCGACACCGCTACTAGGAGATCCTATCCAAAGATCTTGCCTCCCAGAGTAAGCTCACACTGCCGGAACTAGTGTATAATCATCAAATATTCTCCTATAGGAGTCTCTGGCCGTAAGGATTGATCCAACGGCTCCACCAAAATCTTTGAGATCCGAACAATGGAAGGGGAAATAAAATAGTGACTGGTACATGTGTCTATAAGTACTAAAGATAAGGTGTAGTATACATGGATCATACCTCTAATCATCTCTGGAGAGATGTGGTTTTAGGCCTTAGTTTCCTAGAGATGAGCTCGTCTATGTCTACATAATCCCTATGGTCGGGGTGGACCACCTGGTTTTGATGGTGGCTGTGGAACCTCGTATCGCTTCCCACCACCTAATGCATAACCAGCTCCTCTGCCACATCTGCCTACAACCTGTGGACTTCCTAGATCAAATTATTTTCATTGCCTCAGTGGTCCCTCGACCATCTATTGGTCATCTGTATGGCAGGTTGGGTAGTCGTGATCCGTGTAACCATGCCCTCCGTACGTGTAGCACTATGTGTCCCTCATCTGACCTCCTCTGCCTCGCGAGCTCCGCACCTTTGATCCTATGTCCCGGGGCCGTTCACTATAAGGCCTAGTTTTCTTGGTCCTTTGTGTCATCTAACTACTACCAGCTTAAAATGACACTACTATGTGTTGCATGGTGGTGGGTCTTGCTGTCAGTGTCTGCTCACCTAGGAAGCTCCCCAACAAAATCGCTTGCTCTAGCACCCCAACCTACATCAGTATGTTGAGCGATATCATAGATGATATGATCTTCCATCAGAGACCCTTCTAAAATGTTTGGCCTCTGATGAAAGGGTCTCGTACCATGTCGTTGGAGTAGAGAGAGAGATATTAGTGAACCTCACTGAGTACTGGGCCACAGTCATGTTTCCCAACTGTAAGGGTAGCAACTGTTGTATAAACATAGAGCGTAAGGTCACTGGGACGAACTCTGCCCTAAAATGGCTCTCAAAGTCCACCCAGATGAGGGTCTCCTAATTGTGTATCTGAATCATCAAGCTCCAAAATCTTTTTACTGCTGCCTGAAAGAGGCTGGCTGCTAGGATCACCATAAGGTTGGCTAGTATCCCAACCAAGAGGAAAACTCTTACTACAGCCTCCAGCCAGTCCTCAGCCACCTGCGGGACTGTCTCGCCTTAGAACCTCAAAGGCCACTGCCACTGAAACTCATGAAACAAGCTCATTAGGTGTGGACCGTCTGCTGGTGGGGCTGGTGGCAACGCCTTCCCAATGGGTAGTGGTGCAACTAGTATACCACTGGAAGGTTCTAATGCCGTAAGAGGGCCATATACCGAGGCCTCATCACTCGGTGGGCCATCATAACGTACTCTCTTAGGAATCCTGGCTGGTTGCCTACGTGGCGGTATCCTGAAAGAAAAACAGGTGCGACACAATCAAAAAGTTATACCTGGTGAGTTAACTCAATGAAATTGCAAGAAAAAAATTCCAAAAAAACATATGTAATTAGTCTTTCCATGCACTGAGTTGGAAGTCATAATTTAGCGTCCTGGTGTATAGATATGTTGGCCGTCGCACTAACATTGGATTCCCCAAACTAAAAACCACACTCATAACACTTAACACTATTGCCATAAAGAAAAGATCAGAGTCCTAGTTCTTTGGTAGAACCGACTCCTATGATACCACTTTGTCACAACCCTTCCCCTCGGTCCCGTGCATTGACTACACCAAGCCCACCTTCCATAGGCCAGGGGATAGCGACTAGCACCGGAAAGACATATCCCTATAATGGGAAGGCATTGCCTTTAAAAATGTACAAACACACAGACTAGAATGAAATAAGATGCAGCCACAAAGTAAATAGATGTAGTAAAAGTGTACTGAAAGTAAAGGTGCCGGAATACAAGCCTAAATGAAAAGTAAAAGTACAACTGAAAAGAGAAGGGGTTTCCTAGATCATCCATCGAGAATCCTACCTGGGGGGTAGGTATAGATCATCTCTGAAGCACTCCACGTCAGCCTGTCTCCTCCGTATACCACCTAGTCCTGGCTCCCTCAAACCTCATCCCAGCTCCTCGTCCTCTACACAAGACACAACAAGGTGTGGGCGAAGCCTGTGTAGGGGAGAGTATAAAAATACATAGTAGGGACCTTGAGACCCCCAAAGGTCTCTCAGAATTCCACAAAGGAAAATCACAGAGCATGATCTCAATCACAAAGCACAAAGAAATAGGCACAACTCAAAAAGTGTCTCAACTAAAAATAGGTTTTCATTAAAGTATAGAAGTACAAAGGACTAATTGTGAAGCTAGATCATCTTATTCTATCAAGAGGCAATGCATCTGACCATATGGAGTTTGACCCACACAAGGTCGATAGGTAACTATCCCCCGCAATGATCCACACAGGATCTGACCCTCCTAGAGTCGATAGGTACTAACCCCAGCAATGACCCACACAAGATCTGACCCAAACAGGATCAGTATGCACTGCCCCACATAGGATCGCTGAGTGCTGACCCACACAGGATTGATGCTGACCCACACATGATCTCTCGGTACTAACCTCCATATGATCTGTCCCCAACCTCCACCTCGCTGTCAGCCACTAGATTCCTTGAACCTGGTGTGGTTGAGTTCTTTATTATCCATCCCTTGAGATATTGGTCGTACCTCAACCACCACTAAGCTCCAAAAAGGACTATCCCAAAGTAATGGCATGTCGTAAGGGTTACATCATGAAAGATGATGCGTCAATCAGACGCCCGGTCTATGAGTTATAAGCTTTTTAGTTTCAGGGGCCCGATTGGATTTGGGTTCGATCCAACCCTTTTGTACTCCAACTTTCTCTAAAACTCAATAGTAGCATACCAAAGGGATCGTCTCGATCCAAGGATCCCAGCGCCGTAGACAGTTCTTCAAATGAACATCTGGTTCTCAAGATATAGCCCTTTATGTGTTTTCTGGGCCTGGTTGGGCCAATGTCCGATCCAACCCAGTCAGACCGATCCGACCCAACCTGGTCTAGGCTGGGCCGCGGCGGGATCGGCCCTTTGAGCCGAGGTCTGGCCTAGCACACAAGGGGGTGGCCCGGCCCACAAAGGGTGGCCTGCAAAGGCGACAGCTCGGCCCGCGTAGGGAATGGCCCGAAAGGGGGCGACCCGGCCGCTATCCGCCTAAGCCATCAACGGGGGGAGTGTGTCCCCCCGGGTATCCCGAACAGCTTAGAGGCCATTTGGTTTCCTGAAATGGCATTGCCACGTAGGTTCCACCCAGTCGTCATGGAACCTGCGCATTAGGTTCCTCCTCCACCATGACTTCTACTCGTCGGGGGCGCGCTAGTCATGCCGCCTCTCCCGCTTGCCAGCGGCGCGCTGGTCGCCCCACCTCCCCTTTTGCGATCATCCGATGTGTCGGTCGCCTCCTCTAATCGTCGTGGCCCTCTTCTCACCGAAAGCGCGTGACGATGCACCACACTTCCCATGAATCCAACCGGTTTCGGCCATTCTGATGACCTCCGCAGCTTTGTGTTGCGTCCTCCTCTTACGGCCCGCGTCAGCGCACCGCCTCCTTCGTATCCAGTTGGTGCTGTCACACCGAAAGTCTTCCACGAAGGCTCAAGGATAGTAAGATAGAGGAGGGTTCATGCTAGGTTCATTAGGCCCTCACCCTCCACGTTAGCTCATAAACAATAGGGAGGATAGAGGGGTTCAATGTAAAATCACATAAAATAAACAAGAATTAAACCAATAACCTCGTAAACACATTGGAGAGTGCCTGCGCCTGATGGTGGATCATGTTCTTCATTCCCGAAACAGGTTCCCAACGATGTCTCTTGTAGGTCATCCTTCGGTTCGTGGTTCGGTGTCACCCGTCACCTCCCATGGGGATCGGCTTCATCCTCTAAGGGTTCAGCGTCACATCACTCCTTCAACACTTCATTGCTTGGTGAAGCTATGCCGACACCTCTCCCCAAGCTCCATATAAATAGAAGAGGGGGAGGGTCGGTAAAAACTTGGGCAATTAATGGGAGATCATTAATTATGAACCTTCCTAATTCACCAATGATTTCATTACTTATGATTGACAGGTCAAGACATTTATTGGCTTGACACATAGTGGGTCCCACACTACGCTTGTCTGTTGGTGGAGAAGAATGAAAATAAAATAATAAAATTATTTTATTTTAATTCTATTTAAAAGTCACAAAACATAACTTTTTCTCCAGACCTACAAAATTTAATATAAAGTCTCCCTTAATAGAATCTCAGCACTGCAGATTCAACAGTGCCCTAATATTTTCGATCTAAGAACCAGTTCAAAAGTTCGAAAACCACACTCACGCATTTACTAAACATACCCAAAAAAAGTTAAGAAATTCATTCCAGGCACACCGGGTCTCAGAATTAGGTGTCGTCTATTTTTGCAAACTCATAATAATTCCATATAATTAAAAATATTATATGGAAAATCTGGGTCATTACATCTTGATTGAAACTTATGTAGGATAAGTGGTGGTTGTTTGAAGAGGGATTAAGGTAATAAATAAGATATGTTTCTTGTATTTTATGTTTGAGAGTAATTTTGTATTAGAAGTTATTAATTTATTTATAAGAATGTATAATGTTCATTAAAATTTCCTATTTTTATAACCACAATTCTGTAGGTTTCTTCCCATCATTTTCTTAACATTTTTATTAAGTGGGGACCTGATTAGAAGTAGGTTAAAATGATGCTCCTACTCAATGGTTACGATGATTTTTTATAAATATAATGATGTTTAATTTGGGGAAAATTGAATTTTTAAAAGTACGAATCGAGGTATGGAGTTGTTGGATGAAGTCAAATCAATGTGGAAGAGTGAATTATGAGTTTCAAAAAGGTTCTCTCTTGTATACTAGAATCCAAGCCACAGTCACATGTTTAAAGGTAGATCAAACCCATTTAAAAAATCATGAACTCCTAAATTTATCTAATGATTATTATAAAATTCATGCAAGATATTAACTCATAGAAGTTGAATAATAAAATATCTATGAGAAAGATAAACTTTTAAAAATTATTAAGAATTCCTAGAAAATTAATTGATTCATGAATATGTCTAGGTTCAAGTTTCTTAGTGTCTAAGAAAGGCATGTGTGGGTGTTTCGATTCTGTTAGGAGAGTTTTTCTCAAGTCATGTAATGTGGTTAGTGAATGATAAAGGATACCATGTGGATTCCATTATTACAAATATATTTATAGATAACAATGACTCTTAATGTAATACAGAAATCAACACACAACATAAAAGGATAAATTCACACAATAGGGGAGGATACAAATAGTATGATTTTCTAGAGCACTGAAACTTCATGATTTGAGGAAAAAAAATATTAGGGAATGGTATAAGCATAGAGAAAATTCTCGATCAAAAGAGAATGATAGGGAAGATTTATTTTCTAATTCAATGTTTTCATTCTTGATTCAAATTTATTTTTATTGATTATAATTAAAAAATATTGAAAATTTGAGAAAGTTAACTAGGTTAGTTTGATTAATTATTTTACCTTAATTATGTTATCATTTAAATGAAAATCACCATTTATATCATTTATAATTGAATGAATCCAGTAATTAAAGAACTGAAAATCCACTCAATTTCTCACCAATCTCCTTAACAGTGGATTTGGGATAAATATTTATGAATTTAGAACTCTATCATATTTCAAAAACAAAGATAAAAATTTTAATCAAACAATAGAAATTCCCCTATTATTTCATCCATTCTCATTATCTACATGTCTGAAGTCATACACATTTTTTTCATTCAAGTCATTCTAAATAACTTTTGTTTCTCATATTCTATTCCAAAAAATTGTTTTCATCACTCCTCAGATCTTATGCATGTTTGTGCTATTTTTTATTATGTTTTCTTATTATGCACTCCCAATTACCTTACATGAGGAATAATAACTTATCCACCACAATTTAAGCAGTTTTTAGTTTTATAATTTGATATATTCAATGAAAAATCATCAATTTTTTTGTGCCATTTCTAGGAAGATATTATGCATCCAAAAATATATAAAAACCTAAATATTAAAAACTCCAAAAAATTGAAAATAAAAAAAAATATTTTAAATAAACTTTTAATTTATTATGTTCCACTAAAAATCTATGAATATTGCTTATTTTACGGACACTAGATTTTCCAAATAGCTCAAAAATATGACCTCAAACATTCATATATTTCACTATTTACAAAATTTAATGGAATTCATAATTATAAATTATTGTCCATTATTAGGGATATTTAAAACATTTTGAATCAACTTCCAATTCCAAGATTGGGTGAGGATAAAATGAGGATGATAGTATTTCCATTTTTTCCTAAGGGGAATTCCAAAACGTAGTTTTTGGGTATAGCTAAAAAACAATTTTGAAACATGGGAACGACTATATAATTCTCTTATGATGATTTTTTATCCAATTATATTAAGAGAAGAAATAATAAATTAGATTGAAATATTTTTTCATGAGTATGGAGAAGCCTTTTCTAAGGATTAGGAAAGGTCTAGGGACCTGATTAGGATGTTTCCCCACTATCATTTCTCTTTCCATGCCCTTATGGAGATATTTATAAATTATTTTCCTCTTCTAGAAAAAACATGGTTAATGAGTCTGATAGTGTAAATTATTATGATAACATGGGTGAGGAGTTGCTATAAATTTTTAATAACATTTCCTTAAACTCTTGACATAAAAGCTATAGGAGAATAAGGGTTAATAGGGGATAAAACACCACTTTATTAAGATCTTAAATATATTATCAACTTTGTTAAATAAATGATCAAACCCAGTTTATAATGAACCAAAATGTTAAAAAAAATCTAATCAATTTTTCTATAAAAACTATAATTAAACACGTAGAGAGTAATGTTAATTGTCTGGTATGTCAGGACACCCAAGTTTATGTTTTCCCAAATTTGACATGCCAATTGAACCACCAGATGATGACAATTATATGGGATATAATTCTATGGTACAAACTAGATATGATCCATTTTTTAATAATTATAATCCTAACTATAGGATCCACCCTAATGTTTCCTATAAATAGAAAGGTTTGATTTGACAACCTACAACCCCTTGTTACCAAATCAATAAAGACAACAATTTCAAAATCAACCTTGCTCTGAGTCTCCTATTTTTAATAAAGAATTTAAATGTTTCTTTCAATAGTTGATAAGAAGGTTTTATTATCCTAAGTATGATTTTTATTCACACAAAAAAATGATTCTGAAATATCTCAAAAAATAGTATAATTCTTAATATCGAGTTCCCAATGGGTCAATTTGAAATAAATTTAACTTCAAGAGATAAAAAGAAAACTTCAAAGTATAATTTAAATTAATCATAGGGAAAATTTGATTTAAATTATTACTATGAATGGATTTAAAAATCAAGAGGAAGTGATCAATTAACCTAATAAAATCCAAAAATAAAATTTGGAAGAATATAAACATCAAAATTTAGGAAACGTCAAATATAGAAATGTCAACAACAATATTGAGATTAACATAAATCAAGTTTTCCTACTAGAAAACAAGAATAAAATGGCCATAAAAAGAAAATGAACATAGTGGGAAATTGTTTTAATAAATTAAGTAAATTCCTTCAATTATTAGGAATTTTTATCCACCCATATCATTCCCTAAAAAAATGAAACCCAAAAATAATAAACCAGAGATGCTCCAATTCCTTGGGGTTTTTATTAAGATCTAACTAAACAACCCATTCATTTATTATTTAATTAAGATTAATATATATATGAAATATCTCAAAAAATTTACTTCCAATAAGAAAAAAACTGAGGAATACTCTACTTATATCCTCACTGAAGAGTGTAGTATTATCCTTCAAAATAAAATCATACTAAAACATAAATATCTGGGGGGTTTGTTTTTCCAAACACCATGAAGAATAGTTGTTAAAATAATTGTCTCTATGATATTAGTGATGAGAAAAAATATTCTTCCATGATTAGTATTTAAATAATTGAGGTTATGATAATTATAACCCAACCCTATGGTCTTACAACTAGCTGACCAATATTCCATGCATCCTTTAGGAAGAGTAAATGTAAAGGTTGTAGTATTTGGTAAGTTGTTTTACCTTCTTATTTTCTAGTTCAAAATATAGATTGTTATGAAAAATACTTATTATCATTGGTTATAAGTTTTTATCAATGATAGGAACTGTTATAAATATGGGTGATGGAAAGATAGTTTATACGTTTTGTGAGAAATAAGAAGACTTTAATATCTTTAAAAATTTAAAATAACCAACATTTGGTGAGAAAAATTCTATATTTAAAATTATAGAGGTTGGGGATTAATTATATCATCCAGAATAATTTTATAAACTATATTTAACTAAATAAAATCACATTTAATATGAGAATAATTTTTTCCAAAATTTTTAAAATGTTAAAAAAGTGAATATTGTAAATATTTGAGAGCTAGATAGAAAATCTATTCTATTTTTTAAGATCTATTTGGAAGATGGATTTTAGTTTCTTAATTTTAATAAATTCATAAAATAGAAGGAGAATGACTATCCTAATTTTATAAAAGTTGAGGACCATTTAAAACATTTTAGAGAGAGATCATTCAATATTTTGATGAAATTGATAGATAAATGTTTTTCAAAATCAAATCTCGACACTAAATACAATGTGTTTTCCGCTTTGGACAATGGCGATGAAAATTGTGTTTCTGTTTTAGAAATTAAAAACATGTTCAATTTTTACACTCAGTTAAAGAAAAATATTTAGTACCTTAGGCCTACTAGTCCTATGATTATAACATTAAATTAATTATAACCACAACTAGAGCCTAAACCATTTCCCAAACACCTGAAATATTCATTTCTGGGAGATATCTTGTAATTTCCTATCATCATCACTACATCACTAGATAAAAAACAAGAGAATAGGCTTTTGAATTTTTTAAAGAAGTAAAAATATTTCATTGGAGAACACATATAAAATTAAATTTATTATTCCATAATTTTTATTCATAGTATCCCTATAGATAGTAATCACAAACCAAGGGTTTTGGGGAAAGAATATTGAATCCAAACATAAAAGGATTTTTTATAGAGGAAGTAATCAAACTGTTATATGATGGTATCATTTATCTTATCTCGAATGGACATTGGGCTAGTCCTTCCCACATATTACAAAATAAGGTAGGTTTTATAGTTGTTACTAATAAAAAATGAACAAATTCATATTAGAAAAGAAACTGAGTGGAGAGTCTGTATAGACTATAGAAAGCTAAATTATGTTACTAGGAAAGATATTTTCCCAAGACACTCTTAGATCAAATTCATGATAGATAAGATGTAAATATTTTTTAATTTATGGTTGGCTATTATTGGTAAAACCAAATTCTTATATCTCTACAATATCAAGAAAATACCGCTTTCACATTCCCCTTTAAGAAATTTTCTTACCGGTGAATTCCCTTCATCTTGTGTGGTGCACCAAAGAACATTCAAATGTGTATAATGTATATAATTTCCAATATAATTGACATGATCGTTGATATTTTCAGGGATTATTTCTCCATTTTTGTGTGAACATTTGAGAGATTTTTTGAAAATCTAGAACCAATTTTTGAAATATGCATAAATAAAAATATTGTTCTTAATTGGGATATAAGTTAATTCATGGTTAATGAAGGCATTGTGTTTGGTCATAAGGTGTTTAGGATGGGTATAGAGGTTGAAAATGATAAGATGGTGGTTATTAAAAAGATAACCCCTCCTGTAAATGTCAATGTAGTTTTACTTTTTATAGACCATGCCTGTTTTTATAAGATATTCATAAAAACAAATTCTAATATCACTTGATCACTTTGATCACTATTAGAGAAAGATACATCCTTATTTTTTGATGAAAAATGTTTATAATCCTTAAATATTTTAAATAGAAACTCAATTATTCACCTATCACCACTTCCCTTAATTGGAAATATCTATTTGAAATAATATTTTTTACTTGTGATGTGGTAGTAAAAGTAGTTTCAATATAGAATAAAGAAAATATGTTTCATGTGGTGTACTATGAAATAATGTTTCTATATGGTTCTCAAAGGAATTATACAACTACTGATAATTATTTTTCAATTTTATTATTTTCTCATGATAAGTTTATAAGGTACTTGATAGGTTCTAATGTCAAAAATTTTAATGAACACTCTTCTATGAAATACTTACTATATGAAAATATTCCAAACCTAGATTTATTATAAAGATACTTTAACTTGACGAGTTTGATTTATAAGTTATATATTGACATGGGGTTGAAAATGTAGTGTTCCATTAGTTATCTAGGTTTTTTGGTACTCAAATACTTGAATCTAGGGAGATTAATTATCTTTTACTAGATGAAAAATTTCTTATTATATTAGTTAAATAGTCTTCTTGGTATGTAGATTTTGTAAATTACTTGTCCATCAGAGTCTTTCCCAAAGGATTTACAAAAAACCAAAGGAATAAGTTCATTTCTATGTTAAAGTAGAACGTTTTATATGAAAATTTTCATGTATAAGGTGTGCCATAATTATTCATAGGATTTGTGTTCCTAAGTAAGAGATGATTATGATTCTTGAATATTGTCATTTTGAACCATGAGGTATCCATCATGAAAGAGACAGGACTACTCAAACTTTTTTTCCAACCATCTTACTAAATCAAAATCTTTAAAGGTGCTTGGAGTTTTGATGTTGGTTCTGATAAGTTTCAATGTTTATAGAATGGTGATAGGAATAAAGAACTACATAAAAATGATATTTTAGAAGTATAAATATTCAATGTTTTGGGATTGGATTTTTTGGTACCATTTAAATATTCTTTTGGGAATGAGTACATATTTTTTGTTATAGAAAATCTTATGAAATGGGTTACATTAGTGGAACGTCAAAACAATCAAACCGATAGTACGATCAATTTCTTTTAAAAATAACATCTTTTCCAGATTTTGGGTGCCAAAAGTTTTTATCGCTAACATTAGAGCTCACTTTAAGAATTATAAGTTCAAATATTTAATGATTAAATATGGATGTCTTCACAAAATTGAAACCTCTTTCCATCTATAATATAGTAGAAAATATAAAATCTCAAATAAGTAGCTTAAAAAATTAGAGAAGACTGTACCTAATTCAAATAAAGTCATGTCTTTGAAACATTATGGGGCTTTGTGAGCCTACAGAACATCCTTTAAAATACCCAAAGGTATGTATCTATGTAGACTCATTTTTGGGAAATCCTATTATTTTCTAATGGATTTGTAAAACAAATATTTTTGGGTTCTGAAAGCATTGAATTTTTATTTTAAAATAATTTGACAAAAAAGACTTTTTGAGTTATGTAAGATTCATCAGATTAGGAAAGATTCCTATAAAATTATAGGATATATAATAAAATAACTAAGGAATTTAATGATTTCGTCATCCAAAACAGATATTATAATTTGGGAAAAAGGTTATGTTGTTTGACTCTAGACTTAAATATTCTCCTAGGAAGCATAAATCAATGTTTCTTTGTAAGATATTAGTTTTTTCTTGAGGTACAAATTTTTTTTTGTTTCGAACTGAACCCTTCCTTAATTTATTTTTTTCTTAAACCCTATGATGGAGCATGGTATAGTAGGGTAGTTCTTGGTAAGGAAGATGTTGGTGGGTTGTATACTGTTTGTAGGCCAATTATACACCATGTAACTAGGATACATAACGTATAATGGTCTATCCAGAACCATTCACATCATTTAAAGGGTTTTCTAAGGGGGAAATATCATGTGATTTACATGACATGTAAGGTATTTATACATCATGTAAATGACCCTATTTTTTTTTAAAAAAAAAGAGGTAGGTCCTACTATATTTTTGTAAAGAATCCCTCACCCTCATTTTTCATGCACAAGAACACCCAAAAAATCCCAAAGGTAGGCTTTGATCTCGTCTTCAGATCTAGATTCCATTAATTTCACCATCATTATCATTATATCTAAACTAGTTAGATATCATTTCCTTTTTTCAATTCTTCATTATTCTTTGTATCATATTCTCTTTTTAGGAGCAAGATCATTTCCCCAATTTTCAGGATCTTTGTCAGCTCTTCATTTTTCTCCTGATCTGAGTCATATCAGAATCTAATACTGAATGAAAACTCTACTACCGAGCTATGGTAGATGTTATATAATTTTTTCCTTTGGTTTGGTTATTTATTAGGAAATATTTTGTTTCGATTGTAACTAGACTTTCCGGCATGTCCTTGAAATGGAAATGTTTAATTGAATTAAATTGAATAGGACCTGTTAAGGATTCTCTTTGGTTCCTTTGTGTTGAGTTGGATGATTTTTCACCACAAATGGCTACCCATGGGGTGAATATTATGAATTTACCTTTTTATGACTTATTTAAACCATCCAAGGTGTGTGTTCTCATGGTTTTCTATTTTTAGGAAGCCTAACTATATTTAAACAGACTTTAATTGAGAGATAGGAGATGTTTTCCTCACATGACATGTGATATATGATATACCTTATTTATTTGATCAATAAATTAATATGATATTATTTAAATGGGTGGTTATACTCATTTTTTGTTTTTACTTTTGATATATATGGTTAAATGAGTATGAGTACTCAATTATTGCACTTTGGTGTGAATGGTTGGTTGAGGGGGGTAAAATCAAATTGTATGAAATGGTATTTGGATTCTTAGGAATTGTTAAATAAATTAGATGATTTTATAGACACCATAGAAATTTATCTTATTGGTCTTGATTCCATGGGATGCCTTAGGCCATTCTACCCCTTGGATCTGGCTTGCTTGTAATCATGCAAGACATGTTTGGTTGACATGATTCTAGGAATACAACTAGTGCCTAACCGAGTTTCCAAGGAGATTCCCCTTAAAATCAATTAGGATTCCTTGGTCTTATAAACCTTGTATCTAGACCTTCATGGTCTGACACTTTGATTATATGGAACCAACATTGGAAATGTGACATGTTTCATTATAATGCCTAACTAGGGTTGTTCTGGCTCTTCTGGTTGTATGGAAAGGAAGTGGATGAATTGATATGTATGGATGTACGGTGAGGACATGTTGGTTATTTATGTTATATTATAGCTACCTTTTTAGGAGAATGAAACTTGTTTTGCAGATATCCTTGAGAGGATATTTAGTATCACTTTCTTAGTAGTATATATTCCAAGGGCACTTTACATTTATTTACTACTTTCCTATTTTACTTTAACAATACTAGCTTGTTATATTGGATAGCCTGGAATTGTATAGACCTTTGGGTGGTTACCTACTGGGATTGTATCTCAAAACATAGTCTTGTTGTCATTAGGTACCTGAATAGACTATTTGTATGCGGTTAGAGAGAGTGGAAAATGCACATAGTTTAAGGTTTGATGTTGTGACATTCTTAGGATCAGGAGAGCATGGGACTGAGATTAGTCTCGTGATGATATTTTGGGATATATTTTTTTTCCATTTTGTTATTTTGCATACATGTGTTTTATTTTAATATTATGAACCTATTTTGGATTCTTTTTTAGACACATAACATGTATAATCATTTTCTATATGAAATGACTTCTGACATGGTTTATATTTCAGTATTCCATTATTTACTTTTTTTGTCTAATTGTATTACTACTTCCAATATTTGTTTTTTATTATGATTCCAATATAATACACTCTAGTTATTAGGGAATTTTCTCACCATAAACATACCCAAGTATCTTTCTTCTAGTCAAAATACTCTATCGTTCGGGAAGATGTGCTTGAGTCCATGTTGCCAACCAGAATCGGGGCACTATTGAGTGGCATCCAAGTCCAGGATGTTATGAAGTGGTATTGGGGGATGCTATTTATTTTATTTTCTTTACTATTTAGAAACAATAGATAGAGATAGAGAGGTATTAGAGTTTTTTAATGAGCTGTGTCTGGGCGTAGCTAATCCACATACAGAAAAAAAATCAAATTTCCTCGAATTAAATTGATATTTTTTAGATTTTGACTATTATAGTTAATTGGATTCCACTGTTGGGTGATGAATTTGATTTGTGATGTTATTATTGATATGACTGAGGGTTATATTCTATTTCAACCCAAATAGGTGAGGTTATTCCATCTCATGAATCATATGAGGAATCTCGTGATCCATCTGGTTTAACCGTTAAATTAAATTGTGATATAATGGAAATGAATGTTAAATGAAATTGAAATAGAAAAGTAAAATTGGAAAGAGTGAATTGACCTAGTTCCAGATTTCAAGTAGGAAAGAGGAAGTATCTCTAGTGGTTTTTGGTGATGGATATTTTTACCATCTTATATTTAGGAGTAGGTTGTGTTGTATGACCTATTTTAGGAGGGTTTTTTCTTGTCCTTTTCTTTTGAGGTATGATATTTGGTATGGTTCCTTTATGATATGTTTGTTTTGAAGTGTAGAGGAATAACATCATGGAGACCTCTAGTCATACACCAAGAGGGTGGGAACGACCATGCTCTAGAGGTGGTGGTCCATGGGCTACTAGTGGATCCTATTTTAGTTCCAACTATAGCACTAATTGTTGTTCCAAAAATAGGTGTTGAGGAATAGTTTAATGAGGAATTATATCGCTATATATATAATTTCTAGGGAGCATCGTATCTTTCATTGTCTATGGCTATGCTGACTCATGTGTTCTATCAGAAGCATCCTCCCATGTTTTTGGGAGATAGCAGTCCACATGCTGTTGAGTTTTGTCTTTAGACTACATTATAGATATTCAAGCATCTTGATATGCCTCCTAATATGAGGGTAAATATCGTGAATATATATGCTCTGTAGGGAAGCAAAGCACTAGTGGGATATTTTAAACAAAGATGATAGGATGTGAGACATGTTTTACGCTGACATACCTTACTGATGATCTATCAAGGGAGAGATACTTTGAGGAAGGTCTCTGACATGTTATCTGATCTCAATTCAATGTATTCAGATTTACCTATATTACTGAACTTATGAATTAGTTACTGATTACAAAGTGAAACCTATGGGATTCTGGGGGTGTAGTATTGGGAATTTTTATCTCTCAGCCCTATAGTTTGACTTCTAGATGTAGGAAGTTACATTTTGGGGCTTCCAATGAGATGAGTATTAGTCAAGATGTGATTACAGGTAGATTAGTGTTCTATAATTAGTGTGACATATGAGGTCACATGAGGAACCAGTGCAATTGCAGTCCAGTTGAG
Source organism: Viscum album (assembly GCA_963277665.1). Lineage (NCBI taxonomy): Eukaryota > Viridiplantae > Streptophyta > Magnoliopsida > Santalales > Viscaceae > Viscum > Viscum album. The sequence continues at coordinate 463,071,827 of OY728135.1, forward strand.
TGTCAAGCTCGCGGTAGGATGGGCCCCATGCAAAGCTTCTACATGACTTTCCCTCCAACTGTGAGTGGTAAGGGGTTAACTCCAACACCAGTTTTAGGAGTTGGTTTCGTATCTCCATGTCAGATAGGGAGTTTGAGTTGTAATCTTCATTCATGCTGAGTAAGTTGTGGTCATCGTAGAGGCATCCAGACACCAGTTACCCCGTGATATAATAGTGGTCCTACTCCGAGTATTGAGGTTGTGTCATAGGGTTGTGGCATAGAAAATATATCTTATGTGAATCCTACCCCAAGGATAAGGGTGTCAAACTATCTATAGTGAGAGGTACAATCTTAGTATCCTCCACTATTTCATCTTCTCTTTGTGATACATATGTACCTCATAGTTTCATATATGCACATGTGGTGAAAATCCTTGGGCTCCTTATACTATCTTATGAGAGAATCAAGATTATATAAAAAACATTAGGAATCATAACAAAGGATTTACACCAGTGTAGGGAGTTCCCCCTTGAGGTTGGTGGGTGTCACTTCATCTTGAATCATTCTGTCATCAAGATGATAGTGTTTTATGTCATAATTGGGATGGATTATCTAGTTTCTTATCAATATTACACTAACTTCTATCACCAAATGGTTACTTTCACATCACCATAGGGTGAACTATAAACTCACAAGGGTGAATGAGATTTCCAAGAAAGATGAGTTGGAAAACGGAATCATGATATGGGTGGGATGACAATCCATATCTATAATTTTTACCAAGATGATCAGGGAACACATCATGGATATTTTCATCTAGTAGTTGATCATTTCAAGGATGTGTTCCTAGAAACCTTTCTAGTTTACCTCCTAATATATTTATTGATTTCTCCATTGATCATGTGCCAAGAGCTACATCAGTATCCATTCCTCCTTATATGATGTCTATGATAGAGTTATATGAGCTCAAGAGCCATCTATTGGTTTTGAATATGAAGAGGTTTATTCGACCTAGTACATATCCAATGGGTTCTATGGCCATTTTGTGAAAAAGGTATATGGAACACTTTGGGTATGTATGGATTATCAAAAATTGAATCATCTAAGGGTTAAAAACTGATATCTCGTACCATGGATAGATGACTAGTTTGATCATCTTTATGGAGCTCAGGTGTTCTCAAAAATCAATTTGAGTTTTAGATATCCCCAGGTGTGTGTTCAACCTAAGGAAATAACTCATAAAGCCTTTCATAGAAGTTATGGTCTATAAAAGTATCTATTTAGGTCATTCAATCTCACAAATACACTAGCAGTTTTTATGGTGTTGATGGACCAAGTGTTCTATCCTTATCTGGATTCATTTGTGGTGGTTTTTGTGGATGATTTCCTTGTGCATTCTCACAATTGACATGAACATGACAAATATCTTGAGATAATTTTGAATAAATTGATAGATCATTAGTTATATGCTAAACTCATAATGTGTCATTTCTAGAAGGATCAGATTCACTTACAAGGTCACATTATCTCAGAGACATGAGTATTAGTGGACCTAGAGAAGGTGAGAGCTATAGTTTCCTAGGAGAAACCCAAGAAAATCATTGACATACAGAGTTTCGTGGGGCTAGATGAATATTACAGTAATTTCATATAGGACTCATCACAATTATAAATGTCATTGAAGGGATTGACTAAGAATGGTGTGAGGTTTGTATGGTTAGAATCTTGGGAGACAGCCTTTCAGGAGCTAAAAGGGAGGTTGAATTCAGCACCAATCCTAATACTGCCATAGTAGAAAAGGATTTACACTATATATTGTGATGAATCAGGTATCAGTATTAGAGAAGTGATGAGGTAGGGGGATAGAGTCATTGTGTATGGGCCTTAGTAGCTGATGCCACATGAAAGGAATTACTTGACACATGATATCGAGTTAGCTGTGGTTGTACGTGCATTCCATTATTGGAGAAATTATTTACTGGGAGAGAATTTTTTGGTGTACATAGACCAAAAAATCCACACGTAAATATTTAAATAATTTGAACTTAATCTAATGTAGTGATGATTGGTGGAGTACCTACAATCTTTTGACTTCGAGCTTGTATGCATGCCTAGTAATGTCAATGTAGAGCATTGAGTAGGAGGAATCAGATATAGGCAATGAATCCAGGCAATAGTGAGTAACATATTATATATTTATTCTATGATAGGCACATATAGGTTCAAGACAATCAAGGGAACACTTTTCTTACATGCTTTGTTGTGACCTCTACCCTTCTGGATAGAGTGAGGATAAGGTAGATATCAGATTCTGAGGGCTTAGTCTTACAAGATATTGTGGTATATGAGGGTCCACCTTCTAGTTGGACTGTGGGTGAGGATGATGTATTGTGTATTCATGGTCATGTTTGGTTTCCAATGGACATTCAAGAGGATTTGATGTGGGAGTTTCAAGCCTCATCTTGTCCAGTACATCCTGGAGTCACCAAGATGTACTGTGGGATCCACCTCTGGGTTGGACCATGGGTGAGGATGGTATCATGTGTATTCATGGTTGTGTTTGGGTTCTAGTGGACATTCACGGGGAGTTGATGCATAAATTTTATGCCTCAACGTGGCTAGTGCATCCTAGAGTCACCAAGATGTATCGTGACGTACATTTTCAATATTGGTGTCCGAGTATGAAAAGAGGGGTAGCTAGTTTTGTTATGAGATGTTATACCTATCAACAGGTGAAGGAAGAACATCAGTGAACAACAGGGATTTTATAGAAGTTTCCTATTATGGAGTGGAAATGGGATGATTTCACGATGGATTTTTTGACGGGTTTATAGAGGGATCCTCAAGGTAGCGATTTTTTGTGGGTTATTATTGACAAGCTCACAATGGTTTCACATTTAATGGGGATCAAGGAGACCTTTAGTGTAGATGATATTTTGCGGTTGTATATCTTCTAGATAGTATAACTACATGGGGTCTCACGCACTGTCGTTTCATATAGATACACTCATTTTACATCTCTTTTTTGGAAGATTTTACATAGGGTTCTATGTACACTGGTGCTTCTGAGCACATCATACAACCCTCATACTGATGTCCATTCAAATCCTACAACATAGGTTCTTGAGGACATGCTATGAAAATGCATCCTGGAATTTGGGGTCTCTTAGGAGAGTAATATTTACCAGGTTCAATCCTTCTACAATAACAGTTATTAGGCAACTATATAGAAGGCACATTATGAGGCTTTGTATAGTAGGACATATCGATTTCCCCTGTTCTGGTTAGAGGTAGGTGACTCATCCTTGTTGGGACCACATCTTGTATAAGAGACTTATTCATAGGTCCAGTTGATCCAGAAGTGGATGGCTACTGAAAAGTCTCAATATAAATCCTATATTTATCACCTCAAACATCCTTTAGAGTTTGACGTCAAGGATCAGGTCTTTTTTACATATCTCACTGAGGCTTGGACACATACGAATCTAGATAGATGGTGATCTTTCACCTCAATATATTGGTTCATTCAAGATTCTAGGTAGAGTTGGGTCAGTAGCCTATCAGTTGCTATTAACTTAGAGGTACTGATCTATTCATGACATATTCTATGTATCTCAGCCACACCATTATAACTCAGACCTGCCTCATGATTTTCAGCATAATGAGGTTGAGCTATAGGTCACTGTTTCCTTTGAGGAGCATCTAATTCATATCGTTGATAGGATCATGAATGTCCTCTGAGGCCAATAAGTTCCTCTAGTACAAGTGCTATGGAAGCACAACCATTTACAGGACGAGACTTGGGAGTGGGAGGCTGACCTGCATGCTCAGTTTTTGTATTTTTTCTTAGAGGAATGCTTACCACCGTTGAGAGGTTATTTCAGGGAAAAAATTCTTTAAGGGGGAAGATTGTTGGATCCTAGGTTTTTTCTTGAGGTACAGATTATTTTGTTTCTGGTTGTAATATTCTTTAATTTATTTTTAGGTTATACCCTAAGCCAGGTCATAGGACAGTTGGGCCATTCATGGGAAGGAATATGTCGGTGGGGTGTACATTTGATGCAGGTAAATTACACACTATATAATTGGGATACATGATGTGTATTTAATTACATGGTGTGTTATGAACTAGCCATAACTATTCATATCGTGTAAAATATTTTCCAAGTGGGAATGATCCCATTATTTACATGATGTGTATGGTATTTACACGATGTGTAAATGTCTGTTTTAATTTTAATGAGGTAGGGCCTCCTTTATTTTTGTACAGAATCCCTCACCCTCATTTTTCATGCACAGGATCACCCATGAAAGCCCAAAGATAGGCCTTGATCCCATTTGTAGATCTAGAATCCATGTTAATCAGTGTAAGTTTCATTAGATCTACGCCACTAAGATGTCATTTACTTTGTAAAAATTCTTCATTATTCTTGGTATTTTCTTTTCTATTTTGGTGAAAGATCATTTTCCATATTTTCAGAATCTTCATCCGTTCATCATTTTTTCCTAATCTGAGTCAAATTAAAAGTTAATACTAGATGAGAACTCTACAAACAAGCTATGATAGGTGGTCTATATTTTGTCCCTTTAGTTTAGAGCTTTATTATGATAGCTATCATTGTTCTACCCACTAAACCTTTCAGCACGACCCTAAAATTAAAATGATTAATTGAATAAAATTGAGTATAACCTGTTAGGGATTATCTTAGGTTCCTTAGTGTTGATTTAGAAGTTTTATCCCAAACCATGTCCACCAATGGGGCGTGTCTTATGAAATTACCTTATTATTCTTTGGTTGAACCACCCAAGGGGTGTGTTCTCATTATTTCCTTATTTTAGTAATCTGTACAATAATTAAATGGAATTGAATTGAGATATTAGAGTTGTTTTTCTTCCCCTGACATGTGTAATATGATATCCCTTGTTGATTTGATCAATTGGTTAATATGGTTTTATATAAAGAGATTTAAATGGTTAAATGAGTAAGAGTACTAATTGATTACACATGGATGTAAGTGGTCGATTGAGAGGGTAAAATCAAATGGTATGAAATGTTATTTGGATACTTATGAATTATTAAATGGATTGGATGAATGTATATATGCCATAGACATTTCTCTTATGGGTTTTAAATGAGGTAATGGATATCTTGGATAGAGTATTGTCCTTGGGTATTGATATCATTGGATGATTGGGCCTTGCTACACCTTGGATCCAGATTTATTGGAATCACATTGGATATGATCTCTTGAAATGATTATAGGACTCCATCTAGTTCCTAACCGAGTTTCCATGGAGATACTCTTGGGTCTCTATGAGGATTACTTGGTCTTCTACACCTTGGATCCAGCCCTTTATGGTCTAAAACTTTGAATATGTGGAACAAGTGTTGGAAATGTGACATGTGTGATTATATTGATCGGTCATGGTTATTCTAGATCTTCTGGTTGTACGGTATGGCTGTGGATAACTTGATATGTATGGATGTACTGTGAGACCATATTGGTTATTTAAATTCTATTATAGCGTCCTTGTTAATATCTAGAAACTTATTTTTCATGGGCACTTTAGAGGATATTCAGTATCAATTTATTAGTAGTAGATATTAAATGGTGAATTTACATTTATTTATTACATTTATATTTTAATTTCACATAATTAGCTTGTTATATTGCGTAGCCTAGAATTGAATAGATCTTTGGGTGGTTATCTATTGTGATTGTGTCTCTCACCCTAATTTGTCCACCCATGGGTACCCAAACAAACTATTTTGATTCAAGTAGAGACTATGGAAAGATACCATAGTTATAGGGATAATTTTTTCCATTATTATAAGAAGGAGATCATGGGATCGAGCTGAGGATCGTGATGTTATTCGGGGGTAGTAATTTTTGTATATATATTATTTTTGATACATGTGGTGTATTTTACTGTTGGGGACCAATTTTGGATACTTTCTTCAAAATACAACATGTATTATCATTTTGTATATGAAATGAATTTTGACATTGTTTATATATCAATCTTCAATTGCTTAATTTTTTTATCTGATTTTATTATTGCTTCCAATACTTATTGAATATTGATATTATTCTATGATACACTTTGGTGATGAAGGCATAGTCTCCCCATGGACACACCCAAGCTCCTCCCGGATATTCGGCAGCCACTAGCATTATGCACTTAAGGCCATGTGGCCAACTGGTCTTGAGGAACTATTGAGTGGCATCTGAGTACAAGATATTACAGTCTCAACCTTTCACCATCCTTATAGTTCTATTAAAAGGAGTTGTAGTGCTTGTTAGAGAATAAAATATACCATTCCAAGATAATTTTAAAAGAATTAAATATTACTTTGAGGGGAACACGAAGGTCTTGTCTAATATCTTTTTCTTTATAGTTTTTGTATTCATTAAGTCTAAAAAAGGAATATAAACATATATCTTCATGGGATTCAATCCATGTTCATTCAATTTATTTTTCTTCTATTTTGAATAATAATAAATCTTCATGTGTTAATTACTTATTTTTACTTTTACCCAACTCTTCTATAGGGCGGCTGAGACTAATTTGCAAGTACCTCATGGGAAAATCTTTCAAATACATGGAGTGGAATTCAAAAAATTATCATTATCCAAGATAGATCTTTTAGTTTGAGAATTAAAAATTAAACATTCCTTAACATTATCTTTGGTTATTTTATTTCTTGAAATCTATACTCTATAATCTCAGGATCATATTTTAATTTTCTAAGATTTCTAACTTACGAACTAAGTGAATTTACATTATGTGGAAAATTAATGGGAGTGATAGATATAACTAAAGTTGTTAAAGATTAACTATTAAGGGATAATGTTTTTCATTTTTATTTGAATTTTTTTTATGAATCTCCCAACATACATCCTTGATATTGGTAGATAGTTTAAGTATGCTTGTTTCCAAATATTAAGCATGTGGGATCAACTAACTTTTGGGTTTTTCGAGAATTTGTATTTTTGTTTAAGTGTTTTTCATTTCTATCATCAGCTTTTTACATTATTTTTATTTATATAAATTGAAAATTCATGTTTATGTTCAAAAAATGAAAACAATTCATGTAAATTTTAAAATTTTAATTTAATAAATATTTATAAATTGTGAAAACAAAATTTTTGAATTATATTATAAACCTTTATCATGATTTTCTATTACTCAGTTGAAAATATTTTTTAACATTATTTGTTTTAAAAGGATTCTCTCATTTTAGGATCCAACATTACGTACAATGTTGGATTTTAAGTATGGGGGAGGGGTCTTAAATATGTTGAACTATAATTAAATGAACATATAAAAAACCCTTGAAAATTTTCAAATTTTATTTCTTAAATCTTAAACCTTATTATTCTATGGATCACTTTTTTTTTTGAATTCGGAGATTTTATTTACCACTTTAATGAGGTTAAATTTTTCTACTTTCTCAAGAATTTAATTGGGTTCAAATTTTTATTTTCTCTCTTTAATATTTTTTTCATTCAATATTCTATAGTATGATTTACATTCATCATTGGTTTTGAACTCTTCACAAGGTTTCCAAAATTTAATCTATTCATTTAAATAGCTGTGGAATGAAAATCATAATCTAGGTTCAATTATTTTTTCTTTTTCCTTTTTATATTGGATGTTTTAATTATTATGTTCTTATGATTATTATTTAATAATTATTTAATAGTGTGTATATTTATTATAGATCTTAGCATATGTTTTACTATTCTCCTAGATATACGGAGAAGTTTGAAAGCATCATTAAAATAAAAAAATTGTTTTTTAAACCCTTTAGAAATTTCCACTCTCAATTCATTTTATAAACCCAAAACCATATTTTTTCCAAGATTATTATTAATAATATTTCAATCACTTTTACTTATTAGAAGTGTACATGGGGAAGAATCCTTTTCAAAACCAACTCTTAATATAATTGTACTTTTTCACCCATTAGAATTTTTTTCTTCTACTAAATTTGTAAAACCAGATTTATTGAGTATAAGTAATACACTAAGTGTGGGGGAATTTGATGTGGGTATGTTTTGGGTATGATTTTACACATCATTTTTGGACATTTAATGAGGTTCTAATATTAATATTGTATATTATAGTATTATTTGGGAATATTGGAAAAAATGGAGTTGAATTTTTTATTCATAGAATTATTCTTTGAAGTTGTTACTTTTTAGGGATTTATTCATTAATTCTTTTGAATTAATTTCCATTTTTTTATAACAGATTTTATTTATGTAAGTACTGAATCTATTTTAAAATGCATTATGGTATTTAATTATCAAATTTTCTGAGTGAATGCATCAATTTGTTTTAAATAGTATGTTTCCTTTTATGGTGTATTGAAATTTTTTATCTTAGATATTTTTAATTTAGATTATATAAAATAAAAAAATTTAATATATAATTTCTAGAATTAGGTTTTGAAATTTGGAATTAATTTAAATAGAATTTTATTTTTTGAAAATAGTTTGTGTTTATTGGATTTAAATACTAAAATTGCGTTTTTAATTTTAGATTATAGATAATGTGGTTCAATTTTTTCTAGGAAATTTTCAAGGTCCCCAACCACCATAACCACTTCTTCTATAGTAGTGGTTCCATGGATCCTATAAAATTTGATCTCACTCTCTCATGCATAGTTCTTATATAAATTTCATATGGTTCTAATGGGGTGCTACTACAGTGCCTTTCTTACTGTGAGAAGGTTTCCCTACTACCATGAGATATGGGGTATTCTACTATGAATACTCTTTCTTCCATAAATCATAAAACCATTTCTCTACTACTATGATGCTATGGTATTATTCCTATTCAACTTACTACGTGACCAAGTGATGATATAGCATTAATCAATAATTCCATTGTTCCTATATTTTTCATGTGCCTTACCTTTAATATACTATGCCTACACCTACCATGGATTAGGAATTCTAATTCTACTGTGCTCAAGAACTAGATACCAAATCATTTGAAGAAGAAAAGTCTCAAACACTATTAAAGTGGGAATTCATATATCTAGTGTCTCATTGGTTGAAACTCATGTTGAGTTTATGGATGAAGATAATTTAATTGACCTTAAAAAATCACAGTGTGGAGAGAATTTCAACTGATACGGAATGATTATGTGGATGATAAAATTATTCTATTGTTGGATGGATTTGTTTTGAAATTTTATAAGGAATATTATATCAAATATTAGGGAGTTTTAATTTAATTATGTGGAACTAATTTGATGTGAATTTGAGGTCATGTACCTTTAGTTAGATGTTGATGATGTTAAGATAATGAACATCATCATACCATCACAGAAGCATAAAGAATCAACATGGGTATGATTGATTAGAGAATTAATGAATGAAATTTGTAGAGGATAAGTGGTATTTTTTTGTATATAGATTTATGTGAGGCTTAAGATCTATGTAAATTGTTCAAAGTTGGGGAGTAATTTTGGATTAATTTTTCTTTGTTCATTTTAAGGAATAATGAATCGTTGTTTAAATTTCCTACTACTATGAATGCATATCTAGAGGCTTGTGCGCAACAGATATTTAAAGTTTTGTTTATGTGAGGACCGGTCTAGAATGTCAAAATAAGGATCTAACATGGGAGTTATGATAATTTTTGAAGACAAAATAACATTTAATTATCGGAACATTGAAGGTTGAAAACTTATAAATGAAATATGAATATATTTGTTGAAATTAAATCAATGTAGAAGAGATAAGTATGAGTTATATAAAGGTTATACCATATATTAGAAGCCGCATAAAGGCCACAATTATAATGTTACATTACATATATTTAAAAAATCATGGAGGAACAAATTTATTTGATGAAAATTATCAAATTACAAGAATAGATCAAATCAAATAAGTTGCAGAAGAACTGAGTTGTCAACATGAGAAACTTTTTCAAATTATTGTAAATTCTTGGAAAATGAATCAATCCATGAATCTATATAGGTTCATAATTATTAGCATCGAAGAATGGTGCGTGTGTGCATTTAAGTTATTTTAGGTGAGTTTTTATCAAGTCATGTGATGAGGTTAGTGAACAATGAAGAATTATACATAGAGGTGATTTAGACAAAGAAAGATATTATTGATGATGATGCTTCATGTAATAATCAAATCAATGAAAAACTTAAAAGGGGAAATTAACCCATCATAGGGTGGTGATTAATGTTTTTTAGAACACTAAAACTTCTATAGTGGTGGTGACAAGAGAAAGGGTATGAGTAGAAGAATGAATCAAAATCTCAATCGAGACTAAAAAAGTAACTATTTATTGTATTCTACATTGTATTTATTTTTGATTAAAATTTATTTGTATTGTTTTTAATGAAAATAACCTTTGTATAGAATTTAATCAGGGATAATAGGGTGATTCTATTCATTATTTTATCTTAATTGTGTTATCATTTTTCAATCTAATTAGCATATATATCCTTTTTAATTGAATTAATTATATAAGTGATGAGCTGTTAATTAAATCAATTTATATTTAATCTCCTTGATATTGGATTTTGGATACAAATTTTTGATTACTAAACAAAAATATATTTTCATAAATGAAGACAAAAACATTAACTATAAAATCAAAATTCCCCTCATATTTAATCCTTGATTATTATCTACTTGTATATAGTCATACATTTGTGTGTTGTTTCATCTCATTCAAATCATCTTCTATTTTTCATATTCTATTCTAAATAATAGTTTTCCTCACTGTTTATTACTTATGCATGTTTTTTTGTTTTTGTTTTTTCCTTAATATGTACTCATAATTACCTTTCTTCAAGATCAATACCATATCCACCACTAGATAAGTAGTTTTTAGGTTTAAAATTTGATATATTCAATGAAATATCATTAGGAATATCACTACTAAGTATTTTAAAAAATTTCTGGATGCTGAGGATGAAGAATCTATGATGAAGCCCTCTGAGGGTGAAAAAAGTAAGTGAAAATAATTACATAAATTATTTAAAAATAGAAACATATTATTTCATAAAGATGAAATGAAAGATGATTCAAGAGTACATGATATATAAGACTTTATGGAATACAATAAATATTATTGATAAAATTCATGTGCTCCTTCCCCCTTATTTCTCTCACATACATAGGGATAAGCCTGTTTCCATGCTGGGAATTCAGAAGAAGGCCTTCCCTATGGAATACATTGGTGATCCAATTTCCTTGGGCCTGATCCAGATCAGGTACTTTTATAGTATGGTTAAGAATATCACCAGTAGGATTACTAACTGGAAGAATTGGTTCCTATCCTTCAGAGGAAGGATCACCCTTGTGAATTGTGTGTTGACTTATATTCCAATGCACAATATATCCATGATCAAAGTGCCAATAGCAGTTATGAAACTTATTGAAAACCTCCTAAGAACTTTCATTTGGGTTTCACAAGGTGAGTGGAGGTTCCACAAAGATTTCTAGAAAAAACTCGCGAGACTGGTAGAAAATGGAGGTATCGATGTTCGGAATGTGATGGAGACTATATATCACTTTCAGGGTAAACTCACTTTGGAGGTTATCAAGGGTTGATCCCTATGGATCCGGAATACTAAGGGAAATATGAAAGAGATATAAGAACAAATAGGATTCACCCCTCCATCTTATGGAAGTCCTTGTAGGTTTAGTTTCTGATTCTTCTTCGTCACACTCATTGGATTGCTGGTCGTGGAGACTTTAGCTTTTGGGATTGCAACTAAGTTAGAAATCTATTAGGATATCTAGGTTGCCCCGTACTGGACCTCACTTTTAAGTAGGCCTTCTCCTTCCCCTCTTTTTTTCATGCTCTTCGGGATCCTACCCAATGGAAGGTCTTTGATGACATTAGAATGGAGGACACACCTAATGTTTGCATTTTCACTAGTGCTATATTGGGTGTTTTCACTCCCAAAGCCTATTGGAAGGAAACGTCACCGCATCATGTTAGTGTTTCATGGGGTGAAGTTATGTGGTGAAAAACCATTCCTATGAAATTCAACTTTCTTATCTAGATTATTTTAAATTCTGCTCTTCCCATTAAAGTGTCAATAAAACGTAAAGGTCTCTTCTTAGCCTCTTGGTGCTCCTACTTCTAGTGTAATAAGGAGGAAACTACAACCCACCTCTTCTTACAATGTTAGTGGGCCTATAAAGTGTGGAGAATTTTAGGAGGGTTCTTTAGTTATAACTCAGTTGTGGATTCGACTAAGGATTTTTTTTTCAATAGTGGTTCAGCGGTTTGAATGGTAATAACTAGGAGGCATGAGCAAGTTCCCTCCTACTTGCTACAGGATTCTAGTGTATCTAGGAGGTTAGGAACCACTCCCTTGACAAATTCCTTCCCTCCAACATTGTCCTGATGGTGAAAACTAAATATCTTGTAGAGGATTTTTCTAGTATAAAGGATCAATGGGAGGGTTCCCCTTCTCTTAGTCCCTTCATGAACAAGAGCCAAAGCCATGTTCCTCCTAGTCCCCAACAAGTGGGCCATTGGGTGAAATGGACTCCCTCCACCCTCGGTCTTAAGTTAAATACTAACTGCTTGTACAATCAATAGAGAATGTGTGGTGGTTCTGTGGTTCGAGACCAAATGGGATTGGTGGTTCTTGATTTCAACTCTTTTTACATGGCAGGAAAATTTCTTCAGGCTGAAGCAAAAGCCTTGCTTAGTGGCCTAGTTTTATTCTTCTCCAAGCATATTTCCTTATCAGTGATTGAGACAGATTAAAATATTATTTGGTTCTCCATCAAAGGCCTCACTCCCACTCCTTGGGATATCATCTCTTTGATCTGGAAATGTAAATATTATCTCTTCCATGACATCGATCTTTCACATATGTGGAGAGAAGGTATTCAAGTAGCTAACTTTTTGGCTTCAAAGGATTCCTAGGAGGTCCCCCTAATGGTGTTTGATTGTTTTGGTTCCCTTCCCCTTGGGGTGTGGACATTTCCATTAGTAATGCTCTAGGCCACCATTTATACATACCCCCTTGATACTCCAGGGTAACCATGCTCTTCTTTTATGAAAATATTTATTTTCTGTGTGACTAAAAACTTTATATTTAACAATAAGAGAAATTCAGGTTGAAACTTAATGTAAATATTGACAACCAAAAATCTAGAAATTATAGTAAATCATAAGAGGAAGGGTTTCTCAATCTTTGAGTTGGGTAACATGTCCAAATCATAGATGGATTAACATATACAATGAAACAAAGGGTTACAATAGTTTAGTAACTCAAAAAAATGGTCTAGTGATGAAAGTGTGTCTGTCAAGAAAGGATTCTTTCACCCGATATATTTTCAAGTTTCTTCAAGGAACTAGCCTCATATATAGCAATATAAGATCCCATAATGACAAAAAAGGGGTATTCCTATTAAAAATTTTGTATTACTTTAAAAACACATGGAAATATACTATGTAATATTATTATAATGAGGAACTAACCTTACCTCATGTCAGAACAGAATTATTTACTCCTTGAAGAAAAGTGGATTTGGGAGAGGATCGAGAGTATATTGGTCAAGAGGAAAATAATAGAAAGGAAACACCAAATATTAGGTTATATTACATGTTTGGTCCATTTCAAAGAGTTTTTTTATATAAAAACAACACTAAAGAAAAGTGATTAGTTTCCCATAATTTTCCTATGATTTTAATGGTTATTAATTTTGGTGTGAAGGATGTGGGAACAAGGTAGATTATTTTTTCATAGGGATTCAAGGAGAAGTATCTCAATAAATTTCAAAAAGAGGAAATTAGTATCTTAAAACCTTGAAAAAAAACCGTGAAAACTAAAAAAAAGATTCTAAATGTTGAAATTTGTAGAGGAATTTACTAAACTGTGAGATCAGAAGATGTGTTAGTCATCAAGAGAAGTTCCTCAATTGTCATGGAAGAAAAATTAAATATGTGACCAGGAAAAAAATTTATATTACTTTTAGAGAAATGGATAAATATATTTTACAGGTTTTATATAGAGAGTGTGCCCTAAAAAAGACCAAAAATGAAAATTTTATCACAGCTGTAAAATATAAAAATGTTGGAGTGCTCTGATTTTGAAATGACAAGTGATTGAAAAAAAATTTCTCTAGAAAGGCCAAGTTTCGTGTTAAAGATCTTATAAAAATATATTTTCTATTATTTTAAAGACATAGAAACAATTTATTAAGTGTTAGTTAGTTATGTGATTTAGTATGAGATATGGAATTTAGCAAGAAGGGTTATACATTTGAATATATAAATATTTTTGTTATTCTATAGGATGAATAACTGAGGGAAATATTTATTTTATTGGTGAAAAAAATAGTTCATGTCATCCCAATAACATTTCATGTTATACTAGGATGATTAAAATAGGTTATGTAATAATCCCCTCAGGTATTTAAGCCATCAATACATCTAAAATGTGGTGAATAATGATGGTTAATGTGATTTTTTCAAAAACATATTTTTCAATACTCATACATGTGATTCATGTCAAAAGTTGAAGGCTATTCAGAAAATATACAAGTTTTATAATAGAAAATCATAAAGACTCTTGGATCCTATTGTTGTGGAAATTTGTGGACCAATAAATCCTATGTCATTTGACACCCAAAGGTTTTATGTTTGGATTTTTGAAGATTTCAGTAGTATGTATTGGTTGATGGTGATTACTCATAAAACAGAGGTATTTAGGTGTATCATTCAATACCAAAGAAATATAAAATGAGGTTTGGTGTAAAAATTAATATGTTTTCATTGAAAACGGTACATAATTTAAAATATAACCAACTAAAAGTATATCTAGAAAATAATAGGATTCAAAATCATGTGTCATCTATGAGAACTCCTCAATAGACTAGAATTTTTAATAGAATAAATTGGATTATCAACAACATGGGTAGGACTATGCTTTTTGAAAATTCCCTTTCAGAGACTATTAGAAAGATGATGTTCCTATATTATTTTGTATCTCAAATTACGTATAGTTATGTAAAAATAAAGAAAATACTCCATATGAAATCTTGAAATGAATAAATCAGACACTTAAATATTTCATGGGTGTTTGGAATAAAGTGTTTTATTATTAAAAAATAAAATAATAGAATGTTTGAAGTACATGGAAACAAATAGAACTTTATTATATATTCTTTAAAAATAAAAGAATATAGATTATTTAATGAATTAATGGGTAAAATTTTTAAAATATGATATTTCTCAATAACTAAAAGTGAGTATACATTAAATATAAGTGAGTATATTCCATCTATGAATGAGATAAATTCACCAATAAGAACGCTAATTTTGTAAGAGGAAAGTGATGAAGATTTTTCCATCCCTAGGGGAGTGAAAAAGGAAGTCATAAACTCCAATGATTACTCTAATGATGAGAAAAACACAACAGGGGTATCATGAACAACCAGATAATTTGGAATATATAAAATCACCAATATCAATATTTTTTGTGACTGGATAACCCCTATTCAAACTAGAAGAATTAATTAATAATTAATAATTAATTTGTATCTCATGTGGAATCAAAATAATTTTATGAAGCTACCATAATGAAATTTTGGTCAAAGTGATGCATAAGAAGCTTAACTATATTAAGAAAAATAATACTTGGGAGGTTCTCCAAAGAAAAAAAAATAATAACGTCATCAAAACCAAGAGTATTTTTTTGAAAAAAAAATTAATGAAGATAGAAAAGTGACATGAAACAACACATTATGGGTGTGTAAGGGGTATTCTCAAATTAAATTCATTGATGTATACTCGAAATTTTCACATATGCCTCATTTGAAGACTATTCGGTTATTCTTGGTTGTGGTTATGAATAAGTGGTTTAAATTGTATCATATAGATGTGAAATAAAAATTATTAAATCGATTTATTGATATTAAGTCTATATTGAGAAACCTTATGGATTTTTCATTCATTAAGATGAAAGTATGGTGTGTTAGAAAAAAGAAATATTTATATAAGATAAAATAAGCACAAAGAGATCAGTACCCTTGGATGGATCAATACCTAATAATGGACAGTTATATTAGAGGCTGGATTGATGAAAATCTATAAATTAATAAGGAAATTTTATGGTGGTGTTTATTTATATTGATGAAATTATCTTTGGAGTCTCTGATTACACATAATTAAAATAGTTTCTAGAATATATGAGGTGGAAATTTGAGATGTCTTCAATTAGTGAACTTTGATTTTTCCTTAGTTTGTAGGTTACTGAAAGGGAGTATTGGATATTTATCTCCAAAAATAAAAATTCCATGGAGGTGTATAAGTGGTTTTATATGGATGATTCTAAACTAATTAATACTCTATTGGATACCCAGATGAAAATTTCAAAATATGTTGAAGGTGATAAAGTTTATGTTTATCTATATAGATAGATTATTTGTAGTTTTCTTTACATGAAAACTACCCAAACAGACATAATATTTTCCACCTTTCATGACACCTATTTTATTAGTTGTCCAAAATAGTTTCAAATGAAGTCTATGAGATGAATACTTCAACACATAAACCAAATAGTGGACTTTGGGTTATATTATTATATAAATTCATAGTATAAAATAGTGGTATATATGGATACTGATTGGGAATGTTAGTTTTATGATATAAAAATAAACTTATAATGGTGTGTTTTATCTTGAAAACTCTTGTATTTTTTGTTAAAGTAAAAAAAATTATTTCCTATCATTAATCACTGTAGTGGTGGAATATATTGATTAAATCAAACTTGTATGCAGTTGATATGGATGAGAAAATAGATTGAAGACACTGTAATTGATGTGTTATATCATTTTTTTATTATGTGTGACAACTTGAGTTCTATAAATATTAGAAAAATTGACATTTATCATATAAGGATAAAATACATTGATATCAAATTCCATTTCCCTAAGAAGAAAGTTAAGCAGTAGGTTATAAAACTAGATTATATTCTAACTAAAAATAAGGTCACCAACATTATTAACAAGGTGCTACCTAAGTTGTATTTTCAAATAAAATCAACTATCTATAAGAGTCAAATCAAACCCATATCTCTAGAAGTTTATGAATATAGATACACCCACTTCCCAATCAAAATTTATTTTTATGAAAGGTATGTTTTATTTCCTTAATTCATTTCTTTTATTTTTAACTTTTTTTGAGAACCTTCAAGGATGTTCACTTTTTTTCACTTTAAAAATGGGAATAAAATACTCATGTTGTAGTGAAATACTATGAATATCATTTGTGTTGATGAAAGAGGAGAGTGTTTTATTGATGATTTAGGGTAAAAAAATTCAAGTGTAGTGGATTAAAATCTTTAATAATAAAGTTCAATGAGATTTTATAATGATGATTCTCTTATATAACTCTTTTTTATCACACCAACCTAGTCTCACTTTATATTATAGTTTTTTATTAATGAATCGTAGATTCAATATTTTTAGTGGATAAGTGATTATTATTGAATTTCAAAAAAACCCAAAGGGAGACATTTTTGATAAAAATACCTTTGGTATTTAGAATTGATTTTATTTGTTGTAAATTATATCTGAGTTTTTAAGTTGATGACTATTTTGTAGAAGAACTTATGATTGAAGGATTTTTAAGGATATATTCAATCCATATGGTTTGTATTTAAAGGAAAAATATGTATGAGAGATATATTCTATGAAACAAAGAAATGTCCTACACCATAAAGTAGGTTCATGTAACAATTTTACACTATAAATCATATTGTATTATATAGGGGTTGAATAGGAAAATTTCAGTTTCATCAAAAATTTAGGCATGTCTATTCTATGGAGGATTTCCCAAACCATGAGGAGTTATGTAGGGATGTACAATTGATTTTCAATATTACTTGATTGCAAAGGAATTATATACCATGGAGGATAGGTTATGTTGAGTATTTTCAAAGAAGAAATTATTATAGAACAAAAAACATATTGTGGTGTGGAAAGTGTGCACAAGATTCTTTCATCCACACTAGAAAATTCAGGATGCCAAATCAATGGATAAAAGGATACATTGTAGCTCTATTGAGAATAAAACATTAATGAAAAAGTTGTACCTTACATCTTGGAGAGTGTGAATTAGGTAGTTTGAATGATTTTTTTCTTCCAGTCCCTAAGGATCCCACACCGTAGTGTTAATAACCATGTCTTAGTTGGTTTGGTGATCTAAGAATTTTTTTTAGATCATGGTGTAATGTTCATTAGTTTATAGAGGGGATTTATGCATGATAGAAATGTACTTAGTCATAAGGAGTCACTCCACAGAGTAACAGACCACAATTATAGAATTGTATTGAAGACCTCTTTTACAACATAGTAAAGAAAACTGCATTGTGGTCAAGCTTTTGGAAGGATGATCCAACTCCCTGGCAAGTTTGATCATGGTATAATTGAGTAGTTATATAAAAATATTGATTTTTTAGAGGATAATAAACTATAAAATCATCTTATTTATATGGTGTAAAATCATTGAAATAGGTTCAATAATCATGTCCATAGCCTAAGTCCATGGTTTACCTGAACTATGGCTCCTATTTCTTTTACAATATGGTTTATCCTATAGAAACTGTTTGAAACCATGAACTTATGTTTTCATGACCATGGTCTGAAACTATGGCCTTAGGTTTCTATAGCTATAGTTTGAAACTATAAACTTAGGTGTCTATTTCCATGGTTTAAAATTGTGGGCTTATGTGGCTATGGAAATAGTTTATGAAACTACGATGGTAGTTTTAAATATATATATATATATATCCAGTGATGTTTGATCCTATTAACTCTTCTATAATCCTTCCAAAACATTACCACTCTGATAAAATATACTATATATATATATGTATATATAATTATATATAATTATAATTATTAATCATTTAAAAAATAAAAAACTATGGACTTATCTATGGATACAGTTTGAAACTATGTCCATAGGTTTTTATAGATATATTTTGAAATCATGGACTTATGTGGATATGGGAATAGTTTCAAACTATGGCCTTAGGTTTCCATGGCCATGGTTTAAAATCATATCCTTAGGTGGCTATGGCCACGGTTTAATAAACCATGGAAGTGTCCCTTTCTCATCAATTTTTTTGTGTTTCTTTGGGGGATCTCGCATAACCTACCACCATGTTTTCATATAACATTATCTATATTTTAACATATAACCATGTTTTATTAAAATTGTGTCTGTAGGATTTTCATGGCCATGGTTTTCCAAACTATGGATATATAAGTGTGGTTGTATGTTCATTTTATAATTGGGAAATTCTCTCATGGTTTAAGGACTTTATTGAAAATTAAATAGTTCTTAATCCCTATACTAAAGTGGTAATGAAAAATGGAATGATCCCAGAAAGAGAGAGGAATAACTACTTGATTCTATTCCCTGGAACAGATAAAATTAGTTTAATTTTCTAAAGATTCACATAACTATTCTACATATGGACATATAAAGATAATTATAGCAGAGAACTATAGACATTCATAGATAAGGTCTTGAAATGATACTTCTACAATTTCAAAAAAAAATAGGTGATAAAGAAGGAGGATTTTCTAGGAACATAATCCCACTAGAACATTTTCAGGTTGTGTAGAAGAGACACACTAAACTAGGTGTATTTTTACTTTCAAATCCTCTGAATAAATAAGATTTTTAGCAGTAATAAGTTTCTCATATGAAGAGAGGTTGTGATATTTTCTCAATTGAGTGAATAGTGAGTTTGGAGGGTCCATGTGACAACACTATTATGTAAACAAAACATAATCAGTATGCTCTAATGTTTCGGTTTCATAAGAACATCACCTTTATATGATTTTAGAACTATCAAAATTTAGGATAAAGAAACTAAATATATTTATTGTTATTTCTTTCATCACTCATAAATAAAAATTAATATAGAAAAATAGGTGTTCCTCACATTGAAAGAACACAATCATTTGTCAAGGTGTTGAGTTTCAAAATTTGAAATACCCTAATTTACCCCCTTATTAGGTTAGTCTCTTTGATATGGGACCATCAAGGTTGTAAACCAATAAGGATAGAAAATATTCTACAACATGTAAGAAGTAGTGTAAATTAGTAGATTTGGTAATTTTAAAAATAATCATCATATTCTCCTTCGATATATCCCTATACGGGTGACCAAAAAAAATTCTTGAAAACAATATTTTATTTCTTTTATATATGGAGAATAAGAGATAATGGATATTTAAAATCATAGAACAAGATCTTTGATAGGGAAAGTTTTAAATTTCAATTCTTTAATTCTCCCCCAAGGATATATTTGCTATTATGTCTAATAATTGTTATCAAAGATGGTGGTTATTTTACCAATGTGGAATTGTCGAATTATCAATTATAAGAAAAACAAATATAAAATATTTTCAATCTTAGGTGGGTATAATTTTCAATTATGGAATAATTAGGTATACAACTGTTTATAATCTCCCAAAATGGATGTGTAACATTCTTATCCTAGTTATCCTAATTAGTACTTATATGGGTGGTGTTTTGAGATCTCAAGTATTTCTTAACACACACTGGAAGAAACTAACATGTGGAAAGTGTTTAAGGTCAACATTAAGAAGACTATAAACTCAATATCAACCATACAATAACAAAAAATATCATAAAAACCAAACAAAATAAACATTAGAGTACATAAAATGGAATTTTAATAGGAATGGATAAACATTAAATAAAATAAACACAATTCTAAAATAAAAAAATAACCCACTTTTAAACAAGTAGTCAAACATCAATATGGATTTTCCACTAGGTTTATCATATAAAATATATCGCAATATAATAAAAAGTAAAAAATAAATGAACTTTCTACCATATATCTTGAGTATCTACTGAATCCAGTATCAAAAATCCTATCAAGATACACTACCTCAGTCCCCTATATAATATACCTTCCCCAAACTTCATACTAGGCATAAGTTTTACACATCAACTGAGGTTCACATGAAGAGTATGAAAGAAATCATTATAGGTTACCACCATTGGGGCTGTTAAATATACCATAACATATTTTTTATTTATATAGGTAAAATAATGTAAAAAATAATCAAAACATAAAATATGTATAACTAAGTTGAGATATCATGTTAAAACCCTACCCTGGTCGGTGCTGATGAATGATGATGACTCCCCCCCTCCCAAAGGTTGGAGGGGGGAGGATGGATTGGTTCTTCCACCTTCAGCTCCATGGAAACCATTTATCCCTTTTTCTAACCCTGGTTTTCTACCTAATTTCCTAGCTATTTCAATAATTATGAAGGTCCTAGACATTTTATTTCGTGATCCTCAACTATCGATTTTGATATTAGAGTTCTCTGGAGATTTGAGTCTCCTAGATCTAACCCTTCTTCCTCGTTTCAATCATCAAAGTCCCTGGGTGGATGAAATTGATCGATTAATTTTTGGCAATTGGGACTTTAAATATTGTAAGGTTGTGGGT
Source organism: Viscum album (assembly GCA_963277665.1). Classification (NCBI taxonomy): domain Eukaryota; kingdom Viridiplantae; phylum Streptophyta; class Magnoliopsida; order Santalales; family Viscaceae; genus Viscum; species Viscum album. The sequence continues at coordinate 463,093,328 of OY728135.1, forward strand.
CCTCTTGATAAACATCATTTTATGATTCACTTTACTTCAGAAGAATATCTGATATGTTCATATTCCAAGGCTCCCCATAGATGAAACAAATGAAAGTTCCTTCTCCTTCAATGGTCGTATGACCTCTATATGAACTGGGATACATCCTTCGTTGTGACATGGGTAAGTTTACCTTAGATTACCTTACCTTTTCAAAATACAGGAATTATTCATATGTTAGGAAATCAAGTGGTTCGATTTCTTTTTTTTGAAAGTCAAACATCTTCTATTGGAGATGATTAAAGGTGTTAAGAAAGCTGTTGTATTTGTATCATGTCATGATTACTACATGATTTTTTGTCATTTGGTTCATGTTTCCCCTAAATATCATGGTGGAATCAAGAACATTAGGCCCTCTGGTCAGGATCAGTGGTTTGGCAAGGCCTCGGGTCCAGGGCAGATGCATTCTGTGGATGATCGTCTTGGTAATGTCATTGGTCTTGTGGGATTGGGTGAACCAGTGTTTTGTAAACCTTGTGACTGTCATCTTATGATATGAAACCCAATTCCGTGTTTGATAGGCTAAAACGGGATATTAACATGGATATTTTGTTAGGGGATTGTGTGAATCAAGTTAATTTCATGGATGTAACTGGCAGTCCTAAAGGTTCTTGTGGTTATGCAGGTCCTTCATGTGGTAATGAGGTCTTAGGGTATGCATCTCCCAGTCAACATGTCACTAAAAATAAGAATGTAAAAGATGTTTTTGACCACAAAGATACTAGCAAGGAGGAGGATGCCCTGATTCAAGATGATGATGTTGGGTATAAGGAGAGTGAGATTCAATTGAATCCAATCAATGCAACTGTTGTGACTGGGATATCCCATGATGGGAAGACCAATGATGAAGATCCTATTTTTGTTTTTTGAGAATAATAATACACAACCCAAATTTATGGGATGTGGATTTATGCAGCCAGAAAATTCGAATATGCCTATACAGGATCCAAGTGGGGATCATGGAACTGACTCATGAAACATTAATTTATGCGATTAAAAATAGTAAAACTCTTAAAAGATCTCTGATAAATGGTAAAATGTTACTGATGGTGACAAGGAGATGGGTAACAACCCTCCTCAAACTCTGATCTGTGGTAATGTATTGTTTAATGATGTTATTGTACATGGGAATCAAATGATAGTTAACACTACTCCCCTGAAGAGAAGGCCAAGGAAAGATTACGAAAATGTTCCAAGGACCATGTATACCGGGTCCTCTTAAAAGATAAATAATGTTACTAATCCCAAACGAGGGTAGTCAAACAAGTATTATTCCCATTCTCAGTACACTTTGGAAGAAAAAATGCTCCAAGAGATGTATTATGTGCTCTTCAAGAAACAAAATGAATCGCAATCTAAATGGGAATCAGTGGATGCTGGTGAAACATATGATTATGGTTATGGTGAATATTTTGACACTTATTTCAGGTATTTTTATTTGGTCATGATATTTTTTGACTCTTCTTATTTCTTGTTATACTTTGCCTTTACTTTTTTAATAAAATTTGGGGGTCCAAGATTTCTTGGTCTCTGACCTCTATGATTAAGTTGATATATCATGTGCTAACTAGGAAACCAAAATTATCGATCATACCTAAATCATTCAATACCAGAAAAACATATCATTAATTATGTGAATCATATCGGTGTATGCTAGAGTCTTCAAATTAGGCCATTAAGAACTTAAGTAATTGTCCCTATGTCAACCCCTAAAAATCATTACCTAGGTAAGATGACCTGGCTCATAGATTTTTTATAGATAATAATTCCCTAAAAAGTAGGACTTATGTGACACCCCATGTTTTGGTGAAATATGATTTTCAAATTATTTTAAACTTTTTGGATATTTTTCATTTCTTACAACGCTGAATATATCTTGTGTTATATGAAAGAACTGAGTTTGGTTTTCATTGCGTGCACCACAAAGTTAATCATGTGCAATTCTAAACACTTGGATTATATTTTGATACATGAAAAACTATGTTTTTCTTATGTTACACACAATTCCATGTTCCTACTATATATTGTGTTGCATGCAAGACCAATTTTTACCTAACTATAATGTATTATTAATATTGTTATTAAAATATTATTTTAGTTGTCACCTAACTATTGGAATGGTGGTTATGAATAATATTATTTAAATTTTGAAAATATGGTTTTCACATGAATATAAGAAGAATTATTTTATGAAAAATTAAATATAAATGAAAATAAAACACTTTTGAAAGTTTAGGAAATCATTTGCAGGAAAACTATATTTATGCAATCAAACACTTTTTACCTCAATAAATTAATTAAAACACTTTTGATAAATTATTTTAATGATATATATATATATATATATATATATTCAAAAAACTATTTAACATTTATCTCATGTTATTTCTTGATAAGAAATAAGAATAAAACCAGTTTTTCGTAGAAAGATATTTATTTTTCTAAAATGTAATTTTACAGCCTTTTAATGGCGCACATTTTTAAAATAAAATTTTTAAAAATTTTATAAATTATATATGATAAATTAATTTTTAATTTTGAAAGTGTAATGTCAAAATTATATATGGGTGGATTTTAATTATTTTTATGAGAATTTTCATTTTTGGATGAAGAGTTAAAAATACTAAATTTTAATTAAAAACTGCATTTATGTCTAATTTACTAATATATAAAAATTATATTTTAGACTTTTTTAAAGTATAAATATATCAAATATACATCTATTAATACAATTTTGGTCCTTGGAAGAAATTTCACATTGAAATTGAATATAATAACATTTTAAACTTATAGACATTTTCACTTTAAAAACTCATTGTCTCGTCTCATATACGGTATTAATTTTAAATTAATTTATACCAGTTATATATTTAGTATATGAAAATTGGATTTAAATTTTAGAATCATAATAATTTTTAGTTTAAAGTATTTTCAACTTTGGTTTTGATGAGAAATATTAGTGAAAGTAACTAAAATTAATTATAGTGATTAAGGTAAAACCAAGTTTACTTGGTTGTTAAACTTTAACATAAGGGTCCAAATTACCTAAAACATATCAAAAATACATTGGATTTCCATATTTAAACCCTATCCTCCATTTTATAAAATATATACCACTATTGGAGGCACATGATATAAGGGAGACCTCTCAATATTGATTACCTTTTTGTACTTACTAGAATTTCACTCCTCCACTATAGAAGGGAACTCACCCCCTCACTTTTTCACACCTATAAATACATTTGGATCATCCAAAAACTGAACAAATAATCTCCCAAATTCCCCACCTTCATTATATAATCCTCACTCTAGTCATAAATCAATACAAGTGAGTCCTTTGGTGAAAACCAAAAGAAATTTCCCAAAGAAGAGATAACATCCTTCAATAAGAAATTTTGTTTTATATCTTTCTATACCACCTCAACACATAATTTTAAATTATTATATAATAACATTTTTATCATAAATATAATTATATTTTTATGTTAATTTTTCTACCTACACCTACATAGCCTTCCATTAAATTAGATACGCAATCATTGTCCATGTGTACGACGGACTACCGCCTCGCGAACCGATGTCATTTGTTCTTCCATTACCACATTTAAAAGTTTGTAATGATGATTTAATTAATGTTTTATATGATATATATGATATTTTTTATGTATTTATTCTTCTTTAAATATTATATAACACTTAACTACTTTCTTTCCATTTTTTGGGAATACGATTACTTTGTTTGTGGATGTGTAGACTACCACCTCCTCAAAGCAATGTGATTCATTCACAATTTACATGGAATGTATTAATTATAGGTTTAATGAATATATTTTATTTATATGAAATAATAATTCTACTATATAAATTATATATATATATCATTTACTTTTCTTCCATTAAAAATTCGATATGAAAAATGGAAACCACATTCATGTGTACGTGCAGCCTACCATCTCCATGAATGATATATTTAATTTTTTATTTATATATTTTATAGATTATTATAAATAATAATTTAATGAATATATATTATATTTATATAATTTTTTACTTTTTATAAATAGTTAAATCATGGTCTAAATAAGAGGATCAATAATAACAAGTCAAACATTTAGAAAATACAAGGCAATTATTTCTTAAAACAAAACTTTAACATAAGATTGTTAATAAATGGGTAATATAAGTTCATAATAAAATCATATGTGGTATTATATATAAGAATAAAGTTATTTATATTTATTATAAAATAATATTTATTATTCAAGAGGTTTTAATTTTTATGAATAAATTCGTGACTTAAGGTAAGGGTATTCTTGTCTCACTTTTATTTGTATGAGATATATTTTATATTCACCAGTTATTGTTGTTTTTTGGGGTATATAATTTCCTATGAAATTTTATATTTTTAATTTTATTTATTTAATTATATTAAAAGTTTCAATTGATTTTATTCTTTCATGAATATCAGGATTCAAGAGTTACTCAAGTTGTAAGGGGATTTGTAGCCTCACTTGGATTTCTGCAAGACTTATGCCCTATTCACCACTCATTTATTTTATGTGGTGTGTAAACTTCCCGTGAATATATTATATTATTATTATCCTTAAATTTATGTGTGTTTACATATCCATTTTACGATCTCTCTTTCATGGTATTTAAAGTTCATTAGTTTCCAAATCATAAAGGTAATTTTTTTCTCAATTTTTTTCTTTGTGACACATGTTATGTTATGTACCTACATTATTTTACAAGGTGAATATACTGACCTTTTACATGTTTTATCATGAATATACTTATTTTCATGATATTTTAATATTCATTTACTGTTATTATTTTATTATAATTTGGATTCAAAGATTCCAAAGTAGTAAGAGTTTATTGTAACAATATCATTGTTTATCCAGACTATTTATGATTATACTTCCATTGATTAAATATTCGGATCCATCTCCCAATAATTCTCATGAATTTTATTATCATCTGGTTATTAATGATATATTCAAATAATTGTACAATTTCCCCACTATTTGGTACTGATGCTAATTAAGAAAGTGTTTGTATGAAAATCCAACATTATTGGTCTCTTTGGTGAGTAATTTTCTTTAAACAAAAACCATGTTTTTTGAAAATGTTTTAAATAAAGTTAATTAATGATATATTAAGATAATTTTCAATGAAAATTATTTAAAATAACTTTTATGATTTAAAATTTGTTTTAAATTATTTTCAATTCTTCCTTTATATGTTTTGAAATAAATTTTTAATGAAAAAAGTTTTCAAAAACGTTTTATGTATAAAACATGTTTTAAATGATTTTCAAAGCTTCCTTTATATGTTTTCAAATTTCATTTTAAAATAAAATTATTTCAATTATTTCAATCATATTTTATAATTTTTCAAATATATTTTCAAGAAAAAATGTTTGAAAATGTTTTTATGTTCATAAAGTTTTATAAATGATTTTCAAAAATTATTTTGTAAGTATTGAAAGTTGTTTTACAAAAAATGGTTTTCAAAATGTTTTATGTTTTAAAATATTTTTACAAATATGAAATGATATTTTCTACAATATATGTTTAAAATTATTTTTAAAGCTAAAAATATATTTTTTCAAATAGGTTTTCAAAGGAAATGATTTTGAAAATATTTTCCATTTTAAAAATTGATTTTCAAAGAACAGTTATCTTCCTTATGAAATGCTCCAAGTGATCTTTCAAATTTATGATCCATCTAAGATAACGTACTCTAATATATTTTATGATATATTAGGGATATGATCTAAGTACACCATTCTTATTCTTTATTTTAATGGTTTATGTTTAAGATGAAAAGTTTCTTATGAAACCTATTTCTCTTCCACGAGTTATACCACGATAAAATACTTATGAAACACTTATTTTAATGGGTTATTCTGTGATTAAATGATTATGAAACCTATCCCTTTTCCATATCTTATGATATGATTAAGTGTTTATAATACCCAATTTATTTCATAGGTTATTATATTTTTAATTTTTATGATCGTTTGGCACAAATATGTATGATTTCATTATATAATGGGTGTACCCTATATCTCCCTCAAATTTATTGGGTAATGATAGATGACTCCTGATTATATATGTTATGTGTTAACTTTATTATATGTTCACAATTTTATTCATGTACTTGGTTTCATCTCCATATGTTTATTCATGAACCTAATTAAATTTTAAAAATGTTATGTTTGAACCAGATTCCATGTTCACAATATTATTCATGGACCAGGATTCATTTCTATATGTTTGTGTGTGAACCAGATTACATGTCCACATTTTTATGCGAGAATCTGATTTCATGTTCATTATGTTATGAATGGACCTATTTTTAAGTCCATAGGTTTATGCGTGATCATGATTACATATTCACAATGTTATGTGTGAACCTAATTACGTGTTCATAATGTTATTAATGGACCTAGATTCATGTCCATAAGTTTATACATGAATCTGATTACATTATTAAAATGTTATGTGTGAACCTGATTACATGTTCACAATGTTATACGTGGACCAGGTTTCATGTCCATAAGTTTAAGTGAGGGTATGATTTAATTTCATTCACATAATGAGTGAACCTATTTCTATTTACACATGTTTACATGGTTATAAGTTAATGTGGATGACATAATTCTCTATCTTGTGCCCATGTTATTGTCTCATGACTCTTGTTCTATAATTTACTGATGATTCAAGTCTTATGAACTTCCAATACTTATTTTATGATTATTGTTTATGATCTTTGATATGTAAGGTATGATCTTTTAATGATACGATCATGTTATCATACCCTTATGCTCATATTATTCATACATATCTCTTTTTTTACCCTTACTGAGTATCTGATCTCACTATTTCTTCTCTTTCCTTTCCCCATGTTATGAATAAAGGTTTTGATTAAGATTACTAACTAGGAAGATATTTGTTGGAAACATTGAATATCTTTTTCAAAGAAAGATTGTGTTCCATGTTTCCAATGACACAAAACTATTATAATCATATATCATGTACATTTGTAATGTGATGAATATTTATCTAAAATGATGTAAGATCCATGCATGTTAATCCTAAATCTCAATAACTCTCTGTTATCCATCCCCTAGAGAATAGTTCCCTAGGTAGGAGGACCCAACTCAAAGATATACCCTAGAGAATCATCTACTGGTATAGGACCTAACTCATAGTCATCACCTAGAGATATAGTCAGTGGGGGTCTTACCCTATTATCTAAACCATGCATAAAGGATATGCATCGCATCATACACACACTACACCAAATCAAGGTCAATATAACTCATAAAAAACAACCAAATGTAATACACAACCCACACTGAGCTCTTAGCTACTAACCATTATAATCATAGCTTACTTCCAAAGATCAATACCTTAAATATTTTTTATGGTTATACTCATACAGACCAAGGTCTTCCCTCCCAAAAATTTAACAACGTACCATTATATTAAATAAATGACCAAAAATACCATAGGAAGTCACAACATTACCTTATGAATATCAAGTCATGTTAAGTTAAAACAATATACTATCTCACCCCACATGGGTCAATACAACCCATCTTTGATCTTAGGACCCTACCCTATTTCTTATCATTTCCTCAAAATAATGAAAACCACCCCCATGGTGATTCCATAATCAATTTCCTTTTCCAAGAACCAAAACATGAACTGATCATCTATATAAACCCATGGAAAAGCAATCCTAGCACCCTACCCTTAGGTGAATCCCTAAAAAACACACTTAGCTAAGAAATGATTAATTTTCAACGAATCTATATCAATTCCAATCAACTCTATCTCTCTATCCCTCTCATAGAACCTAAGGTCCTAATACATTTTCTATACATATCCAAAGGGTATCGATAAGAAAATACCTTAATAAAATCAAAATATTGGATTTCTCTAAGTAGACCTTGTTATCGAGACATGCCAAGCCTCTTAAGTATATTGTAATCAATGATAATACCAAACACCTAATCACATTAATAGGGAAATTAAAAATCCTATAGAAAATACCAAGTTTCATATTGGACCACTCAAAAGAGAATCCACTCACTAGGTCATAACCAAGAACTTTCTAACTAGTTTACAAAGTCCACTATGTCTACCCATAATTAATCAATTCCTTAGACTTTCTTTAAGCCTCTTTTAAGAAATAACATATCCCAAATGTCATGTTTAACCCATTTATAAATAATATCATACATTTTTTCACTAAACCGAGAACATAAAGGCCTAACAAAACTGGACATCTTAAACCATCCCCACCAAAGAGATCGTCCTAGGAGTATTATAATTTATTACATGAACAAATACCCTTTGGGGGTATATCATATGTGATGGATTTAGTTCCCCAGAAACAACTTGTATTTACTTTTTGATTATTTTTATTTATTGTTCTGAAAGTTAATGAAGTTCTTATCACATAAATATTATTCTTTTTTTGTGACATTTTATGCGCTAATGTTCCAAGAGTACCTTTCATGATAAAAGTTTATAGAACTTCCTTTCTATGACAAGATCCTATAATTGTTATTATAGTATTATTAAATATATGTTCTATGGAAAGATCATATCATTTTACTAGACATAAATGATATAGGGTATCAAGGGAAAGGGTCAAATAAGACACCAATACATCTTCTCATCAATTTATCCCTTGATAATCTTCAATAAATGAGGTTATGAGAACATGAACCACCAAAAAGAAATCCACATTTAAATGTTCCACTAAATATTTCTTTCTAAAGATGTGTGGAGTGGTTCTTAGAATTTAGAATTATTATTAATATAAATCATGTGTCGCTTGATTTTATATATTAAGGAAAACCACAATGATATATTCCCACAATGAGGGAGGATTTATTGGGTGAATCGTGATTGATATTTCATTAATAAATAATTCAATGAAGGATTTTTATTTTTGATCTTTAATTAATGATTATATCTCAGTCCCTTTTATGGAAATAAAACTTCCTGATTAATTACATTACCATGGTGTTCTTTCAGTAAGTTCATTTTTGGAAATTCAAATAGAGATGCATCTAGTACGTAGGTTGATGACACCAATATTCCACTTTCTTGATTAGAGCTATCGAGACAAATGAATTATACTATACAGTGTATGTTTGTATGAGGTTTTTTTTGTAATGGTAATTACTTTTCTCTATAGGTCCATTGGCATGTTACTAGATGATACCCTTAGAATTTAGGGGGTTTTACTTAATGTCACTAAGAAATTGGCCTAGAGGGTCACAAACTAAATGTATCTAGGACCTTAGTGAAATTCTGTAAAAATTTAAAATGTTGAATAAATATTATTCTCATATGTGGTTTAATAATTATTCATGTCTAGTTGATTATATATATTCAATCACCATCTATTCAAGAGAATATTTTTTAGTGCTGAATATTTAAAGGATAAATTTTAATTATTTTAGTCAATATAGTATTTATTTATTTATTGGTGAATAATTCAGTGATATTTATTTATTTAAATATATAAACATTATAAAAGTCCTGATAAAAATTAAGGATAATTAGTAGTGAGAGTTTATTAGCCCAATGAGAAATGATATATTAAATACCATTTTATGATATTAATTTATTGTCAGTTTAGTGTATGTAAAGTAAATAATAATAATATATTATTATTATTATATAGAAATGGGATTTAGTGGTGATTAGGTTATTTGTCAAGGGCCAATGTGCAATTACCAACACTAACCAAGCTCTATAAATAACCGGTTATATTATTTCTTATGTTAAGATAGCACTATGAAAAATGAATTCTAGAGAGAATACTCCCAATACCTAGAGATGTATTCCTCTAGAATACTCTCATGAATAGAGAGTGGTTCTCCTATTTCCCTCTCTTCACTATATATGTAACATGAAAAATCTTTCCACCAAAAATATATTCTTATGGAAATATATGAAAATGATGAAAGTGATATAATCTCTCATCATTTCACCTGATTATTTCTACAGAAATGTTCAAAAGTTCATGGAGGATGTGTGGATCAATTCTAAAGGGATTATACCCTTGAATCCATTGATTCCATGATGTTAATATGTGATATTTTCATCTGATGAAAAAATTATGAAATAATTACAGCGTGAGATTATTCTTAATTTACATAAATTAATTATAAATTATATGTGATGATATTATAACATGAATTATAGGGTTTCTATTCATCTAGATCTAAGGAGGAATCCAAATAATTTAATGGATTTCAATACTTCAGCATCATCCAAACAACTTTTACTACTGCTTAGAACCTTCAAGTGGTGTTAGAGTGGTCACATGTCAATTTATAACTATTTATAGATAGTTAGTCAATTATACACAATTGATGTTAGGTTTTCATTTCTGTTGTATTTTTTATTTAATATGAAAGTTATTATTACATTAATGTTTAGATTTATATGTTCCAATATAAATTAAGAATATATAAATAATGATAATAGATTTTATTGGGATGTTCTATATATTATGTATGGTAGACACGATTAAACAACATGTAACTAAAAAGTACATGTCATTTACAAAAGTTCAACACACTTGGATGTGCCGCATAATACATGATTTATTGAGTGGAAAATAACACAAGAGGTATATTAAGTAAATTTTGTGTTAAAAAGCCCAAACTGTTATAGGGTTTATCAGAAAACATGGTGTGTAACCGACATACACGTTGTGTAGTCTACATGTATTTGTGATTAAATTCACTAAATATGAATAGTTGAAGGAACATTGTGTATTTATTACATGACACATGGGATTGGTATTCATGAAATATAGAGGTTAGATAGATTGAAGCTGGTGTACATTCCATGAACCTCACTGATTTTATAGTCTAAATACACATTGGGTCCCTAGGTATGGATCAAAAAAGACGTTACATATCATATAGCTAGTTTGTACACATTTTTTAATTAGTACCAGTTTACATGGTGTTCATGGAAATCAATCCTATACACAAGTAAATTAATAACATAAAATTAAATTAATTGTTCCATTAAACCTAATTACATGGAATGTATCAGTTTACACACTATGTGACACTATTTTCATAATAATAAATGTTTAATTAAATTTCTATGTAAAATTAATTTGGTATTACACAACATGTGGATATCATACATATTTTTTATTTATCACTCGCATTTAATGATAAACACACAATTTATATTCATTCATAACCATGTGTCTTAAATATGTTGATATGTTACTCGAAGTGACACTCTACAAGTCATGTAATACATGGCATGCCATGTATACTATATATTCAATGTAAATTCATAGTATGTGACTGGAAGGGAACCCTGTTGTTTTAATGGGTCCACTCCAGGTCACCTCATAGTACATGTTGTGTACTTAATTAATTTTAAATAAAAATTAATTTTTTTAATTTGTTAAAAATTATGGTGGGTGATTATATCCAAGACTACTCAGATAGACTATTATAATAAATAAATTGATTAAATTAATAAAAAAATTAATTCATGAATTTATCTTAATAATAAAATATGAATTAAAGTGAATGTTAACTACTATACAATTTTTTTTATTTTCTACATGTGTGGATGATCATGAGTGTATACTAACCTATGTATGTGATTGGTTTCATTTAACTTACTATTATTAAATTAAAATTATTTTCTACATGATATCCCCTCTTCTATACTATATAGGATAAGTGTTTACATGGTTTGTTTTATGTAAACCCCTTTTAAACATTCTATAAGTTCCCCTCATATTTATGTGATTAAAACCAAATGTAATGGTTAGAGCTCCCAAGTAAGTTGAGGTGGTCCAAATTTGGAGTCGAAGTGAAACTAACCCAGGAGATACTTAGGAGCAAAAGTGGATTTCTATAACTTTAACCAAATCATGGTTTCATGAGTTATTTCCTATTTTAAAGGGTTAGTTTATCATTATCTAGGTAAACCAACCACTATAAACATATTATGGTCATTCCACTTTAATTATTTATTTCTATAACTTGGATGATTAATCATTTATAGATGCGTTATCATTAAATAAATTAATTATCAGGAATAAAATATGGGATAATAATAAATTGTATTGTACATAAATTTTATATAAACTTGGTCAAATACTTTTTTAAAAGATATTTAATATTAACGATCATGTAATAAGATAAAATGGGAATTTTTCAAAAAGATACAAATTCCTAAAATCAAAAATGAAGTCCTCAAATCCTTCTATCACTTGGGTTAAGATACAGTCATAATTAAAAGTGTTTAACGGACATCCATCAAGTTTCATTCAATTATAAAGTAGTTTTAACTTGATTTTTTGTTCAACTTAACCTATATCTGATTAATTCTTGACCACCTCTACGATACTCAGTGAAACTAGTATGCAAGTGTTGATGAAATTCTAGTACATGGTTTCAGGGTTGGGGATTCCACTCAATGAATCAAGGAGTTGTGTGTTAATAATTTTGGAAATACCTACCTACCTAAATACCTTTTAGTAGATTTTTAAGACCCCATATAGGTTATGATAATGGGAATACGTATCATTTCTACTATAATATCTATACAATAGGATATTCCAAAACCAATCATGAGGGATTTTGGGTTTCAATAAAATAATGGGAGTTTACTAAATTTAAATTTCTTGTGTATTTTTGTAATCTAGATAAAAAAATAAAATATTATTTTATTATATAAATATAAATCCATAAGACATAAAATTTAACAATGTGATCTACATTAGAGAAGGATAAACTTATCACTGGACTGAATTTATAAGATTGGTACACGTGCTTGGGAATTGTTTTATTCCAGGGGAAATAATTATATGTGTTTAAATCCCCTAATCCTAATGATATTGGTAAAGTATATAGTGAGGAGGAACACTCTCTAAATAATACTCTTGTATGATTTGAAAAATGTTCAATTTTTAATATTATCATCCATATCAAGTGATATCCTGAAGAAACATGAGTAAATTGATGATTATAGAATTTTATCTTAACTTCATGATATTTATCAAGAGAATGTGAGATAAAAGAGATATATGATCTCCAATGAACTATTTAATTGAAATATTATAGATTCAGAACCTACTGGGCAACATGTAATCAAGATTAATGGATATATGGAGCACTTAGACATCTTGGTCTTTAAGATGCCAGATGATTTGTGCAAATATATCATCATATCCTCCAACCTCATAGCTTCTCCAATGTCATTGTGAATTATAATATTATCAATAGTGAGAAGCCAATATTGGGACCCTATGCCTTGAATTGTAATGTAGTTAAGAATATGATGCATGAAAAAAAATCCATGATCCTTATGGTGAATAAAATGAAGAACATTGAATATGTATGAAAAATTAGCTCTAATTATAAGGCTCCTAAGAAACATCTATCCAAGAAGAAGAAGATCAAAATTAAGATGAAGGAAAAAATATTATTTATGTTTTTCATATGGTAATATGGACAACTAGAATAAGAATTGTACCTAGTCAAAGAAGCATGATGATGTTTAAACTAATTTCATTATCAAGTGAAATATTTCCCTATATACTAATTGTGTATTAAATATATCTTATTTTAATCACATATATATTAAAATATAGAAACCCAATGAATTTTTGAATATTTTCATAGGAGAGGTGGATCTTTGTGCTGCCAACAGAGCATGAATTACTATCGTGGATGTAGGATACTATCATATTATATTTCTAAAATGGATAATCATGGTTTTTAATGAATGCAATTATATATTGTGTTACAAAAATATAAAATATGTATCTTTACAAGATAATTATGGTTTTATTTTAAAATTTATAAATTAATGTTGTGAATTTTACCAAGATAGCATATGTTATAGTATGAAACATTTAAATAATGGGTTTTATGTATTAGATTATGAAAATCAAGTGTTAGATATCGAAAAAATAGGTTCACCAGACTCATATAAAACACAGTTTTGGAATAATTGAATTTTTCTAGTTAATGAGAAGTAGTTGGACAAGCTCTATCAAGAAGACAATTTAGATTATTTTTATTTAAAACTAATTGATATATGTCTCTCTTTTTTTAAAGAAATATGGCCAACCCACCTTTTTTGGAAAGGGTGAAATATCCACAAAGCTTCTAGAATTGGAACACAATGATGTGTGTGGAACTTTTCTAGTACAGTTTAGAGGTGTTTATCCTTTATTTCTTTTGATGGTGACTACAATGTTAATGAAAGTATTTACCTAATGAGATATATTTCTGAATCCTTTAAGAAATTTAATGAGTTCAAGAATAAACTAGATAATCCACTTAGTATAAGATAAATAATATTCAATGTAGCCAATTTAGTGAGTATCATAGCTAATATTTCATTTAATATTTATTGTATTTCAGGATTATATATCAAATAACTCCCCCTTTAACACCACAACATAATTGTTCTAGTGAAAGGAGAAACTATACCTTTCTTGGTATGGTAACTTCAATGATGAGTCATACAAATCATCCATTATCATTTAGGGGATATGAATTAAATGTTTTATAACACATACCAAATTGATCTCCAAATAATGTGAAAAATAAAATATTTTATAAATTGATGTATTTATATAAATTTCTGTTTTCAAATAAGCATGTAAGGGGTTTCAAGGAGTTTTTAAGGCCATATTTAGAAACAAACTATCACACTAGGGCATTAATTTTATCTTTATAGGATAACCCATCAAAATTAGAGTATATTATCTATAAATACCTTCATAAAAGAATCATTTTAGTAAGAAAATGTATATTTATACAGAGTGAGGACATATTTAAAAGTGGTGGTGTAAATATTCAGTTTGCTAAAGTTGATTCTTAAGAGACACAATAGTTGTGTAAGAACACATTCCATAAGTCCTCATGGGATATTTTATTCTTGAGAAATAAATATTGTGTATGATCACCATATAGGTTACAAGACTAGAAATATATGGTTTTATAGTCATTGGTGATATTAAATCATTAATGCATGAAAATAATTATCTTCTTTTCTATAAGTATATGGTTAAGAAATCAAAATCTATGAGATAGTAGAAAACGATGAATTATGAGATGAATTCAATATATCAGAACCAAGTGTGAGTTTTAGTCAATACTCTAGTTAATTTAAATACTATTATGTTAAAATGGACAATAAAGAGAAAAATGGACATGGAAGGTAAATTGAGTACCAATAAACATGGCTAGTGTTAAAAGGGTTTAAATAGAATCAATGAATTAACTATAAAAGAACATTCTCTCCAATTTTCATACATAAATCCATCTAATTTTTTTTAATTATATTATCTTTACATGAATATAAGATTGGTATATGGATGTCAAAATAGATCTCCTTAAGGTAAAATATATGAAAGATACCTATATGTGACAACTAAAAGGAGTTTTGACTCTAGGTAATTCTAAAAAAGTATGAATGTTTTAGAGATCCATTATTGGATTGAAACAGGCATCCAGGTCATGGAATATTTAGTTCAATGAAGCCATAAAATTGTTTGGTTTCATAAATAATAAAAGTTATAAATCTGTCTATAAGTGGTTTAATGGGATTGAATTCATTTTAATGTTACTATATAATGATGAAAGATTACATATTAGAAATGATATAGTAGTATTACAATCAGTTAAGTACAAGTTGAACAAGTGATTCTCTATGAAGGACTTAGGTGAAGAATGGTATATCAGAGGGATAAACATCATTAATTATATACTGAATATGATACTTCGTATAAGTTAGGGTATATACCTTGACCATATACTAAATATATTCATTATAGAACAATCAAATAGGGGATTGGTTTAAGGGTCACATGGTATACAACTATCCAAAGAAAATGAGTCCTCAAACACAATAGGGGAGAGAGGGGATGAGTAGGATACTATACGCTTCTATAATAGGATTGATCATGTATGTTATGTTATGTTCAAGGCTTGATGTTTCTTATTCCTTGATGATGGTGTGTATATGTAAAACAGATCCTGGTGATCAACATTGTATTATTATTAAGCTAATCATTATGTATATGAGGAGTATTAAGGATATGTTCCTGATGTGTGGATTGGATGAGTTTATAGTAATTAGGGATATAAATATTTTAGCTTATAGTTAGTTTAGAAGGATCTAAAATCACCGTTATGATATGTATTTAGTCTCAAAAGATTAACTATGAGTTGGAAGTGTTTAAGAAAATCATTTTTCAACAATTCTACCATGAAATAAGAGTATATTGAGGCTTACGATGTAGCTAAGGAATCATGTTTGATGTGAAACTTCATATAATAGATTGATGTGGTTCCTAGAATAAAAGACCCTATCATGTTATATTGTGATAATACCATAATGGTTGATCGCACAAAGGATCCATGTTCACATCAATGGATTAAGAACATGCATTGAAAGTATCACATATAGAGTGATTATTCTCAAAGGGGTGAGGTCACAATGACAAGATATTATATAGAAGAAAACATATAAGATGTTTTAGATAGATATTTATCTAAGTAGAAGTTTGAATATTATGTGAGTGAAGTTCCCAGTCAGGATCCAAGTATCACTGAGAGGGGGAGGGGTGAATCAGTGATATATTTTTCTTTTTAAGTTTCACCTTTTTGAAACAACCTTCACCTCTTGTTAAAGAGTTTCTTCCCTTCTGAACACACACAACCACATGAACACAAGATTTACAAGGTTCACTACTCAAAAAGAGTAGCTATGTCCTTGGTATGGTACAGAAACAATCCAGTACCACACAATCCACTAGAAAACAATCCTTTGATGTGGAATACAATGAGTAGGATATACCCTTACACTCGTTCAGAACTTTGAAAACAATCTAATAGTGTGTGTGATCCCTCTTAGCACAAATAGGGTAACACAATGTTTTAGTGATTCTTTACAATTGAACAGATGTATTCTCTGAAGTACAAATCTTCACTTTCTTACCCAGAAGCAGGTAAGAACTCTCTTACGCACTAATGAATACGTGCGAAGACCCCAAATATTTTACCCAGGATTTATGGTGCCTTGGTGAAATCCAAATGGGTTTCACCTAAAAATTCCCTTTTGGCGCGGAAATCATTTTTGTGCACCTTCCCTTTTTCGCGAAAAGTTTTAGTTTTCGCGCAGCTTCCAGATTTTTCGCGCAACTTTCTTTATTTTGCGAAAACCTATTTCTTTTGGTGAACCTCACTTAGCGTAAGATTTGAAATTCACCAGAGCTCAGAATTTCTTCTATGTGTTGAGCAGCAACAAATGAGAAAGGCTAGCCTCATATTTATAGGCATTTTTGACCCCGTGCGAAAAACACTAATCCGCGCATAAAACCACCTTCATGCGCGTAAAAACTCTTTTAGAAAACTTCATATTTCACGCCATGCTTCAATATTTCGCGCACCTCATGCCTTTTCCATTTTTTCATCCTTCTAAGCATGAAGCACCAATTGTGCGCAAAATTCCACACTGCATTCCATATTGCGCACAAACCCATCCTTTCACGCGACATCGTATTTCGCGCAATGATCCAATTTTTCACGCAGCTCATGCCTTTGAAAATTTTTTATCTTCTGATCTCAAAACATCTTTTGCGCGAAAAACATAATTACTCTATTTCACGCATCCCACAGATATTTCGCGCAACCCGCTACTATTTCACGCACCACTTTATTTTTTCATGCAACCTGCCTAAATTTTCGCGCACTCCATGCCTTTTTTGTTTTTCGATGTTCTAACCTTGAATCATGCCTTGAATGCAAAAATCTAAACCATCTACAATCTTTCATGCTCCATCCATTCCCAAACACATTTCTTCATCTCCTGATTTTTAGGCCCTAAAATTTGGCAAACACTAGAAAACGGTTCCACCTTAAACTGTGCTTTTCTACCGTCCCCATATTGTCCATTGCTTTGTCATTTTCTCTCTTCGCTGCTTCCCATAACCATTCTTCTGCTCTTATCACGAATCCCACTATCGTGATATTTATCCTTCGGTAGATCAGCTTTAGCATCATCAGAGTTGCAATGGGAACTGAAAATTCCCTATCCTCCAACATCATCATTCCTTCCAATCAAAACTTTATATGACTAGAATCATCATTTCTCCCCCTTTCCTTCATAAGACTTGCATCACAAGTTCTCCTAACTCATGATATGTGTGAAATACATACTAGAAATGCATCGTCTGATTTGTGATCCTTCTACAAAGTGAATTGATTTATCTTCTTTGACAACAAAATATAACACTCTGCAAAGGGTAACTCTTCAAACGTTCTTCTCCATTCAACTTGGTCCCAACAGTGAGATCCATAAAACTTAGAGTTTTTTATAGTTGCCTCTAGTGAAAGTTGGATATTATTGGAATTGGTTCCCTAGAACAAACTTCAATATAATTTATGATTAAATAAACTCATGTTTTTTTATTATTAATAAAGTTCTTATCACAAAATGATTATTATTATTAGTGCCATTTTATATGATAATATCGTAAGGCTTCCTATCACACTTAAAGGTCTTATAAGTTCCCTACTATGATGATAACCTACAAGTACTATGATAATATTTATTAATATATTTTATTTAATTGGATGATATCTTTTGACAGAATATGATAGAGGCTATCATGGGTATGGGGCGCATAAGACATTGAAAAATATTCTCAAAAGGTTCAAACTTGGAAATCTCAAACATAGGATGTTATGTGAACATGAGCTTCCAATAAGAAATCCAAATTTTTATGTTTCATTATATGTTTTTATATATTCACATTTTTAATGTTCCTCATACATTAAAATGATTATTAATTCATATCATGTGTCACAAAATTTTATATATTGATGAAAATCATGATAAAATGTGCTTATGGTGGGTTAGGATACATTGGGTGTATCAAAAATAATATTTAATTAATGAATATTTTGAGAAACAATTTGTCCCTTTATTTCATTTAACGGAATTCTATATCTCAGGACCTTTGATGAGAATGGAACTTCTTGATTAATTCTATGGCCATAGTGTTTCGTTAGCAATTTTATTTAAAAAAAGTCAAAGAATGAGACATCAATCACATAGGTTGATGAAAATAGTATGCAAAATTATTTATTAGAGATATTGAGACAAGGAGATTATATTATATAGTGTACATTTGTATGAGGTTGTTTTTCATTGTAGAAATAATTCCTTTTCACTTTTTTTCCTTAGAATGTTTTTAGACACTTGCCTTGGAATTTAGAAAATTTTTCGTAATACAACTGAAAAAGGGGACTAGAGGATCCCAAACTATGTGAATCCATAACCTCAAATAAATTCTATATTAATTTAATGTATTGACTAAATATTATACTCGTACATTGTTTAATAATTATTAATTTTTGAATGATTTAAAATATTCAGTCGTAAGTTATTCAATAGAATATATATGAGTTGAATATTTAATAAATACTTATTCTCTATTTTATTGGATATAATATTTATTTATTTACCAATGGATAATGTAGTGATATTCATTTATTTATTAATATAGTCTTTATTCAAGGTTTGATAAATATTGATGAGTATTGACTGGCCATATTCAGGTTCTAACTATTAAGGATATATTCAATATCATACTATGATATATATTTATCCATGATTTTAGAATATTCCATTTAAATAATAATAGTATATTATTATTATTTAGACATGAGGTTTTCTAGTGATTCAATTATTGGTCATGGAACTGTGTGAAATTACTAACCCTGACCTAGCTCTATAAATACTTGGTTATACTATTGACTAGGATAATCCAAAATTATGAATAATGAATTATAGAGATAATCCTATAAATACCTAGAAATATTTTCCTATAGAATGCACAAAATAATAAAGAAATATTTTCCTCTTCTACCCTCTCAAATTTGGAGATAACAAGAAGAATCACTCCACATAAAATCGATTCTTTTAGTGATCAATGATGACTGATGAAAGAATTATAATCTTACATGATTGCAATTGAAACTTTATACAGTGATGTTCAGAGGTTTATAGAGAAATTTTGGATCAATGATAGAGTAATTATACCACTAATTCCTATAACATAATGATGATATAATGTGAATTTATCATCTAAATTAAAAATGAAGAACACCAATGTGAGGTAATTATTAATTTACATAAATTAATTATAAATTATTTATGATGATCCTATCTCATGGATTATAGGGTAAATATTCATATATCTATAAGGAGAAATTTAAAGAATTTAATGAATTTATATAATTAGGCATGGGCTCTACTGATTTCTCTACACCCTGTAACCTTCAAGATGAAATTATCCCACACTCCCCTTAGAGACTTAGTCACTAAGAGAAAATAAAATACCTCAACCAAGTTTCAAATGTCTACTAAACTACTAATTGGAAAAATCTATAGTGTTTCACACACCCACACCCACTCAGTACCCATTCAAATCACTCTAAACTAAATTCCCAAGAACATACTCACAAAATGAACACAAACGCACAACATATTAATTAATGTATTAAAGATACCCTACATAATATTCAAAATAGTTATCCCCTTATATATCATTAATTTATTTATCATCATTGTATTAAAATAAAAAAATGGTAAAAATTACCAACATATAGGAATTTAGGTTTATATAAATGCACCATAGAACAATAAGATAAAAAAGTAAAAGGATATAGAAGGTTATACTTTTCCATAGAAGGACACTACCTTATATGGGTCTCCAAACATATAAAAATTAGTAACCTAAGATATAGAATAATTAGAATTATTTAATAACACTATTACATAAACAATAGGATTCAAAGTGATAGAATGGTTTGTAGATAAAGAAAATAAAGTACAAAAGAAGGAGATGATGATAAACACAAGACATAGATATTTACATGGTTATGTAAATGATATCTACATATAAAAAGAGTCATAAATATCACTATATTTGGGATAAGTATTATAGGGTGATTTCATATCATTAAACCCTGAAAAACCCTAGCTTGAATGATCTCATTAAGAAGATGATGCAATTATGCCACCAACCACATAGTAAGTCTTTGGTGTATAGTGCTTGGTAGCTAGAATTCTACAGAGATACAATACTATTGTCTATAAATTATAAGATGATACAGTAAACATATCAATGTTATAAGTTTTATTGTACCTTGTTGGTGTCTTCTATATAGCACTGTTATAGTACCATATTGGTATTTCATGGTCAGGTCTGATATAGTGTGGTTTGGTGTAGAGTATGGGTGGATATCTGTCATCCAAAAATCATCCAAAGGATCAACCTACACCTTTCCATAAATCTCCCACTTTAATCATGATCCTATATATTGGTATTATTTGACGCTACTGGATAGGAATACTTATATAATCTGAGATCCTCCTATTCTTCACTCACAAACTTCTACTTCCCATTAAAATATTAAATTTCAATATGGTAATTCGTGAAACACCATATGTAAAACTTTCTATGATCCAACTGGGTACTACCATATTCTACATATCATCCTAAATTCATCAATAAAGTCTAATAGAGTCACAAAAGTGCCTCAACTTATCTATCACCGTTATCTTTGTCAACATGTATATGGGATTATTGGTTCAACAAATCTTATGTAATGTTAGTAACCTATCATGCTTCAATCCTCTAATAAAATGGTACATCAACATAATATTATTAAATTACGATTTAAATAATGGGTTGTTTTTAATATTTATAGATCTCTAATTGTTATAGTGCAATATATTTTCCTCTTTCTTTTTTACTCAACTCATCTAATAAGTTCTTCATACAACCCATATCCTTCTAGGATTTTGTTAAAATAATGTATTCTACCTCTGTGGTGAATAAATCCACCGCCTTTTTCAACCATGTTATCCATACTACTATAGTTAGTCCACTAGTAAATACATAACATGTGGTGCTCCTCCTACTATCAACATCACCTCTAAGTTTATCATCCACACACACTTGTAATGACTTTAATTTACCAATGCATGAAGATAATTCATTACTTCCCTTCAGGTATCTTAGTATCCACTTCACATCTTCCCAAAGTTTGTTTCTATGGTTATCCCTATACCTTATCACAACTCCCACTACATGATAAATATCATGTCAGGTACAGACCATGGAATACATAAGGATTCCATCAGTTTATATATATGAAAACTTTTCCATGTACTCATAATATTCTACTATCTTTAGTGTATACTCCTTTGATAGATTGAAATTTATTTTCGGGTCAATAGAAACTAAATTTGTTAAATCTTCTAAAAAATATAAAAACATAGTCATCCTAAAATAAAATCAAGGTTCCAAATATACAGCCTCTCTTGATCATTATTCCCAAAATCCATCCCACTTCTCTAATATATTTCATCTCGGTCTCCTCAACTAGCTACCCTTTCAACTCATCAATATTCTGCATACATGATCCTACAATGATCATTACATTCACATATAGATGCATTATATAATATCCATCACAAAAATACTTGAAGTATCATCATTGATCCATGAAACACTATTTTTATGAATTTTTATTCCTGAATGAATAATTTTTTTTGTTCAACTTATTATCTACTTAATTTAACCCATATAATCTCTTCTAGAGTTTACACACTAGGTTTTCCATCCCAGAATCAACATATCCCACTAGATATTGTACATAAATATCACCCTCTATATCTATAATAATAAAATTAATCTTTGCATCTAGATTTTCAAGATGAAATTCCTATGATGTAACAATACTATGAACCACCCAGAAGATGGTAACCCTTAATACTAGTTAGAAGATTGCAATAAATTTCACACCTTAATTATATTTAAATTCATTCATCACCATCATTTCCATGTTTCACCTATTACTATTGTGTTTATACTATAATTTTTATACCCATTTTTTCAACAATTATTTATTTTCTGTTGTAAAAGGTGTCAAATCCAAAGTATTGTTATCATGCAATGAAGAAATCTCATCCTTCAGAGACATCTTCCACTATTTGACTCCTTTAATAACAATTTCTCTTCAAACCATTCTAGTTCTCCATAGTTAGTCAATAAAAAATAATATAAGGATTATGAATACCTCTTTACAATCTTTTTTACACCTACTAATCTCTTCAAATCCACTTTAGGAGTAGGATCCAATAGTTTCGGTATCACATGATCAGGTACACCTTCATGCTCTACTTTCTCATGGAACTATGATTCTTTATTCTCATTATTACATTTAGTTGCTTGATGGTCCTTATACTGAAACCATAATTAAAAAATCATGTTATGACTTCTAATTATTATCTTTTTCTTCTCATACCAAAAGTGATAATCAAATTTCTCAACATTATGTCCAATAATGATACCATATTTGGCCTTAGCAACAATTTTTTACCTTAAATCATTATTTATATGTACATATTCCCAACAACCAATGACTCAAAAATATGAGAGTCTTACCTCCTTTAAATATCATATCTCCTCAGGTAGATATTCTCTCATTATTATATATGGACTCATGTTGATAATATTTGCTAACATGTTTATTCTATCTTCCCAAAAAGTCTTAGGCAACCTCGAGTGCAGCCTCATGTGCCTATAATGTTCATTCAGTGTACTGTTCATCCTCTAAACTTCACTATTATATTATGGTGTACATAAAAGAGTCTTCTCCCACTGAATTTTATAATTAGCATAGAATTACCCAAACTCATGACTGCTAGAATCTCGTCTATTTTCAAACCTAAAACATTTCATCTTTGATCTTGAGTCATTATTTAGCGCAGTCTTCCGGTTCTAAAACTTGTTTAAACGATCATATATTATTTTCTAGAAAATGAACCCATACCTTCCTTGTTCAGTCATCAATAGATTTCACATTATATTATGAACCTTGAAGGGAATGTACTGGTGAAGGACCCCAAACATCAATGTGCACCATGTCTAGTTTATGAGCCCTAGGTGTTTTACCTCCTTTTGTAAAAGAAAATTTCTTTTGATTTCTGAAGATAAAATCTTCAACAAAAAATACTTCCATAGAATTCATGTATGTTTGTATTCATTTTGTTCATAGAACTTTTATACTCTTCTCACTCATGTGTCCTAGCCTATAGTTCCACAATTTTGAATCCATGAAAAAAATTAATGATGCAAGAATGTCCGTGAAATTTTTGTTATGTTATGCATGGTACCATTATTCGCTACATGAGTTATGACCAAAGCTCCCTCGATAATCTTACATGCACCACTGGTGAATGTGGTACTAAAAATAGAATCATCAAGTTGTTTAAAAAAATAAGATTTCTTCTCAGTTTTGGTAAATTCATTACATTATCTAGAACCTATGAACTCCTTATATTGGTTTTAATATGTGTCTATCTCTTCCCTATAATCTTCAACGGATCATCATCAGTAATACATGACTTTAAAAATTTTCAATCTTTTTAAGAAATCCTTCTCCTATGGGAAATTTAAAGATTCCCCTGAGTCTAAAATCCAACACTCTATAGGGATATCCACAATCTGTAGAAAAACATCACTAGTTCATTAATCCACTATGTTTTTTGTATTGGATTCATGAACCTTCAATTTTTCTCCACACTCCCTCTTGGAATGACATTTCTTCCCATAAATATAATATGTGGGACCAGGTTACTTTTTCTTATATTGGATATTTTACATAGATTTTGAATGTCCTATACTATTATCTTGCTACACATATCTACATATTCCTTCCATGTTTAGAAAAAAATGGCGAATCTATATAATTATCTTGTTTGAATATCTTCATTGAGGATCAAGTCTTACACATCCTTTATAACCAACTTTGTATTCCATGAAGACTATCTCTTAGCTATTGTAGTCACTTTCCAAATATTAAATAATGAAGATAGTAAAACCAGTGTACATAAATCATCATCAAACATTATTCCCACCAATGAAAATGGAATTTTTATGGTGTTGAATTCATTGAAATGATCTAAAAAACTTCCCTTGAATCATTTTCATATAGAATAGTCATCACATCAGGTACACTTTTTCCAACACAGAAGGATTCTCATATATATTCATGAGAGATTTCATCAAACTAATCATCATATTATGCTCTATAATTTTTAGCACCATGTTTATTCCAAAATAAGTTTCATAACACCCAGAACCTATCAATCTAATAGCTCCCACTTCATCTTCTCTATCACCATTGGTTTTTTCACCTAGAAGAAAAAAGTGAAATTTATTCTTAAAAAGATATACTTTAATCTATATCCTTTATTAGCCTAAGTCAGTTCCATCACAGTGATCAATATTTATCTTCCCTTATTCCATATCCATATTTTAATTAAATAAACCCAACCATGATCTTATAAACTCAACCTATGATACTAGTTGTTGCAAGAACATAAGAATTTTCAATGATAGAACTATTTTTAGATGAATAATATAATGAAAAATAAATAAAATGAAGAAGATTAACTTGAGACACAGAGATTTATAAGGTTCAAGAAAATATAAAAACATCCAGGATATGGAATATATATCATTATGTTCAAGAGAATATTTACATGGAAGTTTTAGATCATTACACACATAGTAACCCTAGCTCAAAATAACTCCTAAAGAAGATGATACAGTTATTTCGCCAATTTCATAATAAGTCCATTATTATATAGTGACTAGTGGATTAACATATATGGAGTTATAGTACCAATATCTCCAAATTCAAAGATTCTACAAGACCTACAACTAATTCCCAAACTAAACAAAAACTATTTCCTTAATCATTTTTCATAAAATTCAAAATCTCTTCATAGGGATCCTTCTATAATACTTGATATTATTCTCATATAGATTTGTACCTAGTGAATTCATCAATTCATTTCTCAAGCTAGATTTTGTAACACTAAATCAATACCACACCCTTATATTTATTTCCAAATCTAGTGTTTCTCAAAAACCAAATATAAACCATCAGTTTCAATTCATAATCCATAATTTTACCTTTAATCCCATCAGTTTGTTTTCAATATTAGTGTTCCTATAAATTCACTAAAATCCACCATATGTAATGGGAATTATATCTAGTGATTGATAGGATAATTCCCACCATAGTATTATATATATTACCATCATTACTATATTGACACATCCTAACTTTGATATCCAAAAAAATCTACTACTCACAATCTCATCTCATCATAGCCCAAAGAAAATGTCACTCTAAAAGTATCGCTCGAGAATATAAGGACCCCATGGAGATCTAAGCTACCATGGTCTATTATCACTAACTACCCAACAAGATAACAACCACCTTTCCCAAACAATCATGGAATAAATATCAAATTAAACTCACATAACTAGATCCCTAATTGAATTATTCTCTAAATATACATCAACTTTGATATTAACTCTTCAGCACTACTCACTCCAATCACACCAAAACCAAAATACCCCACTCCCTCCCCATACTAGGAGTGACATAATTTACAGATACCCAACTCACAATTGCCTAAAAATCTTATTTTAATTCCCATTAACTCAATAAATTAATATATTATTATAGCCTAACTATTTAGAGAACATACCCATAGTAAAAAAACCCAGAGTCCCTCTAGCATCATCTCTCATCATTCCATCAATGACTACCTCCAAGGAATCATCCTTCTAAATTTTATCATGGATTTCACTATCACCAGCTATCATGATTATCACTAAGAACCCATGATCTAGAAAAAATTATTATAAACCATATCCTTAATGGTTAGTCCTCCATACTAATAAATACATTATAACTAAAATGGTTTTTTCAAAACCTTCTCTACTAAGGTCTCACTTAAAATTTAAGACATAAAAGCTCACTAGCACACTACCGACCTCATTGTAAATGATTTATAATCATTAACATCTAATCCTTCATAATAAATTTACCTTAATTTACTAAATAATGACCCTTTATAAGGGTATAATTGGAATGATCAGCCTTTATATAGAAATAGAATTTAACATCCCGAAAATACTTCCCCATTCAAGCCTCAAATGAATTTTTAATATCAAACCATAACCCTAATCTACACGAGTTATTTCAAAACTATATCTACCTTTACAGACCATTATCCTCTTCCACGTTAATCTGATCCACTAACTTTACTGGTACCACCATAAATTTTTTGATCTCTCAAAACACTAATTTCATTTCACTAATGATATATTTATCTAAACTCTATTTAATTTATAGATAGATAGAGACTGAAGTCAAATATCACAATAATTCCCAACATATCCTTATAAAATGTATGATGCCAATATACCCACTCTCTTTACATCACTCTAAGAGATAAACATAAATCTATATTTCAAGATAATTTTCACCCATACTCTCACCTTATAAGTCTATCACATGGATCAAATCCCCCTAATATTAAGGGAAATATAAGATTAATTAAGACTTCATATTGAAGATGATGTACAATGTCCTAATAGGAGTATTCTCTAACATACATTGTTTCACATTGAATCCTCCATTTAAAGTTTCATATACTACTATTTGGATATTAATCAATAAATAGGTTATAAATCCCATTAATCATACCCACTCAAACCACCCATCAATTTCTGACACCATCCAGGTTCATACACTTATTCTCAACTATATCAAGGACATCTTATTCCCACATCAACCACCCCCACATACACATTTTAACAAAAATATAATAACTAATAATTAATCAAATAGATAAATCAATTCCATTGGTTTGAATTATTTAAAAATCCTCCAATAGGGTATTTAGGAAAAAATTAAATTACTTATTGTTGACTTTTAATTAACTTGAACCATATTTTCCAAGAAAAATACTTTTAAAAACTAATTTTAAAACATTTACTAAACCTTTTTCTTCTAGAATATGTTAACTAAAACATTTTAAAAATACATTTTTTAATAAAAATAAACCATACATGTGTTAGGTGATCTTAAATACCAATAATAACACACATACACACATCTCTCACCACCCCTGAATAAGAGAAAGATATCAAATCATGATATAAAAAATAATACTTTTTAAAAAATCCTCGAACAATAACTTTAAAAGTAATAATAACAATATAATAGCACAAGTAACTTAAAAATCCACCATATATGAGTAATTAAACACAAGGTTAGTTTTTATCCTAAGTTTTGAATAGTTCTACCTACATATACTAAAACCCAAATAGTAAAACAACCAAAGAGATGATGTAATTAAGATAATATAATCATTATTCAAACAATAATATAATTTTTAAATAATAATTTGTTATATTATATTATCATATACCTTTGTAGGTATATAGTTTTAAATAATTATTTCAAAACTATGAAATAAAAAACCCAAGTAATAAAAATTTTCACTTCCACAAAGTGTCCATTTTTCCTCGAATTGTGATTTTAAAATGAAAAAAAAATCTTTTTATGAAATAAATTCAATATTTTCATCTTGACTTCATGATTATTCCTAATCATACTTAATCCCTATAAAAAAATTTAAAAATTTGGAATGAGAGTAAAAATGTTAGTAAGTACATATATAAAGAAGAAATAAATTCATCAGTTCATTTTTAAAACTATGAGATCATATATGATAGTTTTTCGTTAATATAATAAACATTGAGATAAAATATTCATTTTGTTACACATGAAATCATATTTGTTACACAATGTTTTTTATAAAACACTTTAAAATAAAACATAAAGTAAAAACATCAAGATGGTTTATTAGAAAAAAAGAGGACCCATGGAAAATATTTTCTTAAAAACATAAATTTTACCATTAAAGGGTATAATCATTCATTTAAACAA
This sequence comes from Viscum album, assembly GCA_963277665.1. Classification (NCBI taxonomy): domain Eukaryota; kingdom Viridiplantae; phylum Streptophyta; class Magnoliopsida; order Santalales; family Viscaceae; genus Viscum; species Viscum album. The sequence continues at coordinate 463,122,300 of OY728135.1, forward strand.
AATATCACTATCTTAAATTATGAAATCAAAATATATAGATGAAAATTCATTTTCAAGCATAGATAAGGAATGTAATTTCTTGGGACATAATCTTCATAGAACCCTTATAAAAAACACTTTCAAGAACACTTATAGATGGAATAACCTACACATTTAATTCCAACATAATTCTTTAGATAATATAATCATTACTCAATGCATTGGAGAGATACATTAGGCTCACCCGTAATCATAAAAATGCCCATGGACCTTAAAATACAAGAAACATGTAAACCATTTCATTTTCTCCATCAAAATTCTAATAATATACTTTTGAACCCATAATTAAAGCACTTGGATATTGATGTATCTCGTTCATTTAAAACTCCATTTTCAAAACTAAAATATCCAGAACAAAGGGTAGAAGAATTTTTATTTTAAGAAAAAGTGGAAGCCTATAAAGGAACCCAAATATAAAATAATAGTTATGGAAGTGGAAAAATACATTGAAATCATATATGTAAAAAAATTCATTTTTTACTCTCTAAAAAAGTCAAAAAAATCCATATGAAATACATAATAAGATTCCTTTTGAAGACCTTTGTAAGAAAGTCAAATTATAGGTAAAATGACATTTTCAATTCACCTATTTAAATATTTACTCATCCATTAAACAATATATAAATGAAGGAATAATATTAAAAATAGATATTCAAAACATTTTTAAACTAGGTTTTTGGATATAATATCTCTTACCTTAATTCTAACTTTTCATATACATTCTTTAACTTCTCATCTTGAAAAAACTCATTTCCCTTACACTTTAGAACATCAATGTTAGTATTTTAGTGAGACTGGGGCCTCTATAAAGTGAGGAGTAATTTTTTTTAAAGTCATTTGGGTAGATATTGGTCAAGATATATGGCTCTAGAAGTGTGAGTAAGTGAGTATAGGTGGTGTCCTTTTTTAAGTGAGGGGATAGGCACCATTGGAATTACATAAAGTATTAAATTAATATAAATAATTTTTTATAATAAAGGGGCACAAAATTTCTATATTTAAATTATATTTTGAATATAATTTTAAATAATCTCATAAAATAAAATTTATACATGTTTAGGTGATGTTTTAACCCTTATGTCTTTGTTTTAACCCCTCTTTAACCCTTTTGTCAATTACAATGATATCAATCTTTTTTAATATTTAGGGGTCAAGGAAGTTACTATAAAAAGAAAAGTTACACATAAGTGGGAAATGGTTGATATTATACACCATATCAAATTAACATGGAAAAATATAATATTGTAATGAATTTTAAATCATTTAATAAAATATTATTTAATATAAAATACATTTAAAGTCATTTTTAAGTATTTCACAAAGTGGAATTTTAAAAAATATATATATGCCAATGTAGTTTGAATATAAAATTTTAAAAAAATCACTAAGACATTATATTGAACTAAAAAATAATTTGATACCATAAATCACCAGAAAATATTAATTTTTAAGTTTTAAAAATCATTTACTTGATGTTTTTACAGCTTGAGAAAGCATTGAGTCGGCGTTACATAAGAATTTAGGGTAATTTTTTCACCACTAAAAATTAAAAATAAATTATTATCCTAAATAAATATTCTAATTAAAAATAAACATTTAAAAATGTTCATGAATTTTTTATATCCTTTTGAAAAATATATTAGAGATATTAAAATCAATAAAGTGATACATTGGAATTATTCTTTACATAAAATAATATAGTAGTATTTATCAAATAAAAATGTACCGAAATTACATATTTTTGAATTTATGAATATTATGATTAATTTATAGTGAAAAAATAAAATTTAAGAAAGTTTATGGATGGTATTCAAGCCTTATTCTACAGTTTTAACCATGTTTCTCCCATTTTACCTTTTACTATGGTGATAAATTTTACCATGGTTACTAATCATTAAGACCAAAAATAAAGTTGAACTATTTAATAAATTTAGAAATTATAATTACAAATATGAAATCAATTTTATCATATTCAATTCCTATAATTTACATAATTTACTTTTTAAATAAACACACAAAATGTGGAGAAAGTATTTTTCCATAAAAATGTATTTTAAGTATAAAAATGTTTTTGTATCTAAATTAATCCAAATATAAATTAAAATGAGATTAATTATTTTATATATAATAAAAAGTAACTAATAAAATTCTAAAATCAAATTAAAACAAAATTTCACTTTTTAAATACTAGAAAATAAATTGTAGTTTTTTATAAAATCAGTATTTTCACTATACCCTAAAAAATTATTCTTTTCGGAAAAATTAAAAACATTTCACCATAATATAATTTTGATATAATAATTTAAATAATTATATACTTTTTATAAATTAAAATTTCTAAAATTCATAGAAATTAATAATAGTATTAACTCAAAAAATCAATAAATACAATTTTTTAGGAAAGTGTGTTTCGAAAGAATAAAATGAATTTACTAAAAATACAGTTTTAACCATGTTTCTCCCATGTATGTATGTATTTATGTATGTATGTATATATGTATGTATGTATGTATGTATGTATGTATGTATGTATGTATGTATGTATGTATGTATGTATGTATGTATGTATGTATGTATGTATGTATGTATGTATGTATGTATGTATGTATATATGTATGTATGTATGCATGTATGTAGGTATGTAGGTATGTCATAATGTTGTTACTCATATTCATACCTTCTAATTCAATGAATCTGTTATAATAGTCATATTTAAATAATAATATTATATGGTTGTTAATGTTGGGTATTGTGTGTCCTATAAATTATTGAATATATTATTATTTTAATATCTTATGGTATTACATTCGTACCATCTATAATTTCCCCATCCAATTTATCCTACAAAGTTATGATTTTGGTTGCACTATGATACCTCTAGTGTACATCCCTATATGCCAGACATTATAGACCAGTGGTAAGAGTCTAAGATCAACATTATAGAGACAATAATCTCAATATTGATCATATAATAAAAATAATAATTGTAAACATCTGTAAACAAATTATTATTAGAGTATGTATAATGTAATTTTATACTGAAATAAAAAACATCAAATAAAACATATAAATGGATGATATAAATAAACAAACCCATGGTAAAAAATCACTCAAATGTGATGATGGATGACTCACTAGGCTAATCATATGCAACATAATATGATGATATAAAAAGGGAAAATACTTAAAGACCCTTATATACATTCCAATTATCTCCTCAATCCTTTCTCTATAATACTATTAATATATTATAGTCTGATCAAATATACAATGGACCTTGACCAACCTATATGACATAGATAAGGTCTTCATTCCCACCAGGGTGTAGGTGCATGGTTTGAGAACAAATCTTCACAGGATTCCCCCCAAAATTCTTCTAAAAACACAATATATTTCATATTTATACATGTATAATGAATTAAACAAGAATCAACACATGACTTATGTTTAATTGAATCGAGTTATCCTTCTCTAACTAAGACACTATGAAACATGACTATACCTGCTATGGATAGTGTTGAAGAAATTTATCAACCATTTAGGTAATCATATTGGGTTGAAACATGGAATTAAAATTGAACTAATAAGAACATAATTAATTTACTTTATTTCTTCCTCTAGAGAATCATACCCAATTTAAGAGTACCTGAATCATATTCACTCCCTATAAAATAGTGTCTTGAGAAGAATTACCCAAATCCTAGTCATACCATCAAGAATAATTTTCTAAGTAGGAATACCCAACTCACATCCATCCTTGAATTATTTTTTTACCAATGGAGGACCTACCCACTACCATCCCCTATTATCTAATCCATCCATAGAGGATATGAATCACCTCACAACCACACTTAACTAAATCATTGATGGGATAACCAATATAAAACCATCAAATTTCATACATAACCATTACCTACATATCAACTAGTAACCATTACAATCTTAGCTCATTATTAGTGATAAACACCTCCATTGATATCCATAAGTAGAATCACACATTCTAATCTCTTTAATCCTAAATATATACCACCATACCTTCATATCCACTCAATTAACACTAATCTCATGGGTAGTAACAATGTCACCCATTGACTCCCAATTCATGTTAAATGAAACTAATTAGTTTTCTCACCTCACATGAGCCTGAACAATGTCCATTGAATCTGTTGACCGTACCCAAGACTTAATTACCATCATTAACTAAAGACAACTACACCCACATGGATTTCATAACCTAGTTTATTTACCCAACTCCAAACCAGTCAATAAGAATCTAGGTGAACCCATCATCAATCTACCCCAACACCTTACTATTAAGTAAATCCATTAACAAAACCCACTAATCTAAGGAAGTATTCTTTAATAATTCCTCTATATCAATTCAAGTCATATATATTTCTTAAGGGAACCCAAGTTCTTTCGAACTTATACACCCATATCATAAGGGAACCAATAAAAAAATCCCTTCATAAACTCAACATGTTGGACTAATCTAAGGAAACCTTATAATCATTACATTATAATCCTCCCATGGATTTTTTAATCAATGAAAAAATAAAATACCAAATTATATAAAGTTCTTAATTACCAATCCTATAAGTTGTGCTTACTTTAGTACCAACCAAACAAATGAGAATCCACTCATTAACTCATCACTAAGATCTTCCCATTCAATTCAAAAATCCCACCAAGGCTTACCATAATTAACCAATTCCCTAGATATTTCCACAACCTCTTATAATAAATTATATAAACCATAATCCATTTTTAACCAATTTATAAGGATTTATATATATATATATATTTGATCACTTAACCAATGAAATAAAGTCCTACCAACACTATGCCTCTTAAACCATCCCTACTCGAGAGCCTATCACAATCCTCTTAAAATTTATCATAAGTCCAAAGACCCTTTAGGGTTCCATCACATTCAAATATCCCACATAACCCTTGGAGGCACAATGTTTGGTAAAACCTAAAATCACCCAATCATGTTTTTAACATCTATTCCGCTACTAATAGGCTCTACATATTCTATCTCACACACTTTCACTCTCTTAGACCCTATTCAAACCATCATAACTCAAACATCCATGAACGCACACACACAATGAATGAAATTATATAACATATTAGTCAATATGTTAGGGACTACCTACCTTATGTTCATGTGATTCATTCCCTTTGGTATCATCATATTATTCATCGATGTTCTCTTTAAATTGAAAAAAATGGCCACCCCCCCCCCCACTTAAAATAGATTAATTAGGTATTTGTAGACATATGGTAAATAAAAATGATTTAAACTATAAATAAAAGTGTGCGAAATGTTATAATTACCTTTATTATTACACTACTATATACTACACACTAATTTTTCAATAATTAGACAACTATGTGTAGGAAGAAGTTTAGGGAAGAGGGGACTTTTACTCCTTTATTTGTGTAGCTACACAAGATGGGGGATCCCCAATTTTTTATAAAATTTAAATTTATTAAAGTTATTTAAAAAATTGTACAAAGGCCATCAAGTATCTATCGGGTACCCGATGGTTATATAAGGGAATTACACCTTTTGGATAGATATTGGGTACCAAGTAAAAGTCTCTTGGGTATCTAGTGGTGTCTTCAATTTTCTACAGTAGTGTTTCCCCTTGGAATGTGTATTCCACTTAGGAATTATTACTTTTGGAGAGTTTCCATTGGATTTATTTATGGATCCGGAAACACCAAATGGTTCTGTATCCAAAGGTACCTTCTTTCCAATGGAATGAGTTTGTTTGGTTTGTTGACATATGATACTTAAGAACTCACATTGGTCAAGTGTATTGGAGTTCAGACTCATCACACACTTTTTGGGGGAATTATTTCCTACTCTGGGAATCTATTATAGAATTAAAAACATGTTCATGAATAGTTATTAATTTACGAAGCATAATGTAGGTTACACTTGAAATGTTCAATAAATTATTAGCATGTGTGGAATTTAGAATCATTCATATGTATTAAATATACTTCATCAATGGAGATAACCATGTGTATTAGAGGTTCTCTATAAATGGTATCCTTTCATATATTACTTATATATTCTTTAACCATTGTTACGATGATGTTGGTTTTTAAGTCACTCAGTGCAGCACTGTGGAATTTATCTTCACCTAGGGAGACATAGTTTTTTTTTGATGTTGGGATCATACCCATAAATGGGCTATATACATATCCTCATAAAAGGAACTAGTACCCTCATAGTTTGGTGCTGCTTAATGGGACACATCATTCCTTTTAAGGTTGTGTCATAAGGACCTAACAATATAGTTTAATGTCATGTGGTAAGGACATCTAGGTGGAATGTTCCTAGTCAAAGATTGGTGTGGGACTTATACCATAAAAACCCAATAAACATGTAAAGTATATGAGTTTCCAAGTTGGATAATACCCTACAAGGAATGTGGTATAGAAAGAATATGGTTGATTTGGAGTGTTGGGTTTGAACCTAAGGGAGGATTCCTACATATCCTACTTGGATGGGAATCAAAGCCCATGTAGTTTGGTACATATCACAGGGGATTAATCCCTTTTAGAAAAAATATATTGGGGATTACTCTTAAATATAATTTCCTTGTAATATGGTCCATAAGATATGTCTTAACTCATAGAGATTCAAGGTGTACTTAATTTTGGGATTATTCCTAAGGAGAATACCTGAACTAAGGGAATTAAGGTTGGACTCCTGAAAAGGATGTCCATTGATCTCGGGCCCAAGATAATGGATTTCTATGTATCCCAATTAATTTGGGAATCATAGTTCTCATAGTTCAATATATGAGGTGGATTGTTTGGATGTTATGATCATCCCAAATCTCTAGGCCCACATGATTCATGCTCGGTGTGAGAAACAAGAGTATGTAAAAGATTCAAAAGACCACACACTTTCTCCTCCACTGGTAAAAGACACTGGGTATATGGTGAAAGAATCTATGGCGAGGGTGGGAGAGGGTGTGGAGAAATGAATCTTTCAATGTGGAATGAAAGTGAAAGTCATTAGGTCTGAACCAAAAGACTATGGTATTATTCTAGGAGTGACGCCCTAATATTGGTCCCATAGTGTAAGGAGTATATCATTCCCTATGTCAAAAATAAATTCAATCAGGAATCGTACCTTCCCTACCCAGGACCTAAGGTTCTGAGTCTTAGAGATGAGAAGGTGGGAAATAGCCCAAAACCTAATCCTCTAAACTGGGAACTTCTTAACACTGTCTCTGGGGTAAGGATCCATGTGACTATAGATATATAAACCTACACACACACCAAGGATCTTGAATCCCTTATAAAACAAATGTGGGAAACCTTTGACTATATTAATACAAACCCAAATAGGAGACGCGCTAATGTGTCTTTCTCAAAGGTTTGGTATGTCAAGATGTTTTGGTGGAGGTTTCAACTTGGTTTATCTTAGAAAAGGGATCCAAGGAATGATAGTACACTCCATGAGTGTATTATAAGAGGCCTTCAAATATGGATCTCATATGTGGTCCACGCAGTTCCCCCGTGTAGGTGTGTCATGTAGGTGTACCACACAAGTTTTACCACACCGATCCTAGGAGGAACTGAAAAATGCTTAACATAAGAAATATAAGCCAGTGAGAGATTGATATGCCTTGGGGAATGGACTAGGGACAACAAAACTAGGGTGAGGTTTTAACTTAATCACCCAGGGTGTCCCTTGATTTCCTTGGAAGCATCCCATGTAGGTCCTTGCTTAAGGAAAAGACCATGCGTAGATGAATTCTTCCTATGGATTGAGGGTCCTTAATCAGATGTTTTGTATTTAAAATGCAGAAAGGATCTTTATGTTTCATATACCATCTAATTATATCTTCTCTATTGTTTTTATAGAGCTTCCTGATAAAATTTGGGGGATTTGGGTGAATGTTCTATGCAATAGGAGCTTCAGGAGTTCTTCCAACTTTTTTAGTTAGCAAAATGGGGAGCCCAATGGTCCTATTTATATGAAAGGAGGGGGATGGTCGAAAGGATATCACCCACATAGATCTTCATCATAGTTCCATAGCATATATCTTTGACATGGTGGTGTGAAAATTATTCTACCAGGTAGGCCTGTGGTGTAGGTCCCAAACATATGTTCTCAGCATAGGGGGTTGTGCATTGGGCTGCACAGACAGAACATATGCTATCTATTTGAGGTGTAGATGTGCCACATAGTACCTTGAATTATTTCACTTCCTTAACCTTTTTTTTGTTACATTAAGATTTCCGAAGAGCTTATTCATAATCATTTTTGCAATGTTTTTAAAAAATAATTTCAACACCCCCCCCCCCTTAGGATTAGATCTGACTGAAAAGTATGTCTATTTTTTGAGGCAAGATAATGGGGAACATATTAAGAAGAATTAATTCTATACCATGAAAATCTTCTGCGTAGTTATGTCACATAGGTCAGTGGAATAGGTCAACAATGTAGGTTGGTGGTGCCTATAAATACCCCTATTCCTTTTTTTATTTTCTTCATCCTCATTCTTAGATTTCTTCTCTCATTTCATAGCTTGTTCATTCAGCTTTTTCATGTTTTTCTCTCATGTATGTCCCTTGAAAATTTCTAAAGGTATTTCAAATTAATCAATGGATCTAGGAAGTGTTACTTTATTTAAGGAGTTGCACAGAAGAAATTTTTCAAAGGACCTATGTTGGGTAACTTGTCAAAGGACATACGTAGGTGACCTTGTCAAAGGAGCTGTACAGAACTTTTCCTTTTCCAAATTTCCAAATTCCTTTAAGTTAAAAATTGAACTTTCTTAATTCAATATTCTAATTAAATGAGGAAAATTTGGTAATTGTCTTACAAGTAATTGATCTCTTGATGACCTCAACTGTGGAATCTAGAGTTTTCCAAACCGAAATGATGAAAATTAGTGGACCAAACTATTACAATGTTGTTGATAGTACCATTCCTGAGTTGGTGAAAGGCTTGATTCCATACCAATATGAATATCGAAGAAGCAAATATCTTACTCTATATGGGTATGGTCTTTTGCAAGATGACCACATTCTAGATTATAAGAAATATTTTCCAAATACTTGGTTTGTTCAACACCTCAACTATCACTGTATGAATATTACTATGAAGGGTATGCATGTTAATGATGGAATAGTCCCTATTAAATTCATCCTAAAAAATAGTTGTTGTACTCTTGATATGAAGAATAAAATTTTAGAGCCTAGGCCACATTTTTAGGATTTAACTTTTCATGATTCAAAAAAAATTAATCAAATTGTTGTAAGGAAGACCGAGACCTTTGTTCTGGAGGAGGATCCAAACCTAAATGGATGTGGTAATTTTGGGCATACTGGACTTGTGTAGATTTTAGGAAAGAGCTGAAATATGTTCATATTTAGGAATTTTTCTGGATAGGACAAACTTATGTTTACAAAAATGACTTCATTCTTGAATTACTGAGCCGATGGAATCCGAAAACAAATTATTTCCACTTGATGTATGGTGAGGTTGGCATCAGTTTATGGGATATCTACTAAATATCTGGGGATCCCATTCTCAGGGAGATGTATGATGAATTTATTCTACTAATAACAACATTGGGTGATTCTAATAGGTCACAACCATTGGCTCATGAACTATTAATAATATCAAAGAAATTGTCTAAAGAAAAGAATGATCTTCGCACTAGGGCTGATATTCATGAAAGAGTTTGGATGGAAGCTTTTTTAGAGCCAACGAAATACAAGGGTCATACTTATAGATGTACTATGATTTTTCCAAATGTGGATAATCGTGGTTCTTCAGGCACATACTATCCCACATTAGAGAAAGGTGACTATAATAATTGGGGTTACAAAGTTAAGTCTAGAATTGATGAAAAGGTATGCTTATCCATCTTCATTTCCATGTGTATAAGTATTTATTTTCTTCCAGTTTGTGATTCTGGTGGAGGTGTAAGACCAGGGACTTTTTTTATTGCATCCAAGTTGGTATAGTGGAAATATATTTGGTTTTCTAACCCTGTATTAGAAATAATATATCATGTTATGTTTCATTTATACAATGTGATGGCTCCATTTAGACTTGTAGGGACATTTCATGTATTATGGGGCTAGATTACTGCATATTTTTTCATATTTAGTGTTGAATTCAATTACAGTCCCCAATGGTCGATTTAATCCATTTTTTTGTAGAAAGTTCTTAGGAATTAGTCTTTGAACCTGAAGCTTGATGTAGTGCTGAGGGCACTGAATGCATTAAAATAATTAAGCTTCTTTCCTTTTGGTAACCCACCAACTGGAACATTTATTGATGATGGTATGGAAGAAAATTACTAGATGAGGTCTTATATTATGTAATTTAGGGATAGTGTACTAACAACCAATATTGATGGTGAAATAATCTATGAAGATTATGTACCTTATAGGTTTTCTCACTAGTTCAAATGTCTTCAACATTTGAGAACTTTTCCTCCTATATATGTTATTCATGAGAAGAACCCAATGGCAGCCCAACAATTATGGATTTTGATGGATTTAGATACATCCAAACTGTAAATTATGCTACCTCTATCAGATGAATAAATTGGATTATAGGAAGGATATGCTAAAGCTTGGGTTTCTTCATACCTTATGGGTGGTTTAACAAAAGGCATACATCGGGTAGAGGCTACAACAACAACTATTCATATAAATCATGGTAAAAGGTATAAAGACAAAGATGATGTAGAGTCTTTAATAGATTCAGAACCTTCAAAACATTATCATAGAAAATCCACTAAGAAGACCAAGGCTAGGAATATAACACCTCCAGCATCGAGGAAATCTATTCATCATCATCAAAAATAGGTTACCATATCATCTGATAATTATTCTGAAGGAGAAGGGATGTTTGATGAGGCCTTCTAATTAGAGGGTGTTGAGTTTTCTCTACAGCCAACCATATCAAAACCAAATTATTTTCAGCCTTTAGTGATCCATTACTGGGAAAGTATGACACATTAAACCAGTGATGAATGGACATTTCTTCAATCTATACTTTGAATACCAGATGTGGGTGATATTAAAGAACGTTATAATTTTTATATGGATGATGATCTAACTGAAGCATAGGAGCATATCGTGGAGTAAGAGACCTTCATATATGCAATCGATGACCAAGTCCCAACCTCAAAATGAGTATCTGACTTGATGGATCGAGGGATATGTAAAGGGGTAATTGTCCACCCTAATGAGGAATGGGATATATATGTTAATACTGAGATTGTATTTATATTTTCTTTTGTTTCAATTATTCCATATCATCCACCATCATTAGTCTTGATAGGATTTCATTTTTAAACTTGAAATTAGATAAGGAACATCAGGAAACATGCCCAAGTAACCAAAATAAAAACCTATGGGCACCCCCAATTGACACATTGGGTGAACCCCCCAGGAGTCTAGAACATTTTCTAGGAGGGAAAACCATGGTGGAGGTAATGGAAATAGAAAATCCCCAGTCATTACATCATGTCTCTACTAGAAAGAGGAGTAGTATAATCTCTCTACTGCCTTATGAAAAGTAATGAAAGAAAAAATTGAGATTGATCTAAAGTGTATGTCCGAAAAGTGGGTATTTTCCCTATCCACTAATATTGTTAATTTCTTGATACACCTTGGTGAACTTTTTCATCCTTTCATAGGATCTTCATATCTTCCTTCTCTTAAGGGATTAAAATTTGTTCCTTCAAGGATTGATAAGGAAACTCCATGTGAAGTAAAAAAGCATGCTGATGAATTAGTTAACCTAACAGATGAAGTGCCAAGTGATGTGGATGAATCTTATTATGTTTCTAAATATAGATAAAATAGTCATGATAATATTATATTCAATTCTTTTAGGTATCACATGTTGTTTCTAACATTCTTTTCTCCATGATATTTTAGATCTATTGCATGTACTGAAGGATCCTATTATAATCAATGCTAATATTATTATTCCTCCAGACAGAAGGAGTGAATATCTTGGGAAATTTGAGGTAGGTACTAGTGTCGATTTTGATTCAGTAAGGATGAATGAAAATACACCATTTGAATATATTACAGAAGAAAATTTCAGCGAATCCAATTTGGGAACCAATCAGCATACTTTGGATACCTTAAATGGTGATGATGCTATAAAATACAATGTCATGTGCACTGAAATGATAGACTCTCTTAATCCAGACATTGATATTATAGATTCCATCAAGGAGTTTGGGGATTTCAATGAAGAATTGAAATGGATTAAGTTATCATTATTTCATTTTCCATAAATAATTGTTTTTTATCTAACATTTCATATCAAAATCCAATTTATGCAGATTTATCTACAAAGAATGTTGTAAAGACCATTCAAGAATAGGGAATCCCACTATATCCTACTTATGCTGAATTTTAGGAGATACCAACTGAAAATCCAATGTTGGGAGATTCTTTAGATCATATGGTTATTGTAACTGTGCAAGCTCAGAAGAACACCCCTCCACAAGAAGTACTTACTCAAACTACTAGAGATGATAATACTAAGGCGGAATGTACTCAAGAAAATAACTTATTACTAAGTAAATTTCATTAACTATCATGATCATTATTTGGTTTTTTATTAACACTTATAGATAATAATAATTTTAAATTACCATTTAGAGTCATCGGATCCCATAGTTAGGTCTGAAGATGAAACCCCTGCATTAGCACAACCAACAACAGAAGATGAAGAACCTACTACATAGAAAAGAGAAGATCCAAGCACCTCCTTGAGTGATATGATTCTAAAATATGTTATTCCTTATGGTAGTGATTCTGATTCATAATTATAGATGTAATTTTCTCTCAGTATAATGCAGAAAAAAACATGGAAAAACATTTGGGATATAATTTTTGAATAGCCTTTGGATGAGTTTCCCTCATATTTTTCCGAATTCCAGCATTTTTTAGTATACTAGGATTTTTTGGATTTTATTATCACCCAGTTTACAATAAAACTAAATATATTGTTCACTGGTGGAAGAAAGAACACAATTTTTTGAAAGATCTTGTACAGGAAAAATTTATCACCAATTTTGAGTGTTTTTGAGCTACAGTATCTGAGGAAAAACTAAATCATAGAAAAAAATTGATGAAATTCAATTATAAAATCAATGATACAATGATGTAAATGAAAAATATTCAACAAAAAATGGACGTTTTCAACATAGGATTGAGAAACTGAACCAATCATTGGGAGAATCCCAATTATAAGGGTTAACTACCATCTCAACTAACAAATATACACTTTGTTAGGTCAAGGAGGCTGAAGCTTCTCAACTGACTGATCTTCAGTAAGCGATTGATAGGTCCTATGAGTTTATTCAACAAGTAAAGATTCAAGCTAAAATATTGTTGTAATATATGATAGAGAGACTCCATTATGTGGATATTCCTCCAATTATTCCATATAAATAAAAATGATTTTGTCTCTAGTTATGTATATGTTTTCATCCCTAATTTCTTTCTATAATTACAATATCAAAGATTATTTTCACAAAATGGCATATTTATATCAAATAATCATAAATACACTGACAGATATAAGGGCCCTTTAACATTTACATATGCCAAGAAGCATAGTAAGAACAGTTTTATTATTGATAGAGTCATATTGACAACCCTAAAAACTTTTTTCCTTTTGGATTTTTATTGCTCGATATTTCCTAGACCATATAGAGTATAGATTTACCGAGTTGAGACTCTACTTTTATCCAGCATTACCATCGCATGTTTTCAATCCGATGATTATCATGTCTCTTTTGGTTGGTGGTTTAAAGTCATTCTTGTCAAACTAATAAATCTAGTATTTTAGGTCTAAATGCTTTAAACAATAATTTTGAGACTAGAAATTTAACAAATCATGATGGTTATGATTATCTTGATATTTTCATGGATACTTTCAAGGGAAAACATGAGTCATTATTTTTTTATGGTCACCAAATCTAAAATTTAATGTATGAGAATATAGGATATCTCCTCTGAGAACAATTTTACCACTATTTGAAAAACCCCATTATGGGGGATGTATTATGCAGGGTCAGTTAGGGAATATTTTTTTTAAATACCAAGACATTATTTTTTAAAATAAATAAAGTAACTATATGAGTATAATGTAAGGAATCTTATTAAAATCCCTTTCATAAAGAGGGAGAATATCAATAAGCAGGTCATCCCACCAAGTAATTCCCTGGTAGATTACATTGTTAGAAAGACCATATGAAACCATATCCAAATATTGAAATCTTTTGGATGATAGGCCCATTATGTGGGATATTTATGTAAGGCAACTTAGGGGTACATACTGCATTTACAAGCAAAAGAGCTCTCAATAATTCTTACATTTCATTTACAAATAAATAAAAGGGTTTAAAATTTGGCTGTATCAAGACCATAGTGGGTGGTTTTTCCAAGGAATGTTATCTGAGAATAAAAGGGTCATTTTTGATGACATAGGATTATGAATGAGAAACCATTCCTACAAAAATTTGATGTGTGAAGGAAGTAATGTTTTTTAGAAATTGGATTTGTGATATTTTTCTATGTAGTTTAAATTCATGCATCAAGGAAATTATGTTGTGTAGTTTTCAGTAATGTATCAAGGACATTATGTTGTGCAGATTTCAGTCATGAAGTAAGGAAATTAGAGGGATTTATTTGAAGGACTTTATCTTTGAACAATGTTTTGTAAATCTCTAATTTCTGGGTAATTTTTCTGAAAATATACTTCTATATTCAGATAAGGGAAAAAATTTTATAAACTATGATTTGGGAATTTCTAGATCCAGATAATGATATGGAAGAATTGATAAAGGAATTATAGGAGATATTTTTGAAGAATGAAGTTACTACTATTTGATAAACCTATTATGGGGTTTGTATCATGCATGGCCAACTGTTGCATGTGCTGCATAACCAAACAATGGCATCTTTTGGCTAATAGGCCCATTATGTGGGTGAATTATGCAAGGAAACCTAGTGTTATGTACTTTATATTGAGTAATAATAGCTCTCAACTATCAGTCATTCTATTTCTAAAAGCCAAATAAATTTTATGAAGATTCAAATTTTCCAAAGTGCATAGTTTATTTTATAGAGAAAACACCTGAATATAGAAAGAGTATTTCCAGTCATGATTTCCAAAGAAATGGAGGAATATACTTTCTAAGAAGGTGTGATCCAAACATAATAAATATGGTGTCGGTAGTTTTTTAGGTCATAATACTAGGAACAAAATATTTTGGAAACAATGGATGAAATGTGGTCAATTAATCCAAGGTTATTTTAGAATGATTTGAAAAAAGTGAAGGGAAAAATGTGAACCATATTCTTGGAAACATTAAGGTTGAGAGGAAGGATATGGGAGAAATATGCAATGGATGGATTCTTTAAAATATTGGTTCATGCATACCATCATCAATCTTTTTATGGGACAGAAAAGGCCTCTTCCAAGAATAAAGTTACCATTATTTGAAAAACATGTTATGGGGGTTGTATTATACCGGTCCAACTAGAGAATATGCTACATAGCCAAACAGTAGAATCATCTGGCTGACATGCCTGTTATATGGGAGACTTATACAAGGCCACCTAGGGGCGTGTACTACATATTTAGGGAAAAGTGCTCTCAAGTATCAGAAAGTCTGTCACCAGAAGCTACAGAAATATTATGAAGATATGAAAGTGTTCAAGATTAGGAATATTAAATGTGAAAGGGGTAATGTCCAATACATAATGGAAGTGTTTGGACCAATATTTTCCATGAGTTCAGATTCCCATGCATAGAGTTGACTCATATGTATAATGGGGACATATTTTGTTTCCTTTAGGGGTTCTCTAAGAATAAGGACAAAAATAAAAGATCATGTATATATTTTGATCATATGTGGGAGATGGGAGAATTTTCTTTTATCCCATGGCTGGGACTAAGATTTAAGTCTTGGTTTTCACTATATATCTCAATGGGATGAGAATAAAGCCACACGTAGTTCTTATAGGTCCATGAATATTATTTTCATGTAGTGATGATGAAGATGAACTGACATGAATAGACTGAGATACTGCAGTTGGGCCTAAGTTAAAACCGAGACATCACTACATATCTTATTGGTACAAGAATCAAGCCACATGTAATTCTTGAAAAAGAATGTTCCACCACACCAATTGAGTTTGATGCGAGATACGGGGGGATTTTAATATAATCTAGAATAATGGTAAAGCTTAAGACACATGATGCTATGAAAATCAAACCATGTATTCTGCAAGAGTGCTCTATATAAGTTTGGTTCAGATACAGAAAAAGAGGAAATAAATTTCTTTATTGTTGCATATGGGCTCAAGATAGGAAGTCTAGGTGTCACTAAGTATCTCATTAGAATTAGAATCAAGCCTCACGTAGTTCTTGAACATGATATTTCTTATGTAGATCTGACTCACAAACACAAAGAATGGGGGAATTTTATTTTGTTGTGGATATGACCAAGATTATAGATCTAGGAATCTCTACATATCCCATTGGAATAAGAATCAATCCATACATAGTTGTATAAGAATCATGTAGTTTAACGCCTTTCAGTGAGAATGTAAGTCACCTGATGTGAAAGAAACATTGTGGCTGGACCAGGGGATAAGACCCATGTGTCACTACATATCTTGGTAGGGGAAAGAATCAAGATACAAAGAGTTATTAAAAAAGGGTATCCATATGTATATCTGATTCAAAAATAGGTAGAAATGGTTCTCATGTTCCATTAGGGAGTGGTAATGATGTGATTAATTCTTATGCATTGAAGCTAGTCATTTTTTTAAATAACCACAAGGAATTCCAATTTGTGGTATCTTGGGTAATTTATTAACAGTAAATAAAAGAGACATTAACTATAAAATTTAATGTTAGGTAGCGAGGAAAAATTGAATCATGTAGTTTAACATCTTATAACAAGGAAAAAGATGCTATGAATTTTAACATCGTGTATCATAGAAACATATGGTTTCCATGTAGTTTAATGTCTTGAAACTAGGACATGACTTTTTGTGATTAAAAAAATATTTCTTCAAGAATATTACAATGGTTATATTTGTAATATGTTTTCCATCCCTTGAGATTAGGGAATAGGCTCTATTAGATTGGAACTTATGTATGGAATGAGGTCATTTCCACTTTGGATCAATTTTTTGAGGTTTCTTTCCTGGCATCATTAGGGTCTTGAGGAAGAATACCAATTCTCCTTGAAGAAATGAGTGGAAGGTGAAATTTATTGTTAAAATCTCATGATATTCTATTCTGACAGACTTCTAAGTGATGCAAGGTATGAAACCAATTTTTGTCTAATCATTCAAGCTCATCAAATCACTTTTGAGACTATTCATATGTAGATAATCAGTCACAAATGGCATCTCAGAGTGATGACAATTTAATTTCAATAGGTAGAACTACTCTTTTCTTGTACACAAATGAATACGGGGTTGACCGTATTGTAGTACAAGTAATATTCTGATAATTCCACAAAGCAGGTAATAGTTTATCATGGAAAGAATTTTTATATTTATCCACCATCTTTTAGAGTATGTTCAATAGAGTATTGTTGAAAACCTCTACATATCCATCGGTTGTTGTATAGTAATGAGATGAATGGTTGTATTTGATATTGTTCTCTTGATATTTCTTATTTACCTTAGCAGAATGTAAATTGGTACTATTGTTTGTCAATATAGTATGAGGGAAACAAAAACTAGTAATGATATTAGTTTTGACAAAACTAACAATGCATTTGGCCATGAATTCCATGAGAGGTATTGCCTCAACCCATTTTTAGAAGAAATTAGTATTAGTAAGAATATACTTAAACTACTTAGTTAGAGCTGTAGGATATAGTCCAACTATATCCATTACCCACGTAGAAAATGGACAAGAGTTTTTAGCTGTATCTAGAATCTCCGGGGGTTTATAAATGACGTTTGCATGCATCTGGAAAGGATGACACTTTTTAGAGAAATCTTTGCAATCTTGTGTCATTGAAGGCCAAGAGTATCCAATCCTTCAGATTCGATCAAAAATCCAATGCCCAGACTGGTGAACACCACATGCTCTTGCATGTACTTCTTTCAAAACATCCATGGTTTCATCCCCATCAATGCATATGAGAAGAATTTTATCAAAGTATTATATTTAAAGGTTCTTATAGTGATATGGTCCATCATAAAGGGTGAAATTAACTAATTATTTCTGGATTTGTTCTCTTTTAGTTCTATCCAGTGGAAGTATCCCATTTTGGAGATATTCCATTATGGGTGTCATCCAATCTATCATATGACCATATGGTTCAGAAATGGGAACGATTTATTTGATTTCCTCTATTTTGATGTGGAAAAAAATATGAAACCACTCAATGATGATCGATACTAATGATTGTTTCATCCCAATTTAGATCTTCCAAGGCTATAGCTGTATTTCCCAATGCATCATCATGGGTATTTTGTGACCGTGAAACATAAGACAATGTTATATATGAGGAAAATTATTCCATTAACCCATGAAAATATTCACACAAGGGAATTATTTCTTCTTTTATAATGGCATAATCCTCATTTATTTGTTTTATTACCAAATCTGAATGTCCTTTCACCTTAAGGTGATCTACTGGTACTTGGAGTGATAATTACAGGACAGCAATGAGATCCTGATATTCTACCTCATTATTGGTACCACCTTCTAATAATAAAAAATAATATAGAAACACTTCTTTCTCTGGGGAGATAAGCAAAATTCCAACCCCGACTTTATTTAGTTTAGGTTCTTCCATTCTATTCCCTGTTGGAGTTCTAGAACCACCTTCAAAGTATATTTCCCATATTCATGGAATTTCATGAATAGAAAATATTTCTTCACCATGAAATTCAGTATTCAATGATGTCTCTTCCACATACAGGTGCTCAGTAAGGAAATCTTCTCAAGTTTGGTCTTTTACTGATTTTTGAGGCAGAAACTATATATCAAACTATTGCAAAATAACAACCCACCATGCTAGACATCCTCTAAACATAGGATTTATGAGGATAAATTTGATTGGGTTATTTCGATATACCAAGTGGACCTCATGATTCTGAAAATAGTTTCTTAATTTCTGAACTTCAAATATTAATGCTAGGAATCTTTTCTCAATATTTAAATATCAAGCCTCTCCGTCGAGCATGGTTCAACTGAGATAGTAAAAGCTATTTTCATTCCCAAAATCATTCTTTTGTGAAAGGAAGGTTCCCATTGATCACTCCAATTATATCCCATAAATAATGAGAAGTTTTCCTTCAATATGTGGCATAAATATTGGTGGGGTCAATAGGTATTTCTTGAGGGTATCAAACTCCTCTTGGCAGTCACTGGTCCATCGATATGTGTCCCCCTTTTTTATCAATTTGGTGAAGGTAAAACACCTTCCTACCAAATTGGATATGAGGCACCAGAAATAATCTGAGTGTCCTTGAATTCCTCTCAATTATTTCAAATTTTGAGGAGGTGACATGCCAAAGATAGCATTAATCTTCTCAGGATCAACTTTGATGTCGTGATGGTGTATAAAAAACAATAAATTTTACCGAATACACCCTTAAAGTACATTTCAAGGGGTTTATATTCAAATTATGTTACCAAATCTTGATGAATATGGTCTCCAAATCAATCAACTGATCAAAACATTGTTTGGAATTAACCACTAAATCATCCACACAGAATTCAATGAATTTTCTCAAGAAAGTTTTGAAGAATCTAGTGCATTGCATATTTATATGTCACACCATCATTCTTCATGAAAAAGGGAATTACCTAATAGAAAAATATTCCTTAAGGGGCTCTAAAAGATTTAGACTCCTCATATTATAGGTCCATTCAGATTTTTTATACCTATAGTTCCATCCATGAAGTAAAGATCTTCGTATCCAGTTGTTACATCAATCAAAAGATATGTGATTGGAACAAGAAAGTCATGTTTGGGACAATACTGGTTGAGATCTCTGAAATCAATGAAAAATATGATTTTTCTATTCTTCATTTTTATTGGGACAATATTGGATAACCATTTTGGATATTTCACCTCCCTCATAAAATAAAAATTGATAATCTTGTCGACTTCAGCCTCAATTCTCGAGGCATGAGTTGGGTGCATTCTTCTTGTTGCCTTCTTAAATCATTGATTCTCTTCTGGAAAACCCAAATAATGGGTGTCCACAATGGGGTCAAGTCCTGGATTTATATATATTTCCACGTAAACAAGTCTTTATATTTATTTAGAAATGAATTATACACATATTTCTTGTCAGAATTCATGGCCGCACTAATCAGAGTAGGTCATGGATCTTCTTTTTAACCCAGATTTATTTCTCTAATTTCATACACAACAGTAGAGACTCCTTCCTTGAATACTAGAGGGGTGTCCCTGAGATATTATTCTTCTTATTCCTCACATTTTACCTATTATATCTCCATTTGAAGGGTAGGTGATGAAGTAATAAATTCAAAGCTAGATGTTAGTCAGTATTTGGATATCCTAAATAAGAGGCAACCATTTCTGATCCTACTATTGATGAAGGGTCATCTTAGAGAATTGAATGGAAAATGATGGTTTTGTAATCAGCATCCATGTATTTATTGATTAATGTCACAACTTCTTCTAGCCTTGTTGATGAAGCAGAGACTTTCTGAAGTTCAGTATATGGAATAAAGACATCTTCATTTAATCTTATAACACTGTTTGGTAAATCAATAATTTCCCCCATGTTGTAAGACTCAATTTCCACAACTGACATTATGGAATTCACTAAATTTGTGCTTGGATTTTTTTCTACCCTTTCAATTTCATTGATAGGAATCACATAATCTACACTAAGATTCTTGAATGATCCTATAGAATGTCCCAATTTGACCATTGAAGCAATACTAGTGACATTGGTTGTATGATGAATGAATGGTCTTATGTTGATATAACCAATGCCTTCTAAGAAAAATGTTTTTGAATGATGTATCCTTTCAAACAACCATGATATATGAATTAGATAGAAGATCCCCTAACTAATATTTGATTGTAATCTCTCCAAGATGTGTGTATTAATTCTTTTCATAACCTTTTAACATCAAAGTGGAGGGAGATAAGTCAGATTTATTGAGACCTAACTGACGATGTGTATAGATGGGAATGAGGTTTAATCCTAATACATTATTAGTTAAGGCTCATAGAATTTTTATTTCATTAACCTTTCCAAATAAATACAAGGTCCTGATGTGTCCATGTAAAAAATCATCCTTATCTTAGTCAATGAAAGATATAACTGCATGAAATTATGTAGGATCATTCTCCGTATGGAATACCATAGAAGAAACTACCTCTATTTCAAACTCTTGAGGACTTTACAAAGCCTAAATAAGTGCTTCATAAAGATCCTTTGATAGATTCAAAGTATCCAAGATTGATAACTTATCTGGTATTTGGTATATATTATTCAAAACATCATACTTTTGGTCCAAAGGTATATGTTTTCTAGCATGAAGATGTGGTTTCGTAGGTGCCTTGGAAGTTGAGTATCCTAATGTAGATGGACCTTGTGTCAGGGTAGAAGTTAGAAATACTTCTACTCTTTTTGTATTAGGATTACTAGGTTTGTCCACCTACCGAGAAAGTGGCGATATAGCCTCTAATCAATCTTCCAAGATGATCATGTCGGAGAAGATCTTGTAATGTGTGGGAGAATTGCCTAGTTCTTGTTGAGCCCACTAAAGGGATCTCCCCTGAGTTTCTACTACATAAAAAGTTCGATTAGGGGTGTTATTAAAATATTGGCTTCTATCATACCCATGTCTTCCAATGTACCATCAACCTTGATGACTTCTTCCCCTTGTTCCATAATCAAATACCAATAATCCAGGTTCATTGTAAGAATAATCATATTCATAGGGGCCCATTAAGTGGATAACATTAAGGGAAACAAAGATAAACTCCTCATATGATGATGATTCTACCTAATAGGTTTATTCTTACTGTTTCATTCTGTGGGGCAGTGCCCATTCTTTTTAAATAGATGGAATGAAATCTTCCTAAGTTAGGGAAAATGTTTTCCTTAACATGATCTCATATTATCTTGAATGATCCTTATCCTTTTAATCATGTCACTTCCTTGAGTATTGGACTTTGGAGGAATAATCTTTTGATGAAAATGACTCGATTGTAATGGGAATAGAAGGAGGAAAATTCATTTGTTTCAATTGTGTTTTTAGAATGGAATGAGTTAGATTGATCATTTTCTTAACCATCCAATCATAAAATATATGTGAATTTTTTTTCTTTTAACTTTCTACCATTCACCTTCTTCCTCTGGATTGGTAATAGTAACACATGTTTTCTGGACTGATTATCTTTTTAATTTCACTTATCCAGAGTCCAACATCTTTTTCAAAAGGTCTTTGAAAACAAAAAACTCTTAAATGGAGTTCCCCAAAATTTTATGTAAGGTATAGAAGCTTTATAGATCTTCATATCCTTCTTTA
Source organism: Viscum album (assembly GCA_963277665.1). NCBI lineage: Eukaryota > Viridiplantae > Streptophyta > Magnoliopsida > Santalales > Viscaceae > Viscum > Viscum album. Next base: position 463,144,933 of record OY728135.1, read on the forward strand.
TTAGGTTCCTTCAGCCTTGGAAACTAAACTAAGTTGTTTTCCAAAGCTGACATGAAGTATCAAGGGACTTGGTTATTTTGAAAAGAATAGATATTATTTTTTATCTCCTCGAACTGTCTCTGGATTTGGTATTTTTTATCATCTTTATGTGAAGATTGTTTCTTTTGATGCTCAGAAGTTGGAGCCCTATGATATGATGAGGGATTTTAAGTAAAAGCAGGTACAGGTGATTGCTTTAGTGTAACTATACCAGCCTCTTATTTTCTAGTTCTCCTTCCAAAAGCTGATGGGATTACTCAAGATTTGGCTCTGATCACTGTTATGTAGTTTTCCACTTTTTGAGAAATCAAGGCCAAATCCCCAAACCCTCTTGTGTAGTTAATAGGGATTATAGGTGTGTGTAACTCATATGGAGGTTTGCAATAAAAATGGAAGCAACTCTTCTATATGGAGTGGTATAATCAATGAGTATGTTAATACTTTCCACCAAGCATTGAAATTTGAAACTCTTTCATTATATATTTTTCTGTAGTTCATAAGATTGAAGATTTTTGTATTCTATAGTGTTGAGATAAATTGGAAAAGGAATTTCAGATAGAGTTATACTCATCCAGTAATCGATCTAGACTGCAAAATTGTGTACTAGACAAAGGTTGGCCCCTACAGTGATTGCACAAAACATCTATGTTTTAATACTTCTTATTGTTGAGGGGTCCCCATAATGGAATCACAATGAGAAAAAAAATGCATTAAATGTTGCTCAAGATCACCCAAACCATTAAAGATTAGAAATATGGTATTCACAAAGTTTGGTGGGGGAGGAATCAGATCTACCCAGTTGGGGTAAGCCTTATTTTCTGGATTTATCAATAAATTTCAACTTTCCATAGCTTCCAATAGAGTTGTTAATGACTCAAAGGTAGTCATAAGAATTTGATGGATATCTGGCTGAGCTGGAACCTATATAGGTATAGTAGTTGCAGCTTGAACTAGTGCATAAACTGGTACGACTATTGGTGGTGGTTCTGCTGGTATGTTTCTTGTATAACCCATGAGGAAATACCTATAAGGATGTGTTTGACCCTATTATGGTTGTGTATCCAATGGAGGTAATTATTTATCCACATCATTAGTTGCAACAAACCCTCTTTGCTGAGGAGTTCCTACTAAAAGCACCAGCTAAGGATATGCTTGTGGAGGATGTTTGGTAGGAATAATGCTTCGAAGTAACTCTGTATTGAGTCTTCTTTACTCCTTCATTTCCTCCTCTTGCTGGGAAAATATTTCTTCAAGTGAAAGATATTAACCTTCTCTAGGGGGAAGGTGATACATAATGTGGCCTTTTCCGTTCTTCGTGTTAGGCTCCTTGAGAAAAGGTGGAAGTGGATTATTTGAGGGGATACCTTGATTCCAGAACAGTTGATTTTTTGTATGCACACCATCTTCATTTTCTTCAGTGTGGACCACATCAAGAACATGAAATTACTTTTCCGATTCCCCTAAACTAGAATCAATTTTTGGAGAATCTTCCATAATGTCATTAATGATATTCACTGATGTATAATGCATTGATGGAATTATATCAGCATCATTGTGATATCTCTTTCTTCTTCATTCTCTATGAGACTTTATTCTACTATTTTTTGGCCCTCTAAGAATAGTTTGATTGAAATTTATCTAAAAGGAATCCTCATATAGTTCATTTGTGTGTTCACCTTTTCTCTTCTTCCCTAATTGGTAGAAAAATGACTTCCACTATGGAGAAGATTGTGGATGTGAAAAAGCCCCCAGCCCTGTAGGCTGGGGTTGTTCCTATTCTTCTTCCTCAACCCTTTAGGCTCTGATTGTTGACTCTGAAGGTTGGGTTAAAAAATCCTCTATCCCTTTAGGATGGGGTGATTATTGAACAACTATGGATGTTATTAGCATATCTTCTCTTCTAATTTTATTAATTTTGGTCTGAACGTTGGTTGGGTGCATTATCCAGCACCCACTTAAATTTCATGTTTCAGAAGACCATTCTGCTATTTCAGATATTTGTGTGACCTGATGGATAACATCCTCTAATTGAGAATCCTACTCAATGTTTTCAAATTATTTTTGTAGAATCATCTCAATAGCTTACTCTATTTGGGCCTGACTTTGTTTAAAACCGATTGAGTCATTTCTTATTGAGAATCTCTATAATTTGTTTTTCATAGTCGGCCAAAGGAAAAAACATTTCATGAATCTAATTTAGATGATCTTTTTTTATTTTGGATTATAGTAAAATGAAATGATTCATGTTCACCCCATCCTCCAATATGAACTCCATACAGGGTTTCTAAAATCAATTTTTGCAACCTCTTAAATGCATTGAGGCATGCATGTTGAAGGGTCTCTTGTTTCTTCTCAATCCTTTGATGTCGAGAAACTTATAGAGATTCCAAGACAATTTGGCATTATAACCCTTCTATTACCTTGACATGATTTTGATATTCATCATAAGGTAATATTTTGGCTTTCAGATGAATAATAGGCTTCTATATGTTGAGGTAGATATCATGAATACAATCTTCCATCAACATCTATGAATTTTTTTGATAGGTTGTCAAAGGCCATAACATAACTAGTATTTCACCCTTGGACCATTTTTTTATCATATTCAACATATGTTCTTCATATTTTACTAGAGTTTTCTCAAATATTTTGACTAAAGTGGATGGTTTCTGATTTTTTTATCACAAAAATGAAATAATTTGGTATTTCCTCTGCTATATTTGGAGGAAAATTACCCAAGGGAGGTTTAGAGAATGTTTGTCTCCTTGGGATATCTTCTAGATGAGAAATTATTTCACCTTCCAATAACAACTCATCATAATTGACTAGACTTATGTTTGAAAGTGCCTTAAGATAAAATGTCTTTCTCATCACTACATTGTTAGTTGGATAATTTTCTTGACAATGTGAAACACTACTACAAAGAGAACTTTCACAGCGAATGCCATCATTGGGAGGACCACCATGATGGATTACATTAGGGGATAAATCCTCTTTCTCATTGGTCTTCTATCCACACAGTGGGTTTCCATGACTCACATCTAGAGATAGATTCTCAAGACTGACTAAATATTCATGAAGACAGTCTTCATGATGAATTGTATGATGAGGAACTTCAAAATTAATGTCATTACTCCCATAATTTGGGAATGGGAGGGTAAAATCTTGAGCTGCAACAGATAAATGTCTGAGGGTCAATAAATACATAATTGAGAGGATCCAAATTAAAGATGGAATATTGATTCTCCAACTTTTTTTGGTGACATTTATTCCTAAAAACCCTCTTACACATAGTTGGGGACACTTTCTGGGAAAAGTGTTTATCATGAGAAGGTGTATGTGCCTGCTTTGGAGTGGCTTCTAGAAAAGACTGTTTATCTTGAATTGGAACAAGTGTATGTGCCTGATCCAGTTGTCCATATGATATGGGGGAGTATGTAACATAACCCCCCCAGGACTAGAATAGAGTTTTGTATCTTCTCTAAGATGGAATGCTGGTGAGTCATCCCGAGTATGGGGACATATTTATGTGTCCATCCCTCTAGTACTGTTGAATTTACTATTATTATATTATAGTATGCTTCTAGGAAATGGGAAAGAATTTATGTATTCCCATTCACCATTGCTAAAATGTATTTGGTGACTTCAGCGGCCAAGACAGAAATATACATCCATTCTATATCTAGAGTAGGTATATGTACCTGCTCCTGTATTCCCTTTCCTATCAGTGGATATTGACAGTACTCATGCATGGGTGCAGAGTGTTGTGTCTGCCCCATGTTTGTCATCAGAGCATTACAAATGACTTCTCCAGGTGCTTTCAAACAATACTATTGGAAGGCTTTATGGATACTGGAAGGTGTATGTGCCTTCCGACTAATTTCCACCACATTTGGTTGGAGAGCTTCCTTGAATGCATCCATATGAGTCTTCTAGCTGACAAGGTTAAGGAGGACAAGTGTATGTGATTGTTTTTTTGTTTTGCACCAATATATGTTGATGGAATTCTCCTGAGGAAGAGAAGGTAGGAACATGTTCCCTATTAGCTGATTTGTGTCCCTGAGGGTTCATCTTGTGTTCCCAGGTCTGAGGGAGTTGGGCTGGATAGCTGAAGATAACACCCTCATCATGTTTAGGGTTTACTGCCGCACAACATTGGTGGTGGTTATTGTTGGAAGGATCCCTTGGGAAGGACCATTATATTTTTGGGATGAGTCCATGGGTGGCCTCTTGGTCGATCTCCCATGAATAAGGGATGCATTAGAGATTTTTTTCTAGGGATAAACTCCTAAAATGGTTGAAGATGGTGGCTGGTATCATCTTCTTCTGGACCATCGGTCATCATTGACAGGATGACCAGGGGTTATTCTTGATTTGGATGGAATTTAAGGTAACCTATAAGGTTGGGATAGTATCGTGTTGATGGTACTCTCGAACCAATGTATCGGAGACCCAGTGTTGAAGATGTTGATTTGGTGACAAAGCCCTTTGAGCGGATGAGGATCTAACTTGAGCAGCAGTTGCGGCATTCATGGGTGAAAAATTTAAGGAAGCGATTTGGAATGAATGGAGTTACTAGAAAGAATGTTCCTATATATATGAAAAATACAAACCATGAACTCCAGTAAAGTATTATATTTTAGATGAACACAAGCATGATTGATTACCTTGTATGGCCCTCTTTTAGAAATTGATAGGGGCCTAACATATGGGTAACACAATCATATTGGTTAAGGATTCATGTCAGGTTCATCGTTTTTTTTTCTCCCCAGAATGTGTGTTACACATTGTAATTACTACTTCTAAAAAGTTTCCATTTGATTTATTTATGGAACTAGAAACACCCAAAGGTTCTGTATCTAAAGGAACTAGCATTTTAAAGGTAGTCATTTATTAGGTTTATTTACCTATGATGATTAAGAACTCACATTGGTAGAGAGGATTGGAGGTTAGACTCATCACACCCTTTTGGGGGGAATTATTACCTACTATGGGAATCTCTTATGGATTTAAAAATATGCTCATGAATCCTTATTAATTTACCAAGAATAATGTTGGTTTCCCTTGAAATTTTCAATCTATTATTAGAATGTGTGGAATTTATAATCATTCATATGTATTCTAAGTTCTTCATCAATATAGATAACCATATGTATTTGAGGTTCTCTATAAGTGGTATCCTTTGAAATATTACTTTTAGATTCTTTAACCGTTGTTACGATGCTGCTAGTTTTTAATCCACTTTGTGGGGCACTCTGGAATTTATCATCACCCAAGTATAGGGAAGTTTGTTTTCATGTTGGGATCATACCCATAAATGGGGTACCTACATATCCTCATGAAAGGAATGAGAACCATCATAGTTTTCTTCCACATAATGGGACACATCATACCTTTTAAGGTTGTGTGATAAGGATATAAATGTACAGTTTAATGTCATGTGGTAAGGACATCTAGGTGGAAGGTTCCTAGCCAAATCTTGGAGTAGGACTTATACCTAAGAAACCCAAAAAACCTAAAAAGGATATGAGTTTCTAAGTTGGATTAGACCCTACTTAGAATGTTTCCCAAAAATAAAATGGTTGATTTAGAGTGTGGGGTTCGAACCTCAGGGATGCTTCCTATATATCCCTCATTGATGGGAATCAAAGCCCATATAGTTCACTACATCTCATAGGGAAGTATACCCTTTGAGAGAAATAGATTGGGGCTTACTCCTAAAGATAATTCTCTTGTAACAGGTTTCATAATAGATGTCTTAACTCATTGATATTCAATGGGGACTTAATTAGGGGATTATTCATAAGGATAATTCCTGAAAAAAGGGACTTAGGTTTGGACTCCTGAGAAGGATTTCCATTGATCTCGAGCCCAGAATGAAGGCTTCCAACATGTCCCAATTAATGTGGGTATAAAATTTCTCATATTTCAATATAGGAGGTGGATTGTGAGGATGTTATGATCATAAAAAATCTCTAATACAATGCAATTCATGCTCAGTTTGAGAAATAATTGAATGTGAATGATTCAAAAAACCACACACTTTCTCCTCCACTGATGGAAGATGTCATGCCTACCTTGAAAGAAAACATGGTGACGGTGAACAAGGGCATGGATCAATGAACCTTTCAATGTGTAATGAAAGTTAAGGTCATTATGTCTAGATTGAATGTCTAAGGGATTATTACAGGAGGGATTCCCTAAAATCGGTCCCTTGTTGGAAGTAGGATATCATTTCCTATGTCAAAATGAAATGCAAGCAAGAATTGTACCTTCCTTACTAGGGACCCGATGGTCCGAGTCTTAGAGACTAGAAGGGGGGACATATCCCGAACCCTAATCCTTTAAACTGATAACTTTCCAAAACTATTTCTGGGGTAAGGGTCCATGTGACTATAGATATACAAATCTAAAAATACCCCAAGTATCTGGACTTCCTTATAAGACAATTGTGGGAAACCTATGACTTTATATATACAAACCCCAATGATAGACACACTGATGTGTATTTCCCAATGTTTTGGTAAGTCATAAGGTTTTTTAGAGGTTTTAACTTTATCTCTTTCAGTAAAGGGAGAAAATGAAGGAGAGTCCCCTACATGGGTGGATTAGAATAGGCCTTCCAATATTGCTCATGTAAGAGGTCCACAGAGGTCCTCTATATAAGTATGTTGCATAGGTGTACCATGTATGTTTTACCACATAGATCCTAGTAAGAACTGAAAAATTATTAACAAAGGAAGTATAAGCCTCTGAGATCTTGATATTCCTTAGGAAATGGACATGAAACAACAACACTTGGGTGAGGTTTTAACTTAAGCACCCTGGGTGTCCCTTGATTGCCTCATAATCATCCCGTGTAGGTCCTTGTTTAAGGAAAGAACCATGCATAGATGAAATATTCATATGGAAGGAGGTTCCTTAATAAAATGTTTTGTATAAGAAACTATAAAAGGATCTTGATTTTTCTTATCGCATCTAATTCTTTCCTCTATCACTTTTTTAGAGAGCTGTCTAAGAAAATTTGGGGGACTTGGGAAAAAGAGCTACATAATGGGAGCTTCATGAGTTCTTACAACTTTTTTAGTTAGAAAAGTGGTGAACCCAAGGGGCCTTTTTATGGGAATGGATGGGGGATTGTCAAAAGGATATCATCTGTGTAGGTCTTTGGCATTATTCCATAATGTATCTCTTATGAATAGGGGTGATATAATTATTCTTCCATGTAAGCCTATGACATTGGTCCCCAGCGTAGGTGATCAGTGTAGGGGGCTATGCATTGGGTTTCATAGACAGAACCTACATTGGTCACTTGATGCGTAGATGTTCCTCATAGATCCCTTGAACTATTTCACTTAATTCACCATTTTTTGTTACATTAATATATCCAAATAGCTTCTTAATAATCATTTTTCCTTAATTTATAAATAAATCAAAAAGTATCCACCACTAAGACATAGAGTACCCAAGGCACCTCCACCAAGTACATAATGGTGCTTGAAACAAGCCATTATATGACCACCTCACTGCCCTCTTCCTTTGAATATCTAACTTTCATTCAGAACTCCAATTGAAAATAAATTTTCCCTTAAGATAATACTCCAATATTAGAATCTAAATCCAAAGCTTAAAATTTTAAATTTCCCCTACTCTAAATTTGTAAGAGTCCAATTACACTTGATTTTTCTAATACGTAATGATTTTGGTCATTAAGGGATGTTTACATGGAAATCATACATAGAATTTTATTAAATATGTAAATAAAATCCCTTACATAAAGATATATAAAATAATTATATTTCAAATACAAAGGACTAAACACTATTTGGGGAGCTTTTTCTAACAAGATTTTCATGAAGGTGATGTTGGGTAAGTATTCAAAGTCCATGTGGGAAAAATTATTTAACATATATGAAGGTTCTTAAAAGGTTAAATATCATAATATTAAAGTACTTTGGAACAAAAATGAAAACTTTATTATGCATCCAATTGAAATCATTGATGTATTTATTGACCATGTGAACGTGCTTGTCTAAGACATGCATGGACTTGGAAAGATTCTTGAAGATGTTAATATTATTATGTTAATACTATGAAAGTTATCTTATAATATCAATAAAAAGGTTCTTGAGACTGAGTAGTGATATTCTAATATTGTTTCATTAAATTAATTTCACTGAAGTATCATATAAAATATAATGAGGAAAAATAATTATGCACCTATAGAAAAGGATACATCAAGGGAATTTCTTTTAAATCAACGAAGAATCTCACCTTGTATGATGATCTATAAAAAAGGATGTTTATTTTTTTATTTATTTTCCTTTTATCAAACCAAAAAATGGGATGTTAAAGTTCCCACTTAAATTAATTTGTTGTGGAATGGTTGGTCACCTCACTACAATGTGTCTAAATATATCCAAGGATAATGAGGAATATGAAAAAAAAACAAACAAATTCTCAAAGAGTGTGAAGGGAAAAAATAATGAGAATAATTTCATAAAAAATAAGAACCTAATAAAATAATATAAATGTGGATCATATCAATAAAATTTTTAATTAATTGAGAATCATAAGGACCATAGTGTACAAGTATTGTAGAGACCCGAAGCTTGACGTACATGAACATTACATTACTTTCGCGGAATACGTAGTACATAACAAAAACACACAAACAAGGATCGTAATAGTTTAGTGTCTTTGGAAACTCGGAACGTAATCTTCTAATTGTGGTGAAAGATCTTCAACATCTCCCATAAAGATCTTCTTTTTTTTATACCTAAAACCTTTCTTCATATCCTGGGGAAAAGAAAACATAAAAGGGTGAGCTCAAATTCTCAGTAAGGGTAAACAAAAGAAATATCCATCACATCATATACATAAGAACATAGCTTTTGGAAATCTTAACCTGCAAAAGAGCTCATAATATCATAACGTGGGATAAATCATGGCAGTGAAATGTAATCACAATAATCTAACTTAAAACATGAAACTTTGTGGCATACACACATAATCATAGAGAATCATTTCTTGTTAGTCAAGACTCATTGCCAAGACTATCTTAGTGGACAAAGTCCCTTTCTGAATCAAGTAACCCTCGTTTCAGTCCTATTTCACTGAACCGGTATAACCTACCATTCTAGCCATGTCTATCTCATGAGATATAAAATCTTTACCCAATGAATTGGAGGGAGATATAGGTCCCACCCATCTCTTAATGATACCATTCTTATGTGTGCCACAAAATCCTAAAACATACATCATTGCATAACCCATGTAATAAAAATGGGAATCTTAAACATCGTGACATCATAAAATAATTCATATAAGATAAATTAATTAATAAAAATAATTCCATCACAAATAATCAAATCAATATAATAATAGGGATAAAAATAGAACCCTTTATTATCTTAGATAGAAAATAATTTTGATAAAACACTTGAACTCCATTCTTGAGGAAAATATCTTTTCTTCTTCAAAAACACTTTTCCATTCTTAACATGTCGTACAATTATAAACTAAAATAATTTGATTAAAAATAAACTTTAAAAATTGTAAAGGAAGATTCTTGGAAATAATGTTTTAAAAATCCATTCATGCCGTATAAGTTAAGAAAAACATTCTTCGTACTTTTGTCGGAAAAGTCAAAAAATACCTCGTACGAAAAATGACAAAAGATTCCTTTCATATCCTTTACTAAACACTCACCAAAGGGTAAAATTGGATTTAAACATTTTTTGGTGGATGGAAATAATATTACATATTGAGGAAACATGGATTTGGATGACAAAATACACCCCAGTAAATACTAAAGTATAAACAATCTCGGAAAAAAATGAGATTGTGATATTTCCCTTACCTTAGGTCCGACTTGCTTTGTAAGTGTCTGAACCTCCTATATAATGATTTAAATCATGTTATTGACTTATTCCAGAATCATATTCATTTTTATTATATCATATATGATCCACTTATGACTTTATATTACCCGTTCTTTTGTAAATTCATGTTAAAGTAGCGTTTTGGGTAAAATCGTCTCATTTGTCGTTCGTGTTTTTAACTTGTAATTATTCATATGATTACTTAGATCATGATTACTTAATTCCAGAATATAAAACATGATTTATATATATATATTAAGAATATACATATATAATAAATCAGTAAATGGAAACAAATACACCGTTCATGGAGACGGTAGTCCGTACGTACGCATGAACGCTGTTTTCGTTTCCTTATTGAATTGAATGGAATTAAGTAGATGACATAAATATAAATAATTCCAGTATCATTATTATGTCATATATTTCATTAGTACTTATTATATATATACTTTATAATCATTCATGAATGGTTAATCATTGATAATGAATCTCATCGCGTCGTGGAGACGGTAGTCCGTACGTACGCACGAGCGATGATATCATTCCCATGGTCGTGGAATTGTGTTGAAGTGTATGTATACTATTTCAGTATCAATATCACTTTATAATAATCATATATAGTTACTAATTAAACCATTATACTCATCCAATTAAGGTTGTGGCAGAAAATAGATTACACCACGGCGTGGAGACGGTATTTCGTACGTACGCACGCGCGGTGATTTCCTTTTTCCATAGGATGGATAGAAGGTTAATTAGAGTTGTTTCATATTTATAATAACATATAAGTATGTAATTAATACTGATTTTATTACTTTATCATGAAACAACTAAAGAAGAATAAGTTGAAGAAGAAAAAAAAATTGAAAAGGTCGGTAATGGATATTACCTCTTCTTTGAAACGCCTCTTTGAATCCTCCACTTAGGGAACTAAGATTGGTCTTTGAAGAAGACCAGGACCTCTAGGATTATTCTAGGGAAGTGGAGAAGGGATTTTGGAAGATTTTGTTTGATCTTGAGTTCTCAAATTGGTGTGAGGAGGAAGGGGGAGGAGGAACCCTTTTATAAGGGAGGAGAGGGGCACCTTAGGAATATCTCAAAATATTATTTTATATTAAAGTCAAAATCGGTTTATAATGGTTCAAAAGGGTCTTATTTCGAAGCTAAAGTGGTGATGGGTCTAAATCCTATCATCCAATAGGATTTAGACAAGTTTAGGGTATTATTTTAACCTTATCAATTAGATTTAACTCTAAGTTAAATAATTTAACTTTTACCGTGTCTTTTTGTTTTCTTTCACTATATGGTTAATACACTTACTATAACTTGCCAAACGAACCCCATATTGTTTATTATTAATATATATATCCTTATCTAAGTCATTTTTCCGAACCTTAGATTTTTAGGAATAAAATAACAATTAATAATATAATATTTGATTTAAAAACTATTTTGTGTCAATTTTGACACTATTTGATATATGATTTTTGTGAAAGTCATAACAGAATTATATGTTCGAATCAAGTTGATTAAATCAACACTAATATATCATAGTAACCTATAAAATTAGTGTAATTCATAAAAAGTCTCAAATTAAATTCATTTGAGCATTTATAACATCAATTATGTTAATATTTCCTTAAAAGGGTAATTACTGCATCATCGTTGTGTCATAAATAAATTAATTTATTTAAAGTCTAAAAATTATAAATAAAATATCATTATGTAGGAAATAGTTTTAGATTTCTAATGAATATTTATAGTCGAATTTATCTTATGTATAACCCCATATTAAAAATGTTTTAGTTATTAAACTTTGATTTTAACTATTTTAACTATTCATTAAATAATTTAATAATAAATGTCATAATCTAATCCAAGTGGACCTAAATGGTCATATTATATTCATAAGGTTTTTTTTGGTCGAATTACACTTATCCAATAGAATTAGGACATGTGTTAGGGTAATAGTAATATCATATTTACCCTTAGTTACCCTATTTACTATTAACCGTGGTAAAAAAAAGTAAAAAGTTACTATTCACCAAAAATTATTTTCATCTCATTGAACCACATTTTAGTCCTTGATATTAACCGTGTCTGTCGGATTTTCGAAATTCCATTCACAGAAGCGGTAAAATTATGTTTTATGCAAAATTCAGTTTTTAACCTACCACTTAGTGGTTTCACTATTCATCGAAAATTGAAAGTTTTCAGAAAAACACCAAAAATTAGGCCTAAGCTATATTTGATATTATGAACTCAAAAATGATGTCTATTTTACCAAATTCAAAACATATCAGTTGCATTAACTAATTTAAAAATTAATTCTCGTCGTCAAAACAAATAGCGTGTTTTTAAGAGATAATAACTATCAAAAGATTGACACTAGTTTATAACTGGTTTAAATGTGAAATTACATCCAATGACCAACACTGTATTAAATTGTAAAAATATATTCTAAATATACTTTAAAACCACTCAAATTAATAATTTATCACTATTAATTATTTCGATTAAAAAAGTTGTTTTTAATTAAAATTTAGTAATTTTCACTATTCATCAGAATATGAAAGTTATCCGAAAAGTACCAAAATTTCACCTTAGGCTAAATTCGATACTCTGAATCCAAAAATGAATTCCATTTTGAGAGCTAAAATTTCTAAAATTTTAAAAGGTGGTTATTACTATTCATAACGGCTGGCTATAATAATATTTTAATAGCATATCGTTGTTTAGTGAAACTCGGTATTGCGTACTACACACGCTATCGAGGAAGGTCGCGATTGCGTGTAATGCGAGGAAAGTCAAGGATGCGTGTTGTGCAAGCTCCTTTTGGTGTAGAGTACAACACAAGACATTAGTGAAATAAAAAAGAATATTTTTCATAAAATCTCGGGCTGTTACATTCTACCCCCCTTAAAATGAATTTCGCCCTCGAAATTCGTCGGGGTTATAAATGGTTTAATATTCGAGAGTTTCTTTAATAGAAACCCACATCGTAAAAAGGAATACCAAAACTTGGCTTTAAAAACTAAAGTATGAAATGTAACGATTACCCAAATAAACTAATCACTGGGTTTCCACATAGGTGAAAATATGGATATGGAAGAAAAATCTAACCATCATGTTCTGATGGAGAGTGGTAGAGAACATGGCTATGGAAAAGCCAACAATCACAAATCCATAAATTTGTGACGATCTAAGGTACCATCTGATTCATCAGGTATAAGATCACTAGGACAACATTTTTGGTTTTCAAGATCATTTCCCTAAAGTTGAAAATTTGAATTAGAATAAATACTTTCTTTATTTTGGTACAATCTCACTGTTGTTCATGCCTTGAACAATTTCAACTACATCTCTTAAATAAATGAAGTTGAATTTGTTATTCGTGAAGTGCTAGCAGATCATGTGATAGAATGATGGGTCATTCCATCTGTCTCAAACAAAAGGTTAGCAAAAATTATATACATAAGTTGATCTATAGTGAGATTAATCACATATGGTTCCTAAAATGGACTTATACTTCATATATCATACTGCTTAATAAAACTAGTTTCTACTAAACAGGGACTTCCTGTAGGCCAGTGGTAGGCGATAAAGGCCAGTCGCACTTCGGTTGTGGGTTCGATTCCCACAGCCTTGTCCGAAGCGATGGGCTGTCGCCCGTCCTGCAGGTTGTCCTTTTTCTAAAACTACATTACTATAACATCCCATCAATAATATCGAAAATCTTCTATCCTTAAACAATACTAACTTATGTCCAACATAATCCATTCTTATCTTTAGGCTTATCTATAATACTACAGTCCACTCTCATAATATAGTGAAAACGATTACCAGAGATTTAATACTGTCGTTAATCCCCATATATCATAAGATATGTTTTTTTGGTAACATTCCAAACATTCAAAGTCCTTAATCATGTATTCTCTTGAATACCTTAGTGAAAACATGAATGCAGTTTAAAGTTAACACTTTCCACATACCAAAATCCTCAAAATTCTATATACTCAAACCATGATATCACTTAGTCCTTATATCAATCATGAGCTCATGAATACTATTAAACATTTCATTTTCTCGTTTTCCCTTCATTATGCGCATATCATCTTATTTCCAAAAAATATCTCAATCACTTTGAATACCACATCAATAAATATTGCAATACTCAATGATACAACATTATTTTGGAATCCCATTACATAAACACTTAATCATTCCACCACATCGTTGTCATATTCAACATTTCCAATAGTGATCGCATGTGACTTCCCTTTGTCCTTTGCCTTCAGTGGTTGCTCATGTTGATCATCACTAACCCTTGGATTAGGGAATTTATTAGCATAATTCCCCATTTCCTTGCACTTGAAGCATTGAAGTGTTGGTGGTGCGTTCTCTGCAGTGTTTGCTTTATTCACATCATTAGAAACCCTTTTTCCATTACTTCGACACTCAGCTGCTCGATGACCTTCTTTTCCACACTTAAAAAATTTTCTAATCCCTTTAAGACAATCTCCACCATGCTTCTTTCCACACTTTGTGCATAAGGAAACATTCATCTTCTTTTCACCATTATTCTGAGATTTCTCCTTGAACTCCATCTTTCGTTTCTTGTCAAAACCATGAGATGGATATGTAACACCAACTTCCATTTCTACCTTGATAGCACAACGCACAATTTCTTCATAGCTACTGAAGTCTCTTATAGCTAATGCCCTTCGAAGACTTGGTTTTAAGCCACTGAAAAATCGATCAACTTTACTTTCAGGTTGGATGATAATGCCAGATGCATACCTTGCAAGTCTTGTAAAATTCGCTTCGTATATACCAACAGATTCATCATCCTTTTTCTTTAGTTCAAGAAACTCCTTCTCCATCTTTGTTCGAAGAATACGAGGGAAGTAATTATTGAAAAATAAGTTCTTGAACTCGTCCCATTCCATGGACTCAATTTCATCTATTTGCCTTGTATTCTTGATAAGATTCCACCATTGATCAGCTTCACCTTCCAAACGATATACTGGTAAGATGACTTTATCATGTTTAGAACATTGAAGAACTAAAAATATCTTTTCAGTGGTACTGATCCATTGTTCAGCAACAAGTGGATCAGAAGACCCACTGAAAGAAGGTGGACGTTGCCTCATGAAGGACTCAATAGAATATTGTTCCCTTCTCTGCTCATTTGGAAGTCCAGAATGATTCATAGCTTGTGTAAGTATAACAATAAGATTTTTCACTCCATCTCCCATAACATTTGTTTGTTCAGGAGGACAATCATTGCATTGTCCATTGCATTGATCAACACGGTTCCTTCGGGTTCCAGCCATCGTCTAAAACACAAAAAGAATAGTGTGAGAGGCAAAAATCATGCTAGGGAAAACAACATTATAAAGGGGGAGTATCCTAAATATCTAACTTCCTAGGTTAAATTCTAAGATCGTTACCGTAGTTATATGACTGTATCCTATACGTATACTTATCCTTAGGGACATCCCTAGAAAAACCTTATAAATATCTCTAGGGATCTCACTAAAGTTCTTGCATCCTAGTTTCCAAAGGTTGACTAAACCTTTCCTCTGATACCAACTGTAGAGACCCGAAGCTTGACGTACATGAACATTACATTACTTTCGCGGAATACTTAGTACATAACAAAAACACACACACAAGGATCGTAATAGTTTAGTGTCTTTGGAAACTCGGAACGTAATCTTCTAATCGTGGTGAAAGATCTTCAACATATCCCATAAAGATCTTCTTCTTTTTTATACCTAAAACCTTTCTTTATATCCTGGGGAAAAGAAAACATAAAAGGGTGAGCTCAAATGCTCAGTAAGGGTAAACAAAAGAAATATCCATCACATCATATACATAAGAACATAGCTTTTGGAAATCTTAACCTGCAAAAGTGCTCATAATATCATAACATGGGATAAATCATGGCAGTGAAATGTAATCACAATAATCATAACTTAAAACATGAAACTTTGTGGCATACACACATAATCATAGAGAATCATTTCTTGTTAGTCAAGACTCATTGCCAAGACTATCTTAGTGGACAAAGTCCCTTTCTGAATCAAGTAACCCTCGTTTCAGTCCTGTTTCACTGAACCGGTATAACCTACCATTCCAGCCATTTCTATCTCATGAGATATAAAATCTTTACCCAATGCATTGGAGGGAGATATAGGTCTCACCCATCTCTTAATGATACCATTCTTATGTGTGCCACAAAATCTTAAAACATACATCATTGCATAACCCATGTAATAAAAATGGGAATCTTAAACATCGTGACATCATAAAATAATTCATAAAAATAATTCCATCACAAATAATCAAATCAATGTAATAATAGGGATAAAAACAGAACCCTTTATTATCTTAGATGGAAAATAATTTTGATAAAACACTTGAACTCCATTCTTGAGGAAAATATCTTTTCTTCTTCAAAAAAACGTTTCCATTCTTAACATGTCGTACAATTATAAACTAAAATATTTTGATTAAAAATAAACTTTAAAACTTGTAAAGGAAGCTTCTTGGAAATAATGTTTTAAAAATCCATTCATGTCGTATACGTTAAGAAAAACATTCTTCGTACTTTTGTCGGAAAAGTCAAAAAGTACCTCGTACGAAAAATGACAAAAGATTCCTTTCATATCCTTTACTAAAAACTCACCAAAGGGTAAAATTGGATTTAAACAATTTTTGGTGGATGGAAATAATATTAAATATTGAGGAAACATGGATTTGGATGACAAAATACACCCCAGTAAATACTAAAGTATAAACAATCTCGGATAAAAATGAGATTGTGATATTTCCCTTACCTTAGGTCCGACTTGCTTTGTAAGTGTCCGAACCTCCTGTATAATGATTTAAATCATGTTATTGACTTATTCCAGAATTATATTCATTGTTATTATATCATATATGATCCACTTATGACTTTATATTACCCGTTCTTTTGTAAATTCATGTTAAAGTAGTGTTTTGGGTAAAATCGTCTCATTTGTCGTTCGTGTTTTTAACTTGTAATTATTCATATGATTACTTAGATCATGATTACTTAATTCCAGAATATAAAACATGATTTATATATATATATTCAGAATATACATATATAATAAATCAGTAAATGGAAAGAAATACACCATTCATGGAGACGGTAGTCCGTACGTACGCATGAACGCTGTTTTCGTTTCCTTATTGAATTGAATGGAATTAAGTAGATGAAATACATATAAATAATTACAGTATCATTATTATGTCATATATTTCATTAGTACTTATTATATATATACTTTATAATCATTCATGAATGGTTAATCATTGAGAATGAATCTCATCGCGTCGTGGAGACGGTAGTCCGTACGTACGCACGAGCGATGATATCATTCCCATGGTCGTGGAATTGTGTTGAAGTGTATGTATACTATTTCAGTATCAATATCACTTTATAATAATCATATATAGTTACTCATTAAACCATTATACCCATCCAATTAAGGTGGTGGCGGAAAATAGATTACACCACGGCGTGGAGACGGTATTTCGTACGTACGCATGCGCGGGGATTTCCTTTTTCCGTAGGATGGATAGAAGGTTAATTAGAGTTGTTTCATATTTATAATAACATATCAGTATGTAAGTAATACTGATGTTATTACTTTATCATGAAAAAACTAAAGAAGAAGAAGTTGAAGAAGAAAAAAAAATTGAAAAGGTCGGTAATGGATATTACCTCTTCTTTGAAACGCCTCTTTGAATCCTCCACTTAGGGAACTAAGATTGGTCTTTGCAGAAGACCAGGACCTCTAGGATTATTCTAGGGAAGTGGAGAAGGGATTTTGGCAGAGTTTGGCCGAGCTTGAGTGCTCAAATTGGTGTGAGGAGGAAGGGGGAGGAGGTACCCTTTTATAAGGGAGGAGAGGGGCACCTTAGGAATATCTCAAAATATTATTTTATATTAAAGTCAAAATCGGTTTATAATGGTTCCAAAGGGTATTATTTCGACGCTAAAGTGGGGATGGGTCGAAATCCTATCATCCAATAGGATTTATACAAGTTTAGGGTATTATTTTAACCTTATCTTAGATTTAACTCTAAGTTAAATAATTTAACTTTTACCGTGTCTTTTTGTTTTCTTTCACTATATGGTTAATACACTTACTATAACATGCCAAAAGAACCCCAAATTGTTTATTATTAATATATATATCCTTATCTAAGTCATTTGGCCGAACCTTAGATTTTTAGGAATAAAATAACAATTAATAATATAATATTTGATTAAAAAACTATTTTGTGTCAATTTTGACACTATTTGATATATGATTTTTGTGAAAGTCATAACAGAATTATATGTTCTAACCATGTTGATTAAATCAACACTAATATATCATAGTAACCTATATAATTAGTTGAATTCATAAAAAGTCTCAAATTAAATTCATTTGAGCATTTATAACATCAATTATGTTAATATTTCCTTAAAAGGGTAATTACTACATCATCGTTGTGTCATAAATAAATTAATTTATTTAAAGTATAAAAATTATAAATAAAGTATAATTATGTAGGAAATCGTTTTAGATTTCTAATGAATATTTATAGTCGAATTTATCTTATGTATAACCCCATATTAAAAATGTTTTAGTTATTAAACTTTGATTTTAACTATTTTAACTATTCATTAAATAATTTAATAATAAATGTCATAATCTAATCCAAGTGGACCTAAATGGTCATATTATATTCATAAGGTTGTTTTTGGTCGAATTACACTTATCCAATAGAATTAGGACATGTGTTAGGGTAATAGTAATATCATATTTACCCTTAGTTACCCTATTTACTATTAACTGTGGTAAAAAAAATTAAAAGGTTATTATTCACCAAAAATTATTTTCATCTCATTGAACCAAATTTTAGTCCTTGATATTAACCGTGTCTGTCGGAATTTCTAAATTCCATTCACAGAAGCGGTAAAATTAAGTTTTATGCAAAATTCAGTTTTTAACCTACCACTTAGTGGTTTCACTATTCATCGAAAATTGAAAGTTTTCAGAAAAATACCAAAAATTAGGCCTAAGCTATATTTGATATTATGAACTCAAAAATCATGTCTATTTTACCAAATTCAAAACATATCAGTTGCATTAACTAATTCAAAAATTAATTCTCGTCGTCAAAACAAATAGCGTGTTTTTAAGAGATAATAACTATCAAAAGATTGACACTAGTTTATAACTGGTTTAAATGTGAAATTACATCCAATGACCAAAATTGTATTAAATTGTGAAAATATATTCTAAATATACTTTAAAACCACTCAAATTAATAATTTATCACTATTAATTATTTCGATTAGAAAATTTGTTTTTAATTAAAATTTAGTAATTTTCACTATTCATCAGAATATGAAAGTTATCCGAAAAGTACCAAAATTTCACCTTAGGCTAAATTCGATACTCCGAATCCAAAAATGAAGTCCATTTTGAGAGCTAAAATTTCTAAAATTTTAAAAGGTGGTTATTACTATTCGTAACGGCTAGTTATAATAATATTTTAATAGCATATCGTTGTTTAGTGAAACTCGGTATTGCGTACTACACACGCTATCGAGGAAGGTCGCGATTGCGTGTAATGCAAGGCAAGTCAAGGATGCGTGTTGTGAAAGATCTTTTTGGTGTAGCGTACAACACAAGACATTAGTGAAATAAAAAAGAATATTTTTCATAAAATCTCGGGCTGTTACAAGTACTTTTTATTATCACCAAAAAACAATAAATTTTGGAGGATGGTGAACGATATAGAACTAAAGTTGAGGATGTTGGGTGACTAAAAATTTATTTTGATGGTAAAATAGAGGAAATAAATTATTTTAGAGGAAATATAAAAAATAAAAAATTTCTTTATATGAACCTAAACTTTATATATAGCAGAAATAAGAGGATAAGGGTGAATTAGAGAACGAAATTAAAAAATAAAATATAAAGATTTATAGGCCTCAAATAAGGTGGTTGAGTTTAAGATTAATGTATAGGGGCAATATTGAATCATTAATTGTTTGAAAATATGGTAAAATATAAATCTAAATGAATTTTATAACTTGATGGATGATTTGTTTAAATGATGTGTGGGATTGGAGATCAATAAAGAGATATGACTATCAGGTTGAAATTGGGTAGTTGAATCACTCATCCTTTTGATAAAGTAAAAGTTTGTTATATATATTCATTAAATAATCTTGAATATTGTATACAATAATAGTGATATCATCATGAATTAAAGGTAGTATTGGGACTTTCTTCTAAACAAAAGACTATGTAGATTGAAGCAGGGAATAAATCTACCACTCCAAGGAAGAAGATTGACTTGGGTAAGACCTAAATGGTTATTGTCCCTCAAAATAAGAAATCCAATAATACACCCCATGTTAGTTTTTAATGTTTTGAAATTACTAGGTACTCATAAAATGTGTATTTTGGTAGAAAATAGGCACTTAAAGGCATAATATAAATTGATATAGATAAATTAAATTAATTACTTTTATTATTATTTCCAATGATACCATTTTTTGAGTCTATTTTATAGACACAAATCAATTTATTTCTCATATATAAAGAAAATGATTGTGCTAAAGGATATGAATAATGGTTTCAATCCATGTATTAAAGTTCTATCAACCAATATGGAAGTTAAAAATTGATTATCTACATTGAAAGATGATTATGTTCCATTATATCAATAGGAATAACATTGTTATCAACTATAAGGGGATGTAGAATATCCTATATATATCAATAATAATAAAGTTTAAAAGGGTTTAATGGTAGAATTATACCTAATATAAATTTATCTAGAAAAAATTTGGATTCTTAATACTGGGTGTACATCCCACATGATGAGAAACAATAATATTTTGAATCATGTCAAATATAATAAGGATTCATGTTATTTGGAAAAAATGAAATCATAAAGATAATTACATAGGAAAATATAAAATTGGAGGTAGGGATATATGACTAAGATGATTATATAGGTGGTGAATGGATATATTCACAATTTACAAAGAGTGATCCAATTATGTGAGTTGTGACATAATTGACTAATAATAAATGTATTATCAAGGGATAATATGGTGTAATTTTGGTTTAAGGTAAGTAGATATAGGTAAAGTATCATTTTTAAGGAAAATGGGCATGGTATCCCTCTATATTTTTCCTCAATACTATCTCCAAAGATAAACTTCAGAGATTCCATGATATTCCTCATTCTTATTTACTTGGTTGTCAATGAGGATCAGAAGGTCTACTTAAATTTAATCCACATGGAGAATGAAATGGACCATTAAATTTTTACCCAACCATAACCTAGTAAATTCAGTATGAAAATATTTAGTAATCATATACATCCACAAGAAAAAAAACTTAGTTAGAAAAAGTTGATTGGAATTATAGGATTTCGAATAAATAAATCCCGTAAAAGATAGTTTTTTTATGGTGCATGAGGCACGAATACTTACCTATTGATAAATCCATCTAGTGTAAGGTTTTTTATCCAGCCTATTATTATATTTTTTGTGTTAATTATCATAATAAGATAGAGTAACAACTTATTATAAAGAGATTCATCCTTTCTCATTTGGAATTACCTAGAGAACCAACTATGTATCACCCTCAATCTTGGATCATTAAATAAGTTCATTTCATCTTGGTTATTTGGTGAGGAATCTTCCCCCAGTGCTGGTAGGGACCTAACTATCTCAATTAAGGTTGGTTTTTTGTTTATTTGGTTGATCTGTAATGACTCACAACACATTAATATACATACGAATACCTAAATCCTGAAAATCAATTCATTGTTAGTAATTTGTAATATAGATCACCTAGCTCAGGGTACATCTATTCTATCTATTCTTCGAGTATAAAGAAATATCCCCTTATAATAATGAATGAATATTGTTATTAGGGGCCTTGAGAATTTTGTTCGATGGTACAAATGGAATAATGTGTGGAAGAGGTATCATATGTAATGCCTTCATAGGGATTATACTCACTTTCAATGCCTTTTATGGTGTTAGATTCTTCTTGAAAAATGATAGATAATTTTCTTTTACTATCTTGATTATTTGTAACAAAATAGACATAACGTTTTCTGTGATTGAATAAAAATTATTATTAGTTATCAGTTTCTTACATGGTGGTTGTAGCTGCACTTACCCATCACCTACTTAATTCACTAATGCAAACAAATGGTCCACTAGGAGACTCTGATTCTAGAATCTTTGTCTAAATAGAACCATGTAGTGGGATACATGGTAGATAAAGGAGATATATAACATGAACTTTAAATGTTATATTCATTTGGTTCCCACCCAAAACTATAGGTCTATTTTCCTTGAGGATACCCTTGTTCTTCATCATTTTAGTCCCCCTAAATTTTATTTTTCTTCATTTTACCCTTTAAAAAAATTAATTTTCATTCAGTTAGGGAAATATCTACTATATAAGGGGAGAAAAAGATATGTTTTTCATTATATTAAAAACAAATAAATAATAAAAAAAAAATCTTTTTCATTTTATTTAACAATCCTTGGAATACTTTGTAAATAATGAAGTTTCATTATTATACTCATATGTTTTATATTTATTAAAAAAGAAGAAAAAATATACATGCTAAAGGAAAATAAGGAAATGAGGTGTTTTGAAATGGTGAAAGTGTATTTTTTTTGTTTTATTATGCCATAGGATATTTATGGAAGGAGGTATTATATACTACTTAATGATGGTTATATTAGAATGTTATGGATCACAGTGATCACTCAAAAATATATGATGTATAAGTGCAGTACAGATTATCAAAGGTTGGTTAAAAAGATGCTTGAGAAGAAATTCAAAAGTTATGAAATAAAAACTAAATTAAATTTATGGAAATGTATGTAAAGACTCGTAAATTCCATGGAATTGTTTTTTAAAATTCATGAGAATTTTACGAGTCTGCAGTTTATGACGGCGCCTTATTCTGAGGCCTGGTGTGCCAGGAATCAATTTCTGAAGTTCAATTCGGGTACGTTTAGTAAACGTGTGAGTGTAATTTTATATCTTTTGAACTGGTGCTTGGAGTTGAAATCTGAGGGCACCGTTGAACTAGCAGCATCGGTGATTGCTTAGTGAGACTTTCACTATATTTGCGTTCTAACGAGGTTGGAAGCTAATTTTTGGGGTTTCTAAATAAAATTAAATAAAAATATGTGTAACATATTTTTATTTGATTGGTGGTTAAAACCACCAAGTGGAGGTTATAGGTGGGGACCACCACACTCTAACCCCCCTTAGGAGGATGTTTTTAGGTGGGTCCCACCCAAACCCCTTAACTCCTCTAACCCCCCTTTGAACCCCTTGAACTCCCCATAAATGTGAGAGCTCTTGGACTTCCCCTTAATGGTGCCAACACACCTAAAGATTAATTAATGACCAAAATTAATCATCTTTTTGAAATATTTTGAATTCTTTTTGAATGCATGGAAACAATAAAATAATGGAGGATCTATTATTTTATTTTGGGTTGGCGATTATTTTGTGAGGACGTTGAGAGAGGACTTGGAAGATTTTGGAGAAAGAACATGAAGAACGATGCTCATCTCCGAAGAACGATGAACATCGTCTTAGATATTTTACCAAGACAAAAGAGAAGGAGCCTCCCAAGAAGAATGTCGAGGATGCTTCTTCCACAGTTTCCTACCCCAGACATTTCCGACATCACCTTTCCGTGGATTCATCAACGAATTGACGTCGACTCTTTTTCTGACTTCGTCAAAGTTCATCAAAACGAGGTATGGGTTTGGGTTTTACTCTTCGATCTACATTGTTCAAATTACAAATTGAGAATTGCCATTTGTTATCATCATAACGCGGAGGGTGCAGGCCGCACGAACACGGCCTGACCTCCCCTTCTTTTATCTTCTCTTGGTGGTGACGATGGTGGTGATACACATGGCGACCGACAACGAGCTGACCGTGAGAAGAACCGGCAGTGCAAGGGTCGTCGGGTCAATGGAGGAGCGCGGCGTCGTCGCATCGCACGGAGGAATGGGTTGGGGCGGTGCTAGAGGGGTGCGGTGTCATTGCACCATGACGGAGGAAGGAGAAGTGGCCACGAAGGACGCGACGATCAGAGGGTATGGGTGTGGTGTCGTCACACCACGCTGGGGAGGAGCCGCGGCCAAAGGCCCTGGTGGACGGAGGAGGGCGGCCGGCTGAGCCGGCCGCCAGCAGCAATCCACAAGGTAGGACCATTCGGGTCCCACGGCAATCCGAACCGGCGTGACACCCCCCCCCCCATGGAATGGCCGGGCTATCCAAGCGGGTCGGCCAGCCAGGCCACGTGGGCCAGCCAGCCGGTCGGGCCGCCCTCGGCCGGGCCATCTTCTGTCGGGCCGGCCACGGTCGGGCCCCCTTCATCCAGACCGCCCACGGCAGGGCCGACCTAGGTCGGGCCACCCTCAGCCGGGCTGGGCTGGGATACCCCTAGGTCGGGCCGCCCTCGGTCGGGCCGCCCATGGGCCGGGCCGCTTTTGGCCGGGCAGCCCATCGGGCCGGGCCATCTCTTCGGGTCGGGTCGTCCTCTTGGATCAGGTTGTTTCCTCAGACTGAGTTGGAACCATGGATTGGGTCAGACCCCAGAATAGACAGGGTCAGGCCAGGTCAGTCCGACTGGGTCAGACCGGACCCAGACCCATTTTTCCAGTTTACACCTTTTCATCCGTGTTTTAGGCTACAGGTGTCTGAACGATGAATCGTCTGTAGTGACGGAAGGCTTAGAGTAGGACAGATCTTTTGGAATACCCTTCTTGAGGTTTGTATGCAGTTGGGGTACAACCAGGTTGGTTTGAACCTAAAAACCAACTGGGCCCTTGGAATGGAAATTCCAATAACTCACAGATCGGGCCTCCGATTGACATGTCGTCTGCCACGTTGGGTTCCTTATGATGAGACGGAACTATGGGATACATCAACTCAAGACTTCATGGTAGTGGATGTATCGACACTTATCTTGAGGAGCGGACCCTCCTGGAATCGAGCGTGCTGTGTATGGGAACCCTAGGGTTGGCTGTGACTGAGATGATAGGATCCTCCGTTGGTTCGACAACGACGATACTGTAACAGGACCCTCCATGGGTTCGACAATGATGATACTATACCAGGACCCTCCATAGGTTTGACAGTAATGACTACTATACCAAGATCCTCTGTGGGTTCGACAGCGATGACTACTATACTAGGATCCTCCATGGGTTTGACAGCAATGACTTCTGTGCCGGGATCCTCTCTGGGTTCGACAGCGCGGATACTGTTCCAGGATCCTACATGGGTTCGACAGTGGAGATGATTCAGAGGATACATCTAATCATCTCTACCCCTCTTCATGAGTTGTATACCTGAATGAGCTAAGTCTTGTCTTTCAGTTGTTATCATTGAGATGATTGACTTTACTTTCTTTGTGGAATGGATTGTGTTTGGGCTCAAGAGTTGGAGCCAGACTGTGATTGGTGACTTAGGTATATTTATGGGAATACACCTAAGTAGGGTAAGTTGATACTTCATGATTGTATCTTAATACTATGGTTTATCATTAGTGTATTCTGGGAGACCTTCATAGGTCTCGGGGTCCCCTACTGAGTATTGTTATACTCACCCCGGCACGGGCTTCACCCGCACCTTGTTGTGTTCTGTGCAGATGAAGGTCAGCAGTGATCGAGGATGAGGGTGACGGACAGGAGGCTTCTCAGAGCTGTACATGGAGGGACGTACCTCAGGGAGGATTTGTTCGAGTTTTTTACCTACCCTTCAGGTAGGATTCCCCGGTGGATGATCCAGGAGCTGTTTTTTCCTTCTTACTTGTACTTGTACTTGTTGTTCAGTTGGGTTTATATACTAGCCCACTTGTTCCAGCACACTTTCCTTTTCTATATTAGTACTTTTTTGCTTCTACTTCTTGTTTTCATATTTTGTGTGTTACAGGTTTAAAGGAAATGCCTTCCCTTTTATCAGGAAATCGCCTTTGGTGCTAGTCACCAGCCTCTGGCCTATGGAAGGCGGAATTGAGGTAGTCACAACACAGGACATGAGGATGGGTCGTGACAAATTGGTATTAGAGGAGTCGGTTCCACTGCATAACTTGGACTCTGATTCTTTTAACAGCAATAGTGTTAAGTGTTTTGGTTGTGGTTATCAGTTTAGGGAAACTGGTGTTGGTACGGCGGCCGACGTATCCATACATTAAGACTCTGACTTCTGTTTTCCGAATCAGTGCGTGAAAACACTGATTGCGTGTGTGTTTCCTTTGAAAAGTTTTCTTCATGATTACTTTGTGTCAACTCACCAAGTATATTGTTTTGACCGTGACACACTTGTTTCCTTTCATGATGGCCCCACATAGGCATCCAGCTAGGGTTCGTAGTTTCGTATGAGATGGTAGCCCACCGAGCAACTAGGCCTCGGTGTAGGGCCCCATCATAGATGAGGTACCAGCAGTACCAATACCCAATGGGCCACCAATACCACCAACTCCAGCAGCAGAGAGTGCATTTCGTCTGAGTTAATTACATGAGTTCCAGTGCTAGAGGCCACCCAGGTTTAGGGGAGAGACAGACCTATATGCAGTTGAGGATTGTCCGGAGGCTGTTGTGAGAGTTTTCAGATTAGTAGGGACACCAGCCGACCTCATGGTGATCCTTTCCATGAGTCTCCTGCATGCAGCATCATGCGGATGGTGGAGCCTGATGCTCCAGGTGCATGACGAGGCATCACTACTATGGACAGACTTTGAGAGTCTCTTCTGGTCAGAGTTTGTTCCAGCCACCCTTCGTGCGGTATGAATACAGGAGTTACTACATCTACAATGGGGTATCATTACAGTAGCTCCGTACTCAGCGAGTTTCACTAACCTATCGTGGTACTCCACGGATATGGTACGAGACCCATTCTTTAGGGCCCAAACCTTTGAGCAGGGACTCAGGCATGAGATCAGGGCTTTGATGATCTCCCTCAGCATCCCGACGCAGGCGGAGGTGCTGGAGCGAGCCCTTATTTTATAGAGTTTTCTTGCTGAGCAGACACCAGCAGTGAGACCCACCATAGGGCGACATGTAGCAGAGTCTTCTATAGTCGGCAGTAGACTTATGTCACAGAGGTCCAAGCGGACCAGGCCATCAGGTGGGCGACCCCAGGATATATGTTCAGTTGGGTGGGGTACATGAGACAGAGCCAACCATATGAGGAGCATGCAGTGCTATGCATGCGGCGGGCAGGGTCACATGGCTCGTGACTACCCGACCCACCATGCAGATGAGCAGCAGACAGTAGAGGGACCTCCCAGGTAGAGGCAGAGGTTCAAATATGGTGGTCCGCTGGGAGCAAGCGGATGTGGAAGAGGAGATGGCTGAGCAGCAGGTAGTGGACAACGTTTTGAGGCCCTACCACCACCACCACCACCAGGAGGTCCACCCTGACCACAGGGAGCTGGTAGACAGGGGTGGGCTCAGCTCCAGGCAATCAAGGCCTACGACCACGGTGCACCTAAGATGATTCTAGGTACTATCTGTGTCTACTCCACCCCTGTTGCAGTACTTATAAACACAGGTGCGAGTCATTATTTTATTGGCGCTGCCCTCGTTCGGATCTCGGAGATTCCGACGGAGCCATTGGCTTAATCCTTACAACTAGAGGCTTCTACGGGAGCAGACTCGAAAATTACGCACTGGTGCCTGTAGTGTGAGATTACTCTATTAGGCAAGAGCTTCGGCTGGGATCTCATCATAGCAGCGTAGATGCCTTACGATGTCATCTTGGGTATGGATGGTTATCCATAGTTTAGGCTCAGATTGACTGTATTAGGTGGAAAGTGCGGTGTGTACATGAGGATGGGATGAGGTTTACCTTCACCGGTAAAAAGGGAGCCTTTTGCAGTATAGGATATACTTACCCAGAGGAGGGGGCAGCCGATCACACGTCAGTTTTCTAGTCTCATTCTTGGAGCAGTTGATGTGCGAAGTCTGAGTTTTCCTATTGTGGTGGATCAGTACGCGGATGTTTTCCCTGAAGATGTTCCCGGACTACCTCCTCGCAGAGAGGTGGACTTTTACATTGACATGTACCCTGGGACGACACCAATATCTACTCCAGCATATCAGATGGCCCCCGCCGAGCTTCGTGAGCTTTGGGTATAGCTAGAGGACTTGCAGGGGAAGGGATTTATCTGTCCTAGTGTTTCACCCTGGGCATCCTTGGTTTTTTTCGCCAAGAAGGCGGATGGTAGCTTGCGACTTTGTGTTGATTACCAGTGCCTAAACCAGGTGACAGTGAAAAAATAGTACCCACTCATAAGGATTGACGACCTCTTTGATCATCTCAAGGGAGCACGATGGTTCTTGAAGATAGACCTTAGGTCAGGCTATCACCATCTCAGAGTTCAAGATGATGATGTGCAGAAGATGACCTTCAAGTGTTGGTATGGCCACTATGAGTTCTGGGTTATGACCTTTGGCGTAACCAATGATCCAGCAGTGTTCATGAGTCTCATGAACAGGATATTCCAGCCTTTCCTTGATCGTTTTGTCATAGTCTTCATCGAAAACATACTGATCTACTCGACTACTGAGGAGGATCATGCCTACCATTTGTAGGTAGTATTGGACACACTCCGAGAGCACCAACTTTATGGTAAGCTCTTGAAGTGCCAGTTTTGGATTCTAGAGGTTCACTTCTTGGGAAATTTCATCTCAGAGGATGCAGTTGTAGTGGATCCAGTGAATATTGAGGTAGTCCATGCTTGGGATCCACCCAGGATTGTGATGGAGGTATAGAGTTTTCTGGGACTGGCTGGGTACTATTGGAGATTTGTGCCAGACTTCTCCTGAGTTGCAGCACCGCTTTATGCGTTAACGAAGAAGGGAAAAACCTTTGTGTGGTCAGAGAGATACCATCAGAGCTTTCAGGAGTTGAGGCAAAGGTTGACTAGTGACCCCATATCGAGGCTTCCAGAGGAGGGCGTATGGTATGTAGTTTACTGCGATGTATCAGGGACCGGACTTGGGTGTGTCCTGATGCAGGAGCGAGCAGTGATCACGTATGGTTCTCAGCAGATGAGATAGAATGAGCATAACGACGCTATCCATGAACTAGAGTTAGTGGCAGTGGTATTTTCCTTGAAGATGTGGGTGCACTATCTTATGGGAAAACGCTTTACAGTCTACTCTGACCACCAGAGTCTCAGGAATATCTTCTCTCAGAAGGACCTGAATCTGAGACAGCGGTGGTGGCTTTAGTTCCTTGACGCACAACTATCGTGGGGTGTGGAAAAAACCTCTATTCACTAAGTTAAAATATAATATAGTGGTTATCCTAGGTTGTCTCCCGATAAGGAGTGCACACAAAATAGTTTGTCACTTTTTTTAAGAGAAAACGTTGGGTGTTTTTGAAATTTTTTGGTTTTAAAATCAAAGAGAGAAACGAAACAAAAAGAAGAAATTGAGGAAGTTATTTAAGAAAATTAATGAATTCAAGTGATTTAAAAACTATTTTATGATATGTGTGATCATGTCGGGGTTGGTTTTATAATTGCAATACTATCTTTGTTCCATTTAATTCAATCCTCTTCGGCTAAGTTGATTTAAGTGAGATTCCATAATTACTTCAACTAACTTATTTGGTTAAATGATTTATGAAAATTATATTTTGGTATACAATTCTTCTATTGTGTGATAGAGTTGTAGTGAACACCCCCAATTATATAAGGCAATTCCCAATCGGGTATTGTTTATCCTAAATAATCCTGAATATTCACCACCCCTACCACACGTACTAGCGATCGTTAGGTAATTCACCATGAAGCCTTGATAATTATTCTATCGAATATAGACCAGAACCTAATGGAGGTAGAAAAATGATCATTTATCAAAGCAATAATAACCATAGAATAGAAAATTGAATACGATCGCATAAGATAATAAATTCTGTTTTTAGAATTTGAAAACAACTCCGCAGAAGAGAGAGAGAGAGTTTTTATTCAATAAAATGTTGGAACTCAAAGCATTAAAAATATAAAACCATCCCTACCTCAATCACCTCATATGTTTACCCCACCATGGTAAGGGTAATTTAGAATAATTAGGAAGATTAAGGCATTACAAAAATAAGAAGAAGAAAAAAGTGGAAATAAAGAACAGAATTTTCTCCTCCAGATTCAGTTCACAAGAAGTTCAGCTTCGATTATCCCCCATCTTGGAAGAATTAGGCCGACGTACCTTCTTATAGGATGTTATTAATGGAGTTTTCCATCCACCCACGAAGTTTGAATGAATTTGGAGCCGTTTGGAAGGAGTTATGGCCGCTTAAATTGAAGAGACTTTTCCTAGCCACCAAACACTATTCCACCAACCCTTCTTTGACCATTGAATTGGAGGCCTTAATGAATAAATACATTTCTAATATTTTGTGGTAGCATGACCCTTCTAGTAAGATTTCTAACCCATCTTGAACCACTGCATTTGGAGGTCGGTTGGCCGAGATATGCTTCGTTGCATATGTCATAGTCTATTCTGCCGGTCAGAATAAATGTTCACATTGACCGAATTCTTTTGCCTTGTTGGAGTTAGAATTGGATTTTTTGATGAAGACTTATATGTATCCCATGAACCATGAAATCCTAAAAAAATGAATTAGGTGAATTGGATTAAAAATGTAGGAGTTATTCTCTAAATACATAGGAAACATAAAACTGTTAAATGTCCAGAATTAACCAATTTTCACACTTAAGCTCAAAACTCACAAAAAATCATGAAATGATGAAAATAAGCTCAAATTGATTAATGGGAAGGGATTAAATCATTTAAAAACATATAATTAATTATTAAAATATTATCTCTTTCAATTCCACCACATTTATGACTTGGACACCTGGACAAGTAAACATCGATATTAAATCAAAGAAAATTTTAAAACACATATCCTTGAGATCCTACAATTTATCACCAAGAAACAAAAAGATATCATGACTCGTAAACAACCATTATTAAAAGTTCTCAATTCAGTTGAAAATATATTTCCTCTTCATTTATTCTCCCATGTACACAAAACACTTACCTAACATGCATTTTTTTCTCATCACACAAATATCAATTTTCAACAATGTTTTCTCATCCAATACTCATGCAAGGGTCACCATAGGATTGATAAATTCCTACATCTCCACCTTATGTGATTCAAGAAAATATGTTTATCATGAGGACTTTTAAAGGTTGTTATGTGGCTTCAGGTTGGTAGGATTAAGATGTGTAAAATTCTGAGGCTAAATAAGGAGGGTTTGGCTCTTTTTGAAGCAAAATTGCATTATTCTAATTTTCACTTAAATATGGTATCCTCCTCACTCCCCTTAGCAGTAAATCATCTCCACTAGCATGAAAAATCAGTGAAATTTCACACTATTAATCATTTCAGTAGTAATATTTTCAATCATCTCAAATATGATTTTTCTTGAAAGCTCCAGATAGGCAGAGCTTTTTTCTCTATTGGAAGCTCTAGAAAGGCACAGCTTCTCATACATGAATGCTCTAGAAAAGGAACAGATTTCAACTGAATGATTTTTTTTAGAAATAAGAACATCTATTAAACATTTTAGTTTCCACCCAAAGTATCTCCAAATGAGTTAGCACAACACAAGTCAACCTCCCCCCACACTTAAGTTCAACTAGATTATGCAATTTCACTTCAAGAGCAGGTTGGATTGGGAAAATTGGCTTGTAATGTGGCTAACCTAACAGGTTGTTCATGGATTCTATGGGCTATAAGGATTAAATGTATAATTTGGGCCATTATAAAAAGGATTATTTTGAAAAGGGGGCTTTAATACTAAAGAAATACCTTAATCATTTGAAACACATGTACCTCAAACCCTCAAGTTTTGATAGGAATAAATCAAATTCTGGTTAAATCAAGCATGGTATGGTTCTATCAAGAAGTGAGGTAAAAGAAAATAGTATGAAAAATAGGTTTAGAATCCTCACAGGAAAATGGTTCCAAATATAAATACAGTGAGATGTGGCATGAGATTCAAAATTCAGAGTACTTTTCATGAAATTCCCTAATATTTGAACTTGAAACAAAGTCATTTTCAATATTCATTTAAGCTCAGTTTCATGGAATAAATTGTTTCACTCAAGTAGATGGTTTTTAAAAATATAAATGACATTAATTTTAGCTCAATAGTTTTAGAAAAACACAAAAAATTTAAAAATAAACTCACATATTGGCTATTTTTTTAAATAAGAAAACAAACAACAAATGAAAATCCTAACTACAAAGGTTCCCTCCCCCACACTTAAACGATGCAATGTACTCAATGAATTAAATTGGATTAAACATGTAATATGATTTTAAATTGAATCGCAGTAAGAAAGAAAGTGTTAAGGAGAGGTACAACCTGATGGATTTATTGATAAATGTGTTGGAGGAGTGTTATCTCCTCTATTGGCTCTGATGGCATGGTCCCAAGGAATTTCTTCAACCGATGCCCATTAATAGTGAATTGATTCTTCTCTTGATCCTTCATAATATTCACAACACCAAAAGGATATACATGAGTAACTATAAATAGACTTTCCCATCTGGAACAAAGTTTACCTAGCATCAGCTTGAGTCTTGAGTTGAATAACAACATTGTGTCTCCAGGATGGAAGTTTTTCGATTGGATCAGTTTGTCATGATCCACTCTTGTTCTCTTTTTGTAAATCCTGGAGTTTTCAAAATCTTCCCTTCGAATCTCTTCCAGATCCTGCAACTATAATATTATTTCCTTCCCAGCGCTTTCAATATCCAAATTTATCTTCCTCACAGCCCAGTATGCCTTATGTTCAAATTCCACATGTAGGTGGAATCTTTTCCCATAAATCAACCTATATGGACTCATTCCGATTGGAGTTTTGTAGGCTATTCTGTAAGCCCATAATGTGTCTTCCATCCTTTGGATCCAATCCTTCCTATTTGGATTAACAGTCTTTTCCAAAATTCCTTTGATTTCCCTATTGGACACTTCAGCTTGTCCATTCGTCTGTGGATGATAGGGAGTTGATATTTTATGATGCACCCCATATTTCTTCATCAAAGCCTCCATTCTCATATTGTAAAAGTGAGTCCCTTGATCACTAATTATTTCTCTAGTCACTCCAAACCTACAAAATATGTTAGTCCTGACAAAATCACAAACCAATTTAGAATCATCAGTCCTGGTGGATTTTGCTTCCACCCATTTGGAAACATAATCAACAGCAAGAAAGATATAATAATTTCCAAATGAAATTGGGAAAGGTCCCATAAAATCTATTCCCCAAACTTCAAATATTTCACAAAAATTAAGTGTTTGTTGTGGCATTTCGTTTCTCTTTGAAATATTTCCAGAAAACTGACATTTTTCACACCTTTTACAAAATTCATGAGCATCTTTAAAAATGGTGGGCCAATAAAGTCCAGATTCTAAAACCTTCCTTGTTGTCCTTTGAGGTCCAAAGTGGCCTCCAAAAGCTAATGTGTGGAAAAACTCAAAGACAGAATTAATTTCACTTTTAGGAAAACATCTTCTTATTACTTGGTCATTGCAAATTTTCCAAAGAAATGGATCATCCCCGATATAATATCTAGATTCGGATTTCATCTTTATAATTTGGTGGGAATTTAAATGAGATGGTACTTGAGATGTTACCAGAAAATTGACCATATTGGCATACCATGGAACTTGACTGTTGATGGTGTAGAGTTGTTATCCAGGAATCTCATCATTAAGTGGGTTCTGGTTTGGGATTTCGCCTTCAGCAGTGTGGGGTATTTGACTTAGATGAGCAGCCACTTAATTTTCACTTCCCTTTTTATCTTTAATTTCCAAATTGAACTCTTGTAAGAGTAGAATCCATCTTACTATCCTTGGATTTTCATCCGCCTTCTTCATTAAATACCTGAGAGTTGCATGATCAGAAAAAACAACAACTTTAGTACCAAGACGATATGATTAGAATTTATCTAGTGCAAAGACAACAACAAGGAACTCCTTCTCGGTGGGTGTGTAATTTATTTTTGTATCATCCAAGGTCCATGATGCATATGATATTACTTTAGGATTTTTATCAATTCTTTGAGATAGATCTTCTCCCACTGCTTGGTTGGATGCATCACAAAGCAACTCAAAAGGGTAATCCTAGTTGGGTGGTTGCATTATTGGAGGTTTGATCAACCTTTGATTCAGTTCATCAAATGACTTCTTGCATGCATAATCAATATTAAAGTCAAATTCCTTAAGTAGTAATCTTGAGAGAGGGAGAGAAATCCTACTAAAATATTTGATGAATCTTCTATAAAATCTTTCATGTCCTAAAAATGATCTAACATGTTTTAAACAAGTTGGATATGGTTAGGAATTTATTACTTCAACTTTTTCTTTATCAACCTCAATCCCTTTTTGTGAAATTATGTGCCCCAAAACTATTCCCTTTTCAACCATGAAATGAAATTTTTCAAAATTTAAGACAAGATTCTTTTGAATGCATTTTTTCAAAACTTTTTCCAAATTTCATAAGCAATGATAAAATGAATTACCAAAAACTGTGAAATCATCAAGAAATACCTCCAAGCAGTCCTCAATATGATCTGAGAAAATACTCACCATACACCGTTGAAATGTACTCGGGGCGCTGCATAGCCCAAAGGGAATCCTTTTGTAGGATAATTTACCAAATGTACAGGTGAAGGTTGCCTTCTCCTGGTCTTCTGGTGTGATCAGTACCTAAAAGTATCCTGAGAATCTATCTAAAAAACAGTAATGGGTTTCTCTATCTAACCTTTCTAGAATTTGATTGATGAACGGAATAGGGAAGTGGTCTTTTCAGGTAACATGATTTTTCTTCCTATAATCTATACACACTCTCCAGCTATTTTTTACTCTAATGGGGATCAATTCATTTCTTTCATTTTTGACATTTGTTAGGCCGACTTTCTTTGGGACTACATGAATGGGGATAACCCACTGAGAATCAGAGATTGGGTAAATGATGTCAGCTTCTAGCAATTTCTCTATTTCTTTCTTGACAACCTCCATGATTGTAGGATTCATTCTTCTATGAGGTTGTCTAACTGGTCAGGAATCACTTTCTAGAAATATTCTATTAGAAAAAACCTTGGGATTGATTCCAGGTATATCACCTAAACTCCATCCTAAATCTTGGACATTTCTTTTGAGTAGGTCAATTAGAGTTTCCTCTTGTGAATGGGATAGGTTATTGGCAATTATTACTGGCAATTTGTCTTCATCTATTAGGTAAGAATAATTAAAATCACTTGGAAATGGCTTAAGTTCAATACATGGGGGTTGTTCAAGGGATGACATTGAATTAAGGTTTCTTGTTCCTAAGGCTGGAATCTCCGGTATCATCTCATTTTCATTTAAGAAATCATCAAAAAATCAGATTTTAACTCATCCTCTAACATGAGATTAGGATTTCTAGGTTCTTGGGAATTGGAATTTTCAAATGAATAATGTTCTCCTAATGATAAGAAGTCATGAAGCATACCTGAATCTTCAATTGGTTATATACCTTCTTCATGGGAGATCGCATAAAGTGAGTGTTTACTTGAAGGTTGCTTCATTGCATCAAGAATGTTGAAGTGTACTGTACTATCTCCAAGTTCTATTGTGAGTTTTATTTCATGGACATTGATGATAGTCCTTACTGTTTTAAGGAAGGGTCTCCCTAGGATGATGGGATAGTGGCCTGAAGCTCTATCTTCTTCCATGGTAAAGACATAAAAGTATGCTGGAAAGATCAATCCACTTACTCCAATGAGTACATATTCTATAACTCCACCTTGGAAAATGGTGGATATGTTTGCTAATTATACCACCACTCGAGTTGGTTTTAGTTCTCCGATCTACAAGGATGAAAATACTGAGTGAGGCATAACATTTATTGAAGCTCCAAGATCACATAATGCATTAGTAAAATTTAAAGAACCAATAGTGCAGGGAATAGAGAATGTCCCTGGATCTTGACATTTTTGTCATATCATTGGTGTGATCAGTGTTGAGACACTTCTTCCTAAGATCATTCTCTCATTTCCATCCAACCGCCTTCTTTTTTGGCATAACTCCTTCAAAAATTTTGCATACATAGGGATTTGTTTGATTGCATCTTGTAGTGGGAGATTGATCTCAACTTTTTGAAAAGTTTCCTAGATTTATTTTTTAAGTCTCCCTTATTCAACTTTCTTTGACTCAACTAATGCAGATGGGAATGGTGCTTGGATATCCATTCTCTCCCTTTGTTGTTTTTGCAACGGTGTTTCTGGACTTTCCTTTCTAAACCTGATTCTTTCTCCATTGTCGTTTTGGTCTAATTATTTTGGATGGATGTTTTGTTCTTCATTAGGTTTCTTAGAATCTTCATCCTCACTTTGTTCAGGTGACATTATCTCTTTTCCACTTCGTGTTGTAATGATGCTCACGCTTTCCTTGGGATTTGGAATTGTTTGTGCTGGGAGTTTTCCTTGATTTTTGGTTAGAATATCCATAAGGTTGTCAAATTTGTTATCTAAATTTTTCACTGCCTTCTTTAGATCTTCAATATCCATTTCTTGGTGGTTCTTATGAGAAATTTTTGAAGGTTTTTCATATGGTTTTTGATGGTATGATTGTTTATAGGGTTGTTGGAATGGTGGAGGATTCTGGTATTGCTACTGCTGGAATGAAGGTTGATTTTGGTATTGATTTTGAAATGGAGGCCAATCCTGGTTGTATCAGAATCCATATCCTTGTTGGGGTTGATGTGGTTGATTTGATTGGATTTTCCTTTATTGATAGGCAGCTGCACAATTTTTATTCCCCTGTAGTTCTGGACATTGATCAGTGTAATGAGAACTAGAAGAGCATAAACCACATACCTAATTCAGGCCTTGTTGTTCCTTCAATTTGTTCACAGCAAGTTGTCTCATCACACTATTCATTTCCTTAAGTGTTTCTTCAAGTAATGGTGGGGATGAATCAGAAGTTCTTACCTCATGGATTCCTCTAGTGCTCGTACCTCTAGTTCCAAATTGCTGTGAGTTTTGCGCAATCTTCTCAATCAGGCCTCTGACATCTGTTGGTGACTTGTCGATCAAAGATCCTCCAGTTGAGGCTCCTAGTAAATTACGATCATTGTCAATCAATCCTTGGTATTAGAACACAATAAATTTTTTTTCGTCCATTTCTTGTTGTGAGCATCTTGAACATAGTTTCTTGAAACATTCCCAGTATTCGTAGAGAGTCTCTACAGTCGATTGATGTATGACATAAATTTCATTTTTTATTGTTGTACTTCTAGATGTAGGGAAGAATCTCTGCAAGAAGATTCTTTTGAGATCTTCCCAATCATTTATCTCCCCTGGTTTGAGATTGTACATCCATTCCTTTGCTTCTCCCTCAAGTGAAAAAGGGAATTCCCTCCAATTTACTTTCTCTTCTGCGACTCCTTGGGGTTTGAAGCTGGAGCAGACATAGGTGAACTCTTGGATGTGTCGATTTGGGTCTTCACCTAAAAGACCATGAAATTTTGGTATCACTTGAATCATATTAATGTGTAGTTCAAAATCATTTTCTATGTCAGGGATAGTAAGTTGGTTATTTTGATTAGCAAATTGAGGTGTGCAAAGATCACACAGAGTTTGATTGGGATTATCAGCCATTATTGTAGGTTCAGAGTTATCACTGGAAGTATCACTTGAATCTGTAAGGTGTATTTCTTCAAACTCCCTTTGAAATTTTTTTCCTCAATTCGGTTATTGTACGATCCATTTCGGGATCAAATTCAATTAAAGGTTTATTTGAACTATGGGTCATTCAAGAAAGTTTTTTTTAGTTTTTTCGTGTTTTGAGGCACTTCCTCCCCGGCAACGGCGGCAAGTTTGACGCACACCTGTCGTGGGGTGTGGAAAAAACTTATATTTACTAAGTTAAAATATAATATAGTGGTTAACCTAGGTTTTCTCCCGATGAAGAGTGCACAAAAAATAGTTTGTCACTTTTTTTAAGAGAAAACATTAGGTGTTTTTGAAATTGTTTGGTTTTAAAATCAAAGAGACAAATGAAACAAAAGGAAGAAATTGAGGAAGTGATTTAAGACAATTATTGAATTCAAGTGATTTAAAAACTATTTTATGAGATGGGTGATCAATTCGGGGTTGGTTTTATAATTACAATACTATCCTTGTTCCATTTAATTCAATCCTCTTCTGCTAAGTTGATTTAAGTGAGATTCCATAATTACTTCAACTCACTTCTTTGGTTAAATTGTTTTACAAAATTCTATTTCGGTATACACTTCTTCCGTTGTGTGATAGATTTGTAGAGAACACCCCCAATTATATAAGGAAATTCCCAATCGGGTATTGTTTATCCTAAATAATCCTGAATATTCACCACCCCTCCCACACGTACTAGCGATCGCTAAGTAATTCACCACTAAGCCCTGATATTTATTCTATCGAATATAGAACAGAACCTAATGGAGGAATAAAAATGATCATTTATCAAAGCAATAATAACAACAGAATAGAAAATCGAATATGATCTCATAAGATAATAAATTCAATTTTTAGAATTTGAAAACAACTTCGCAGAAGAGAGAGAGAGTTTTTATTCAATAAAATGTAGGAACTCAAAGAATTAAAAATGTAAAACCATCATACCCTCAATTACCTCATATTTTTACCCCACCATGGTAAGGGTAATTGAGAATAATGAGGAATATGAAGTCATTAAAAAAATAATAAGAAAAAAGAAGTGAAAATAAAGAACATAATTTTCTCCTCCAGATTCAGTTCACCAAAAGTTCAGCTTCGGTTCTCCCCCCTAACTATGGAATGATGTCGAGGTCCCTTCTTATAGGAGGTGATTAATGGAGTTGGTCATCCACCCACGAAGTTTTAATGTATTTGGAGCCGTGTGGAAGGAGTTATTTCCACCTAAATTGAAGAGACTTTTCTTGGCCGCCAAACACTATTCCACCAACCCTTCTTTGACCATTGAATTGTCGACCTTAATGAATGAATATATTTTTGATATGTTTTGGTAGTCTGACCCTTCTAGCAAGATTTTGAACCCAGCTAGAACCACTACATTTGGAGGTCGGTTGTTCGAGATATGCTTCTTTGAATATGTCATATTCTATTCTGTCGTCCAGAATAAATGTTCACATTGACTGAATTATTTTGGCTTATTGGAGTTTGAATTGGATTTTGTTACTGAAGAATTATATGTATACCACGAATCATGACATCCTTAAAAAAGGAATCAGGTGAATTTAATTATAAATGTAGGAGTTATTCTCTAAATACGTAGGAAACATAAAACTGTTAAATGTCCAGAATTAACCAATTTTCACACTTAAGCTCAAAACTCACCAAAAATCATGAAATGATGAAAATAAGCTCAAATTTACTAATAGGAAGGTATTAAATCATTTAAAAACATATAATTAATTATGAAAATATTATCTTTGTCATTCATCGAGGACAATGACTTTGAGATAGTCTATACTCCTGGGAAGGGGAACGTTGTATCAGATGCTCTCAACAGGAGATCAGATATTCAACTGCTAGGAGAGGCGATGGAGTAGTTGACCGCGTTGCAGATATCCTTTGTGGATAGAGATGGAGAAGACTTTCTACAGTATCTCACGGTCACTCTTTCACTTCTGCAGAGAGTTAGGCAGGTGCAGCGTGGTGATGTTGACTGTGAGGCTCTACGAGCTCAGATATCCACAGGGCAGGCACCTGATGGGTTTTCTGAAGGTGGGGAGCATGACATTCTCTTCAGGGGATGTACCATGGTACCAGTTGCACTTTAGGAGGATGTTTTGAGGGAGTTCCACACATCTCCTTTCGCGATACATCCAGGAGTTGTGAATATGTATAAGGACCTATGACGATAGCACTGGTGGCCAGGTATGAAGAAGGTTGTAGCAGAGTTTGTCTCACGATGCCTCAATTTTCAGCAAGTGAAGGCAGAGCACCAAGTTCCAGCAGGCTTAGTTCAACCCTTATAGGTCCCAGAGTGGAAGTGGGATGGTATATCCATGGATTTTGTGATGGGACTTCCACATACATCCAGGGGACATGAATCTATCTGGGTGATTGTCGACCAACTCACCAAGTCGGCCCAATTCCTACCGATCAGAGATCAGGGCTCAGTAGAGTGCATGGGATGCCTCTATGTGCAAGAGATTGTACGACTTCATGGTGTGACATCAACAATCGTCTTTGGTTGAGATTCTAATTTCACTTCCTGACTATGGAAGTGGATGCATGAGGCTTTCGGGACGCAACTTCACTTGAGCACCGCCTTCAATCCTCAGACGGATGGTCAGACTGGGAGTACCATTCAGAATCTTGAGTACATGCTCCGTGCATGCGTCCTCGACTTCGGTCGCAGCTAGGAGGATCACTTACCCTTGGTAGAGTTTGCGTATAACAACAGCTACCACTCCACCATCAGGATAGAACCTTTCAAGGAACTTTACGGCCGACTTTGCAGATCGCCTCTATGCTGGACTGACCCTAAGGAGTCAACACTTATGGGACCAGAGATGGTGTAGGCTATGAGGGAGAAGGTGCAGAGCATCCAGGAGTAGATGAAAACTACATAGAGTAGGAAGATTTCATATGCTGATAGTAGACGAAGACCACTAAATTTCAAGGATGGTGACCATGTCTTTTTACGGGTCTCACCTCGATGAGGTTTATGGAGATTTTCCCAAGGAGGCAAGTTATATCCATGATTCATCAGACCGTTATAGGTTCTCAGCAGAGTAGGAAAGGTGGATTACCACCTGGCTCTTCCTCCTTAGTTTCATAGGGTGCACAACGTCTTCCATGTATCTCATTTGGGGAGATACGTGCATGAACCATCCCAAATCATTAACCATAGGGAGCTGGACATCGATGACGGGGCAAATTTCACGGAGGTTCTAGTGGAGATTGAGGATCGACAGGAGTGGGTCCTGCGTGGACAGTCGATACCTCTGGTGCGCGTTCACTAACAGCATAGGAATCTCCAGGAGAGCACATGGGAGTGGGAGACTCAGATGCTTGCTCAGTACCCCCATGTGTTCACTATGTTCGAGTTGTATCTTACGGGGATGTAAATCCCTGAGGTGGGGAGAATGTAAAGACCCGGAAATTCCGTGGATTTTTTTTAATTCATGGGAATTTTATGAGTCTGCAATTTCTGATGGCGCCTGATTCTGAGGCCCAGTGTGCCCGGAATCAATTTATGAAGTTTAGTTCAGGTACTTTCAGTAAAAGTACGAGCAGAATTTTATATCTTTTGAACTGGTTCTCGGAATTGAAATCTGAGGGCACCGTTGAACTCATAGTGTCGGTGATTGCTTAGTGATACCTTCACCACAGTTTCATTCTAACGAGGTTGGAAGTTAATTTTTGGTCTTTCTAAATAAAATTAAATAAAAATATGTGTAACGTATTTTTATTTGATTTGTAGTTAAAACAACCAAGTGGAGGTTAGAGGTGGGGCCCAACACACATAACCTCCCTTAGGAGGATGTTTTTAGGTGGGGCCCACCCAAACCCCTTAACTCCTATAACCCCCCTTTGAACCCCTTGAATTTCCCATAAATGGGAGAGCTCATGAACTTCCCATTAATGTTTCCAACACACCTAAAGATTAATTAATGACCGCAATTAATTATCTTTTTGAAATATTTTGAATTTTTTTGAATGCATGGAAACAATAAAATATTGGAGGAGATATTATTTTATTTTGGGTTGGCGATTATTTTGTGAGGACTTTGAGAGAGGACTTGAGATATTTGGGAGAAAGAATATGAAGAACGCTCCTCATCTCTGAAGAATGACGAACATCGTCTTCGATCGTCGACCAAGCCAAAAGATAAGGAGTCGCCCGTGTAGAACACCAACGATGCTTATTCCACAGTTTCCTACCCTAGATGTTTGCAACGTCACCTTTCCATGGCTACGTCAACGAATCGATGTCTGCTCTTTTTCTGACTTCGTCAAAATTCATCAAAATTAGGTAGGGGTTTGAGTTTTACTCTCCGTTCTACGTTGTTCAAATTAAGGATTGAGAATTTCCATTTGTTGTCATAATAACGTGGAGGGTGCGAGCCGCACGAACACGGCTCGACCACCCCTCCGTTTATCTTTTCTTGGTGGTGATGGAAGCGGCGATACGCATGGTGACTGGAAATGAGCTGGCTACGAGAAGAACCGGTAGTGCAAGGGCTGTCGGGTCATCAGAGGAGCGTGGTGTCGTCGCACCACATAGAGGAACGGGCCGCGACCAAGCAGGTCGTGGCGGTGCCGTAGGGGCGCTGTGACGTCGCACCACTCCGTAAGAAGTAGCCACGACCACGAAGGAACAACGGTCGGACGGTATGGGCACGGCGCCATCACACTGCGCTGGGGAGGAGCCGCGGACGGAGGAGAGCGGCCGGTTGAGCCCGCCGCCGGTGGCGATCCACAAGGCGGGACCCTTCGGGTCCCATGGAAATCTGAACCGGTGCTTAATTCTGGTTCCTTCAAAATTCGGGGGGCGCGACACCCCCCCCCCCCCCTCGTGGCGTCGTCGGCCGACCGGCCGGGCCGCCCTCAGTCTGGCCACCCCTAGGTCGGGACGCCTTTGGCCGAGCCACCCTCGGCCGGGCTGCCCTTGACCAGATCGCCCCTAGTCCAGGCCGCCCTCAGCCGGGACGGCCACGGGCCGGGCCACTTTTGGTCAAGCTGACCATCGATTCAGGCCACCTCTTCGGGCCAGACCATCCTCTCAGCTCTGGCCATTTCCTCGGACTGTGTCGGAACCACGGACCGGGTTGGACCCTGGAATAGACCGGGTCGAGCCGGTTCTGTCCGACTGGGTCGGACCGGACCCAGACCCGTTTGGCCAATTTACACCTTTTCATCTGTGTTTTGGGCTATGGGTTTCTAAACGTCGAACCATCTCCAGATATGGAAGGCTTAGAGCAGGATGGATCTTTTGGCATACCCCACTTGAGGTTTGGATGCAGTTGGGGTACAGCCGGGTTGTTTTCAACCTAAAAACCAATCGGGCCCCTAGAACGGAATTTCCAATAACTCACAGACCAGGCGTCTAATTGACACTCTGTCTATCGTTTTGGGTTCCTTATGATGAGACGGAACTACGAGATACATCAACTCAATACTTCATGTTAGTTAATGTATCGACACTTGGATCGAGGAGCGGACCCTCCCAAAATCGAGG
This sequence comes from Viscum album, assembly GCA_963277665.1. Lineage (NCBI taxonomy): Eukaryota > Viridiplantae > Streptophyta > Magnoliopsida > Santalales > Viscaceae > Viscum > Viscum album. The sequence continues at coordinate 463,188,213 of OY728135.1, forward strand.
GTGCTGTGTGCGGGAACCCTAGGGCTAGCTGTGAATGAGATGATAGGATCCTCTGTGGGTTTGACACGATGATACTGTACCAGGATCCTCCATGGGTTCGACAATGATGACTAATGTACCAAGATCCTCCATGGGTTTGACAGTGATGACTACTGTACCAGGATCCTCTGTGGGTTCGACAGTAATGACTTCTGTACCGGGATCCTCCGTGGGTTCGACAACGCCGATACTGTTCCATGATCCTATGTGGGTTCGATAGAGGAGATGATTTATAGGCTACATCTAATCATCTCTACCCCTCTTCATGAGTTCTATAACTGAGTTAGATGAGTCTTGTCTTTCAGTTGTTATCATTGAGATAATTAACTTTACTTCCTTTGTGAAATGGGTTGTTCTTGGGATCGAGAGTTGGAGTCGGGATATGATTGGTGACTTAGGTATATATATGGTCATATACCTAATTAGGGTTGGCTGATACTTCGTGATTGTATCTTACTACTATGGCTGATCCTTAGTGGATTCTGGGAGACCTTCGGGGGTCTCGGGGTCCCCTACTGAGTATTGTTATACTCACCCCTGCTCGGGCTTCGCCCGCACCCTGTTATGTTCTGTGCAGACAACGGTCAGCAGTGATCGAGGCTGATGGTGACAGATGGGAGGCTTCTCAGAACTGGACATAATGGGACGTACCTCAGGGAGGAGTTTTTCAAGTTCTGTACCAACCCTTCAGGTCGGATTCCCCGTGGACAATCTAGGAGCTGTTTTTCCCATCTAACTTGTACTTGTACTTGTTTTTCAGTTGGGTTTGTATATTGGCCTACTTACTTCCAACACACTTTCCTTTTCTATATTAGTACTTTTTTCTTCTACTTCTTGTGTTCAGACTGTGTGTGTTACAGGTTTAAAGTCAATGCCTTCCCTTTTATCAGAAAATCACCTTTGGTGCTAGTCGCTAGCCACTGGCCTATGGAAGGCGGGATTGGGGTAATCATGACATGGGCCCCGAGGACGGTTCTTGACAATGTAAGTGTAATATTATCATAAAATATATGATAACTTACCAAGTTTTATGGGTGATAAATCCTTAATTGAATGGAGTTTTTTAGAGTAGAAACCAAATAATTAATGAATGTCTTACACAATTCCTATTAAAAAGTATATAACTGTAACCTTTATAAATTAAATCGTCTTGGAAATGGTATACATTATGAATATATCTTTATAATGTCCTAGTAAATAGAATAACCAAAACAATATGTGTAATTGGAATAAGTATATGTTGAAATATTTCTGAATCATTAGAAGTAAATGTTTCATCATTAATAAAGATAAAGCAATTGTATGTTTTAATTTTAAAAGGATAAATGTATTTTTATAGACATTCCTTAAATATACAATTATATTTGTTTTATAAAAAAATGATTAAAAATTCATTAAAATCCAAGATGTCATTATTTTGGAGAGTTATAATATTTTTTTAGAAAAATTTTATGAAGTTCATGAATAATGGGGTGTTAATGAAAATATTTCAAGGGTGGAATCAAATATTTATGATGATTCAGATGAAAATAGTTATAATTGTGTAGGTTTAAGTTTATTATTACCCAAATATCAAGGATTAGATTTTAAAATAAAAAAAAATTTGTGTTAAAGAAAAAAAATTCTAGTGAACATGTGATTGATGATGCCTCTTTATTAAATTCCACTTATATCTCTTTTAAAGACAAAGAATTATAAATAAGTATCTTAATATGGGAGTTGGTTTATATCCATGAATTATTATCGAGACCAAATTGAGAAAAATTGAAAATGGGAAAAATTAGGCTTGAATATATATAAACTAAATAATTTTTTTGAAATAAACTTAATGAATTTGACATGTTGATTAGAAATAAATAATGGATTTTGTGCAACATATAAACTAAGATTGAGATGTATATGATTATCGAATACAAAAATTTTATTGGATATTAAGCCACTCATGGAAATCATGTAACATTTATTTTACAAACTAAATATGAAAATAAGGTACAAAAATGGTTTGACGTGGAGTAAATTAATCCATTATTGACATAATTCATAATTTGGGTGAATATTTAAAGAGATAAAGATGTAATGTTATAAAATATTATATATTATAGGAAACTAATAAAAATAATATATTATATGATAAGAGATATACATAACATTGTTATTTCCTTGTGTCAAGAAATGCGATATCAAAGTGATCTCAAAGAAAGAAACATGTCGGTGGTGAAACACAAACTTCTATATATTAATGGAATAATGAATTTAATACTTCTTTTATAAAGGAAAAAAGTAACATAAATTATTAGGATATATTAATATCAATTGGAAAGGTGTGGTGGATAATAGAAACTCAAATTTTAAAGGTTTTCTCAATCTTAAAGGAATTTTTATTTCTTTATTGATAAAGAATCAATATTGTATCAAAGTTAGTAGTATAGAAGTTAGATATATAATTATTAGTAAATCATTTCGAAAATAGTATGGATTTAAAATTTTCTTGAAGAAATTATAATAAAGGTATTTCTAATATTGTAATTAAATTTTGATAATTTGAATGTTATTAATTTGAGAAAAAAAATTAAATACGTCACTTGAGAACAAAGAACATTGAGATAAATTATCACTTTATCATAGAGAACATAACACCTCGGACTAAACTTCTGGGTCTAAACTGGAGTACCACATAACCTCATTTCCACCTCCCTATATGCAAGAGGTTTTCAACTAGCATTGATGGTCTAAATATCAAAGTGGGGACACTATACCCTTGGTATTAGGGCATGGAACAAATAATAATAAATAGATAATAAAATAAAATAATGATCAAAGTATCATGTGGAAGGTAATATTAAAAAGGAACATATGTCATAATGGTAAAAAAAAATAGTATCCCAAAGTGCTAATCCATAGTATTAATGTGTTGTAGATAAATAAATAAATGAAACTACGGAGTCCTTTGATTCTTGTATCGATCTTGTACCAACACCGCACTCATATGATCAACCATCAGGCTTGGGCCCCATTCCCTTAATTGGATCTCTATACATGAATTATTCACATTCATAAAAATTATCATATGGGGAATGAGCAATAAAACATAATATGACACCACCAATGTGTTCTTAACAGGTATTCTCAAGTATACCAAGTGTATGCCCTGAAAATAATAAATATGTAATATCATAATAATCATTTCACACATACTGAGTGGTTTCATGCTTACTAAGAATCCACAGACCCCCAATCATACATTCCTCATCTCTATTTTAGTATATAATTATTTTATTTCATAATGGAGATAGAACAATACACTAGTCTTGTAACATATCTCCCAACAGTATCAAGGCATCGATTCAGATCATACCCTCAAACTATTATACCCCGCATCCATCATTAGATAGGCCTTTAGAGTGGCATACCCCTTATACACCCAGGGTTAGTACCCCATGCCATCATTCCCCTAATGCACTACCTCTGGTCAGGAATGCATTCCATAATGCCCCTACCTTGTTCTCAAGTTCATTTTCTTCATTGTCATAAGCCTTGGGAACTCCCCCTCTATGGGGTAAACATCACACAAAATTTCACCTTCCTCAAGTACTAATAACAGCATCCAAGGAATTATAACACACATAATAGGGTAGATCAAACAATCCAAGTATAACACATCATCATGAGAATATAGTAGAAAAATATAAAAAACATGTGATCATAATAAAACACGGAAACAAGATGATCTAGAAATACTCATGGAATAAAATATCATAATGAGTCTTATAGGATACAAACATGCCCACATGAAATCACAATAAATCACAATAAATAAGGTATTGCGAAACAATAACTATACTATGGAAACATGTTAAAGAGAGATCCCAACAGTTAAGGAAATTACTTCCTCAAACCTATTGATTTTCACATCAAAGTTCACTAAGGAATCATTACCCAAATCACGCCCATGTATTCATTGACTCAAACCACTCACCAAGGATTCCTAAAATAGATTATTTTATTTTATTTATAAAATAAATAATAAACCACATGCGAAGATAGTTTCTCTATATTAGATAATTTTAAAATTAAAAATTTAAGACAAAGCCAATATTAACAATTTCCTCAAAAAATTATAATTCGATATATGATAATAGTTTTCTCTATCCCAAATAATCTGAGGTAGATGTGATTAATTCTTATTATTATTTTCCATAATTGTGGGTTATTATCATTTTAATGAATCATTATAAAGATTTCATAATTATTTATAAAATCTTATTTCACAAATAAAAGTAAATAGAATCCTACCTGGAGTTACCCTTCAAACACATAACTCAAGAATAGAGGAGGGATAAGGTTCTTGTGCACCAGGAAACTAGATAAGAAATTCATACAATTCAAATAAATATTCACCAATCTTATACAAGGGGATTAATTCACTACCCAGACTTAATAGAATATCCAAAAAACAAAGGCATCATGGTTCTGATTTTTTTAAGAAAGAAAATTATATAGGGTCTACAGCATTATGAACCCCAAACTAAAATCATCATTTCATTTTCCCTTTAATTGTTTATTAATTTTTGAGTGTTTAAATTATTTAATAATTTGAGTTATGGGATTTAAACAAGTAAAGGAATAAAATACCAAAATGTTTGGCTTCTAAAATAGTAAAAACATGTTACGGGGTGGATTTATAGTAAAAGAAATAAAAAAGATGTTTTAAAATTATTTTTATCCCAAAAAAGGAATTTCATAATGATAACATAGTTTTACCATAATTAGGATCCTGTGTGCTGAATAAGGGTAAGGGATTTACAGTTATATAGTGGATGAGTTCCAAACCACAATTATGTAGCTCAAGTTTTACCCTTATATTTCCTTTATAAACTTACAACTACCCTTATGCACACCCAATATTAACCTTACATGAATATGGTTTACCCTTATGCAAGTATAGGAAACCCTGAGTTACCCTTATGTGAATTTGTGATACCCTTACATGAGTAGTAGGTTTTCAATATGACCCATATGTAGTGTGTAGGTTACCTTTACAAAACCTTTAGAAACCTAGGCCCACCCTTATGTAGTGCATGGATGTCGAGATTTCCCTTATTTAGCACCTTGGCACCCTTAAATAACCTTTAAAATTTAGGTTCGACCTTATGAAACCCATATAAAAACCACTCCACCCTTACACAAAGGCTTTAAACCCTTCCTTACCCATATTCAAAGCATAGGCATTACATAAGGGTACAAATTTACTTGAAATTTTTAAATTTTTCATATAAAATACTAATAAATTATATTTTAAAGAGGGATTTAAGAAAAATTTTAAAAACTAAGAATATTATAAGTCTCCCCCTCAAAGTAATTCTCATCCTTGATAAGTGTCTCTAGAGGCCTTGCTTGAAAAATTTAGGACACTGAATTCAAACGTCTAACTCTCACTCCCACATATTCTCTTGGATCCATCCATGCTTCCATAAGATACAAAAAAGTGGTATCATGTTTCCTTGATGGAATTTCTTACTCTGACCAAAAATCCACATTATACTCTCCACATATGGTGCATCTAGATCCAGTTCAGCATCCTCATATTCTATAACATGTACAGGATTTGGTATGTACCTCTTAAGTTGAGAGACATGGAACACATCATGAATTCCTAGATAACATGAAGGAAGGTAGAGAAGTTACACCACTATCCAAATTGATTTGGTGATCTTGAATGGTCCAAAAAAACATGGTGCCTTTTTTCCTTGATTTTGTAAATTATGATACCCCAACGAAGGTGAAACTCATAAGAAAAACTAGATGCTAATAAAAAAACTCCAAAGTTAATATCCTCTAATCTGCATAAGATTGATGTATTCTATGATAATTTACTAACCAATACCTCATCAACTCCACCATATCTAAGGTCTCCTTCACTAGACTAGGCCCAAAAATTGTTTCCTCACCCACCTCGTGTAAACACAGAAGTGAGTGGAACCACTATATATAGAGATACTCAAAAGGTTTCATCTATATAGATCCTCAAAATAAAATCATAAGTCAAATACACCAATTATATATTCTCATATCAAGCCCCAATAAATTCTAGAACAAAATATCTAATAATATCATCTAGTATGTTAATTGTTCTCTTCAACATTCCATTTGTCTAAGGATTGTATATTGTGCACAATATCAGCTGAGTACCTAGCGATTTTTTCAATCTATTACAAAATCAAAATGTGAAATGGGAACCCCTATATGTAAAAAAATATTAAGGGAACTCCATGTAAGATTATTATCTTATAGATATATACCTTTCTCATCTCGTCTATCGAGTGAGTCTCTTGGACTGATAAGAACTGAGAAAACTTTTCTTGTTGATCTGAAATCACCCAAACATCATCAAAACTCCTTGGGGTCTTAGGTAACCCCATAAAAAATTCTTCCATGATGTACTCCCACTTCAACATGGTCATTTGAAGTGTCTGGAGAAAACCTATAGGATATTGGTGCTCGGCCTTTACCCTCAGGTAGGTAAAGCATTGGGAAACATACCCATTGATGACCCTCTTCATCCCTAACCACCAGAACTGTCATCTGAAGTCATGGTACATATTTATTCACCATGATTTACCACCCATCAAGAGGTATTTAAGTACCTCATTATAACCTCTCTAATGGAATAATAGACTACTACTCTCCCATGCATAAGTATCACATCATCATCTCCCAAAAACCACGTGGATATCAGGTCACCTCTAGCTTATTATTCCCACATCAAATCATTCTTTGGGTCAGTATCATGTCCATCATTTATCTATTATACTAGGGAATATGTTACCACTGAGGGAGTAAAAGTTGTTAATACTTGATCCTTAGAAGCATATATCCTCCATTCATCTAATAATCTCATCAAGCATCACTACTCCTATGAAGGCCACTCACCAAGATCCTAAGCTACATGTTCCTTGCAGCTAAGTGAATTCAAAACACCATTCCCTTCCCTATTATACATATAATCTCAAATTTAAATATCTATAGATACTCCACTCAGTGACTCTGACTCAATTCTAGGTCTCGTAGTGTGAATATGTGCCATGGGATCTTATAGTTAGTATAAAAAACAAAACTCTCACCAAAGCAATAGTGTCACCAACACTTCAAACCATAGATCATGGATCCTAGATCCAGATCGTGAGTAGGGAAATTGTTCTCATGGGGTCATAGATTTTTTAACCAATAAACTACTACCTTCTCTCTCTACATCATTACTGCTCCCAATCCAACACCTAATTCATCACATTATACTACATATTTAATTCTATGCTCAAAAAGTATCAGTAATGGAGTTATATTCACTAATTATTCAGCTCAATGAACACATATTAGTACTTTTCTAACCATTGGATCTTTAACACATTATTTTTAATCACAGTCATAGGTGTTGAAAACTATGATAATTCTTGGATAAAATGTTGTTAATATCCTGTTAATCCTAGAAATATCCTAATATCAAAAAAAAATTATGAGGACATGTCTAAGACATCACTAAAACCACATTCTCTTGGTGTATGGATATACCGACCTCAAACACCATATGACCTAATAATTTATCCCCATGAATTCAGAAGTTACACTTCAAAAAGTTGGCATAATGTTGATGTGCTTGATGTGTACTATAGATTACCATAAGATGTATGGACTGTTTCTTTGTGGTTGGCAAGTAGATGAGGATTTAATCAAAGAACATTATGCTGAAAAAGTCTATGTATGGTTGAAAGATATTTTTTGTGAGGTCCATGGATAGTTCCAATGCATTGGTCAAACCAAATGGCATCAAAAAATACTGATACATCTTTTACCTAATCTAAAACCCCATCTTCAGAAAACTCTTCCTATCCAACCTAAACCCAATGGTAGCTTTATCAAAGATCAATCTTGTAAAACCACTAGGATCCACATAACAGATCGAAAATATCTTGGATCTTAGGAAAATGATATATGTTCTTCAATATCACATGGTATAGTTTATAATAGTTAACATAGAGTTGAATACTGCCTTATGACTTCTTTAAGAACAAAATGGGTACACTCCATGGTGAAATACTCAATTTAATAGTTCCCTACTACTCTAAGTATAAAATTTGAACCTTGATCTCCTTTGACTCAACCAACAACATATGATATGGGGGTATCGAAATGTTTTTTGCACCTATAATGAGTTATATATTGATATTAACTCTTCTCGTAGGTAAAATTAACTAAGGATACAACTTGAATGAGAGTTTAAGTTCATCCATAGCTTCTGTAGATATGAAAGAAAGAGAATAACTGGTATCAACAAGAAAATAGATAAATTATAGGTGATAAAAACTATACCTTGAACAGTAGTTGGTCACTCACCATCATTTGCTAGAGTTTGATCAACTATGTACACATGGCTTGAATGGATCCATGACCCAGTCCCTAAGATGCATGACTAGTCTGAGTCATCATCAGAGTTTGATTCTAAAGGCCCCATCCATATCCCTGGGTCATATATCCCATATATCCTACTCCTTTGAAAAACCTTAATAATATATAGAAAAAAATTTATAGGTGTCCCATTTTTACTCACCATTGACACTTCTCTCAATGTGATGAACAGAACATCCAATAATTCCCAATCTCCTCATAGTTAAAGCACTACAGAACACTTTCTTTAATAAAAGGTGTTCATGAGACCTTTCTCAACCCTATCTTTCTACCACTATTCTAGAATTAAGCCTCATCCTTTATCTTACTTCTTATAAGAGTATTACATGATGGTTTATTGGAAACTGGAATAATTCCCAAAAATCTATCCTACTACACTATTTTATTGTTCATTAGTGCATTTAGAATCATTTATGTGAATCATTTCAGGTATTAAATCATTATCATTAATCTCTATCGAGGGTATATGTTCTCATAAGAATAGTCTATCTTCAGAATAACTAGGATTAACTCTTAAATGAAAGGTCCTTGATGTTTTCCAAGTCATTCCTTAATACCTTACTGAAAGTTTCACTACAACCACCCATCACATGGAAAGTCACTATATCTTTCACACTAATCACTTTACCTTCTAGACCTCAGATACCTCGATAAGATTGAATACACCCTAAATCATGTTTATCAAGTTATTTTCATCTTATGGTCCTCTATTACCAAGAAAGGATCAAGGATGTTGGAGCTATAAGTCTCTTGAAAATTAAATTATGGAACTTCATAGAAGGACTCCTATCTAGAGTAATCCTGCTACCTACACCACTAGAGTAGGTTAAATTGAATGCTCTTTAGGACCCTCCTACACAATAGGTGGTGTAACAGGGGAATCCTCCATAGTAGGATCACCTCTTCCAATTACAGTCGGTTGTCCCATCAATCTTCTACAAGGTATAATCTTCTATAACATGAAGGTAAGTCTTAGATCATAATTCATTATATCCTAACCAATATAAGATATCACACAAATGATTCTATAGTATTTTACCCATATCCCAAGGTATAGCCATCTTAACACTAACCAATGCCTCATCCCTACTCATTAGTCATAATCATCACATATATACTAAAACATAATAAAAGTCCTTGTTCAAATACTTAATTATAATGTAGATATATTATAACAACATGAAAATAGATATATCACACAATAGAGAATACAAATTTATCCAAAAAAGATAGAAAAATTCAAGTAATTAAATTAAATAACTAATATGTCGAAAAACAATGGATATTTTTATGGAATGTGATCTTATGTGCCTATTCATGATGAAATAATGCACCTAAAAATATTATAAAAACTATAACATTAATATTTTCCACAGTAACATAGATGTCCATTGAACATGTGCTAGAAAGGAACATTTCAACTCCCCTACCTAAGTCCCACAAAGTTATATCCTTTCTACCATGTCTTGGGATAGACCGAAAAGAAATGTAAAACATTATCCTCTGATACCATTTTTTAGTTCCATGTCCCAAACCACTAGGTCCGAACCAAAGTGCTACATAACCTCATATGTACCTATCAGTACACAATAGGTTTCCAACTAGTATCAAGTGTCAATGTCTTATAGTGTTAATAATATACCCTTAGTATAATTTCATATAATAAATAGTAATAAATAGATAATAAAATAATATAATTATTAGAGTATCATGAAAAAGGTAATAATCAAAAGGAACACATTCCATAAAGTTTAAAAATTATCTCCCAAAGTGGAAATCCAAACCAAAGTAATTAATCATGGTAGGAAAATAACTAAATGAAACAATAAAGTCCTCTAGATTCCATCCTAGTCCACCACTAACTCTACATTCCTATGATCATCCATCAGCCATGGGACCCTTTCCCTTACTCATATCCCTATATATTAAGTCTTTACAAGCATCAAAATGAGTGTATGGGGTCTGAGTAATAAAACCCAATAGGAGACAACCAATGTGTCCTTAAAAGGTGTGATCAATAATAACAAGTGTATTCCATGAAAATAATAAATGCTTAATAAGTATAACAAGTATACCATGCATACCAAGTGTTCATGCCCTAACCAAGCCTATATAAACCCTCTGTCATACCTAATTAATCTTCATACTGGTGGTATAATCATAATATTTCATAAGAATATAAGAACAAGACACTTGGCTTGTTAAACACCACTCAATGTTCTCAATGCCTCAAGTTGGATTAGGCCACCTGACTATTGTATCCTAACTCTATCATGAGTTATATATCTAGACCATCATACCCCATATATGACACGGGTTAGTCCCCCAGACTATCATGACCCTAACACGATTCCTTAGTTTAGGACATTTCCCACCATACCCCTATAGTGTACTCATGTCCATCGTCATCATTGTCACAATCCATACACACTGCCCCTCTAAGGGGTAATCATCACATGATGGTTAACCTATCTTGAGTACCAAAAATAACCTCGAACACATGGAAACACACATAACAGGTTGGACCATACAAGGAAATCATAGCACACCATCATGAAAATATAGTAGCAAAATATAACAACTTGTGATCATAGTCAAATATAGAAACAAGCTACTCTAGAAATACTCATGGAATAAAATATCACAATAGGTATCACAATATACACAAACCCACATGTGATCACAATTATTCATGATAAATAAGTTATGTCGATACAAGAATTATACCAAGGAAAAATTTGTCAATGATATCCCAAAAATAAAAATAACTTTCATCCTCAAAGTTTTTTATGTTCACATCCAATTTTACCAAGTAATTTTCAACCAAATAAGATCCATGTATTCATATACTCAAACTACTCTCCATGTATTCCTAAAATAAATTTTATTATTTTATTTCCAACTAAAATAAAACGCCACTTTTGATGATAGTTTCTTTCTCTTGGATAATTAAATATAGACAAGAATAATAATTAGTATTTTTCAATAATTTTGGGTTTTTATCATTTTAATAAATATTATTCAAAAATACATAAGGATTTATAGAATCTTATTCCAAAAAATAAAATCAAATAGAAACTCACATGTAGTTATCCCTTCAAACATATCACTTAGAAAAATAGGATAGAGAAGGTTCTGGTGCGCCTCAAAACTAGATAAAGAACTTGTATTATTAGAAGAATTATTTTTCAATATTGAAGAAAGGTATTTCTAGATTTCTCAAACTTAAGAGAATATCCAAAAACTAAAGGAAACAAGTATAATATATTCTCAGGAAGGAAAACTGTGTACTGTTATATAACATTAAGAACCATATATTAAATTCATCATTTAATTTTTCATTTAATTGTTTTTTAATCCTAAAGTGTTTAAATTGTTCCATAATATGATTCATAATCTTTAAACAAGTCAAGGAATTAATTTAAACAATTTTATGCTTTTAATATAGTCAAAACCTATTACAGGGTTGAGCTAGGGAAGAAGAAAGAAAAAAAAGGTTTTTTAATTATTTTTATCCAAAAAATTGAACTGCGTAAGGGTAACAAGGTTTAACTCTTACACTATACCTAAGTTTCACGTAAGGGTAAGTATTTTAACCTTATGTGATGACTGAGTTCTAGAATACCCTTTTACAACTCTGGTTTTACCATCATGTAGCCTTTAGAAACTTTCAATTATCCTTACAAAAACCTTATCATACACTTATGCGAATAGGGCGTACCCTTACATGATTAGAGGAATCCCAAAGTTACCCATATGTGAGGCTCTGTTAACCTTACATGAGTAGTAGTATTTTAGGATGACCCTTACACAATACATATGTTACCCTTACGAAACCTTTATAATCTTATGTATAGCCTTACGCGGCGCATGGAATTCCATATTATAATTACATAGTGCCTAGGTACCCTTATGTGAACTTTATAAAGTCATTTTCACCCCTTTTTAGCCCATGTAAAGACCACTTTACCCTTACACAGAGGCTTTAAAACCCTCCTTACCTTTCATAAAATCATAGGTGTTGTGTAAGGGTAATAATTTACATGAAATTTTTTTATTTTTCATAAAAAATGCTCATAAAGTATATTTAAAAGTTTATTTTAATAACATTTAAAATACTAATAATATTACAGTTAAATTAAAACATGGTGTGGTGAAATAGGAATATATTCTAACATAAGAGTAAGTTTTAGAAATTATGAAAAATTCACCACCCAAAAAGTATTTTGAGATTCATCGATTGAATAATGGATTTTAAATTTCTCTATTTAATTGATGCTTTGTATAAATACCTCCACTACCCTAAATTTTTTATACATGTATGATTTAATTTAACATGATATTTTATTTATTTATATATTATTTTTTCAATATGGGGTATCACTTATCAAAATTTTACAAAGTGGTATAAATTAAAAAATGAAATATGATAAGGTATGTTCCCAATAAATGGTGTTTCAAATTTAAGAGTTACTTATTTTACCAAAAACAATAAATAAGTGGTTATTGGGTTCATTAAAAAAGGGGTGATGACTAATGTTTATTCTGAAAAGTGGGGTAGTTACAAAAATGAGGAGAGATTATTTAATATGGGAAGAAACACTCAAGGAGAATATCTAACATGGTAGAAGTTCAGAAGAGGATGTTTTTAAACTAAATATATTGAATGTGAATGTTTAAAGGATTCCTCAAATTCTATGGGAGGTTATTTTAAGAGTAATGAATTTGGTGAGGTGATTCTTCATGAAACACTTTCATTTTACTCTTTAATATAATAATTTATAGTTTCTATGCGATATTAGAGTATATGATTATTGATTCATTAAATATTTTATAAATAAAATACTAATGAATTTGGATATATTCATTGAAGGGTTTTAAGTGGTTATTTTAAATATGGTTTTATATGGTTTTTAATAAGCCTAATATACTCAATTGATAGAAAAAATCCATTAGATCATTTTTGGGATATATGTTTTGAAATTTTGGGGTTTAATACTTTTGGAAGACTCGTATATATATACATATATATATTTATATATTGGGATATCATTATATAGAAATTCATAATGTTTAAAGTAAGATTGATGGGTTTTTGGATAAAATACCAATAATAATTTTTTTTAATATGTAATGGTTATTTCTTTGATTTAAAAAAAGTATTGAATTAAATCAAGTGAATCAAAGTAACATTTTAAAAAAAAATTAGATATAATGTGGTATTTTGAAGTAATGGTTTTATTAATACCATTATATTTAACATGGAATCATCTACATGTCATGTTTAGAGGTCAGTATTTGGATGTGACAAATTTACAAAGGGATAATTCAGAATATTAAAGAATGGGAAATGGGACATGATATATTTCTATGTAATTGTTTTTTAGGAGGGTATTTATAGAAGAATGGTTCTAGACTGACTACCATGTGACAGAGGGAAAATGACATGGATGCAGGTAATTGTTTTCCAAAAAAAACAATGAAACATGTAATTTTTATATATAGCATGTTGTAAAGGATTTAATAAATTAAATTTTAAAATTTTAAAATATTATGATTTTAAGGCTAATATTTTCAATACACTATTTTTGGAGGGGTTTTTATTTGAACAATAATGCATCATTTTATACACCAACTCTCCATGTTTTTAAAAATATATTCAAATTTTTATTGAATGTTATATACTTCAAATTTAAAAATCATGGTATAATACAGAGTGATGTAATTTGATTTTATGTGATCATTTGACTACACCTTAAGTGTTAATGATAGGTGACGTGGTAAGGAGAGGCTAAAAAACATGATCTTATTTATCCATTAATTACAAATCTTTGATAAAAAAGGGAAGGAAATAATTATATCCAGAAAAGATGAATAACATATTGAGATTCAAAAAGATAGAATAATACTATGAAAAATATGGGTATAGCTTTGGAACTCATTGAGATAATTTTCCAATCAATAAATAATATGAAATATTTCATCACTAGGATGAAGACTGACATCATTGTTGAACTAACAAATGTGTTGTTTTTTGTTCTTTTTCCCTTTGTGAAGATCAATTCATTAACTTATTTGAAAATGTGTCTTAACTCATGAAATAGAGAAGTGATATTTCTAAATGTGTGAAGTAATAAACTGAGAGATAAAATGTATTTAATCTAAACTCATAATAATAAGTGAATGTTAGCGTATTTGGTGCATTGTGGCATCATCATTGTATTCTCCTTGGATGTTGATGAGTTTGGGTGAACCGTGTAAAATAACTTTTATCCAACCTTTTATTGATTTCAAATGTAGAGAGAAAGTGATTATAGTTTATATTAATCATGGATTAATATAATTTATAGGGAAAGTTTAAAATTTATATAGTTTAATCTCCCCATAGAGTATATTACCTAGTAGGTCCAAAAAACCCCAATGTTGGACTAAGGATTGGGTTTAATTGTGTTGAGTATGTGAGGATTTCACTTATGACTCACCCATATAATGTAATCCTATAAATAAAAATTCATTATTTGAAATAAATTGAGTACTTAATGTCAAATATAATTTAAAATTGATATGTGCATCAAAATTAATCCAAATCAGAACTTTCCTTTCATATTAATAATATAGGATTTATTATATTTTCCTTATTTATTTTCTTAATTTATCAATATATTAAATAATGGTTCAAATCCAAATTATTTATTTTCTTCTCTATGATATCATCCTATATTTACACTAGATGTTAGGACCAAGTTGTTTTTGGGTTTTATTTTTTTTCAATTGATAGGTATGTTGAAGAAAGAAAGGATGTTGATGAATAATAATTCAGAATGAAAGGAATTGAAAGAGGTGTTTGTTTTGTGGGTGATAGGTTTTTCTTAGAATGAAGAAATTTATTCTGATTCACTTTGTTTCTGGAAACTATTATTCTACTTGTGGTATTAATAGAAATAGGAATCACTTTGAAATTTCATTGTAATGAGAAAAACTAGATTCAAAATTAAAAAAAAATTGCTGGAAGCAGATAGTTATCGGATTCACTCTGAATATGTTGAGAAAGATGTTTTTGTGTTACTAGATAATCAGAGTCACTATGACTACGATTTAATTAATTATGACGAGGTGTTGTTGATTTGTATTTCAAATAAATCAAGAGTGTATTGAGAACTTTTAATGGAATCTTGATAAAAGAACAGGGGATTGAAAGAGATACTACCAATAAAAAAAGAATCATATTCAGATTTATCATATCTCGGTGGAATATAGAAAGAAGTGGTACCGATTTTTTTTCAAAACAATCTTATCAAGATTGAAGAGGTAGTGTCAATTGAAGAATTCATACCGATATTAATAGAAAGAGATAATATCGATTTCTTTTCAAAACAATTGGATTTCGGGTAAAAGTAAAAAAAAGTGTTGTCAATGAAAGGCGGTGCAGATGAAAAGTGGTGTCGATGAAAAGTGGCGCCAAAGAAAGGTGGTTCTGATTGAAAATTAGCACTCGTTGAAAAGGGGTTCTGGTAGAATAGTAATAGATGGTGTTGATTATTTTTTCAGAATGATCGTATCTGGGTGAAAGTGAAATAATAGACATAGTACTGATCAAAGATCATCACTATCATATTGTAATTGATTAGATCTGGTTGAAATATAAGATATTATATCAATAAAAAAGGAATCATATTCGGAATTTAATTAATCGTATTCAGGTAGAAGAAAAGAAAAGATAAAGTTCTGATCATGAAGGACTTTTTTTTCAGATTCAATAGTATTAAATCCAGGTATATCATCATTTTCATATTGTATTATATCATATCTTGGAATATCATTGTTTCCATATTGTATTTGATCATACCCATCAATCATAACTAGAATGATCGTAACCAGAAATGATCATATCTAGAATGATCGTATCCAGAATGATCATACCTAGAGTGATCATATCCAGAATGATCATAAACAAAAATGATCATATCTAGAATGATCATTTCCTAAATGATCATATTCAGGATGATTGTATACATACCATTTGTATTTAGAAAATATTATGCATGGGTTGAGATGAAAAGAAAGAAGCCGGAATGAATGGAAAGTTGCAATACATTCCATTTGAAGTCATACAATGCGAATGTTGATCCACAACGAATTCAAAGTCATGAAGTTAGTCATGATTCAAGAACTGGTTTCTGAATGATGTTTTGTTTCTCAAGATGTTCAAGAGAAAATAAAATATAATAATATTTTTGAATGATTTGTCTAGGGGGAGCTAAACTTTCATATACAAGATTTTGATTCAAATTGGTTATGATAATCATATTTAGCAATCAGCATGAGGAATCTGACTTAGTTGATCGGACCCATGTATTAAAAATAGTATAAATTTGTCTCAACAACTTATATGGGAGTATGAATAACAAGAGTTGATTATTGTGTATGTTTTGAGAAGAATCGTTAAGTGTTGAAGAAGTCATAATTTCTCCAAGATTTCAGGTGAAATATAATTGTGGGTAAATTTGTGTGAGCGGGAAAAGTTTTAAGATTCTCACCTAAACTCATTTAGGGTCACCTATAAAAGGGAAACAAGTACATTTTACTTTCTGATGACGGATATTGTTCATCGTATAAGATAGATAAGCTCCGAGTTTTCAGTGAGAAAGTGATATTGTTTTGTTTTGTATAGAATGCATTTTGACAGGGAATGTATTCGGCTGGGTTTGGTATCCAGATTAATTAATTGAAATGGGATTTTCCATTCTTTTTATCACCGTATTGAAGATTTCCAGACAGACAAAGTATCGTACTGAGTTTCATCATACTCGGGGATTGAAGTGGTGTCGATTCATTTCCATTGTATTCTATCAGAAAATCAGACTGGGAGTATTATTTTGTAAGAATCGAACTCTGAGGAATCAGAATCAGAAAATACCAGACTCAGTGTTTCATAACAAATTTTAGGTGTTTCTTACCTTTATTCTAGTTAAATAATTGATGAATTGTATTACAATTTAAATACATTTGTTTAATTTAAAATAAGCACAGGTAACATGAGTTGTAACAAAACAATTGTATTACCTAATTATTCTAAGAGGATGCACATGCACTAGTTGTATTGTTTCATAGTGATACATGAGTGAAATGTTACATCCTACTTTTTTTAATCCAAGTATTGATTTCTAGTGGATTTTATATTATCAGATCATTTCTAAACCATACCAAGGATGTAGCTATTCTCATTGAATAGTGAACCTTGTAAATCTTTGTGTTCCTTTGGATGTGTGTTGATTTTTTCTTTGTAGGGAATTAAATTCCTTAATAGGATGAGAAGCTTGGTTCAATTGAAAACAAACATAAAATAAAAAGTGTATCCCTGATTTACCCCCTCCCCCTCTCAGTGATACAATACTCTGATTGGGAACTTTCAATTATTATTAAAGCACAGGTTCCCGTCACTATTCCTTGCTAATCGAGAATGTGAACTATGTGAATAATAAATGTATTCTGGTCTTTTATGGAAATGACTCTCATATATGGAAATATAGAATGCTTTCATATCTTATGTCTATCATTTATGATGTTCTTGAAGCTACAACAGTTGGGTTTCCACCCATTGATGATAAAACTCCACTAACACCTATTGATAAGAGGCATCTTGAGAATGATGGAATGGACAAGAATACTATATTTTCATCACCTTTTGAAAGTGAATTCTGAAGAGTAAAAGGTTTTTCCATAACCAAAGGTATATGGGATAAATTGAAAAAAAAATATGAAGGAAATAAAAAAGTGAAGAAGATAGAGTTAAAAATATAGAGATTGACATATAAAGATCTCAAGATGGATGAGCCTGAATCTGTTGGGGAATTATTTACCAGTGTAAATGACGTAGTAAATACTATCAAATGTCTTTGTGAAAAGTTGGATGATTCTACTGTGGTTGATAAGGTCTCGAGAATCCTACCTGACAAATTTGATGAAAAAGTTTCTTCATTGGAAGACAGAGATCCTAAAACATTATCACTTGCTGATTTTCATAGTACTCTCATTACTTAAGAAATGATAAAGGAGAATGTTATGATAATAAAGACGAAATTTGATAGAGAAATTTATTTCGAGGCTTCCAAGAAATAATAGAATATTCTTGTAGATGAAGAAGAATAAGTTGGAGATTATGACTCTCAAAATGAGGTATGTAAAAATCTTGATTCAATTTTCTCCTTGTTTTCTAAGAATGTGAAAATAGGTACAAGAAATTATAAAGAGATAATTCCCTTAAAGTGTTTTGGATGTAGAGTTATTGGGCAATTTCTTACCAATTTTCCTCAAAGAGGAAATTAATAAGAAAGTGATGAAGTAGAAAGTGAAGAATAAGAAATAAATCCAATAATATCTTGGAAGAAAAAGGGTGATAAAGAAAAATTATATTCAAAGAGGGAAGATAAGAGGTTCTCTAAATCCAAAAGGAGAATATTTTTGTCTAAGGAATATAATAGTGAGGATCTTACAAATTATGGTGAATACAACACATTCATTGCAATAGTTAATGAAGAAATTTATTCTAGTAATGAAATTAGTTATGCTGAAATAGAAGAAGAAAGTGAAGATGAATCTGAAAATTCCATTGAGAATTCTAGGTAAAATACTTTTATTGAAAAAATGAATGATGATGAATTTATAAGCAGCAGTTCTGATGAATAAGATACTCAACTTGAGATGAATTTGAAAGAAGAATTGAAATAATGCTTGAGAAAGATCATAAGGCTTGAAAAGAAAAACAAAAAGTTGGAAGTTGAATCTTCCTCAACAAGAAATCAAGTATATTTTTTCAAAATTAAAGAGAATATGGAGAATGATATTTATTATTTGAATAAATATCTTAAAGATGAAAAGAATCGTAATGAGCATCTAGAAGTGAAGCTAAAGGAAAAGGAATAAGAGTTGGGACTTTTCCAAAAAAAGTTATCTGAAGATGAATTGAGAAATACAGGATTCAAAAACTCTATCACTAAAATTATTGGATGTTCTCAAAATGAGACACCTGAGAAGGATCGACAAAAGTTACCTACAAAGGGTGAGAATAAAAATGTAATTGTTTTTTAAAAGAAGAAATATGGGAATGTTAAGTATGTGGCCATGACCCTCAAGGATGGGAATTTATAAGTCTCAAAGAACATTGTGTCCGAAAATGTTTTAAAACATTATAAATCTGGAAATGTTTCCAATACTTTTGGTTTTGATATTATAGAAAATAAGAGGAATAATTTTATTGATAACATAAAGGTTAGTGGATTGGAAAAGAAAGATGAAAAGGTGGATGAGAAACACATTCACAATTCTGGACAGTATCGAAGTTTCAGAGGAAAATACTATTTTTATGTATATTGCTGGTATTGTGGTAGATTTAGACTTACAGAGAATATTTTATGGTTTAACCAACAAAACTACTATTATTCCTTATCTTATGGAAGTCATGATTTGAGGGGAGGTCAGTTCTCTCCAAAGATGAAGTCTGAGGAGGTTATATTGAAGGAATATGAGAAGAATGGAGTAAACATTGAAAATAGGTTCCAACCATAGGAAACTATTTGTGAAAGGTGTGAGAAACCTAGACCCCTTGCAGAAGGATGTCTTGTTTTGTTACCGGCACAACAAAATATTCTTAACAATTATCAGAATCTAGATTTTTTTGAATTCCATAAACATAGATATGCTAAATTTCAAAAGAAAGAGTGCTTAGTTTTTTGACCATAACACATTGACCTAGTTAGGAAATTGGATTAATCACAAAATAAAGTGAAAGGAGAGAGGAAGAACCCGACTTCTGAAGATATGAGAAATTCTAACAAAAAGGTATCAAAATATGGTGAATATGAGAAATAAGGTCAACTTGTTCAACTATCTTTCCAAAGAAAAATATAGGAATGGACAAAATGTAAAAAACTGATTGTAAAAAGGATATTCCTAAATATAAAGAAAAATTTTCATCCTTATCAAAAGATTAAACAGATAAGAAGAAAGTTGTTACAAAACTCAATAAGGGTGAACAGAATGAAGAAAACACATCCAATGAAAAATCCAAGAAGAAGAAGAAGAAGAAGTCAATACTAAGAGAGGATTATCAATATAATTTTTGTTTCTAACAAACAATCGAGGTTCCTCCTTAATTTCAAAATCTACGTATACTTGTGCTAACATGTAGGGAATTGAAGGATTGTAAATAATGAATATGTAATAGATGAGTCTCTTACTTTTCTTACAAAAGGAAGTAATGAGGATGTGAAAATTTTGTTTTGATAAGTTGTGTTTTTATACATATAAACATTTTTATGTGTTTGTTGAGATGGTTGTGGGTTACTTTTATCTTAGACAAATTCCTTCAAGGTTTTCCCCCAGTCATGATAATATTGAAAGAAGTATGAAAAGGTATTATATGAAAGTTTTGTTAAGGAAAACATTGATCACCTTGATTACACACTCTTGTTTTCTACATTGGGTTCACCCATGTAGACTTAAATTTGTTTAGTTAAAGGTTCTTTGTTTAGAAAATCATGTGATACCCTTGTTAAATAAAATTTCCAACCTATGGAAATGGAGATCATTTACAAATAAGGGAGAAATTTATCATGATGGTCCCTTCGAATTTGGTTGTCAATAAGGGGGAGAGATAAGAGAAAGGGGGTAGACAAAAGAAATAAGGGAATACGGAAAGGAAATAATACCACTCATTGTTTTTATTGAAGTTTTTGAAATCGATATTGAAAAAAAAAATACAAAGGGGGAGATTATTAGCCAAATTTCTGTTTTAGTTTTATTTGATTTCAACAAATAGTTATTCTGATGAAAGAAAGGATTTTCATGAATTATAATTATGGATTAAAGGGATTGAAAGAAGTGTTTTTTTTGTGGGTGATAGGTTTTTCTTGGAAAGAATAATCTGATTAAAATTATTTATGGAAACTATTGTACTACTGGTAGAATTGATAGAAATTTTAATCACCCTAAAAGTACATTATAAGGAGAAGAACTGGCTTTGAAAATGAAATCATATTTCTGGAAGTAGATGGTCATTAGATTCACTCTGAATACGATGAGAAAGGGGTTTTTGTGTTCCTGAAGAATCAGAGTCACTATGACTAAAATTTAATTAATTATTCTGATTCTTTTCTGATGTTTATTTCATATAAATCATGAATTGTATTGAGAACTTGTGATGCAATCTTGATAGAATAAAGGGGGAGTGAAAGAGATGCTGCCAGTCAGAAAAGAATCGTATTCAAATTTATTGTATCCAAATGGTAGAGAGAAGGAAGTGGTACCAATTGTTTTTCAAAAAAATCATATCCAGATTGAAGAGGTGGTGTTGATTGAAGAATTCATACTGATAAGAATATAAAGAGACAGTATTGATTGTTTTTCAAAACCATTGGATTCCGGGTGAAAGTAAAAAAAGTGGTGCCGATGAAAGGTTGTGCCGATCAAAGTGGTGCCGATGAAAAGTGGCACCGATGAAAGGTGGTGCAGATTGAAAAGTAGCACCGGTTGAAAAGGGTTACTAATAGAATAGTAAGAGATGGTGTTTATTGTTTTTCAAAATGATCGTATCTAGGTAAAAGTGAAATAATATACATGGTACCAATCAAAGATCATTGTTATCGGATTGTAGTTGATCAAATCCGGGTGAAAGAAAAAAGATGATACTTATCAAAAAGGAATCATATTTAGAATGTAATTGATCATATTTGGATAAAAGAAAAGAAAATAAATTGTATTGATCAAGAAGTATTATTTTTCATATTTTATTGTATTGTATCCAGGTAGATAATCATTTTCAAATTGTATTGTATCGTATCTGGGCAGATCATTTTTTTAGATAGTTTTTTATTTTACCCAGCTATCATAACTAGAATGATCGTAACCAAAAATTATCTAATCCAGAATGATCGTATCTAGAATCATCATATCCAGAATGATCATATCCAGAATAATCATAACCAAAAATGATTGTATCCATAATGATTATATCCAAAATGATCATATTCAGGATGATTGTATCCAAGAAATTTATATTCAGAAAATATCATGCTTGGGTTGAGATGAAAATAAAGAATCATGAATGAATGGAAAGTTATAATACATTCCAATTAAAGTCACACAATGCTAAATTTTATCCTCAATGAATTCAAAGTCATGATGGTATTCATGATTCAAACACTGGTTTTTGAATGAATTTTTGTTTCTCAATAGGTTCAAGAGAAAAAAATAAGATTGTTGAATGATTTGTTGAGGGGGGGATAAAATTTTATATAAAATATTTTTATTAAAATTTGTTCTGATAATCATATTCATCAATAAGAATGAGGAATCAGACTTAGTTGATCAGGCCCATGTATTCCTAACAATTGAAATTGATCACAGCAATTTAAATGGGAGTTTGAAGAAGAAGAGGTGAATATTATAGATATTTCAAGAAGAATCGAGAACTGTTGAAGAAGTCAAAATTGCTCTGAGTTTTCAGATGAAATTCAAATGTGGGTGAATTGTGTGAGTGGAAAACATGTTGGGATTCCTACCTAAACTCGTTTTGGGTCACCTATAAAAGGTAAACAAGTACATTGTACTTTATCATGTGGGTACTATTCACCGTAGAAGAGATGAAATCTTCGGGTTTTCAGTGAGAGAAATTGATACCATTTTGTTTTGTATTGAATACATTTCTACAGGGATTGTATTCAGCTAGGTTTGGTATCAATCTGAATCAATCAAAACTGTATTTTTTGTATTGTGTATCACTGTATTGAATATTTCCGGACTTAGGAAGTATCATACTAAGTTTCATCATACTCAGGGATTGAAGTGGTGCCGATTCATTTCCATTGTATTCTATCACAAAATTGGATTGGGAGTATTATTTTGTAATAATAGGACTCAGAGGAATTGAACTCAGAAAAAATAAGACTCAATGTTTCAGAACAAAGTCCAGGTGTTTCTTACCTTTCTTCTGGGTAAGTAATTGATGAATTGTATTACAATTTGAATATATTTGTTGAATTGAAAAGAATCACAAGTAACATGAGTTGTTACAAAACAATTGTATTACCCTATTGTGATAAGAGGATGCACATACACTAGTTTTATTATTTCATAGTGCTACATGAGTGAAAGGGTACATCCTACTCATTGTAATCCAAGGATTTATTTCTAGTGGATTTTATGGTATTGGATCATTTCCAACCCATACCAAGGACATAGTTATTCTTATTGAATAGTGAACCATGTAAA
Source organism: Viscum album (assembly GCA_963277665.1). NCBI lineage: Eukaryota > Viridiplantae > Streptophyta > Magnoliopsida > Santalales > Viscaceae > Viscum > Viscum album. Next base: position 463,211,979 of record OY728135.1, read on the forward strand.
TCTTTATGTTCCCTTTGATGTGGGTTTATTTATTTCTTAGAAAGGAATTGAAATAGTTAACAAGAGGTGAAGGTTGTTTCAATTAAAAAGAAACATAAAAGAAAAATATTATTACTGATTCACCCCTCCTCCTCTCAGTGATACAATACTCTGACTGGGCACTTTTCCTAGCTACATAGTTAGTTAGTCTAGGATAAAATATAAATTATATGTTTTCATTCCTATTTATGGGTATGGAGGAAATATTCTTGAAGAGAAAATATTAACACTATTTACAAGGATGTATGATGGTTTAAACTTTCCATTCACTAAGTTTAATTAGATTATGAATTTATTTTTTTTATATTATTTTTTTTTCTTATTTTTATAAAATAATATATAAAAAATAATGAATCAAGATTCTATAATTGATAATAAAATCAAAATATATATTTATATAATCTATATTGGTTTGGGGATTCATCCTTAACCTTTGTGTCGATACAATAATTTTATATTATTTCCCGAATAATTATTAGGGTAATCCATTTTTCAACAACAGAGGTATACTGAATATGGGTGGAATTATTATAATGAAATGAACTCATTTAATAAATCATCTCAAACAAAACCTTCATATAATTTAGGTGATAATTATAGTTTTTAAAATTTATTTTTAATAATAAGTCTTCTACTAATCATAAATTAAACAAATCTATTCAATTTTAAAGATTGTTACTTTTGATGGAAAAAATTTTGGAAATAATAAATGACATGAATAACTAAGATTTGAAAAGAGATAATTGTTTGGATGGTTAGTGGAATGAGAAAAACAATCCCACTAATAATAATATATAAAGATAATATTTTATATAATTTTACCACACTTACTAATGAAATTGATAAAATTATTAATTTTTAAAATATGACTGTAGATTAATTTAATGATGAAGTTAAATCGCAGCTTATTTTCTTAAATTAGGAAGTATTTTATGAAATTAATGTCGATTTTTATAAACTTAAATATTCTCATAATGATTCTTTACTTTTTGAACATGAAATTATAATTACATCATGTTATTCTAGTAGTGAATTTCAATATTCTTTTCATTTTTAAAACTCAATTTATGTTTCACTTGTTATGGAAAGTTTTATCGATAATTTTTTATCTATAGAAATTAGGGTTATGAATAAACCAAATATTAATTTTATATCTTATACTCACACCCCCTAAATAAAATATGTTTTATAATATATTTTCAATGAGGGTTGGAAATAATGGGGAGAATCAATGCTACACAGATCCAACTTTAGTGTATTTTATCCATGGATCAAGGTCTTTTTAAACCACCTTACGTCCCTTTTGAAGTGATTTTATCATCTAAATAGAGGTAAGATACTGCAATCATGTGATGGTTTTCTCTGTAAAAAACCAAACATCAAAAAATATTATATGATAAAGTTTCTTACATGATAAAGTTAATGATCGTAAATAAATACACTTATAGGGAGGCAATGAACTGTTTTTTAAAAGTAAATAAATTTTATTTATATAATATATTAAGGGAGTGTCTACCAATTAAAACTAAAAAAACATAAAAATGTTTAATTTATCTTCATAAAAAATTCCAAAATTAGCATAAGATGTAGAAAAGTCTAATCCATTTCTAATTAATGATTAATAGAATATATGTATACATTATCCATCATCAAGGATTATTTATCCATTTCAACATTATTATTCTAATTTATAACATTATTCTTATGTAATACACCATTTGAGTTCCCTTATTTATCATTAACAGTAATTAGATCAATTTAATAATCATTACATATTCCCTAAGAAGATTTATCAAGCTTCCCTAAAGCTATACATATTGGGAAACCTGGCTCACCTTTAATGTATATTGGGGATTCAACAAAACATTATACTTTTCCATCAACATAAATTCCAAATATAGGATCATCTATAATGATTCTAGACTCCATTGAAGTGATATCACTGTCTTTATCTTGAGATTGATTCTTATGTATTGTGTTTCATTTCCTATATCTAACCTCTTTCCATCTATATTCCTTCTTCATTCTCAAATTATCAACAATTTCCTAATCAATTAGGTAGAATAACCCATATTTATAAAAATTCCCTTGGTTAGAATATTTTTTTAAATGAGATTGGTGGAATTGAAATTTTCCCAGATCAATGTTATCAAGTGACCTATCTTCAATGTAATCCTATTATAGTCCCTAGAAAATAATCTAGGAATAACCTTCAATAATTTTAGGTGATTCAATTTTTTGGATTTAAGTAAAATCAATTTCTTTCATCACCAATTAAATATTCTGATATTGTCTCTATCTACTATTGTTAGGACTTCCTTCCAAGGTGATCCCCCTTAGTAGTCTCTTTTGTGATAGATCAAAATTTGTTAAAATTATTGAATTATTCATTCTATATATATCACTATATTTTATAGTTAATATTTCTTATAGAGAAACATCTACAACTAAATCATCCAATGAATATTAAGCATGGTATTTTTACTACACTTTCGATGTAAGGTATTTACTAAGATTCAAACTTAAATAGTTCTACGTTAGATATCCTGGAGAATTGAAACATGAAAAAGAATCCATCATTCATAGAATAAGGTATTCTTATATAAATATTAACCCTTGATTTAAATCCAATAAAAATCTATAGATGGATTTTAGGTGTCCATTTCTGCACAAATATGCGCATACATGTGATAGAATAAGGTATTTGTTCTATTATTTGAATATATGTACCAAAAGATTATGCTTCCTAACAATTTAAGAATATATGTATTTTAAAATGGGAGAGGAAAATTAGTAAATTATACACAAATCATTATGATTGGTGGGTTTGGATTTATGTGGGAAAACAAGGTAAAACTTGAATGGGAGGAAGCAAAAAGAGTTAAAAATGTGAGGATTTCGACCATGGTTTTATTGTATCATCTTCATCGGTATATTGTACAAGAATATATTGAGGAACAATATCTCTTATAATATAATGGTTCTTTAACATCCAATTTTTATTTACACGTCTATCTAATTAATCAAAGACATGTATTTGATGCCCAGATCACTCATCATGCAAGTATTCCAGGAATGATAATACCTTTGTAAACTCTATTGGTAAAATTAACACTGAAGGGATATGTTAAATGATTCTTATAACTTTAGTGTTTTCCAAGATAAAAAAATGGGAAGAAATACATGTTTGTGATATTGAAAAATAACAAATAGGAATATCACAAGTAAAATAATAATCCTTATAAAAACACTCTTCTAATTGTGAGGGATAGGTTATGAGATTGGGAAATAATTTCTTGAGAAATAACCATAAATGTAAGAGAAAAAAGATAAGAAGTTATAAAACCTGATGTTTTTTTAATTATTTATTATTATTATATGTCTGAGTGTGTGTTGTGTGTGTGTGTAGTTAGTATAATAATTTATATATTGGTATATGACGTGTCTTCTTATATGATTCCATGTATTCATATATATGTTTATTCAAGTGTGTCTTTTTGTGTCAATATATGTATTCATATCTATATATAAATTTATTTATCTATAGTGGGAACAAGGAATAAGGCCTAGGGTTAATTCATGTAATAAGAATTAATATCTAAAAAAATCCTTATATAATTATATGTTAACATATGTGTGTGTGTTATGTTTTCAAAATAAGAAAAAATGGATAAATTAATAAACTATGAATAAATTATGAATTTATATATAGGTATGTCTTAGGATACCTAACCATCGTTAATTCAAATCCATTCTCACAATTTGTTATGGTAATCATTATTTTTTTTCTTTTAAACTACATATCATTTTAGTTGTGTTTTAAATAAAAATTAAAATAAAATAAAATAACCCAAAATTCCATTTTCAGTGATGAGTGATAATGTTAAATGATATTAAGTCATCAAATATTTGATTATCTAAACAGATATTAGTATACACGTATTCAATTTAAGATATGTTGTTTTAAAATGATTTTTATTTATCAAATAAATGTTAAAAGAAAAATTACTATAAAAAAGAGTGGATGAAATTCACACTGATGGATAGATACATTCCTAATAACTGAGTCATCATTGGTTTATAACTCCACCCATGCAGTAATGTAGAAGTATATATTTTTTATAATAAACAAAACATAATGTATAAATATATACATTGTGTAATTGATTTGGGTTTTGTGTTTGTTTCTTCATAAATGACTAGGTTTATGATTAACATCAATGGTAAAGCATGACCTTAGAAATAGAAATAACATAGTTTTGAATAATTTCCTAGGTGTTGGTTTCAGGTTATCATTTTGCTTTTATTTTTAGTGTTAATAATAATAATAATAATAATTATTATTATTATTATTATATTATTATTATTTTTCTTCTAACATAATTCCATGTATGAATAAGTAACCAAGGTTTACACATGCATGTGAACCAATATATGTGGTCCTACCATCTAGTATAAGTATACATTATACATATATATATACATGTCTTGTAGTCAATATTTTAAAAAATAATAATAGATGTCACCTTAGTTTTTTATTACATTACTCCATAATACCAATTATAAATATTATATTCCTGAAAAATTAAATCCATAACACCCCTTTAAAGTAATAATTGACCTTAATTATTTTCTTTCACTGTTTCTTTCACCTACACCCATTTTCACTTATTCATAATTTTTAAAGCATAGTTATTTTAGTAACCCATAGAGTAATATAAATTTAAAAATCTCATCCTCATAATGCTAAAATTACCCATAGCATTTTAATTTCCTTCCAAATAAATGTTTCATAAAATTAATTTTTATTTATAATTTTTATTCCTTTCAATTAATTTTATTTTATGTTTACTAATTATGAGAAATATTAAAAAATTTAACAACACACTCAACCCATTAGATTATTTTTGAATAATTATTACTTGAAATATTTTTTGTCTTTTCTTATTACTTTTCATCAATCTAGAACTTTCATTAAAAATTGGCCTTAAATTTATCAAAAGGGAAAATAAAATGAAAACGATAAAGGTTATATTTTATTATATTTTATTATATTTTATACCTCTTTATTCCATTCAGACCACCTTATATATTTTATCCCTATTTTCTAATTTTATTAATTATAGAAAAATTTTTTATTGGAACCTATATTTTTAGCTCAAATTCATTACCTAGACATTTTTCATGAAAATATAATATTATTTATTTTAATCTACAAGAAATTTATTTTCATGCATATTAGAGTGTTGGTGAAAAAAATGAGAACAAGAATTTAGTGTAGAGGAGGATAATATTTTTTTTATATATTGATTTTGTATTCAATTTAACAAAAAAAGTAACTAGACTATATATTAGATTTCAAAGGTAAAATTTGTTATCTAAATGTATTTATGATGACCATTATTAAAAAAAATATGTATGTGTAGAAATATATATATATATATATATATATAACGAAAAATAATGATTTTCTTAATTTCAAAATTAACAATAATCACACTAATTTCTATTTGGGGTATATTAAACATTTCTCTTTTAAAATAATCCATGAAAATAATTTTGTGAAAAAACAACTCTTTTCAAGAATTAGTTTTTTAAAATTATATTTGTATATAAATCATAAAAATCACCTTTAAAATATTTATTCATTTATTTATTTATTTTATAATTTAGAGGATATATTAAATTAAATACAGACTTATGAAAAAATGATTGACCATTCAGTTTGAGAAAAAATCTGGCCAAATTTATTGAGTGGGATTTTATACATGAGAATATATAAGTTAAGGGAAATTATTTTTAATGAAATAAACATAAAAATAACTCAGGGAAATATTTTTAAAATATAGAATAAATATTTATTATATGACTTAAATAATTTCTGGAAAAAAAGAAGAAGAGTATGATGATTTGATGAATGAAATGTATAATTAATAAAAACTTCTATTTTCTAGTGGTATTGCTTAAATAGTTCACCATAATATGGAAAAAGATATATGTATGGTGAAATTTTATTGATATTAATTTATTCTTTATTTTTATTTAAATTTCAATTGAATTTCCTTTCAAATACAATTAATATTTTCCCTGATTTTGATATTTTAAGAATCTTTCACTGTAATTCATGATATTTAATCCTATTTAGAGATTCTAACTAAAAATAATTAATTGCCCTTCATTGAAAGTTAAAGTAAATCAAAATAATAAATAAAACACTTTAAATAAATACATGTAATTTAATAGTATAGTTACTAGTTGTGTACCTTTATAGTTGCATGTCTTGTTCATTTAAGGTTACAAGACACAACTTGGGGAAAATAAACACCAAAAATCCTCTTAGAAGAACACTCTATGTCTGATAGTGGAACACAGTCATATAACACTTAACACATAGGTTAAGTGGATGAGTTTAGTAATAAAAACCATGAACTTCTATTTACATATAATGTACCACAAACCCCACTAACTATAAACCCCCTAAAGTCAAATATCAATTATCAAATACATGAAATATTTAAAAAATTTCTTGTTGATTGGATACATTTTGTATAATTAAGTACATGTCATGTAATCTAAAATCCACTTAACAATAATCCTTGGAAAATTTATCCAAGAGAAGGATGATGAAAAATAATGATGCTGAAATTATCATATACATATGGGGAAAGATTTTATGGAGGTTTTAATTATTAAAAATCTTTAAAGATATTCAAAACAAGGGATCAATGGATGATCTTCACATGTTTATCATTTTATTTTATGTTTTTTTATTTTATTTTCCTTATTCTCTTTAGTTCTATGTGATATAGTTTATTTTTTAATATTATAATTATATATTATATTTTTGAAGATTATTGACAATATTATGGATTTTTAATTATTTTTCATCTCATGGTTTTTCAAACCATGTAAGGACCAAATGTCTTGATTTATCTCTCTCTGAGTTATAAAGATAGTGGAACATGGAGGTAGGGAACACTAACCTGACCATAAATAGAGAATATCATAACTAATTTATTTTTTATCATTTTATTTTATAGTAAATAAATTCATGACATCCATGTTAAACCAAATATAAAACAAAGGATTTTGTTTAACTATGGTGATTTTGTGTGCGCTATGCCAAGGAATCTCCCATATAATTGAATCCCACAACAAAAAACCATTATTTTAAATTAATTAAATAACTTATATCTAATAAACATTAAAATTAATACATATCATGAAAATTAAACTATATAAAAACTTTCCTATCATTACACTAACATAGGATACATTTTATTTTCTTTATTTTTCATCATATTTTATCTATATACAAAATAATTTTTGAAATGTATAATCTGTACGGACCTCCCTCTATTCTATATGGGATCAATCCCTACTTCCACTAGATAAATAGTTAGTTTATATAGGGTAAAATATAAATTCTACTTGTCATCTCATATGACTGGTGTAGGTACAATATTATTAATGGATATATCCTCAATAACTAAGCTAAAAATATTCAATGGATAATTAAATCTTAGAGAGAAACAACAGTAATATTGTGGGTACCAACAATAACTAGAACTGGTCAATTTTTCATTATAACTAATAATAATTTAAATTATGGAATGAAAGATGGGGTGGTTTAAAACCAGAAAAATACTCATGAGGGATTTTTCAGAGAAGAAAAAAAGGGTAACTATATGTGAAAGATTAAAGTAAAAAATAGAAACCAAAATTTTCATATATTCCATTAAATTTTCCGACGATCACTTATGAATATTCATATGTTTTGGAAATATAATAGAGAACCACTTTCAAAGTGGGACTCTATAAAATATTCATCCTCCCCCTTAGTGAACCCATATTTCCAGTCATTCATTGGAACTAATAGTGAAATCCTAGAAGTGAAAGCATATATATTCAACATCTTTGAATTTGTTCTATATTTTTGTATATATTTTTTTCCTTTTTTCATGTAATGAAAAATATTATTATTTTTTCATTGATTCTTATTAATGAAACAACACTCTTTGATTAATTTAATTAGTATATCTTGTATTGTTTTTTTCTCTAATATTTCTCAAACTTTTATCTTTCCCTGCTATCTTTAAGGAATCGACAAAACCCCTTATCTTTTTATAAATTTAATAATAAATTGTGTTAAATGAATGTATGTAATCTCACATGTCTTCTCAATATTTACAAAAAAGTATATGAGATACATATAATTTTTTAATTTTTACATGCATAAAACATTACCTAAGAGATATTATTTAAGAAATGAATATTAAATAAAAGTATAGTTGTTTCTTAAATAAACATTTATTGAAAATCTACAACATTATAATCTAAAAAGATATATTTATATAAGAAAACTTTAATTAATTTATTGGTTTTATGATAATCCAAAATGGGGAATATATTTATATAAATTATTGGTTTAATCGCTATTGATTTACGTAAATAATTTTTAATTTAATGATAAAAATCTATATATTATTTTTGTAAAATTATTAATTAGTGTAAAAGGTTCAATATAATTTAAATAATTATTAACTCATATGTATTATCTATTAAGTAAGATTAATGATATACGAAGGCACGTGCAAAAAATATTGACCATAGAGAGATGATTTTTGAAATTTTCAATTGACTAACTCATACAAATTACTCGGTCATGTGTACAAACATTGAAGTCATGAAAATTATTATTCACAAAGGAAGTACTTTTCAATATTTATTATTTGATAAAGTGATTTGTGTTTTTATATAAGTCATACACTTAGTTATTTACTCCTTGTTGTAACCTCTCAAGCCATATGTACAAGCCTTGTTGTAAAAGAACACATTGAAATATTTTGAAATCAAGGAAATGGCATACATATAACTAGTATAGTTATATAGGAAAAAAAATTAATTGATTATTTAGTTGAGATAAATTTCTCATAGTTGACTTAGTAGTATAAATCAGATATAAAAAAGGAAATTCATACAAAAATCAATAAAGTCATATAAAAAATATAAGTTGTTATGTGTATAACCTTTATTTAAATATGGTCAAGTCATAAAATAATATATTATTATAAATCATACAAACCACATTAATATATGATGGTATTCATGAAAGGTTTGATGTGTAGAATTTAAATTGTTTCAAAGTCATATGTAGGATATTTTTAATTACATGGTATATAAAAAATTAATTTTCTTTTGAATTTTTTTATTTAATTAAGACACTTAATTAATTATATTTTAATAATTCCACCTTCATATTTTTATCTAAATATAATATCATTCCCAAAATTATATATTTCTTATAAAACCATAGTAGGAAATAATTAAGATCTTTTTGAACCTATTAGATATTTCCTAGAACGTCATTTTTTTAGAGGGAAAAATGATCATATATTGAGAGGAATATAAAAACTTTCCTATAAAGAGAAAAAAAAACAATGATATTGAAAGTATTCCATTCAAAAAAAATATTGAAGAGTTTATCACAGTTATAACCTTATCTTATCAATAATATTTTTAATATCTAATAGATTAATTCATTTAAAAAATATTTTGAAATGATTAATTGAACATATTTAAGAGAATTACCTTTCTACAAGACAAATCTTATTTCATCCCCATTAAAAAAAATATGATGATTGATTGTTTTTTATCAGAATCAACAATTTGATTTCATAAAACATCATGACATCATCTAAATATCATTTTGGACTAAAATTCACTTTTCACTAATTACATTAAAATTTTATTTTTCTTATAATAAAAAACAATTTTATTTGTTTGTCATATTTATTTCATAAATCCTTTAGATTTTCTATTGTTTATAATCATTTTTTTTGTAAGAGTACTTAAGGTGTAGTTTTGAAATTAAGATATCAAAGATAACACTCGTGTTGTACTTGAGTGAAATCCACTTGCACTTGGGTATAATAACCCAAAAAAAGTATCTTGGTTTTATACTTAATAAAACACATAAAGGATACATTTTTAATTACTTTAGTATGAAATTTTTCTATATCCCTATACATCTATAAATATTGTGCCATATATTTATTTTCATTCCTTTTTAATCCACAATGAAAAATATTTTCATTACAATATTTCAAAACTATTTTAGTTATAATTTTTTTAATATGAAATTGATTTTAAAATTATATAGATTTCATTTCAACACCATATTAAGCTCACACCTGGGACCAATATCCCTATATATTTTTAATTATATATATCATAGGGTTTTTTACATTTATTTGGATTATATGTTCTATATTATTTTTTTAATTATTGTTTTCCTTATATATTTAATTATTTTTTTAATTATTTTTAAATGGGTAATTATTTAGTTGTAATATAGCCAACTAATATATTGATCAATAAATTATTTCAGTGACACTTCATAAGACCCAAAAATGTGTATTAATAATTCTAATAATAGCAACACAATGTCATGAATCAAGATAAATAATTATATAGATCACCCATAAAAAGTAAAATCTCCCCTAAGTTTAATCAAAATATCATATATCCATTATACATCACTATTAAATTTTATATAATAGTTAGTATTATGATTTTAAATAAACTCATAATTAATTATTAGGATATTTACATATAGAATAATTTATTTTAATGTCGAGAAAACAATTCTCTTTAACATTGATAAAAAAATTAAAAAAAATAATAAAATAAAAATATGATAGATCATTTTGAATATCCATAGAAAAATGATGCACAATTCATTCCTTTTACTATAGTTATGATCTTACAGAGACTAAAATGTTTTAAAATCCCAATAATTAAATTTAAAATATAATGTTTTTGTAAAAAATTAAAATTTTATATATAAAAGCACACATTTTGGGTTTTTATTTCTTATATATAACTACATGAATATAATACGTATTGTTAATTAAAATGTAATAAATAAAAATAAAATATGAAAATTATATAAGTTGTTAAATGTTTTGTAACAACATTTTTATTTTTTAATTTTGTTGTATATAATTTTTAAAAACACACATATAAGAGTGTTTTTGATGTTGCATTGTTAAAATTCAATTTTATTGAAATGAATATTAGTAAAGTAATAACGTATTATAAGAGTTACATAATTTCTTATTACTAATGAACTCAAAGAATATTTTTATTTTATAATATTATTAGAAAATTTCTAAATGTTATTCATTTTAAATAAAAAAGTTTAAATACATTATTATATTATATATTATGATGTAAAGTTATTTGGATAAGAAATTCAAGTGTTTAAAATTTGGATCAAAATATGTATATCACCATTTTTTAATATTATTTCTACAATTATGTTATTTTATTAGAGTTTAGTGGGGGGGTTGATTTTTTAGATGAGTATATGTGGATGTAGTAGATAATTTTATAATGATATTACTGGTGGTACATAGTGATGTGAGATGTTTTAATAAAACAAAAAAGTAGAAAATTATAAGGTCATTTAAGGTCATTTAAAATTATAATGTGGTAGGATAGATGATTATATATGTGGTTTCATCAATATATTTTAGAAATAGTTTAAGAATATATAATTGTATCATGTTATGAAAAATAATTTCCACTTTCGCATTCATTCATATATGCTGAATTAATTAGGGGAGTTGAATGATAACTTTCTAATATTAGGGGTTTTTTCACAAAATATTTATCACTGTTTTATCCCCAAGGAATTTAATATAAAATCCCCTAAGTTTTCTCACAAGGATATTGTAAGTTAGGTTCAATACTATCCCTTTTTTTATTTTTGTAAAGAGGTAGAAAATTAGAGATTTCATGATTTTGTTCAAAAAATAAAGAAAACCAAATAAAATAAATTAAAAAGGAAATTGTAGTAAATGTTTTGGAAGAAAAATAAAATTGGATTAAAAAGATGTGTGAGGATATATTTAAAAGTAGAAAAACATTAAACAATATTCAACCTTTGGATATACCCTTCTTCCTTATCAAAATGTTATTAAAATAAAATTTCACAACACCCACCCAAAGACCTCAAAAATGAACACTTAATTATTCTTGAACATCATACCATAGACTTCATATGATTATTATTCATATAATATAATTTATTCAACCATTTGAAGACCAGTGAGTAGTTAAGCCTAATTAAAACCATTTAAATTATAATCATTTCCTTGATTAAGAAATTTCAATAGAAAAATTAATTATATTAATTTATATATTGTACAACAATTCAAAATATATTAGAAGATAATTTTATTTCAAAAAATCAACAAATTAATTCAATAATAAAATTTCTATAAAAAAATTAATATGATACAAGAGTTGAGGAACAACAGTTATAAGGGAAGTGTTTTTGTGTCATGACCCATCCCATAGGGGCCCATGCCATGACACCCCAATCATACCTCTAATAGACCAGGGGATGGTTCCTAGCATCAAGTAGAAATATCACTAACATGGGAGGAATATCTTATGTACATGTACACATGCACACATATCCAAGACCAAAAAATGTTAAAATGTACTAACCACTGAGAACTAAATGCATGCATACCATTATATCCCAACCATAGTATGAAAGGAAAGTAAAGTGTAGTAAGGTAAACTGGGATAGAATAAAATCCCACTAAAAATAAGTCTGTAACCACAAGTCCAACCTCTAAGAAAAGGTACTCGGGTTGTTTTCTGTAGTTGTAGGAACACCTCAACTTCCGGATCTCATAAATCTCTATCTAGTCCTGGTCTACCTATGAATTTATCAAAAGGTCATTTATTTTCACAAGAAATGACACATGTGATAAAATTCTGCACATGGTTGAGTATAACAATACTCAGTAGGAAACCCTGAAACCACAAAGCAGTAAATAAATGAAAGATACAGTCATCTCTACACAGTATATACCTACATCACATATAAAAAGAATAGCCATATATACTCAATCCAATACATGAATTCTAGAGGTAAGTCACAACTACCTAATACCAACATAAGGGATCTAGCTCTAAGATTACATGAAGGAATCATCTGGGAGAACACACTACTGAGTTTGATAGCACTGATGATGTTCATATGATAAATACTATTCATTATGAACCATCATGATATATATATATATATATATATATATTCTGATAGATCTGAAGAGATATATGATACACAGATGAGGATCATAGTCAAGTCCATGGGGTGATAACAACTACTCTATCTGGATTATCCCACTAAGTAGAGGACTGAAATCCTGTGAATTTGGTCATGTAAATACCAAATACTCTACCTAGGTCATGAATAATGAAAATAGGATCCTGCTCTGGGCCTCTCAGGGGATTCCAACAACTCTATCCAAGAAGTCCTCATGAAAGGATCATGCTCCTATGAGTAGGAAACTATACATACCAACCTTCAAGGAAACTATCAAGGGTGTGAACCCAAATGAAACTTGTCAAAGATATAGTGTAAAGGATATTCAATCTATATATAAAGGGGTACAAAACCAATAGTAGGGTCACACATCATGTTCCTTGATCCTAGGTACTTCCTGTGTATAACGGATTGTGTCGTTAGAACATGTTGTGTAGAAGATGGGTACATGCCATGTAGAAGGGTCACATGTCGTGTCCTTCCATCTAGGGTCCACTCGTACACTCTGGTTGTGTACCAGTACATGATTTCAACCCTTGTTTCACTACCTGTGTACCAGTACATGTGGTAGACCATGTACTTGGTCCAAGACAAGTCGTGGGGGGTACACACCATGTAGGCAACCCATATACTCCACCCCATGTCTATGTATCACCCAATATACTTGACAAGTCTCTAGGAAGGTATTACATTCCATTTGATAAGGTCGCACACCATGTGACAATTAAAAATCCTTTAAAACCCTCATGTCCACTTAGTGGGGTCCACATTCCATGTAACCCAAGGTTACATGTCGTGTTCATCGAGATTTTCCAAAATCCCATGTTCTTCCTCCATGTGCCTTGGACGATCATTGGGGTTCCAATTCTGTGGTCTATTCACCTCAAAACTCAAGATCAGGGTTCATTCTATCACCTTAACACAGAATCAAGGAGTTTTGGGCCTTCAATCGGCTCTGAAAATCACTTTAAATACATCAAATGAAAACTTCTAGAAGAACAATGTCTTTTGAACCGCTTTGATTCATCTGTATTTGTCATCATTGCACCTCCCTTAGGTCGTCCTAGTGTTGGATCTTCATTTTAGGATAATTGTGCCAAGAAAAAAAGGTGTTACAATTGATCATTCATAAACCAATGAAGAAAGATGAACACACAAGGAAAACGGGGGAGATAATTATATAGGGAACAAACCTAAAGAGAATACCTCACCAATTATTCATTCTAGCCTTGATCTATTCCCATAAGAAGGATCAGAGAAAAAAATCAGTTCTCAAATAATCAACCCCAATACTTCCTAAAATTAAAACTCATCTCGCAAGAACAATCGAAACGCAAATCAACCTATTCATTGGATAGTCTAATTTCATCATTGAATCTAAGAATGGGGAAAAAATACAAAATAATGCATCCTACCTAAGTATTGGATCGTTTGCTACTAAGGACCGATTATCCATTGGCTAATACCATCAAGAATGATCCTCAATCTAAGTTTATGTCTTCACCAATGAGAGAAATCTCCAGGGTTTCTCTCTAGTGCCTCTAAGGAATTTCTAGGATTATGATCTTAAGCCTGGATCCTTTCCTAAAGAATTATTAAAATAAGTAGTTTTTTTGTGTCTTTCTATCGATGAAAAAGATAAATAAAATATATATTTTATTTATTTTATTCATCAAAAATTCCTGAAACTAATTTTCACCACCAACTTGTACCAGCCAATGTTGTCCTGCTACTAGGATAATTACATTTCTCTAAATGCAATGATTCTCACAGATTTCATATCTGAGAACCCATTTAGAAGTTATTCTGCTTTTTTCAAAAAAAAAACTGTGCGTATATGCAAATTAATATTTTAATATTTTTCAATCAATTGTTTTGGGAACATTGTGCCTCGGAATCTCACTTCGTCTCAATGTTTGGACTTGAAATTTATCCATATGATATTTAAAAATAATACAAAGAAAATATAGTACATTAAATTCTCCCCACCTTGGGTCTTTACATTCACAAAAATCCAAAACAAAGCCTACTCAAACAGATGAGGGTACTGAGCATGAATCTAAGCTCCTATTCCCAAGTGATCTCCTAGATATTTCTGTGCTGCCACTAGACACACACCAAAGGAATCGCTCACCCATGGAGGATCATCTCCTATCGATCCTTGATCTCCACTAGGTACTCAGCAAAATTCTATCCATCCTTGATTCCCGGATCTCCCCAGTTGATGACGTGTGATGGGTCATTCACGTACCTCCTCAACTGCGACACGTGGAAGACATAATGTACCCCGTCCAACTGTGGGGGTAGAGATAATATATACTCCACCTCACCTACTCTATGTAGTATCTAAAAAGGGCAGATAAACCTCTGAGATAACTTGTCGCCCTAAAGAAATCTTTTTAATCCTCATCGAGGTGAAACCTGTAGGAATAAATAGTCTCCTTAATCGAACTCCAAAGGCCTCTTCTAGCTATCAACATAAGACTTCTGATGGATCTAAGTATTCTTCATCTTCTTTGGGATAAACTGCACCTTCTCTGTAGTAGATCACACTAATTTTGGGATCATGATTGTGGACTCTCTTAAGTCAATCTAGCACATTGGTGACCTACCGGACCACCCATACAAATCCTCAAATAGTGTCATACCAATAGTGGAATGGTAGCTATTGTTGCACATGAACTCCACCAGTGGTAGGTGGTCCTCCCAACTATGGATAAATTCCAACATGAAATCTCATATCATGTCCTCCATAACCTAAATGGTCCTATCTATTTAGTCTTACATATGGGTTTGAAATGTTGTTCTCAAGAAAAACTAGGCTCTAAATGCCTCCTCAAATACCTTCCACAACTGGGATGTAAAACAAGCCTCATGATTTGAAACAATAATCAATGGAACTCCATGGAACCTAAATATCTCCTCCATTTTGAGGCATTTTAAACTCTCAACTAAAATCTTCTCTTAGATAGCTAAGAAGTGGGATGACTTGGTGATTCGTTCAATGATCACCAAGATGGAATTTTTTCACCTAGACATACATGGTAACCCCATCACAAATTCCATTAATATCCCATCCCATTTTCATTTTGGAACCTCAAGGGGTTGAGCTAAACCCGCTAGAACCTAGTTCTCAGCCTTCACTTGCTAATAATTAAGGCACTGGGAAACAAACCTTTCCACTATTTTCTTCATTATTGGCCGCCAAAACTGATATCAGAGTTCCTGGTACATTTTTTCCACACTAGGATGTACCACAAAAGGGGATATATGAAACTCCCTCATAACCTCCTCCTGAAATTCCACGGGTACTACTATGCATCCTTTGAAAAGAATTATATTCTCCCCACCTTTCTAATATCCATAATGATTATTCCCTATAGATATCTGAGCATGTAGAGTCTCACATTTGGTATCCCCAAGATATGCCTCCTTGACTCACTGTAAGAGTATAGGGGTAAAAAACATCGAATGGAGGTAAGATGATCCATCTTCATCTGTGAAGGATAACTAAAACGAGTCCAAATACTCTGATTCCTTGTTCAGAAACTATGAACTAGATCTCTTACTGAGAGCATATGCCACCATGTTCCACTTCCCAAGAGTGTAGACAATATCAAAGTCATAGTCCTAGAGGATCTTTATCCATTGCCTCTATCTCACATTTAGATCCTTCTAATTGAATATATATATAAGACTCTTGTGATTAGATTGGATGATAAACCACTTTCCCATCAGGTAGCGTCTCTACATCTTCAATGGGAAGACTAATACTGCTAACTCAAGATCGTGGGTTCTGTATTTTTAGTCATGTGGTATCAACTAGAACAAACCATTGGCAATCACTACATTCCTCTACATCAGGACACAACCAAGACCGATCCCTAATGCATTGCAGAACACTATGTACTTGATACTCTCTTCTAGAAATTTCAAGATCAAAGTACTTGTCAAACTGTACCTAAACTAATAAAAATCCTAGTGGAGCTTCTCTTTCCACACAAAAGTATACCTATTCGATTCAAAGTTTTCATCAATACTGATATCCTTGAGAAATCAACTGTGAATCTCTGATAATATCCTACTAGACTGAGAAATATCTGCACCTTCATCATGCTCCTAGATTTCTCCCATGCTAACACTACCTCAATATTTTTCGGGTCCGCAACCACTCCATCAGCTGAGATAACATGTTCTGGAAAGTGAACTACCTGAATCCAAAACTGGAACTTTGATTGTTTCCCATAAATCTGGTTCTCTGAGAGTATATATAGAACCATCCTTAAGTGACTCACATGCTTCTCCTCGAACACCGAGTACACTAGGATACCGTCATTTAAGACTACCTTGAACCAGTCTAAGTAAGGATGAAAGATCCAGTTAATGATTCCCATGAATACTGTATGGGAATTCTTTATGACAAAGGGAATAACCAAGTACTCATTATGATCATAATGACATCTAAATGTTGTCTTCGGTATATCCTCATCTCATACTCACATCTAGTGATAGCCTGATCTGAGGTCAACCTTCGAGAACCATCGTTCCCCTATCAAATGATCAAAGATACCATCAATTCATATTAGTGGATAATTGTTCTTCACGGTATCCTAGTTCATACACAGGTAGTCCACACACAACCTCAATATCTCTTCTACCTTTTTGGCTAACAAAGATTTGTTCATCCAAGTTGAAACACTGGGTCTCGTGAATCCATTCTTCTGTAAGTCCTCCAACTACACCCTCATCTTTTAAAGCTCTATGGGAGCCATCCAATATTATGGTTTTGATATCATTATCAACTTAGTGTTTAAATCAATGAAAAAGTATCTCTCCTGGTGAGGAGGTAATCTTGGAACATCTTTATGAAAGACGTCCTCATACTCTA
This sequence comes from Viscum album, assembly GCA_963277665.1. Taxonomy (NCBI): domain Eukaryota; kingdom Viridiplantae; phylum Streptophyta; class Magnoliopsida; order Santalales; family Viscaceae; genus Viscum; species Viscum album. Next base: position 463,230,035 of record OY728135.1, read on the forward strand.
CCACCATTGCTATAAACTGGTAACTCATAACATCCACTACACCAAGGGTTAGGCTAGCCAACTGATGAGTAATCGGCTACAACCACCAATTCTCCGGTCCATCCTGTTCTTCCTGGGTCTTCTTTTCATCGGCAGAGGAAAACCTTAATCTATCATTGTGGATACACTGCATCCTTCACCTAAAACAGTCAATCTGGGCATGGACTGTGGATAACCAATCCATACCAATAATTATGTCATAAGGCCTTAACACTTCCACCAAGAGGTTCTAATCAAAACTCCCTCTTCTAAGGGTCAGTTCACACCATCAGCAAAAATTCATGATTATTGAGTCTTCTTCAGTAGTTATATCCAAGCATTATGGTTGATTCAACGATTCAACTAGAATATCTAGGTCTCGAACAATATATGTGGTGATAAAGGAATTACTAGAACCTATGTCTATCAGTACTACAACTAAAGTATAAAATACACATATCATACCTCGAATCATTCCCATAGACCATGGTTCATACGCCTTGACCGAATGCATCTATCCCATCCCTTGTCCTCCAGCTCCCTGAACTTGGTGTGGACCACCTTGGAGTGGTGGTGGTAACATGTCGAAACGTTGACCACCTCCTATTTATCTCCCAACTCCTCTACCATTTCCACAACCCTATGAATCTGCATACTCCTATCGATTTATCTACCTCGGTGTTCCATCCACTATCTCTATATTAGTATCATGGCAGGTCGGATAATCACGAGTGAGATGTACCCTTCCATCACATGAATAGAAACATCTCTCCCTATGCTAACTAGATTCACCCTGTGAGCCTTAAACTGCAGACCCTCTATCATGGGACCTTTCCTGAAACATCTCTCATGTCTGGATCCTTAAGATTGACATTGGATCCCTGCAATAAAGGTCTCTTCACCTTATCATCCACTACTTACTATTACCAGCTCCATCTGCTCATCTAAGAAGCTTTCAACTACCAAAGCTCGTTCAAGCACCCTAGTATGTGTCGAAGTGCATAGAGGGATAATGTAGGATTATATGTCTCTGTGCAGACCTCACTAGAAGCTCTGAGGCCTAAAGTAATGATCTCTCGCCATATTTATCGAGTACCTAGAATGGTTGGTCAACCTCGGTGAATAATCAGCCACCGTCATGTTACCTTGCTAAAGCTTAATAAGCTCTTCAATACACACATCTCCTTGCTTAACTGGTGAGAATTCCTCTCTAAAGAGATGTTTGAACTCTTCCCATGAAAGAGTTTCCTCACTGTGAGTATGGATATCCAAATTTAACCATCTCCCTACCAAAACCTATAGAATGCTAACTGTTAGGACCACCATCTGATCCACTGGTGTCTTGGCTAGATAGAAAACTCAGGTCACCACCTTAAGCCAGTATTGAGCCTCCTGAGGGTTGAGATCTCATCATAACCTGAGGGGTATATATATTTGAAACCCGTGAAGCATTCTCAGACTATGCTCATCATTTTTGTAGAGACCTAAATCTTGACGTAATGGAAATTACATTACTTTTGTGGAATACTTAATACATAACAAAAACAGAAACACAAGGGCTGTAATAGTTTAGTGTCTTTGGAAACTTGGAACATAATCTTCTAATCTTGGTGAAATATCTTCAAAATATCCCATAAATATCTTCCCTTTTTTCTTACCTAAAAACTTTATTTATATCCTGGGGAAAATAAAACATATAAAGGGTGAGATCAAATGCTCAGTAAGGGTAAGTATGGAGAAAATAAAACAAACCATATACATTTGAACTTCAAAACATGAACATAATATTTAAACATCAAATCCTTGAGAAATAACATAAAACATGGCATTACATAAGGCATAGATCATAATGGAACATAAATCATGATAAAATGTCATGGGAATAAAACATGTAATTGTGGAAACCATTAAGCACATGTTATGATTTCCATAGTATCCAAGGAATTTCTTCCAAGACCCTCTTAGTGGACAAAGTCCCTTACTAAACTGAGTTTACTTGTCGTTCCAGCCCTGTATTACTGAACCAAATTTACTTTCTATTTCAGACATGTCTATATAATGAGATATAAATCTTTACCAAATTCATTGGAGGGATATATAGGTCTCACCCATCTCATAATGAAATCATTCTTTAGTGTGCCACAAAATCATAAATCATACATCATAGCATAACCCTTGTAATTGAATGGGATTCTTAAACATCATGCCATCATAACATAATCCATATAAAACAATGGATATCATTTCATCATAAGAAAAATAAAACCATGTAAATAATTGAGACATTATACATGAAACATAAAAATATTGAATAATTTCATTTTATATGGAAAACAGTTTTGAGAAAACACTTGAAATGAATTCTTGAGGAAAATATCCTTTCTTCTTCAAAATCATTTTCTTTTCACAAAATGCCATGCAATTTTAAAATAAGTGGATTTTGTTGAAAATAGTTATGAAATCTTGTAGAGTAAGCTTCATGAAAAGAATGTGTTATGAAACCGTAAAAATATGTTCATTCCGTATAAGTTAAAAAAACATTCTCCTCGTACTTTCTTTCGGAAAAGTCAAAAAGTACCTCGTATGGTAAACAAAAGAAAGATTCCTTCCAAACTTGTGGTAAAAGTCATAAAAGGGTAAAAATGACTTTAAAAATACATGTAAGAATACTAAACATTTTATGAAAACATTATTAGAAAACATGGACATGGATGATAAACATAACCCCAGTAAATATTTACGAATAAGCAATCTAAGATAAAAATTAGATTGGAATAATTATCCCTTACCTTAGGTCTGATATGCTTTGTACTTATCCAAACATCCTATATAATGATTTAAATAATGTCATTGAATTATTATAGAATCATCTTCATTGTTATTATATCACATATGGTTCACTTATGACTTTATATTATCCGTTCTTTTGTAAATTCATGTTAAAGTAGGGTTTTGGGTAAAATCGTTTCATTTATCGTCCGTGTATTGAATTGTAATTATTAATATGATTACATAGATCATGATTACTTAATTCCAGAATATAAAACATGATTTATATATAATATATATTCAGAATATACATATATATAATGTATCGATAAATGTAAAGAAATACACTGTTCATGGAGATGGTAGGTCGTGCGTACGCATGAACGCTGTTTTCGTTCCCTTATTGAATTGAATAGAATTAATTAAATGACATACACATATATATAGATAAATCCAGTAGCATTATTATTTCATATATTTCATTATTAATTATTATATATACTTCATAATCATTCTTGAATTGTTAACATGGAAAATGAATCTCATCGCGTCGTGGAGACGGTAATCCGTACGTACGCACGAGCGATGATATCATTCCCATATTTATTGAATGTAATTGGAGTGAATGATATAATATCTTAGAATTAGTATGATTAGATAATAATCATATGTAGTTATTATTTACACCATTATACCCATCCATGTAAGGTGGTGGTGGAAAAATAGATCACACCACGGCGTGGAGACGGTATTCTGTACGTACGCACGAGCGGTGATTTCGTTTTCCTTAGGATGGATAGAAGATGAAATAGGGTTGTTTAATATTTATAATAACATATCAGTATATTAGTGATATTGATGTTATTAATTCATAATGAAAAAACTAAAGAAGAAGAAGTAGAAGATGAAATAAATTTGAAAGAATCGGTAACGGATATTACCTCTTCTTCGACACGCCTCTTTGAAACCTCCTATTAGGGCACTAAAATTGGTCTTAGAAGAAGACCAGGACCTATAGTATGTTTCTAAGGAGGTTGATCAGGTAAATGGGTAGGGTTTGTTTGAGCTTCAAGGCTCAAAAGGGTGTGAAGAGAAGAGGGAAGGGGTGCCCTTTTTATAAGGGAGGAGAGGGGAACCTTTGGAATTATAAGAAATATTAATTTATAATAAATTCAAACCCCACATATAAACTTCCCAAATGACTCAAATACGAATATAAGATGAGATAGGGTTGTAATATCATCAACCAATAAAATTTAGACATGTTTTGAATTTATTTTAAACATTATCAACTTGATTTATCCTTATTTAATCTATTTAATTTTTGTTGTGGTAATAAGATTCTAAATTTTAAATTGTTATACATAATTACTTATGTCTTGTGAATTGTCCATAATTGGATAATGTATGATATTTTGGACCATATAAAGTTTAATTTATAATTTTGAAATATTTTTGTAATTTTTAAACAATTTTATATTATGTTATTTTTATAAAATAACAATAGTGTCAATTTTGACACTATTCATTTATTTGAATTTAAATAAAATACTCACAGAAAATATGTTCAAAATAAAAGCTTCAATATATTCATAAAATTTCATATTTATCTAAAAAATTATTGGATAACATTAAATAGTTCATATAATATTTATTTCAAAATTTTTAAAACCTTTTATTTGGTATATCTCTTAATAAAATAATTACTACAACATTTTTGTATAATTATTTAATATACTTATTTGTTTCATAAAAATTTAAAATAAAATACTATGATGAAGATAAATATAATAAATTTCAAAATAATATTCTTAATTGAATAAATCACCTTAAAATCACAACATTTAAATTTTTATATTTATTAAATTATGAAGGTGACATCTTTGACATCATTTAAAATAATATAATATAAATGAAATAATCGGTTTTATAATGCTCCAAATGGTCCACAAATATACCCTTATATTCTTAGGGTATATATATACTCGACCAATAATTTTTTGTCATGTTTCTGGTCCTTTGGATAGGTATTGTTATTTTAATAAAAACTATATTATTTATTTTTCACTAAATAAACAATTTCTACATCACTATTGTGTCACCATTAATGACAATTATTTAATCCCTAAAAATTCTAAATAAATTCTCATGATGTATATAACTTTTTTATATTTCTGTAGACTACTCATGTTCGAAGTTTCATGAAGTTTATCACTAAATTAAAATTATTATACTTATAAGATTTAAGAGAGTGACTTGTTGTCACTTTCTTTGGTTTTAATAATAATTAAATTATTTTCATGGTCAAAAGTCCATAAAATGAATCTAATCCGACCCTTAGGTGATATGGGTCTACTTTTAGTCATCAAATATAATTTTTTCATATGTTAGGGTAATTTTATAATCTTAGGTTTACCCTTAATTACCCGATTTATCTTTAACTGAAGTAAATAAAAATTATCGTAGTTACTATTCATAGTGCCCAAAAATAAAAAGTAGCATATTAACATAATTTGGACCTAGTTATTCCAAATATGGAATCCATTTTTCAAAATTCAAAACACAGATGTTGCAGTAATTAATTTAAAATTAATTCCGCTATTAAGAAAACAAGTTTTAAAAGTTAAAACATTGCAAAAGATTGAAATGATTTTACCTATGAATTCAATGTAAAATAAATGTTAATGACATAAATTATATTAAATGGTAAAAATATATTCTATTTATACTTTAAAATCATTCAATATTATAATTTAACCATATAAATTATTACATTGAAAAAAGTTTTTTTTAATTAAAATATAGCGTGTTTTTACTATTCATTAAAATATGAAAGTTATCAGAATAATATGAAAATTTTATCCGAAGTAAATTTTTATATCCTGATCCCAAAGTAAAATTTTATTTTGACAAGCTGAACTTATAAATATGTCAAAAACTAGATTTAATGTGGGTGTGCCATCAAAAGGCGGCAAAACTGCATTTTTTGAAAAATACTTATTTTACCCGAAAAATTTATTTTGTTCACATACCATGTTTTAGAAAATGTGTAAGATGAATAATAATGTTATAAAATTCAAAACTTAGTTAATAATATTCATAGCGGCTAGTCCATAATAATATTATAACAATATATCGTTGTTTAGTGAAACCCGGTATTGCGTACTACACACGCTATTGAGGAAGGTTGTGATTGCGTGTAACGCAAGCCAAGTCAGGGTTGCGTGTAGTGAAAGACTCCTTTGTTGTTGCGTATAACATAATACAACCATTTATACATTGAATATATATATATATATACACTCAATGTTGCATAGAATAAACGAACTTGAAATTGTGTGTAACACAATCCAAAAATAGTGTTGTGTATACTGCAAGCTAATATGGTGTTGTGTATAGCACAAGATAATATTGGTGTAGCGTAAAAAATATGATATGAAAGAAATTAAAAAGAATATATCTCATAAAATCTCAGGGTGTTACATTCTACCCCCCTTAAAATGAATTTCTCCCTCAAAATTCGTCGGGATTATAAAGGGTTTATTACATGAGAGTTTATTTCATAGAAACCCACATAGTAAAAAGGAATACCAAAACTTTTCTATAAAAACTAATGTATGAAACGTAATGGTTACCCAAATTAACAAATCACTGGGATTCCACATAGGATAACATAGGTGAAAATATGGATATGGAAGAAAAATCTAACCATCAAGTTCTGATGGAGAGTGGTAGAGGACATGGCTATGATAAAGCCAATAGTCACAAAGCCATAAATTTGTGATGATCTAAGGAACCATCTGATTCATCAAATATGAGGGAACAAGGACACCATTTTTGGTTTTCAATATCATTTCTCTAAATTTGATTAATAAAAAAATACTTACATGATTTCGGTACAATCTCACTGTTGTTCGTGCCTTGAACAATTTATACTTCATCTCTTAAAGAAATGAAGTTGAATTTGTTATTCATGAAGAGTTAGCAGATCATGTGATAGAATGATGGGTCATTCCATCTGTTTCAATCAAAAGGTTAGCAATAATTCCATTTATGGTGAGTTCAATCGTATATGATTCCAAAAATGAACTTATACTTCATATATCATACCACTTAATAAAATAAAACTAGTTTATACTAACCAAGGACTTTTTGTAGGCCAGTGTTTGGCGCTAAAGGTATGTCGCACTTCGGTTTTGGGTTCGATTCCCACAGCCTTGTCTGACGCAATAGGTTGTCTCCCATCCTATGGGTTGTCCTTTTTCTAAAACTACTCTATTATAACATTCCTGCAATAATATTGAAAAAATTTCTAGCCTTAAACAATACTATCTTAATTCATTCCAATCTTTAGGCTTATCCAAAATACTTCTATCCAAGCTCATGGTACAAAGAAAACAATTACTAGAAATTTCATCTACCGAGTATGTGAATACCATCATTTATCCTCCATATATCATAAAATATATCTTTTTGGTCACATTCCAGACATGTGAATACCTTAATCATGTATTCTCTTGAAAAATGAATACCCATTGAACCTTAGTGAAAACATGAATGCTTTCAAAAGCTAACTCTTTCTACATACCAAAATCCAAAAAATTCTATATACTCAAACTATGATATCACTTTTTCCTCATATCAGTCATGAGCTCATTAATACTATCAAACATTTAATTTTCCCCTTATCCCTTCATTATGCGCATATCATCTGCTTTCCAAAATATTTGAATAACTTTTCATGGTTTCTGGTACCATATAATTATCAAAACCCACAATAAACCATTACATAGATATTCCAATGTTCCATAATTACTATAAATGATATTCCACAACATTATTTTGGAATCCATTTACATAAGCACATAATCATTCCACCACATTGTTTTCATACTCAACATTGCTAATAGTGATCACATGTGACTTCCCTTTGTCCTTTTCCTTAAGAGGTTTCTCACGTTGATCATCATTAACCCTTGGATTAGGGCATTGATTATCATAATTCCTCATTTCCTTGAACTTGAAGCATTGAAGTGTTGGTGTTGCGTTCTCTACAGTATTTTCTTTATTTACATCATTAGCAACCCTTTTTCCATTACTTCGACACTCAGCTGCTCGATGACCTTCTTTTCCACACTTAAAACATTTTCTAGTCCCTTTATGACAATATCCACCATGCTTCTTTCCACACTATGAGAATAAAGAAACATTCATCTTCTTTTCACCATTATTCTGAGATTTCTCCTTGAACTCCATCATTCGTATCTTGTCAAAACCATGAGATGAATATGTAATACCAACTTCCATTTCTACCTTGATAGCACAACTCACAATTTCTTCATAGATACTAAAGTCTCTTATATCTAATTCCCTTAGAAGACTTGGTTTTAAGCCACTGAAGAATCGATCAACTTTACTTTCATGTTGGATGATAAAGTCAGATGCATACCTTGCAAGCCTTGTAAAATTCGCTTCGTGTATACCAACAGATTCATCATCCTTTTGCTTAAGCTCAAGGAAATCCTTTTCCATATTTGTTCTAAGGATACGAGGGAAGTACTTATTGAAAAATAAGTTCTTGAACTCATCCTATTCTGTGGATTCAATTTCATCTCGGGGCCTCGTATTCTTAATTAGAGTCAACCATTGATCTGCTTCACCTTCTAAACAGTAAATAGCCAGAATGACTTTTTCATGTTCCGAACAGCGAAGTATGGAAAATATCTTTTCAATGGTACTGATCCATTTTTCAGCAACAAGTGGATCAGAAGACCCACTGAAAGATGGTGGATGTTGCCTCATAAAGGACTCAATAGAATATTGTTCCCTTATCTTCTCATTTGGAAGTCCAGAATGATTTATAGCTTGCGTAAGTATAGCAGTAAGATTTTTCACTCCATATCCCATAATGTTGGTTTGTTCATGAGTAAAATCATTGCATCATCCATTACATTGATCAACACGATTCCTTCGGGTTCCAGCCATCATCTAAAACCCAAAAAGAATAGTGTGAGAGGCAAAAATCATGCTAGGGAAAACAACATAATAAAGGGGGAGTACCTTCAATATATAACATCTTAGGGTTAATTATAATATTGTTACTATAATTCTAGGACTATAACCTATACTTATACTTAAACTTAGGGACATCCCTTGACATACCTTATAAATATCTCTAGGGATCTCACTAAAGTTTTCGCATCCTAGTTTCCAAAGGTTAACTAAACCTTTACTCTGATACCAACTATAAAGACCCAAAGCATGATGTACATGGACATTACATTACTTTTGTAGAATAATTAATTCATAACAAAAACAGAAACACAAGGACCGTAATAGTTTAGTGTCTTTGGAAACTGTGAATATAATCTTCTAATCTTGGTGAACGATCTTCAACATCTCCCATAAAGATCTTCCCTTTTTTTCTTACCTAAAACCTTTATTTATATCCTGGGGAAAATAAAACATATAAAGGGTGAGCTCAAATGCTCAGTAAGGGTAAGTATGGAGAAAATAAAACAAACCATATACATTTGAACTTCAAAACATGAAAATAATATTTAAACATCAAATTCTTGAGCAATGGCATAAAACATGGAAGTACATAAGGCATAGATCATAATGGAACATCAATCATGATAAAATGGCATGGGAATAAAAGGGTAAAAATTAATTTAAACATACATGGAAGAATACTAAGCATTTTATGAAAACATTTTTAGAAAACATGGACATAGATGATAAACATAACCACAATAAATACTTATGAATAAACAATCTCGGATAAGAATGAGATTGGAATAATTATCCCTTACCTTAGGTCTGATATACTTCGTACGTATTCAAACCTCCTGTATAATAATTTAAATAATGTCATTGAATTATTACAGAATCATCTTCATTGTTATGATATCACATATGGTTCACTTATGACTTTATATTACCCGTTCTTTTGTAAATTCATGTTAATGTAACGTTTTGGGTAAAACCGTTTCATTTATCGTCCGTGTTTTGACTTGTAATTATTAATATGACTACTTAGATCATGATTACTTAATTAAATAATATAAAACATGATTTATATATAATATATATTCATAATATACACATATATAATAGATTGATAAATGGAAAGAAATACATTGTTCATGGAGACGGTAGGTCGTACGTACGCATGAACGCTGTTTTTGTTTCCTTATTGAATTGAATGGAATTAAGTAGATGACATACATATATATACATAAATACAGTAGAATTATTATGTCATATATTTCATGATTACTGATTATATATACTTTATAATCATTCTTGAATTGTTAACATGGAAAATGAATCTCATCGCGTCGTGGAGACGGTAATCCATACATACGCACGAGCGATGATATCGTTCCCATATTTATTGAATGGAATTGGAGTAAATGATATAATATATTAGAATCTGTATGATATTAGAATAATTATATGTAGTTATTCTTTACACCATTATACCCATCCAAGTAAGGTGGTAGTGGAAAGATAGATTACACCACGGCGTGGAGACGGTATTCCGTATGTATGCACGCGCGGTGATTTCATTTTCCTTAGGATGGATATAAGGTGAAATAGGGTTGTTTCATATTTATAATAACATATCAGTATATGAGTGATACTGATGTTATTAATTAATAATGAAACAACTAAAGAAGAAGAAGTAGAATAAGAAATAATTTTGAAAGAATCGATAACGGATATTACCTCTTCTTCGACACGCCTCTTTGAAACCTCCTCTTAGGACACTAAAATTGGTCTTTGAAGAAGACCAGGACCTCTAGTGTGTTTATAAGGAGTTTTAGAATGGAAATGTTTAGGGTTTGGCTGATCTTAAAGGCTCAAAAGGGTGTGAAGAGAAGAAGGAAGGGGTGCCCTTTTTTATAAGGAAGGAGAGGGGCACCGTTGGAATTATAAGAAATATTAATTTATAATAAATTCAAAACCCACATATAAACTTCCAAAATGACTCAAATCCTAATATTAGATAAGATAGGGTTGTAATATCATCAACCAATAAAATTTAGACAAGTTTTGAATTTATTTCAAACATTATCAACTTGATTTTTCTTTATTTAATCTATTTAATTTTATTTGTGGTAATAAGATTCTAAATTTTAAATTGTTATAAATAATTACTTATGTGTTGTGAATTATCCATAATTGGATAATTTATGACATTTTGGACCATATAAATTTTAATTTATAATTTTTAAATATTTTTGTAATTTTTAAAAAAAATTATATTATGTTATTTTTATAAAATAACAATAGTGTCAATTTTGACACTATTCATTTATTTGAATTTAAATAAAATCCTCACAGAATATATTTTTGAAATAAAAGATTTAATAGATTCATAAAATGTCATATTTATCTATAAAATTAGTGGATCACATTAAATAGTTCATATAATATTTATTTAAATATTTTTAAAACCTTTTATATGGTATATCTCTTAATAAAATGATTACTACAACATTTTTGTATAATTATTTAATATACTTATTTGTTGCATAAAAATTTAAAATAAAATCCTATGATGAAGATAAATATAATACTTTTAATAATAATATTCTTACTTGAATTTATCATCTTAAAATCACAACATTTAAATTTTTATATTTATTAAATTATGAAGGTGACATCTTTGACATCATTTAAAATAATATAATATAATATAAATGATATAATCAGTTTAATAAGGCTCCAAATGGTCCCCAAATCGACCCTTGGATTCTTAGGGTATATATATACTCGACCAATAATGTTTGTTCAAGTTTTTGGTCTTTTTGATAGGTATTGTTATTTTAATAAAAACTGTATTATTTATTTTTCACTAAATAAACAATTTCTGCATCACTATTGTGTCACCATTAATGAAAATTATTTAATTCCTAGAAATTCTAAATAAATTCTCACGATGTATATAACTTTGTTTTATTTTTGTAGACTATTAATGTTCTAAGTTTCATGAAGTTTATCACTAAATTAAAATTATTATACTTATAAGATTTAAGAGAGTGACATGTTGTCACTTTCTTTGGTTTTAATAATAATTAAATTATTTTCATGGTCAAAAGTCCATAAAATGAATCTAATTCAACCCTTAGGTGATATGGGTCTACTTTTAGTCATCCAATATAATTTTTTCATGTGTTAGGGTAATTTTATAATCTTATGTTTACCCTTAATTACCCGATTTATCTTTAACTGAAGTAAATAAAAATTACCGTAGTTACTATTCATCGTGCCCAAAAATAAAAAGTATCCTATTAACATAATTTGGACCTACTGATTCCAAATATGGAATCAATTTTTCCAAATTCAAAACACATATGTTGCAGTAATTAATTTAAAATTAATCCCGATATTAGGAAAATGAGTTTTCAAAGTTAAAACATTACAAAAGATTGAAATGATTTTAACTATAGAATTCAATGTAAAATAAATGCTAATGACATAAATTATATTAAATGGTAAAAATATATTCTATTTATACTTTAAAATAATTCAATATTATAATTTAACCATATAAATTATTACGATAAAAAAAGTTGTTTTTAATTAAAATATAGCGTGTTTTTACTATTCATTAAAATATGAAAGTTATCAGAATAATAATAAAAATTTATCCAAAGTAAATTTTTATATCATGATTCCAAAGAAGATTTTTATTTTTTCAAATTAAATGTATAAACATGTCAAAAACTAGATTTAATGTGGGTGCACCATCAAAAGGTGGCAAAACTGTATTTTTTTAAAAATACTTATTTTACCCGAAAAATTTATTTTGTTCACATGCCATGTTTTAGAAAATGTGTAAGATGAATAATAATGTTATAAAATTCAAAATTTTAGTTAATAATATTCATAGCGGCTAGTCCATAATAATATTATAACAATATATCGTTGTTTAGTGAAACCCGATATTGCGTACTACACATGCTATCGAGTAATGTCGTGATTGCATGTACCACAAGCCAAGTCAGGGTTGCGTGTAGTGAAATACTCCTTTGTTGTTGCGTATAACAGAATCCAACCATTTATACATTCAATATATATATATATATTTATATATATATACACACTCAATGTTGTGTAGAATAAACGGACTTGAAATTGTGTGTAATACAATCTAAAAATAGTATTGCGTATACTGCAAGCTAATATGGTGTTGCGTATAGCACAAGATAATCTTGGTGTAGCGTACAATAGAAGATATGAAAGAAATTAAAAAGAATATATCTCATAAAATCTCGGGGTGTTACAATTTTCTAGTACTGTGGGCACCATGTTCTACTCTAAATGTGGTGGTATGGCTGGTTCACCACCTGGAGGTAACATCTGGAGGACCGGTCCCTGTATTGAAGCCTCATACCTAAGGGGGTCATCCTCATAATTAAGTAGATTGTATGAACCTTGGGGAAATCATGTCAGAAAACAAGATATACCATGGTCAATGAGTATATCTGGAGAGATGACTTAAGAAGGAAATGGAAGCAAAACCCATTCCTATATGATTTATGAACCATTATATTCCCTGCAACCAATGTTCTCATGTACCGAGTTGAAAAGTAGGTTATCAGAGTCCTAGTGTGTAGATATGTTGGTCGACCACACTATCACTGGAGACCCTGGTATAAAATCTGAACTCAAAACAATTTACACTATTTCCCCAAACCAATCTCACATACTCCCAATCCTAAGGTAGAACTGACCACCTCTGATACCACTCTGTCACTACCCATCCTAGAGGAACCTGTGTTGTGATTCCCCAAGCCTGAAATCAATAGGCTAGGGGCTGGTGACTGGCACTGAGTAGGAATATCACTAACATGGGATGCATTGCCTATTTTTCTACACACATTCACATATCTCCAAGACCACAAAATGATGAAATGTAAAAACCACTAAGAACCAAATGCATTAATAACACTATATCCCCACCAGAGTATGACAAGAAGGTAAAGTATAGTAAATTAAATTGGACCAGAATACAGTCCCATAAAAAAAAGAAGTCCATAATGATAAGTCCAAACTGTATACAAAGGTGTTGGTACAACAATCTGTAGCCATAGGGACACCTCAGTTTCCTGATCTCAGAAAGCTTCGCCTGGTCCTGGTCCTCATTAGACTCTTTCAAAAGTTCACTCGTCTTCACAAGACATGACACTTCTAGGAAAATATTGTACCAGTGTGAGTATAAAAATACTCAATAAGACACCATGAAACCACAAAGAAATACAGAAAGGAAATACACATTCATCTCTACACATTATATATCTACAGCACAAATGAAAATAATATCCAGATATACTCCATCCAGGACATGCAGTCTTGAGGTAAGTCACAACTATCGCATACCAACACTAGGGATCCAGCTTTAATATTCCATGAAGTACTCATACGGTAGAACACACTCCTGATTCTGATAGCACCGACGAAATCTGTCTGAGAAATACTATTTGTCGAGAACTATCATGAGATATATATATATACTGATAGATCTGAAGAGATTTATGATACACATATTAGGATCACATCCAGGTCCATGGGGTGATACCAACAACTTCATCTGGATTATCCTACTGATTAAAGGATCACCACACTATGAAGTTGGTTACATAAATACCAAAGACTCTACCGCGGGTATGATTAATGAATAAAAGATCCTACACCGGGCCTCTAGGGGGATCCCAAAAACTCTATCTAGTAATTCCTACTAAATGGATCATAATACTATGAGTAGGAAATGATGCATACTAACCTTCAGGGAAACAATCAAGGGAACAAACCCTACCAAATATTATCCAAGATACTCTAGAAAAAAAGATTCAATCCATGTAGAATGGGGTACATAGTGTGTATTAAGGTCACACTATGTGTTCCTTGACGCCAAGTATTGCCCATGTACAATGGAATGTGTCATTAGAACTTTTCGTGTAGAAGATGGTTGTACTCCATGTATAAGGGTCACACATCGTATCCTTCTATCCAGGGTCCACTCATTTACTCTGGCCATGTGCCAGTACATTGTGTCAACCCATGTGTTGATACCCATGTACCAGTATATGGGGTAGTCTATGTACGTGGTCCAGGACAAGTTGTGTAAGAGAGTACATGTTATGTAGGCAACCGATGTACTCCACCCCATGTCCATGTATCTCCCAAGATACACGCCGAGTCTCTAGGAAGGGCCTATATGCCATGTGATAAGGTCACACGCTATGTGACAATTAACTATCTACTGAAACCCTAGACTCCACTTAGTGGGGTCAACACACTATTTAACCTAGGGTTACATGCTGTTTTCATCAGGATTTTTTAGAATAACATGTTCTTTCTTCACACACATTCACCTATCGTAGGGGTTCCAATTTTATGGTCTATTCACCTCGAAACTCAAGATCGGGGATTCTTTATCACCCAAATAGTGTATTTAGGAGTTTTGGGCCTTTAATTAGCTCTGAAAACCAATATAAATACATCCAATGAAAAACTCCCAAATAAAAATATCTCATGAACCACTTCGATACATCCATCGTCATCACTGCTGCACCTCCGTTGGGTCTTCCCAATTTTGGATCTTCAATTTCGGATCATTGCACCAAGAAACAAAGGTACAACGATTGATTGTTCATAAACCAATGAAGAAAGAAGAACACATGTGGAAAATGGGGGAGAGAATTACACAGGGAAAAAACACGAGGAACAAACCTTGACCATTGTTTGTTTGGGCCTTGATCAGTTCCCATAATAAGGATCATCAAAACAAAACCAATTCTCAAATAATCAACCCTAATAATTCCTACAATTAGAACTCATCCCGCAAGAATGATCAAACCATAGATCAACCTAGTCATTGGTTGGTTCGTGTTCATTTTTAAATCTAATAACAGGGAAAGAAATCTAAAATAACACATCCTTTATGGGAATTGGATCGTTCACGGCTGAAGGCCAATTTCCATTGGTGAATCCCGTTAATAATGATTCTCAATACAATTTTTGGTCATCACCACTAAGAGAAATATCTAGGGTTTCTCTTTGGAGCCTCCAAGGAATTTCTAGGTTTATGATCCTAAACCCGGATCCCTACCTAAATTCTTATTAAAATAAGAAGTGTCGATGTGTCTTTACATAAAAAAATAGATAAATAAAATAAATCTTTTATTTACTTTATTCATTAAAAATGCCTGAAACTATTTTTCATAGCCAACCTGTGCCGACCGATGTTAGGTCGCGCCTAGGGTAAATCCATTTCTATGAACACAAATATGCCTCCATATTTCTGATCTGGTCACCTATTTAGGAATTATTCTAATTTTTCAGGAAAACTATGCAGGCGTACTATTTAATATTTTAATATTTTTCAAGAAATTTTTCCATTAACACAGGACGTCAAAATCACACTCCCTCTAAGCCCTTGGTCTCGAAATTTATCCATATAATATTTAAAAATAATATACATGAAATCTAGGACATTACATTGTATCTCTCCATTGAACATGGTCTCTAAAGAGTTTAGTTAAGAATTAATAAACCATTTGTGTTCCCTATTTTCTCCTACTTATTTCTTAGGTATAGCTTTTGTGATTGTCTAATGGAGATTGAGATTTGTATGATCTTGGTTCCATAATCCTATGATTATTGTTCTAAAAAAACCTATTTTAAAATCCCTATCATCCTATACTAAAAATTACCTCCTTGTTATATATTTTAAATCTCACCTTGGGAACCCACTATGAATTAAAAAATCACTTATCTATGTTTCTTATAGGTTTCAGTGGTATCAATTGGTCTTCAATTCATGTTTAGATAGAAACTTCACATGATTTATCCACATGGGTTTCACTTTGAAACCTCTTTAAATATTCAAATGACTTATGGTCTCTTCATATTCCCTATTTTAATTCTCAAATTCATTGGTTAGAACTATAGATTTTTAATTGATTCTTAGTGCAATAGGAATGACCATGAACTTGACCCTGAATTGTATATATGTGTCATTTCTCATAGGAATCCTTCTGTTATACCATGGTCGGCACCACAGTGTGGGGAAAAGATTTATTCCATTTTGATTGCACTATGACGAAATAGCTATCTCCATGGAATCGATATTTTGATTCTCTAAAATTTCATAAAGTATAAAATTCCATGTGAGAAGCTCCAATAAAATTTGAAAAAGGAAAATATTCAATGCAAATCCCATAAAATAAGAACCCAAAAAAATATAATTTAATTTCCTACACAATTTGTATAATATTTGTAATGACCCAAACATTCATTAATTGAAATACCTCTTTATCTAATTAAATGTCTCTTTATGTAAAATGTTTATATAAAATGTCAACTTCTTTGGTTTTAAGTTTTTGGATTTTAAAATACCATCAATAATTTTGACCATTGCTAATATAGCCCTTGAACAGTGATCACATGATTAGTATAAATATAGGTCTTTAACAAATCCAATTTACTCAGACAAAGGAAGTGATGACCTCATCCAGTAGACGTGCCCCAAACAAAGCCCATTTGTCAGAGCTCAGAAAGGAGGTTGCGTCTTTGGGATTCACTCTTGAACAAGCCCAAGTAGAGATTCAATATGTTAAGCTCAAGGGGGACCACCTACGAGAGAAGTGGATGTTTATAGAGATTGTCACCCGAGCAATGTTATCTAAACAACCCCAAGAGTATGTCACCATCGCACACCTTACTCTTTGGTCTTATGCGGGTGTTATAAGGGGTTATGTAACAAGACTTTATCACTATGGTTATGTACATTTTTTTTCTATATAATAATGAATATACTTTCATTTTATTATTGTTAACTTGTAAATAGTTTTTAAAGCACAAATAATATTTTTAGTTAATGTTCAACTAAGAAATCTATTTTGATGAATTAATGGATTTTTGAATTAAATAAAATTTTAATAAAATATTATTATTATTATTATTAAATTAAGTTTTATTAATTATATATGATCGTACAATTTTATGAATGCAATCATAATTTTTATTAAGGTTTGAAAGCCATTTTTGTCAAAACCCATGAATTTTCGATAAATGTCTGTTTTTATTTTAAAAGTGAAAATTAACATATTTAGAAAATTATTTAAATAAAATTAATATTATTTCTATAATCAAGATGTTGAAATTATCCAATGGTGAATTTTTCATAATTTTCTCAGACAGTCAAATGTTTTGGTAAAAATTAAATACCGTTTAAATATATAATGTGTTTTATGACATCATAATAACCCAAAATGATGTAATAAAACACTATAAACTTTATTTTCAGCCAATATTTGTTTTACCATTAAAATAATGTGTTATTGGGTTTTTTTGATTTATTTTACAAAGCTTTAGTGGACCCTTCAAGACTTATTAAACATTTTGTCTTTTTAAATTGTTTTCCTTGGGAGTGTGACTCACCTCCACATAAGAAACCCCATTATTTTAAGAATTTCAGAATTTGGACTTATAAAATATTTTTTTACACTTCCCTTTTCCAAAAACCATGGGCAAAAACCTTGGGTTGGTTTTTGGTTTGGATTATTTTAATATGAGGTGTCCCAAACCTAAATAATAAATTATTATCTCACCTTTATTATATATTCTTACCCAAGATCCCACTTCCCACACTCTCAAAAGACTTTGGAGTTCGTCAAACCTCTATCATACTCTCTCTATAATCCTCCCAAGGTTCCCCAAGTTCCCAATAATCCTTCCTCAAGCCTTTTGAAGCACACTTCCAAGTAAGGGTTTTTCTTCCTTTCTCATTTTTGTCCAATATTCTTTAAATTGGTATGCCCTTTTAATTTCAATTATAAATATTGGGGTATATTTTCACACCTCCCCCATACTTCCATATTTATGTTTTAATTATGGGAGACTCCTTTATATTTCATTAAATTCCTCCCATGTACACTCGTTACTATGCCAAAATTATGAAAGGAATTTCTCTCTCCTCATTTACATTCAAGCAATTATTTTGTATCATGAATCAAAATTCCATTATATTTGTTGGGAAATGTATCTATATTACCCCCTTACTATCCATGTCATTTAAATATGATGATACACCCCTTTATCTCCCATCATCCATTTTTATGAGTTCTTATGTCACGCTGTTATGCTGCCAAAATTGCATCGTGTTTTTTCAAGCCAAAGTCATTATGTAGTAAATACCATGACCATTTATCTATCAAGGGTATTCACCTTTATGCACATTTACTTATTTTTTAAATAGTTTCATGTGTGTATTACACATTCATTTATCGCAGAATAAAAAATTATGTTGAATGATTCAATGTTTTATGATCCATGTGGCACACTTATGCATGAAATGAAATTTTTAAGAAGGGTGCGCCCTGATAGCGCTCCAATGCATTGGGTAAAGTATAGTATCATGATACATCATGTGAAATTGGTGTTGAATCATTCTAATTTAATTTCAATGAGTTTTTACTCATCATTCATGTGCAATGAGGGTTTACTCATGCTTCATGTGCAATGAGCCTTGGCTCATTCTAATTCCATGGTAAGTGTTATTGAAACATTTCCATGTTTTGATTATCATGATTTATCATGCCTTTAAGTTCATTATTCTCTTGTTCTCTATTGATATTCCAATTGTCTAACATGTATTGTACTCCTCATGTTATTCCATGATTATTCCCTTACTGGTCTTTATAACACACCCTTTTCTTATGCATGTCCTTAGGTTATCCCATGAAATGCTAAGTACGAGGGAATGTAGTGGTTATGTAAAGGAAGTTTTCAATAAATATATTGTATTTCATGTTTTAAGTTGTTATTTAATGATCCTAATCCCCAAAGAAACTATACCTCTTTATCTTCTATGTTGTATCAAGTGAATTTCATGTAATAAATTATGTTTAATTGGGTAATAAAAAGCAGGGTTTTGTAGTTGTTATCATAGGATAGGTTTAGTTATTTTTGGATATGGATTAGAAAACCCTAGTAAATCCTTAGATACAATACAAATTATAATAAAAACATCCCTATGTTTTGGTGAGTATTTATTAAGTATTTTATCAAGAAAATACATCCCTGTCTGGATACGAGCATGTAGAGGGGGCTCTGGCACAGATGTATCCTAGGGGTAAAAGCCGAAAACACCACTTTGAGTTGGACTCAAATAGGAACTGGTGCACGACAATGGTCCTTGCTACACTCTGGGTTACAAAACTCCTGGGGGATATTCTTTGGTAAATTCACAAGCCTATTATGAACCATTATTAAGGGAATAATAAAATTCCCTAAGAATATATGTTAGAAAGTAGATCATGGATAACATAGACTGAAGCCAATAGATTCACATGTTAATAAAATAAAAGTTATTTATAAGTCATTGGTTTTTGTATTACCCTTTATGTGTTACCCCTAACATTCCTTTTATTTCATCCAATGGCTGGTATGAGGACTCAGGCTAACAACCGATGTAAATATCAATGTGATGATTGTACTAATGAGATTCCTAATCCAATGGAAGCGGGAATCATGAACTTTGTCTCACTTCTCTCTTAGATAACTCAATATTTGAATAGAAACATGGGTCAAGAGGAACATTCCACCCCCCCCCCCTAAGAAATGACAAGTCACTATCGAGAGCATCATGAGACAAAGGCCTCCTACTTTTAATGGGTCATCTGTTCCCTCAATCGTTGAACAATGGATCAACTCTATTGAAAAGATCTTCTCCATACTTGAATGTTCTGAACAAGAGAGGGTTCTCCTGGATGCTTCTCATATGGTGGGTGAAGCAGATCAATGGTGGAAATTGATCAAAAATACGAAGCCTGAGGAGGAGATCGAGGTGTTGGAATGAAAGGATTTCCAGAAGATGTTTTTCGATAAATATTTTCCGCACACCCTCCGGCTTAAGATGGAAAGGGACTTCCTTGACCTCAAGAAAAAAAGATTATGAATCTGTTGGAGCGTATGAGGAAAACTTCACAAGGCTTGCACGATACGCTTCTGGCTTTGTTGTTACCCCCGAATGCAATGTTGACCGCTTCTTTGGTGGGTGGAAACCTAGCCTGTAAAAAGCACTAGTGATCTGTGAATTCAACCGCTATGAGGAAATTTTCTGATGTGACCTCAAGGTCAAAATGGAGATTGGAGAATCTCAGGGGTATAATGGGGATAATAAGCGTAAGGTGGACTTTAATTCTAGTGGCCTGATGGATAAATCCAATGGTGATAAGAAGATCCAGCACCCCACTTTCCAAAGGTGTGGCAAGAAGCAACCCAAAAATTTCCTAAAGGGGGTGTGGAAATGCTTTAGGTGTGGAAGAAAAGGGCACCTGGCTATTAACTTTTGGAATGAAAGACCTTCAGCTATGACAGAGGAGATGAATGCTCTGTTTGAACCTCAATGTGTAGTTTATTGCTAAAACTATAAAGAACTAGGGCATCTTGAAAATCAGTTCCCTAAGACAATGGTTTTTAGAGGCAACCAATAACCTCCAAGGTAGAAAGGGAAATCTTTTTACATCACTACTGCTGAGGTGAACCCTGACAATGAAGTGGTGATAGGTACGCTAGTTATTCATTCAAAAATAGGGAATATACATTTTGATTCAGGTTCTACGCATTCTTTTATATCTCAAAATTTTAGTAGAACAATCCCAGGACCACCAAAAATAATGGAAGTGAAGATGTCGGTGAGTACGGAAAATGGGGTAATCATTACATCCCATGAATATAACTCCTCCCCTGTCATAATCTGTGAATTAAAATTCCCGGTGAACCTCGTCATACTCCCTTTGGTGTAATTTGATGCAATTATTGGCATGGATTGTCTTTCCTTATATAGAGCCAACATAAATTGCTGTGAGAGGGAAATCACTCTCCATGTGGATAATTGACCCCCGATTCTTTATAAGTGAAAGGAGGAAGATGAACCTTATTTAGCTCCATAATTTCAAGCATGGATATTACTACCCTAATATCACACGTATCTAGCTAAGATGATTGAGTCCAAGGAGGAAACCATCCTAGAATACATACCTATTGTGAGGGAATTCGCTGAAGTGTTTCCCGATGAATTTCTTGGTCTTCCTCCTAGAAGAGATGTTGAATTATCAATTGATCTTATACCTGGGGAATTTCCAATATCTAAGACTCCATATAGAATTGTTATTATGGAGCTTGAAGATATGAAGAAACAACTACAAGAGAATCTGGATAAAGGGTTTATATACCCAAGTTCTTCACCATGGGGTGCACCAGTCCTCTTCATCAAGAAGAAGGATGGGTCAATGCTCCTTTGCATCGATTATAGCGAGCTTAAAAAATCATGATAAAGAACAAGTATACTCTTACACAGATTGATGACTTTTTTGATCAGCTGCATGGAGCACAATACTTCTCCAAGGTGGATTTCGGTTCGGATATTATCAAGTAAGTGTAAAAAAGGAATATATCCCCAAGATTGCTTTTCATATAAGATACAGGCACTATGAATTCATAGTAATGCCTTTCATACTCACTAATACTCCAGAAATCTTCATGGAATTGATGAATAGAGTCTTTAGAGATTACCTTGACAAATATGTGGTAGTCTTTATATATGATATTCTGATATACTCTAAAACCAAGTAGGATCATGAGGATCATCTAAAAACTATACTAGAGACCTTGCGGAAGACAAGCTCTATTAAAAGTACAGCAAGTCTGAGTTCTGGTTGAAGGAGGTCTCATTATTGGTCTATATCATCATAAGAAATGGGATATCTATGGATCCTTCCAAAACAGATGCAATTGTGGGATGGTCGAGGCCTACATCGGTAACGGATATCCGTAGCTTCTTGGTGTTAGCTGGATATTATCGACGATTTGTGAGAAATTTCTCACGATTGTACAACCCTCTTACCAAGCTAACTCGGAAGGGAATAAAATTTTCTTGGAGTGATGAATGTGAATAAAGCTTCAAGGAGTTTAAAAGGAGGCTTATCACTGCACCCATGCTCACATTACCCATAAGTGGAAGACTTTTGTGGTATTCAGTGTTGCTTCGAAGAAGGGCTTGGGATGTGTGTTGATGAAAAATGAAAAATTCATTACCTATGCTTCAATATAATTGAATGTTCATGAATAGAACTATCCAACACATGACCTCGAGTTGGCTGTAGTGATCTTCACATTGAAAATTTGGTGGCATTATCTCTTTGTGGAGAAGTGTGAAATATATACGGACCACAAAAGCCTCAAGTATATATTCACACAAAAAGAGTTGAACGTGCGCCAAGGAATATGGTTAGATCTGATCAAAGACTATGACTGCTCAATCCATTACCACCCTGGGAAAGCGAACAAGGTGGTGGATTCCCTAAGTAGAAAGGACCCAGCGATTCTATCATTGATGAGAATTGAAAAGGATCTAATCTTATTATATTTTATAAAGATGGATATGGGAATCATAAATAAGGGAACATCATCAATCCTTTCATAAATGACTGCTCAACCATCACTTTCAGAACGGTTAAAGGGTGCTCAAAAGGATGATGTGGGAAGTCAGGAAAAAGTGGAAGCTATTAGAAAAGGGAAATCCTCAGAGTTTAATGTTAATGAAGAAGGAATTGTGATATTTGGGAAAAGACTATGTTTTCCATCAAGTCCAGAGTTGAAGAAGGAACTTTTGGATGATTCACATAGTTCAAATTTCCCTATTCACCTAGAAAACACAAAGATGTATTGAGATCTATGAGAGAATTATTGGTGGGAAATATGAAGAAGAAGATTGCTGAATATACATCAAAGTTCTTGGTGTGTTAGAAAGTGAAGGGAGAGAGGCATAAGTCTAAGGGGATGATGCAACCATTATCCATACCAGAATGGAAATGGGAGAATATCACCATGGACTTTTTCACTGGACTTCTAAAGATATCCAAAGGAAACAATGCAATCTGGGTTGTTGTCGATCGTCTTACAAAGGCTACACACTTTGCTGCTATTCAGGAGGATTTTTCATTGGATCAACTAGCACTGATATATATCAGGGAAGAGGTAAGGCTTCATGGAGTACAACTATCTATTGTGTCTGATCGAGATCCAAGATTCACCTCTATGTTTTGGAAGACTCTTCAACATGCTCTGAATACTGAACTGAACTTCAGTACGGCCAATAATCCTCAAACTGATGGCTAATCCAAGTGGACTATATAAACGTTTGAGGACATGCTGAGATATTTCTCAATGGAATTTAAAGGAGGATGGTATCAACATCTTCCTCTGGTGGAGTTCTCTTATAATAACAGTTTCCACTCAAGAATCCAAATGGTGCCATATCAATCCCTTTATGGGAAAAGGTGCAAAACACCGGTGTTTTGGGATGAGGTCAGTGAGCATAAGCTACTTGGATTAGAAATGGTCAAAGAAATGGTGGAGAAGGTGAAAAACAATCAGTAGCATATCAAGGAAGCCCAGAGTCGATAGAAGAGTTATGTAGATAACCATCGACGATACCTTGATTTTAAAGTCAGAGACGTGGTATTTCTATGCATATCTCTATGGAAGAAGGTCATGAGGTTTGGAATGAAAGGGAAGTTAAGTCCAAGGTACATCGGCCCATTCAAGATTCTTGATCGTCTTGTAGTTGTGGCCTATCAACTAGAACTTCCACCTACCATGGCCAAAGTACATGATGTCTTTCATGTATCCCTCTTAAGGAAGTACATACCAAACCCTTCACATGTACTCTCTTCATAGGTGGTACAATTAGAGGATGATTTTTCTTATAAGGAGCAACCATTAAAGATCATAGATCGTAGAGAAGAAGTTCTATGAAATAAGACAATGCCCCTCGACAAGGTGTTGTGGTGAAACCACATGTTTGAAGAAGTGATGTGGGAATCGAAGGAAATGATGAAGCAGAGTTACCCAAATCTATTTTAGTGTGGGAAAAGGAAATTTCAAGGGAAAAATTTCTTAAGGGGGGAAGATTGTAATGACCCAAACTTCAATTAATTGAAATCCATATTGATCTAATTAAATGTCTCTTTATGTTAAATGTTTATATAAAATTTCAACTTCTTTGGTTTTCTATTTTTGGAATTTTAAATACCATTATGAATTGTGACCATTGATAATATAGTCATTGAAGAGTGATCACATGATTACTATAAATATAGGGCTTTAACAAATCCAATTTACTTAGACAAAGGAAGTGATGGCCTCATCTAGTAGATGTGCCCCATACGAAGCCCATTTGTCATAGATCAGAAAGGAGGATGTTTATTTGGTCTTCTATCTTGACCAATCCCAAGCTGAGCTTGAATATGTTAAGCTCGAGCATAACCGCCTATGAGATAAGTGGAAGTTGATAGAGATTACCACCCAAGAAATGTTATCCGAGCCACCCCAAGAGTTTATCACCATCGCACATCTTACTCTTCGGTCTTATGTGGGTGTTATAAGGGGTTATGTAACAAGAAATTAGTACTATGGTTATGTACATTATTTTTTTATATAATAATGAATATACTTTCATCTTATTATTGTTACCTTGTAAATAGTTTTTAAAGCACAAAAAGTATTTTTAGTTAATGTTCAACTAAGAAATATATTTTGATTAATTAATGGATTTTTTAATTAAATAATATTTTAATAAAATATTATTATTATTAAATTAATTTTTATTAAATATAAATGATCGTATAATTTTATGAATGCAATTTTAATTTATATTAAGGTTTGAAAGCCATTTTTTTCAAAACCCATGAATTTTTTATAAATGTTGGTTTTTATTTTAAAAGTGAAAATTAACCTATTTAGAAAATTATATAGATAAAATGAATATTATTTCTTCAATCAGGAGGTTGAAGTTATCCAACGGTGATTTATTTCATAATTTTCTAAGACAGTCAAATTTTTGGTTAAAAATTAAATACCATTTAAATATATAATGTGTTTTATGACATCATAATGACCCAATAATGATGTAATAAAATACTATAAATATTATGGTTGGATAATATATGTTTTACCATTAAAATAATGTGATTTTGGGTTTGTTTGATTTATTTTACAATGCTTTAGTGGACCCTTCAAGACTTATTAAACATTTTGTCTTTTTAAATTTTTTTCCTTGGGAGTGTGACTCACCTCCACATAATCAACCCCATTATTTTAAGAATTTATGAATTTTGAATTATAAAATATTTTTTTATACTTCCCTTTTCCCAAAACCATGGGCAAAAACCATGGGATGGTTTGTGGTTTGGATTAGTTTAATATGAGGTGTCCCAAACCTAAATAATAAAGAATTCCCTCACCTTTCCTATATAAACCCACCCAATATCCCACCTCTCTCCTCAATAAAATCCTTTTGAGTTCATAAAACCTCTTACCTACTCTCTCTATAATCCTCCCAAGGTGACCCAAGCTCCCAAGAAGCCTCTCTCAAGCCTCTCTCAAGCCTTTGGAAGCACACTTCCAAGTAAGGGTTTTTATTCCTTTCGCATTTTTGTACAATATTCTTTTAATTTTTAAACCCTTTTAATTTAAATTATAAATGTTGGGGTATGGTTTCTCACCTCTACCATACTTATTTCTTTATGTTTGAATGATGGGAGACCCCTTTCTCTCTCATTAAATGCCTCCCATGTACACCTGTTACTATACTGAAATTCCGAAAGGAATTTCTCTTTCCTCATTTACATTCAAGAAATTATTTTGTATCATGAATATAAATGCCATTAAATTTGTTGATACATGTATATATATTACCCCCTTACATTCCATGTCATGTAAATATTATGAGACACCCCTTTCTCTCTCATCAACCATTTTTATGAGTTCTTATGTCACGCCGTTATGCTGCCGAAATTGCACCGCGCTTTTCCTAGCCAAAGTCATTGTGTAGTGAATACCATGCCCATTTATCTATCAAGGGTATTCACCATTATACACATTTACTTATTGTTTAAATATTTTCATGTACGTATTCCGCATTCATTTATCACGTAATACAATATTATGTTGAATGATTCAATGTTTTATGATCCATATGGCACACTTATGCATGAAATGAAATGTTTAAGAAGGGTGAGCCCTGATAGTGCTCCAATGCATTGGGTAAAGTATAGTATCATGATACATCATGTGCAATGGGTGTTGAATCATTATAGTTCAAGTGAAATGAGTTTTTACTCATTATTAATGTGAAATGACGGTTTACTCATGCTACATGTGCAATGAGCTTTGGCTCATGCTAATTCCATGTTAAGTGTTATTTCCACATTTCCATGTTATGATTATCATGATTTATCATGACTTTATGTTTATGATTCTCTTGTTCTCTATTTATATTCCTATTTTCTAACATTCACTGTACTCCTCATGTTATTCCATGATTATTCCCTTTCTGGGCTTTATAGCACACCCTTTTCTTATGCATGTCCTCGGGTTATCTCATGCAATGCTAAGTACGAGTGAATGTAGCGGTCGTGTAAAGAATTTTTTCAATAAAGATATTGTATTTCATGTTTTAAGTTATTATATAATGATCCTAAGCCCAAAAGGAACTATACCTCTCAATCTTATATGTTGAATCAAGTGAAGTTTATGTAATAAATTATGTTTAATTGTGTAATAAAAAGCAGGGTTGTCATAATATTTTCCTTATAAAAATCACGAGATTCATGAAACAAATGAATTTTATTTCAAAGATAAAATATTTTTATTTTCTATTAAAACTTTAAATATTTTACTTTGATATATTCTTAGCTAAAAATTATATTATTCATCATTAAGACCCCATAAAAATTATATAATGTTTCACATTTTCCGAATTCAATAAAGGATAACATTATAAGAATCACTTAACTAATGGAAAATTATATTATATATCAATATTCCTTTTCAAAAATATGTTATTCATGATTATCATTTCCATTTTTTCTACCTCACTTAAAAAAAATATGTTATAAATTCCCTTGGATATCCAAAATAGGTTACATATCACTTTTTATAGGGAAATATATATTATATATCATCTTTTACTTTAGAAAAAAAAATATGTATGAATTAATTAGTGAATTTTTCAATCATCCCAAACAAAAAATGTTGTGTATCAAGCTCAAAAACTATAAAAATTTAATAATTAACCAAAATTATTCCCATTCAATTTCAAAATGATTCTTTTTCAAAAACACAAATAAGAGCATGGATTCTTAAAATAATTTCAGATATGATTAAAAACTCTTAAAAATAATTAATTGATCCATTTCATAGTAGTTCACATGAAATACCTAAAACATAAAAATGATGAAATTTCACTTAAAATGAAAAAATGTTGGGAAATTAATCATTAAAATACAAATTAAGAGTTAATAAAATATGATATCTATCACTATCCCCTTAGAGATAAATTGAAAATTTAAAATTTTTTATGATTTTCATGGAAAGGAATGGGTTTTGATGATATGATAAGATTAATGTGAGTAGGGTATTATTTAGAGATATTGAGTTCACTCACGAGACATAAGTATGACATGTAATATGGATTAAATTTCTTGATTATTCCATATATAATTTCATACATAATTTCATTGGTATGTTTGGGGTGCATGTTTCATTATAATCCTCATTACATTAGGTTAACATAATAATTTGGAATCAAAATTATCTTCTAGTGATCTTCCCACAGAAATATTTATTCAATTAAAAGGAACCCATTTGGAATAAAATTTATTACTTTTATCTAACCCATAATTCAAACTTATTAACCAAATTCTTATAGGTAGTGATTTGGAATTCTACATTTGGAATTTTCTTGGATTGTGCATGGTAATAACCAATAATCTAGGTTCTAATGATCACATTCTTGTTACATTTATCTAGGGTGTGGATCTTTATTCAAGGAAATTATTTTCTCTAGGTCTTTTTTCTTTAGGTTTCAGGGATATTTGGGAGATTATTAACCATACAAGACATAATGGGTCTTGTAGAAACCTGGTCAGATCAAAGACCAATTTTTTTTTGATCAATGATATGATTTTATTATGTCCATATAGTATCCATAACCACAATTTTTATAACCTTCACCTAATTTTTAATAAATTCCAAGTGAGAGGGGGAGTAATGGGAAAGGGTTCTAGGTGAGATGTGCCAAACCAATATTGGGTCACAAAATCAACATAGACGGAGTGTGTAACAGTGACACCATTCAAGGAGGAGATGTTATTTGAGATAAATGGGGTTCAATAGTAATGGAATTCATGGATTTTATAGGGAGGTTAATTTGATCATAGTTGTGGCTAGATCTATTCTCAGTCACCTCCTCTATACCTTATTCTAGAACTCTACTCATAAAAGTGTGGAATTTAACTTGTATTTTCTTGTTAACTTCCTAAGGGGATTATCTCTCATCCATTGGTCCATCATCTACATCATCGGGGATTGTAAAAATATCATTGAGAAGGATTTAGATATTATCAATACATAACATGAGGTAAATATGGTGTAGGATGTTCTGGATTCAAAATGTGACCCTAATAGAACACTTCTCATTT
Source organism: Viscum album (assembly GCA_963277665.1). Classification (NCBI taxonomy): domain Eukaryota; kingdom Viridiplantae; phylum Streptophyta; class Magnoliopsida; order Santalales; family Viscaceae; genus Viscum; species Viscum album. The sequence goes on from OY728135.1 coordinate 463,259,389, forward strand.
ATAGTACTTTTTTTAACTTACATAAGACTAAATGAATATTAGATATTGGGATATTATTGGTCTTGACCACAATATCCCCCCTAAACTACTCTTTAGAATTTATCATCCTCTTAATAATATATTTTTGATTTTCTGTACAAGGTTAACATGGTATTATGTATGTGAACCTTAATGTCTCGATACGTTTCTTATTCTGGCCCTATACATAAGCTATAAAAGTGTGGATGGATATTTTATTTATCATGTGGTAGGTTTTTAACAATCAATATGGGTTTTCTACTCTATTATGATAGTTATGGAATATGGTTCCTTTATGAAAAAGACTATAGAAGTATAAGTTCAAACCTATTTGGGAGAAATATAATGTGATCATCTACCTAAATGTTTAGAATGTGAGGTATTAATTTTTATATATAATATATAATTTATTTATAATTATTTATTAGTATTTACTCAAATAATCAATAATAAATAAGTTAACCAATATGATATTGACATGTTTCATGTCTCATGGTTGTACCTGATATCTTAGACAAGGGATTTTATGATTATGAATTATATTGAAATATACCTAGTAGATTATTTTATATTGATACATGTGTTTATTTAAAATAACCCGAAATCTATTTGTATTTTTTTATTAAAACACTAACTTATCCTTGGTTTTGAAAATCACAACACTCTAAGATTGAAATATAATATAATTTAAATTTTTTTAATTTTCATTTTTTATGTAGTATTATTATCCATTTGATGTTTTTCATTGAACTAATCATGGTTGTACATCCACTAGAACATGTTTGTGTGTTGTGATTTCATATTATGTTTCACAAATCAGATGATGCAGTTTGAAGATAAATCCACCAAATGATTATGAGTAGTGTCTCATTTCAATGAAACTAAACCAGAAGAACTAAGAATCTAACAATTATATTTTTTTCATTGATGGATATAAATAGATCCTAAGGATTCAAGGATCAAATTCATTTACCTTGATCATGTTGAAGCATTTTCATTCATTTTTATGTTTTTAATATCTTGTTTTCTTTAGTACTTTTGATTATATTTTTTAGAGATATTTTTTTAGAGCATAAATATGTGAGGTTTTAATTGTAAATAATCTGAGTATCTCCTTTTAAAATTTTCTTTATTCGATATTTTAGATTAAAAAGATTATATAATGGATTTTGGTTTTCCCGATCCTTTGAGGTCGAGAGATTCCATGGTTTAGAAGACATAGTTTATTTGATTGGGGTTGTTTAAGGGATTCCATGTGTTATAAGACAGAGTTTCTAGAGAAATTATGTTGATACCTATCAATGGTTTATATTCAAGGATGTTTCATTTTTGAAATAGGGATACCTTAGTTTAGGTTATGAACCACCTGCCTATTTGTTCTAAAAGTGATGGGTTCCTTTATTAGATTTTTTCGACAATTAATATCATTTATGTGGTATTTGAGTTATTACTCAATAATCTGAATTATTTTGAACATTAATTATTTTTTACATGCATTATATGTTTAATTTTTATAGTGAATATTTCATTTATCGAATAATAATATAACTTACAATAGATTTAATTCTATTAAATTTTCATTGATTACGATGATAACCTTTTTGTATATTTAGGGTAGTATTTTAACTACCAGTGGGTTTAATTTTTGCTAATTTTAAAAAAAAATTATTTTGATATACATTAATTTGATTGGAAGATATTATTGTGAAGTAAACTTACAAATTGAGTGGGATAAAAATTAATATCCATTTTTTAAACAACAATTAATCCCCCTTTACTATTTACCTTCCCTATCATTTCTCTTTTTTTGGACAGACACTTGGTATCAAAGCTAGACTCTACCTTGTTCTATATTTTTTTAATTTTTGAAAGATATAATTTTATTAATTATTGATTTTATCATAGATGTAATTTTACTAACATTAACCATCTAGTAGAGAAAATGAATTTTCATTTTAAAAATATAAGACTTCATAATGGAATGTTAGAGAATCTAAATCCTATTCGGCCACCAATTTTTGGTATTGTAGATTATGACTATTAGAATGAATGGATAAAGACATTTGTTTTTGACATGGGAGTTTATCATTTTCTCATGATTATTGAAAATTATCGAATTCCAAAAAAAATTATCTATTTTTTCTCATGATGAATGTTTGGAGTATCAAGTGAATTATAATGTTTTTAATAACTTACTTTGATTGATAATGTGGAACATATAAAGTAAAATTTTGAAATAGATGGAATATAGAAGAATTTGGAGACTACTCATTTTTTAACTTAACAATTTCTTGAAACATGAAGGTCTATGCTTTGTGATAATTATCAAAATTTTGATTTTTACCCTAGAGAATCGGCAACACAGATGAATCAATGATTTTTTATAGTTATAAATGATATTCATTACTTTAGTGGTAATTAAATCACATATGAAAAATGTATTGAAAAAATTATTTATATTTTATCTAAGTATTGGTAATCTAATAGGATGGGTATTGATAAAACCAAACATCTAACAAATCTTATTTTTTCACCATAATACAATATGAGAATCATTTGAAGAGTGTTAAAAAGAAGGATAAAATAAGTTATGATATTAAATTCACTTCCACTTTTGATATTTTAACTTTTGTTCCTCCAAATTAAAATTCTAATTCTACTGAAAAAATACTAAATATCAATTGGATATTGATAATTTAAAGGATAATGGTGGTGAACTCACTCATCTTATGAAGATTAGGAATAAAATCCTCCGAAAGAAAAAAAGAAATGATACGATTAACAAAAGAATATGAAACATAAGAGTGAGAATGAGTCTTTAAAAATAATTTTTTATGAATGTATAAAATCTAGAAATACTATAGTAGATTTTATGAAGTTTAATAAAAATAATAAAGATAGTAAATTGATGAAAAGAAAAAAAATAGAATATTTTTATATAACCAATGACACATGGAGTGTCATCAGTGATCCTTTATCCAATAAAAATGGTTATTATAAGGATGATGATTGAAATATCATTGGTTTATATTATAATATTTATTGAAATGATGTATGCTTAATGGGAAAGGTAACTACTAATACTCTTCCTCAATTATCATTGAATTTTATTATATCATTTTTAATAGATTATTAAAGTAGTCCTATTTCATCAAAAGATGAAGATGATATTCACCAACTAAATAAATGGATAGATATATGGAATTTATTGAAAATAAGAATTAAAAAAATAACTAATGACCTAAATTTTTCTAAGGAAACTATCACTAAAGTGGAAGAGAAAGTTTCTAAACTTACTAATAATGTTTATAAACTTTCTTCTAAATCAAATGTTAATATGTTAGAATTAATGAGATAATTAAACACAAAAGTAAATTCATGAATGAGTTAGGTGAATCTAAATGTGAAATTTATATACTAAATTTTGTATTAAGAACTAAAAAAAATTCTATGAAGTCATTGATATATATAAATGAAAATTTTAATCTAAATTTGGAGATTGAAAGTTGTTGGATCATACAAAGGGTGATACAAATTAATAGGGGTGAATCAGTCTATCTACCAATTTTAAATCCCTTACTCTATCAATATTTTCAGAAGTTATCCCTTGATAATCACTAATATAGAAAAATAATGAAATAAATATTTTGTTAATAAGGTTCACCTCACTGAAATTGACTATGTACACTATGACATGTGGTTATTATCCCATGCACATAGTCCCCTTATTATTATGAAAAGTACCTCGAGTAAGGATATAACCTGGAATATGCACACTATATTGGAATGAATAGGTTGTAATCTAATATCAAAAGATCATTGATGACTTCTAAAAACTGATCATAGATGAGAATATGATCTTATATAAGAATTTTAGATGATGATATTCCTCTTCCTTTTATATAAATATCTAATCATTTTTCTCAATTCTTATTTTTTTTACATTTTATACAGTAACGTATCGAATCAAATTCTCAAAAATATCTCTTATTTAACTTAATGTTATTTATATTCATGGAATAATATATATATTTTGTTTCAATATTCATTTATGGATACTTCCCTTGATTTCTATAGGATTCTCTTGACTCATTCAAATTCATAATCATTGAGTAAAAGGTTATTTCAAAACATCCTGAATGTTTAGTTAATGAATTAACTCTTTGCTGGGTGTAATATTTTAATCATCGATTTCTTTTATTAAATTCAAATTATCTAAAAAATAGACACCTTTTATTTACCTTGAGACCCTCTCTCTCTCATGGTGTTTTCATGATCACAAACACTCATTTATGATTTTGGAAAATTTCATTGATTATTTTTTAGTTATATTTTTTAAAATCTAAGTGGTAAGATTAATAGACTCATTGATGATTTTATAAGATCATTTGGAAATATTGAATATCTTTGAACAATAATTTTTTGATCATGTTTGAATCCTTGAAGAGAATAATTTCATTTGTTGATTTATTGGAAGGAAATTTCTTAATCAAATAGAGGTATCAAAGGGATTAAAAAGTGAAAATGTTAATATTTGTAAACTATAGTCTATACTAGCTACCTAGTGTAAGGAACTGGCTAGCCAATGCCAAGTGGAAAATAATAGGTTCTCTAAAACAAACGCATTGTTTAATCAGTGGAGGTCCATCAGCCAGCTAGTGGAAGCATACAATACTAGTAAAACTATAGGAGGTCAATAGGCCAACCGGTAGATTTCAGCAACTACCCAGTGGATTTTTTCAAGAATCTCTCAAACCCTGGTGTTCTATTGGATACTCAGTGAAGGCTACTGGGTAGCTAGTGTTGTCCAAATTTTAATTAATTGATTCAATTTTGGGTGAACCCCATAGATTTTAATTAGAATTTGAGGATGACTATTGTCTACCTTGAATTTCATAATTTTCCTTGTCATATTGGAGCCTATAAGTAGGATCCCTTAGAGCTTGGATGAATACTGATCAATTTATCAAATAATTATTACACCAATGATTAATCTCTAGTGATTTCAATACAAACTCATTGTTCTCTCAAGATCCATCTATAATTCTTAATCAATCTCTTAGGCTCTCTTATCCATTAATTTTTCTATCTGTCATCTTAATTGGTAAATATCCCTTATAGATATTATATAGTGACATTGTAATGGGTTTTCATTAAAGTAAACCTTTTTATTCTCATCTTTTACTAAAATCGGTTCTCAATACCGCAAAAGTGAGGGGCCTGTTCTTTAATTACCGAAGAAGTTCTAGAGGGTACTTGCAACAATAATAATGAGTGATATGTTTATTAGTCACCTAAAAATCAAGGTAGAATTAATAAAAACCTCTTAACCTAAGAAGAGGACACATAGGGGCTCACATAGATCTATTTTTGAACTCATTTATCTAACCATATTTTCTTCTTTTTTTAATGCATCAATTATTTATTTTCATCTATGCATCAAACTTGATGTGCATAATTTCATATATTTGATATGTCTATTTTCATTTTACCTGAATGGACCGAAGGCCATCATTTTTATTGATTTTTGATAACCCCCTTTCAAGGGATGAGGGGGAACCCTTACAAGGCCCGTGGGCTTAGATATTACATGGCCCATAGGCTTAGGAGATTACATGACCCGAAGGTCTTAGGGAATTCAACTAGACTATCTACAAGGAACTGCCCCTCCTCGGCATCTGCATCCTGATAGTAGCTCTCCACCTTTGCATGATCGTCTGACTAGGATTCCCTTGCAAGAACAGGCTGGTACCGATGTCATAGCCATACCCTATCATTCTGACAAGACATACCCTCTCTTCTTGTTGGTTTTGTTTTAATTTTTGAAAGGTCAATTCACCCTACCCCCTCCTTCCATATTTAATTGGGAGAACAAGTAATATAAAATATAAAAAAAATTAATTTTAACTAGTTTTAAGTAAAAATTTAAATAATATGGAATTTAAATATTATTCGAATTATCCTATAATTTATGGAATATATTGTTCCTTTTGTAAAAATCACATGTTAAATTTTATTAGTAGCACCGGTTACCCTTTCTGTAAAATAGTTATGCATCAATATAATCCTTCTAAAGAACTAGAAGATAAGTCGAAAATCAGTGATATTAACTCCACTGATTTTAATGGAAAATCCATGATCTCTCTACACTGCAATGTTGACCAAAATGAATTTGACAATATTTTTGTTCTCCTGAATAAATATAGAAATATGGTGGGTTGAATTTCCCTTCTAAAAATTAAAGAAAAAGGTAATGGTAAAATCAAATATAAATGATATTGATATGATAAATTAATAATGTGATAATTTCAATAAAGTGGTGAATTGAAAATTTTGATATATACTATAAAGTTAATTTCATTAATGATTAAGATAGTATGAACAACATAAAAGAGAAAAATAGAATTTATGAAATTATAAATATCAAAGTTAAATGATGCAATTCATAAAATAAAGGGAGAGATAAAAAAGTTTGATAAAGGTGTTTTATAATAGCTTAGTGTGAGCCCCTACATCTCCTCCTCTATAGTTGAGAGGTTAATATTATTAATCTCTGAGTCTTGGTGGTGATAATTAAACCCTCCCCTTATAGTTATGGTTTTTGAAAACCCTCTCAAGCTTCATCAGTAGCCAAGGAACATGTCCCTCACTTTTGAGTTAGAAATAACCTATTGTAGATGGATATGAGAAGTGAATGATCTTCTTATCACATACCTATTACAATGTCTCAAAATAATATCTTGTATGGATGAGTATAATTTTATATGAGATGTTGAATGAAGATATAGGAAAGGATATTCATTGATATTGATAGAGAATTGTAGATTTGTAACTTTGAAGGAAGGGAATGAGGTCATAATTGATTTTGATCGTAAGAATTGTTCAAATACACTGTGTAACTTCAAGCCTCTAAGTACATCATTTTATAACCTCTAAAGGAGTTAGAAAGGTTCTATAATTAATTGGGATCATTAAATATAAAGAAGAATAAATTAATGGTATTTTGACTTTTACTCAAACCTACTGTCTCGAGGGAACCAGGTACTCAGTGTATCTCACCAACTAGATGGTGGATCACTTGGATTTCACTGGGTTTAGAAATAACCCATCTACTGGAAACTATTATCCAATGGGTTTATAGTGTCCTTATAAAATAATTTTTCATATCTGTATGGGTCAGTGGTTAGTTAGTGTTATTTTTTTTTGCATGATTATCCATTTTCCATTTGCTCTATCTTTCCAGTTCCCTGTACTGGCTACCCAATACTGCCTCTATTGATTAATCTTCAAGAATGTACTACCTATATTCCTTCCACAACTTTCAAGAGATCTTATAAAATTTTTAGAAGGACATAAATCATGAATTATTACTGTTACAATTATTTAACAATATCATTAGGTATCATTTGAATATAATTCAATAAATTCATAAAATACATCAATGAAATAACTTAAAGACCAAAATATGAGACTAAAATTCACTAAAATTATAACGTTAGATACAAAAATGAGTGTTTTTTATCATGAAAATAGAATTAGATAGAGACAAATACAACAATATCCACCTTTTTATTATCATAAACACTTAACATAAAAAGATATATAAAGTGTAGATCAAACGTTAAATATATAGAAATATATTCAAGATGAAAGTATAAAATATATTCAATATTCTCAAGAAATAATTAAAAAAACTTTCAAACTTAAAAAAGTGAAAAATATTTAAATCTCCCTTTATAAAATAATTAAGTAATAATATATATAAAAATAAATTTGAAATCCCCAAAAAAAAATAATTTTCTCCCATTTGTGATAACATTTTAATTTTTCATATAAATTAAATCTCAATGAACTTCTCCCAAAAAATCATCAAAAAATTGAATCTCAATAAAATTATCCCCATAAATTTAAAAAAAACTTCTCCCCATTTCTGATTATCAAAAATAAAAATAACAAGAACAAAGATAAATTTAAAATAAAGGATTTGAAGAACCAGTCAAGAGAGATTTAGAAATAGGTTTATAAAACTAAAAAAAGGATATTGAAAATGGATTTAAAGATAAAAATAAATTGATTTTAAAAAAGATAAGTAAAATAAAATAATAAACCCAAAAATTTGAAAACATTTATTAGCTTCCAAACTCCCCTTTTAATAGGTAGATCATACAAAGAGAGATCGAGAGTACAATTTAAAATAATTTTTAAGTGAAAAAAAACAAAAATATATTTACAATATAGGAATAAAAATGAAAATAAAGAGAAAAATAAAGTAAATAAAGAACAATAAATTTTAAAATAAATTAAATTGAAAAACAAATAATGAAAGAAAATAAGATAAAATATAAAGAGAAATATAAAATAAAGAATGAGATGTTAGTATTGAAAATTTTGGTACATAATGTTTTGTAGTTCCTTGAAATGTGTATTTTAGTTTTAAGAATCACTACTTCTAGGAAGTTTCCATTGGATTTATTTATGGAACTGGAAACTTCCAATAGTTCTTTATCCAAAGGGGACCTACTTTCCAAAGGCAGGCATTCGTCGTGTTTGAACTTCATGATAATTAATAACATTCTTTGGTTGAGAGGATGGGAGTTTGGACTCATTACACCCTTTTGGGGGGAATTATTTTCTACTCCGGGACTCTCTTTATAATTTAATATATTTTTTTGAATCCTTATTAATTTACCAAGTATATCATAAGTATCCCTTGTAATTTTCAAAGACTTGTTTAGAATGTGAAAATTTTAAAATCATCTATATGTATTCGAGGTTCTCCATCAATTGTATCCTCTCATATACTACTTAGACATTATTTTAATCATCGTTATGATGATACTGGTTTTTAATCCACTCAATGGGGCACTCTGGAATTTATTATCGTCCAGGGAGACGAAGTTTTGGTTTTATCTTGGGATTGTTCCCATAAAATGGGCTACCTACATATCCTTGTGAAAAGAATCAGAACCCTTGTAGTTCAGTGCCACTGAATGGTACACATCATTCATTTTAATGTCAGTTGATAAGGAACTAGCCATATGGTTTAATTTCATGTGGTATGGAAATATAAGCATAAGGTGCTTAGTCAAAACATAGTGTGGGAATTAGGTTGAATCATCCCAAGGAACTTCGAAATGATATGGGTTTCCAAGTAGGATCAGACCCTGTTGGGAATATAGCCCAAGGAGAACATGATTGATTTAAGATATTGGGTTTTAACCTCAATGAGGTTTCTTACGTATCCCATATAGATGGGAATCAAAGCCCACGTAGTTCAATAAGTCTCATTGGAGAGTATAGTCCTGTGAGAAAAATAATTTTGGGCTTACTTCCTCAAAATTATGCCTTGGTGATTTGAGGATTTAATTTACAGCTTATTCCTAAGGAGGTTTCCAAAATTAGGGGAATTAGGGTTGGATTCCTGAAGAGGACATCCAGTGAGATCGGGACCTGAGAAGGCTTCCTATGTATCCTGATTATGGTGGGAATAAGAGTTCTCATAGTTCATTCCAATATCAGTTTTTGTGCACATGTTTTAATCATCATGAATCTCTAAGACTGTGTGGGTCATGATTGGTGTGAGAAACAAGAGAATGTGAAAGATTCAACAATTACACATGAAATTTTTCTCATCCACTGGTAGAAGAGGGCGCACCTATGGCGGCGAGGGTGGATGAGGTCGAGGCGACGAGCCCTCCCTCTGTTCACTTTTTATTGGACAAGGTTCCAATTAAAGGAGGATGGGATTAAGGTTAGGGGATTACACCAGGATGGCTACCCATTGTGACAAAGTTCAAAGGGAGAGGGAAGGGGTAACAAAGGTCCATGTACCCATCTCTCCTCCATTATTTGGCACCGAAGAAGATATGAGGAGCAATGATTCTACCTCCAGCAAGAAAATCTAGGGTCTTACACCAAGATGGTTTCCCTAAAATTTATCTTGGTAAGGGAGGGGGACTTCTATTTATTTTTAAAAGGAAAAGTTAGTATGAACCATACCTTCCCCTACCAAAGACCTGAGGTTCTGGTCATGTCTTTGAGAAGGGAGAGGCCATGACCCAACCCTCCTCCAAACTGGGAACTTTCCAACACTATGTTTGGGAGAAAGTTCCATGTGACTATGGATATACAAACCCACAGACACTCCATGAATCTTAACTCCCTTATAAAAAAAATGTGGGAAACCTATGACTGTGGAAATACAAACCCAAATAAGAGACACGCTAATGTTCCTTTCTTAAAGTTTTGAAAAGTCAAAACGTTTTGTTGGAGGTCTCAACAGAATCCCTTTAAAACAAGGGATCCAAGGAAGAAGAATCCTTTCCATGAATGACTTTGATGAAGGCTTGATGGATTCTAAACTAAAGAGATTAAGTGAATCAAAAAGGGGCGCTCAAGTAGATAAGGGCTCGCAAGTATGGGCTCACAAGTAGACTTGAGTGACTTGATATTCACTTAAGCGATGAACAACCTGTATGATAATACTTGGGCGAGACTTGCCTCAAGCCTTTAGGAGTATTCACAGGTAATACCAGAAGTGGGTTTCTCAAGTTCCTATGAAAGGAATAAGTGGCGTGCAAGTGTTTCTGATTTATGGAGGTTGAGCGCTTTAGGTGCGTAAGTGTTATGGCTTTAAAACACTAAAAGTACTTAAGTATAATTATTTTCATTTAAATCCTCCACTCAAGGTGTTTAATAACTACCTTAAAAGTTCAGGAAGACTTGGGTGAAGCACTAGGGAGACCAGAGAAGCAATTGGGCTTCAAGAAAATTCATCCATGAAAATGAAGGCCCCAAGGGTCTATTTATAGGCACAAATAGGACCTTGGGTGAAATGAATTTGGGCGCACAAGTAGGTTGCATGCCAGATGTGTGGTGCGCAAGTGGATTCACACCAATTGGGTGGATCCCAACTGTACTTGTGTGTCACCGGTGATTTGGCTAGACTAGGGAGAAGCTTTGAGGACATGGCCAAAATCATAGTTTCATTCTCCTCCAGCATGGTGGTGTGTAGGTGTTTACATGAAAGTACCCTGGGAACCTCTTCAGTGACTTAAACAAATAATTTCTCCATACCGCAGGGGTGAACCCTTTCACCCCTACTTGGGATCAGTGTCGGTCTGTGGTCCCAGCCCTTCGGGTCAGTTCCTTTGCTACCGTCACTCACCCCCATGAAAAATACAGAGTCGCACCATGAAATTTTCAAGTTTAGTTGAAGAAATTTGATTCGTGGAACATGTAAATACATCTTCAATTGTGTATAAGTGAATGCAACACATTTTATGGTGTCTACACATACCTTTCTCAAGAGACTTCTTCCCTCAAAAAATGGTTTTTAAACTATTGAATGAATCGTTCATTAAATGAATACTTCATTAAAAAGGAATTAAGGAGTTACTTTGAATGTGAAAAAATACATTTAAAGTGTATTCTCATTTTAATTTACTCAAATAAGACTCAAAACCACTGTTAGAGTGATAAGTGTATATAGATATTTTATTCATCATTAATCTTCCCTTAATAGAGATAAAAACAAAAAGCTTAAAATTAAGAGAGAATATAATAATTCCACATAAATGTTTTGAAATAAAGTTTTAAAACCATTATTAATATTATACTTAGTTCTTTTTTTGAATAATTTTACTTAGAATTTTTAATATAATAGGGAAAAATTATGAATTTAAAAAATAATTTTAAAATAAAATCCTCTATTAAGTAATGTTTTATAAGTAAATAGATATGGATCCCCATAAAATTAATGTTAAAGTGATATGTATGGATGATAACAAAGAGAGAAAATTGTAAACTAATAAATAATATAAAATAATATTTTCATGATTTTATAATAAAAAGAAAGATCAAGATAAAAAAATCAAGAATAAAAAGTAAATAAATAAAATGTTACTCAAGTTATCTATAGTTAAATGGATAGTCCCAAATGTGTACCGTTACTAACTCACCATTAATGAAATAAAAATTATCAAGAGAAATAGGTTTAGTGATTATAATAGTGATTTGATATTTTAGTCTAAAAATTCCAACAAGATATCACCCTTTTGGTTGTAATATTTTAATAAATGGTTCCTAAGATCATTGTTTTTAGTGTGACAAGGCCTAAGAGAATGTGTTGCATCCATATTAATTGGGTGTAAGAAATCCCAGTGAGAACATGTTCTTCTTTGGGTATATAAATAAAAAACAAAATTTTTATTCTTATTACTCCTTGAGATAATGGGTTTTCTATGTAGGTGAAAAGTACCACTTTTACTTTTATTATTTAGTTTGAATCCTCCAAAATAGCATCAGAAAAACTAGTTAACTAAAAATAAGTTCCTTTTGGATAAACCAAAATAATATATTTTGTTCCTTTTAAATAATGAAAAATAATTTTAACTAATTTTAAATGAGATTAATTTTGATTTTACTTAAATTATATTAAAGAAAAACACTTAATATGATATGAGGTTGGGTAGTAGTAATGTAAATTAGATCACAAATTATACTTCAATAAAGCTTATTATAAACTATAATATTATCTTTATCCAATATTATATTAAAATTTGTACTCATGGGTGTATTAATTTCATTAACTTTATCCATTACAATTTTTTTTATATTTTATTAGTGTATTTTTCTTGGTCTATAAAAATACAATTAATTTTATGAGAAATTTAAAAGAAAAGAATTAATTTTAGTTCACCCATAAATCTCATTTAAAATTCCTTTTTCATTAAATCATAAAATTGAAAACAAATATATTCATTATTTTATCTGAAAATCACATCATCAATTCAAATTTGAACAAGTAACAAATCATTTATGATGAGTTATAGAAAAATAGTTGAATCACATTTTTCTCATTTTAAAACCATTTAATAAAATAAAATAAAATTTTATAAATGGTCATACCAAGCTTGAGGGTCCAATTTAAAATCATAAAGTTAATTTCTTAAGTTAAAAATATGATTTAGAAAATAATTATTTCCAAAGACATGATTTTATTCCACAAAAACATTTTCATTAATATAACTATTTAAGGGTAATTTAAACATCCATTTGAAATATTTTGAAATTAACATGAGAGGAAAATTAAAATAAGAATATATTAGATTCTAACCAAGTGATGAGTGCAAGGGATTTAAAATAGTCAATTTATTCTTCTTGGTTATAACATTTAGCTACTAGACATGATTTATTTCTAGTGATATTACTAAGCTCGTCTAGTTTATTCCTAAAAACACATTTTGACCCAATAACAGGATGATAATTAGGTGTTTCTATTAGAGTCCATACATCATTTTGAGTGAATTAATTTAGTTCATATTGCATGTTAAGAATCCAATTTTCATCATTAAGGGTATAATTAAGGTTTTGAGGTTCTAAGTGATAGATAAGGGTAATATGTTCAACTTCATTTAAGACTAACATTCGAGTATGATTTCTTGATTTCAAATCTGTGATAGTATTTTCAAGGGGATGGTATTAAAAACATGGTGTGACTTGCTTCAGTTGATGTTCCCAAGAAATATACCTTCCTCATAATTTTAATCAAATTCTCAAATATTATATTTTTTTTGAATAAAACATTTACAACTAAAAACATTGAAAAATACCAATTTAGTTTTTTAATTCTCAAATATTCCTAAGGGGTATTTTTGAGAAAATTTATTATAAGAACACAGTTAATGATAAAACAAGTAGTATTTATGGACTCATCCCAATAATATTGAGTTAAATTAAATTCATTTATAAGAGTTTGAGTGATTTCATAGATATTTTGATTTCTACTCCTTATTACCCATTTTTTCTATGGGTTTAAGGAGTAGAAAAATAATTATTACATCCTTGAGTAGAGAAGAGATAATCAAATTACTTGTTGTCAAAATTTCTCCATGATCACTTTGGATAGAAATGATTTTAAAACCTTTTTCATTTTTAACTTTTTTAGAAAACATGATTAAGGATTTGAAATATTATCTTTTATGAGATAAGAAGCAATTCCAAGTGAATCTTGTAAAGTCATCAAAAATAAAAAAAATATAGTATTTAAATCCAAGGTATTCAATTTTTTAAGGTAAAAATAAATCAATATGAATTAATTTTATATATTTAAATGAATAAATTCTTTTTTTATATTTAGAATAATATTTTTGTTACATACCATATTTTAATTCATCACAAACAATGGAATATTTGCAATAAAGTTTGGCTAAATCTCTTACAACTTGAGAATAGTTTCATTTGACAAGTGAGTGTGTGAAATAGTGACCAAGGTGTTTATGAAAAAACGAATACTCGCTAACTTATGAAAATAATTATTTTATGTTTTGGCTAGTGATATATTTTAAATTTATTGTATAAATTTTTTGAAATTGATGTGTGGTTAATAAAATACATCCCTTTATGTAAAAAACTTTTCAAAAATCATTTTGGAAGGAAATTTTAAAACAACTATCATACAGTTGAATAACGCTTAGAAAATTACGTTTTAGTCCTTTAATAAATAAAATATTTTTAATAAGATTTGATTTAGAAAAAATTATGGGTCCTTCAACAATTATCTTACCCTTAAAGCTATAATCAAAGGTTACATGACCTCAATCTATTTTATGTATTTTATTTAATTATAAAATGTCACCATAAATGTGACATAAGAAACCACTATATTAGTACCATGTTGCATCTTGGGTTTTTATCAGAAGACACTTTTCCTACAAAATAAAATAACTAAAGGTTATTATATCCAAACAAACATGGATCCACTAATATTAGACAATAACGATTTAGTTATTTGGATTTGTTTAGAATGATATTTTCTTTTAGAAATATTATATGAAAGATAAATTTATTTTTTCCTCCCATATCATGCATTTCTACAGTAACATTAATAAATTAATTTACAATTATTTTATAATTATTAAAAAACTTATATTATGTGATACTTTTAATAAAATTTCTTTTTAATGGATTCGTTAAAGTACTTACATGTTTGGTGAAACCAAGATAAATTTCTTATTTTCCACGTCATTAAGTGACCAGCATTTTATTTAGATTATTTTCACCATGAATTAATTTTGATAAAGATATCTCGTGATATTTGATTGTAGATATGAGTTTATTAAAATCTGGTTGATTATTAGCTTTTATGGATAATTATTATTTTTCTTTGAACATTTGATCCTTATATTTTTGAAGTTATTCTTTTTTATTAATATCTTGATTGTATTTATTATAAAGTTGTTTTTATAATTAAACAAGTTCATGAAAACCATTATCATGTTGATCATGAAAATATTTTATGTATTTTTAATTAAGCTGAGTTGAGGAGTAAGAAGAATAATAATATGGGGGAGAATTATGAGAGGGGGGGAAATAGGATGAGGGGTAATAACCTTCATGTATTCATTAACATGTTTCAAAAAGCACTTAGCACTTTAGTCACTTGAAGAGTTTAAGGAAGTTGAGTTTATGTAGTCATCGCTTGCACTTAGGTTGCAACATTGATATCCTTTTTACTTTGTTTATTTTCAACCTTATTTTTTTATATAGAACATTTAATCTTTATTTGACCATTTTTATTACATTCGTAGCATGTTACTTCCATTTTAACTTTTTGATATACCTTATTGAATAGATTGGAATATTTAATTTTATTAAATAATTTTTTCATGTTCATAGATAGTAGAGAAAAATTTTGAGCTTCACCCTTGGATGAATCATTATTAGTATATTTGAAGGTATTTATTTTTTTAGATATTTGGATTCATTATCCTCCATATCAAATTGTTTTTTTATAGTAATTTCATACATCATTAGGTATCTAATAAGTTATTTGACGGCCATTCTATTTACATCCTTCAACTCTTATATAGTAGTGAATTAGGGTGCATAATTTCTTGTTTGGACCAAGATTATCTTTTTCAGAAATGTTTATTAAGAAAAATCATCACCAAGAGAATTTATACTGTTGAAAATGTATGAAAATAATGTAAACATACTAGTAATATATTAATCATGATTCATAGAAAAACTTTCCAAATCTTTCTTATACATGTCTAATCTGGAATCTTTAACTTTTTGGGTTCCTTCATGAGTTAATTATAGCAATTTTTATATTTCATGGGAAGTTTTACATATAAAAAACATGATTAAATTCACTTAGATCAAGACTATAATGTTAAGAATCCATGGTTCTTCTATTAAGCTCAATGTTTTTAATATCATTAGGTGTATTATCTTTAGGTTATTTAGTTGGAATATGTTCATGTATAACCATTTTCCAGATGGGTTGACTAATACTAATAGGAAAATATAAAATGTAATTATTCCAATAGGAGTAATATGTACCTTCAAAAATAAGAACATGTAAATAAAAATTATATGTCAAAATAAAAATAAACATAATTTTAAATCGATTAAGATAAAAAATAAAAAATTTCAAAACGAGATCTAAACATAATTTTGAAAACTCAAATAAAGATCTGATACCAATTTTTGTCCCTGGTAAATATGGAAAGAGTGGTCTTAATTTACCCTTATAAAAATTAAACAAAAAGTTAATGGTAAATTAAAATCTAAATGATATTTATATGATAAATTAATAAAGTGATACTTTTGATAAAGTGATAAATTAAGAAATTCATTCCATATTTTAAAGTTAATTTCAATAATTATTGGGCGAGTATGCATGGTGGAAAATATATAAATTGAATTTATGAAATTATTTCAATCGAATTTGAATGATTCAAAGTGTAAAATAAAATAAGGAATGAATATGGTTTGATGAAGTATTTCAAAAATATATTTGTGTGGGACTCTATGTATCCTCCCCTCAGGTTGATTGGATTATGTTATTACTCCCTTGAACTTGGTGGTGATCAAGAAACTCTTCCCTCACAATTATGGTTTTGGATCACTCTCTTGATCTTTTTCGGAATCAAAGGAATTCATATATCACTTTTTAGTAGTGAGAAACCATTGTATTAGGATATGAGAAGTATAATATTTTCATGGTGAAAACCTATTACAATGACACTCCCTAATCTCTTGTATGGATGAGTAAAATTTGAGATGAGAGATTGAGAGAAAATTTAGGAAATGGGAGCCTTTGAGATTGTTTTAGAATTATAGATTTGGATCTTTGAGAAAAGGACATGAGGAAATCATTTATTTTTATCATAAGAATTATTCAAATCCAATATGTGAGTTAAATCCTCAAAGGTCCTCATTTTATAGCCTCCAAAATATCTCATAAGGTTCTAAAATTCACTTGGATCATTTAATCCAAATAAGACTGAATTAATGATATTTAGAACAAAATTAAATTCTCCCTTAGATATGAGGTATTGATTCCATTGACTACCTGGTGTACCTCACATGATGGTTGTGGTTAACTTGAAGCTCACTGGGTCTAGAAATCCCCCACCAGCTAGCCATTATTGGGTTGTGGCTATCTGGTGACCTTTTGGAAGAATACTACAACTCTGGATGGGTCATCGGTTTTTCAGTGATACTACACCAGTTGTTTGTTGGTCTAATACTATAATAATACCCACTATACACTTGCATTAGATAATTGGTTCCCTTCTCTAGCTACATAGTTCCCTACGCTGACTACCTGGTGCTTCCATCATTACTTCATATTCAATAATGGCCTCTTTATATTAATTCTATGAACTTCAAGAGATCTTCTTAAATTGTTCTAAAAACATATATCATGAATTAAAACCAGTACAATCCTTTAATAATATCTCAAAAATCCTTTTATTAGACTTCAATAACTCCATAAATTCCATAAATGACATCACATAAATTCAAAACTACGAGACTTGAACTCACTCAAAATCTTATGTTAAAAAAAGAGTGTTTTTATCCTGAAAAAACTATGAAATAGATAGATAGGTACAATGGTTTCTACATGAAAACATCCCATGAAATATATAATTTCTTATAAGTCATTCATGAGGGAACCAAAAAATTTAAATATACTAGATTAGACATGTATAGGAAATATTTTGAAATATTTTCTTTATGTATAGATGAATCCATTAATAGTATGTTTACATGCTTTAATGACATATGAAATGGTGGAAATTCCTTTGGTGATTATTTTTCTATAAAAACCATTGTAAAAAATATATTATGGGTCTAGAAAAATAATTGGTCACCAAAGTTCATGGATATACAATAAGTGATGTACAT
The DNA here is from genome assembly GCA_963277665.1 of Viscum album. Lineage (NCBI taxonomy): Eukaryota > Viridiplantae > Streptophyta > Magnoliopsida > Santalales > Viscaceae > Viscum > Viscum album. The sequence goes on from OY728135.1 coordinate 463,277,608, forward strand.
GAATAAAATAGTGGGAAAATAGATTATCAGGTCTCTAATGACTTATAAAATTACTATGAAGTGAAAAGTTTATAAGTAACCCAATCAAGCCAAAGGTGTAAAGAAAAAAATTACTTTAAAGCTACCAATGATGACTCGTCTAAAGGTTTAGTTCAAGAATTTTCTCAACTATCCAAGAACATGAACAAATTATTCAATAAAAAGTAATATTTCACTCAAAAAAAGACGGTAAATAAAAAGGTGAAACTAGGAGTGACATGTTATGAATTAAAGAAAAAGGTTAACATCAATCCATAGTGCAACATCTATAAAAAGAAGGTTAAAGAAAAGAAAAAAGTTGAAGTCTCTCAAAATTAAAACCTGTAGTGAAAGATATGACACTATGAACTAAAATTCCTCATCATATTCAAGAAACTCAAGTTCTAAGTGCCTTATGAAACATGTTGAAGAATGATTCAAGTTTATTTCTCTATTTAACATTTTCTCATCCTATTCTTCTCCTACTTCTTCCCAATATTCCTCTTTATATTGCCCTTAATCCTCAAGGCACCTTAATTATAATGGAATTAAATATTCATATGATCAAATAAAAAAGGATTTAATGAACTTAAATTATAATAAAAATAACTTAATAATAAATTAAATCATTTTCCTAAAGAAAAGGAACAACTTATTAAAGATAAGGAACAAATATTAATGGAAATATAAGAATTATCCATGAAAACTAAGAATCAATCGGATGTTTATAAGATCAAATATATAATAAAAACTCAATAAATATCTCTAAAATTCATCAAAGGTGAAAATAATATAAATAAAATATTGGCCTCTCAAATATATAGAAAATAAAAAATTTCTATTGGTTTCTCAAATAATTCAAGCACCTAAAAATCAATTAAAACCCGCTTTTTTTAGGTTTATTACAAGATACATTTTTAAAACTACTATAAAACAATTGAACATCTAATTTATGATTATGATTTAAATAATTCATGATATGGGAGACTAAAATCAATTCATATTTCATCCAATGTTTCAAATTTAAAGTAAATGATAAAGAAATATGGATACCTAAATCTTTATTAGCTAACATTAGTTGAATCAAGTTAGTTTGGGAATGAAAACCTTTAGTCTTTTGAATTTTTATGAAAGTTGTCTTATGATAAATTCCCAAGAATCACTATGGTGCATAAATTATGGTTTATCATGACACATTTATAAAATCCCCTCTAAATTCAATCAAATTGATAAACTAGATGTAGGTCATATCACCTTTAGTGATAACTCTATTTGTAAGATAATTGGTTAAGGTACTATCAGTTTTTCTAACTCAAATATTATTAAAAAATTAGTTTTAAAATTATAAAAACAAAATTTTCATAGAATTGGTGTCATGAACACCTACCCACAAATATACCTCAATTAGGGGATAGATATAGTGATTTCTTGAGTCCCACCTCCAGTAAGCCTAGGGTTCGAGACTAGTGTTGAGGGTATACTAAATATGCATTGGGAGTCATTAACCTCTATGATAAACATGAATAAGAGATAGATAATATAGATACAAGAACCAATATATGCTCAGACATTTATATATAAATAATAAATCCAAAGTGAAACTATTAAATTCTATACATTACGGAAACAACTGAAAGGAAACTACAAGTAACCAAAAACAGTAAATAAGGCAGTGATTATAGCACCTTAGAACACCCTGAGAGTGGAGGGGTGAATCAGGGTGTCAATCTTTTCTTTAAAAGTGATGTAACTTATTCCTATATTGGTCATAACCTATTAAACTTGTCTGATGAAAACACATAGAATAAAAAAATACTAGCAAAGAGACAACACATCAATTTTATTTTGTTAACTACTAAGGGATAGTCTAAGGATCATACATTGATAGTGTATTAGTCATACCAAAATACACTAATCTTTACAATTTGTGGAATACATAAGTTTAAAAACAATCACTCTATGCTTGTAATATTTCCTTTAAAAGATTTTAAGAAAATCACACTACCTCCCTTAGAACACGTCCATTGACTCCCCCTAACTCACTACTTTGAGTGAAGTCTCACTCAGTTTACTGAATTTAAGGTCACATCAAATGATTGGAAGTATTTTTTTCTGAATATCATGAGGCTATTATTGCATCAAAGTCCTGATTTTTTTCACTTTAAATCATTGTTCACTAAAACCTATTGTTCAATACTTCCTTTCACGAATCTCCGTCGTGAAGCTCATTACCTTCACAAAGAAAACTGACTTTATGGAACAAACTACCTTTGTGAATCTCACTGACTCATCTTGGAATAACTCATCATCATGAAACTCATTTTTCTTAGATACCTAATCATTGTTCAAGACATGAAAATTATTTTTTTGATGGTAAATCTCACATTGAATACTTGATTCATGATGCTCTTGGAAATTGTGAATTCAGAGTGATTTTGTCTTCACTCCAGAATTTTTTCATGTTGAATGGAGTGGGGGTAGACTCATATATATAGGTTCAACCCTTAAGGAAGCTACCATGACTCCAAAACATTTTTCATGAACCTCCAAAAACATCTTCTTTAGGCTCCTCCATTCACGAATCTCTAGTGATATTTTTCATTGTTGCATAGATTGTCTTCAGCTCATTGTGCATTCATGATGCCTAACTTCTTGTAGTTGTGGAGAAAACCATCAACTCATCGCGCACTCATGAAGCTTCATAGCTTCACAAATATCATCCATTTTAAAACCTAGTCTTTTTAAAATCCATGCCATTGACATGTTTATGAAGAGATGATTCCAAAAAAAAACATTGGCGATGTTAGCCTCTTCCTCTAGATTTTGAACCCAAAAATTTAGCGAACACTGGGAAATAATACCAACTTCAATATTATAGTCATCTTGTACTGTAAGATAACTTTAATTGAAAAATAACTGAGCATCCATGTGTGGATTAAAAAAACACAAACCGGACTCCATTTTTAACAAAGAACATCCTTGGTTCCAATAACTGCCACATAGCCCAAACACCTCCTACAAAACTATGATCTAGTAATTTCCAACCAAATATCCAACCTCCTTTGACTTACCTAAAAAACATTATATATGCGTAGGATGATCATAAAAGTAAACTCATTAGGATCCTCTCCAAATCCTCTCATGCGAAAGACAATGAAATCATCCTAAAACACAATGAAAAATAGTGAAACTAACTCATAACCTAAAAATGTATACTAAGTTCCCAACCTCACCATGGATATATCTCACAAAATATTACATACAAGAGAGCCTATAATATAATAATAAAACATCTAGGGTACCCTTCTCCCACTTCCCCACTATTTTTTTTCTCTTCCTCAAAATAGTATGTCCTGGGCCATCTACAGGTTCTGGGAACAATGGAAGTGTGGGAGGGACGGTTCCTAACTTTAATTTTTTCCATATTCAATGAAAAATCCAGGATCAATAAAATATGATTTCCAGTATACACATAATTTAATCAAGTAATTAGGTAAAGGAATAGAAACCCAAAACTAATAAAGAGGATAAAAATATTTTGTTTATAATTAATTTAATTAAATAAGAATTACCTCCAAGGTGATTCTTTCTTCATTAATGTGTTTGGATATAAATCTATAGCTATACCTTCATTGAATTGTATAGATAAAGGCTAGATATCCTCTAGTGGTGATCCACACATGTTCCATATATCTCCGAACATCGTTGAAGGAGTCTTCAAATGATATCACAGAATATATCCTTTCACTTGCAATGTCCCCCTATGATCGCCTTCAGAATCGCTTCCAAATCCTTCTCCTTGATCTAATGGAGTAGGATCTCTCTCATTCTTGAGAACGTTATTAGAGAAGGATGAACTCTCTAGGCTTAAGGGATTTCATCCAATTTTTTGTGGACAACCCAATAAACATCGGTTGGCTAGCACTTGGATAATGAGAGAATAATATAACCGGGTATTTAATTCACTAGGGTAATAATAAATAATTTTCACAAGTTCCTTAATTATTTTATTAATCCTAGATAATCCACCATATAAAATAATAACATCAAAATTATTATTTCCTGACATGCGCTTATCTTGTGAGTTATAGTTAGATATTATTTAATCAAATAATATTCCATATTATTATTTCTCACTGGACCATTAACTCGGTCCCCCAATACTCCACCATATTTATTGGACCTTGAATAAAGACTGTTTATTTGTTAAATAAATATCAATGTATTATTCACCGATAAATATAAAAATATTATATTCAATAAATAGAAAATAAATATTTATTCATTATTCCACCCACAATATATTCTCTCAAATAACTAGTGTCAAAATAAATGTGATCAGGAATCCATGAATAATAATTAAACAAAAACTGAGAATAATCTTTATTCAACTTGTTAAATAATAAATAATATATTATTTAACTGAGATACTAGATACACTTTTTGTGTGACCCTATAGGCCTCTTTCTTAGTGTCATTAGGTGGAGCAGCCTAAATTCCATGTTTAGCATCTAGAAACACATCAAGGAACCCATAAAGAAAGAAGTTAATGCTGCAAAAAAATATCACCTCATACAAATGCTTACCATGTAATATAACCCCTTTGTCTTGATATCTCCAATCAAGAAAGTTGCATACATGTTACATCAACCCATGTGGTTGATTTGTCATTATTTGACTTCCTATAAATTGAAACTTCCTATAGAAAACCATGTCCAGGGATTTATTTAGGCTATATCATTCCCATAAAATGCCTGAGATATCAACTTCTATTATGGAATATAAGGGACAAATCATTTCTCATATTATTCATTAATGATGTATTACTCGTGACGCACCCAACATATCCTACCTTACCGTGAACATATGTCATCGTGGTTTTTTCCAATAAATATAAGTGTGATGGTTATAATACCCATTAATAATAATCTTAAAATCTAAGGATCAAAATACACACCCGCAGATAAGAACATATAATGACACTTATAAATGTGGATTTTCTATTTCCGGGTCTCATTCTCACAATATCATCATATACATTACCAAGTACGTACACTATGATAAGGTTCCTAAAAGTCCTATGAGTCTCCACCCCTAATATCATGTATCATTTTTCCCTAAAAATTATATCACCAAGCTATAGAATATATATTCAAGAATAGTGTCATGGAACTTATGGGTTCTCATCGTAGTATGGATCCGCTATGACCCTTTATTGTGACAGCTACTCTTAGGGAATTATCGCATACAATGTCATGAATAAGAATAATCATTATGTGATAAAAAGTTTATTAATATCCATCCAATGAATACATGTTTATCATAAAGTACAAATAATTCTGTTCTAGGGAACCAACTCCAATATAATCCCACTTTCACTAGAGATAACTACTGGAAATCTTCAGTCCTTTAGATCTCACATGATATTCATGCTTCTACTAAGATAAGCCTTCAGTCAAGGGGTCCACCACATTATCTTTTGTGGATACTCTACTCACTAAAAAGTCCCCCATTAGATATAAATCCCTCAAGAGGTGATACTTATAGAGTATGTGATTTGACTGTTGATGTGACCTTATCACTTTTTCAATATCCACCACTATAGTATTATCACAATAAATTGTGATAGGGTCTTTACTACTAGGTACCACATCAGGCTCCTGTAAAAAGTTATGAATCAAGAAAGTTTTCTTAACTGCATCATAAGCCTCTATATACCTAGACTCCAATGTAGAAACATCTAGAACCAGTTTCTTTGAACTCTTCCAGCTCATAGCTCCTCCATTGAGACAGAAAAAATATCCTGATTGTGACTTTAGATCATTCTGGTCTGTCTAAAAACCACCATCAGCATACCCTTTGATGACATGCTCCTCGTCTCCTCTATACACCATTAACATATCCTTAGTTATTCTCAAATACTTAAGGATAGTATTAACAAAATTCCAATGTTTTTCTCTTAGATATTATTGATATCTTCCTACCATGATCAATGCATAGGCAACATCAAGTATAGTACATAACATGGCATACATGATTGATCCTATCACCGAATCGTATAGTATCTTACTCATTCTATCTTTCTCCTGTTGTGTATGGGACACCTTTTTTTAGAAATATATAAACCATGTGACACTAGAACCAATCCCCTCTTGGATTATTCCATACTAAATCTCTTTAGTATATGGTTAGTATATGTACATTGACTTAGTCCAAGTAGCCTCTTGGATATATCACGAATGATCGTGATCCCTAGAATGTAGGCTGCTTCGCCTAAGTCCTTCATGGAGAATCACTTGTTCAACTAGTCCTTAACTAACTATAATATTGGCCTTTCATTTGCAATAAGTAATATTTAATCAACATATACTACTAGGATAATGACCAATTTCTGACTAAACCATTTTTAAACACATGTATTACATTCATTCTTAATGAAACCAAATTCCCTTATGGATTCATCAAATAAAATATTCTATGATCTAGATGCTTTATTCAATCCATAAATAGACCTTTTCAACTTTCAAACCCTTTTGGCATCACCTAGTTCCACAAACACTTCTAGTTTTTTCATATAGACATCTTCTTAAAGGTTCCCATTAAGGAATGCAGTTTTGACATCCATCTTCTAAATCTCATAGTCATGGTAAGATGCTATGGAAAATTTTATTCTAATGTATTTAAACATGGAAATTGGAGAAAATGTTTTATTTTAGTAAATTCCTTGATATTTTTTAAAACATTTATCCACTAGCCTTGCTTTATAGGTACTTACTTTACCTCCTATTTCTAGTTTCCTCTTGAATACACATTTACACCTAGTCAGATTTACATCAATTGGCACATCGACCAGAACCTAAACTTAGTTCTGATACATAGAATACATCTTATAATTCATATATTCTTTCCATATTGCCACTTTTGGTCTCTCTACTACCTCCTTTTAGGAGATAGGTTCATCATTTTCCAACAATAATGAGTCATCATCCTAAATTACTAGAATAATCATATCCCTTTGGTTCCCTTACCTCTCTTGAGATCCTATGCAGTACTTGTATTTCAGGAACTACTAAATACATGGGGACATGTGAAAATTATTCCTATACCAACTCTTATTTATCTTTAGTATCAACTTCATCAAAGTTAATCATGCTCTCACTATCCTTTTTTATGATTTTCTCCCTCTTAATAAATACGACTTGTTTGGCGACAGTCAATTTCTTGTCTGGAGGGTTGTATAGGTAGTATCCCTTTGATTCCTTAAGATAACCTATAAAGATAAAATTCGTTCCACGAGGTGCCAGTTTGTTTCCTGATAAAGCCTTAACAAATTCCTCACATCTCCATACATGTGTATTCTACAAAACGTATTTCTTTCTACTCTATATCTTGAAGGTAATTCCATTTTTCTCTTTATTTGGTACTCAGTTTAATTTGTATGTTTCAATTTGTAATGCATATCCCTAAAATTATAACAGAATATCTTTATGACTCATCATTGACTTTACCATGTTCAATAGGGTATGGTTTCTCCTTTAGTAACACCATTCCATGGTGGTTTATAAGGTGGAGTGAGTGGAGATAGAATCCCAAACTCCCATAAAAAGACAATGATTTATTGGTTAAGATATTGCTAAACTCGATCTAATAGAAGATTCTTTATCTTCTCACCAAGTTTATTCTCTCCGTCATTCTTGAATTCCTTGAATTTATCAAAGGAATCTAACTTATACCTCATCAAATAAATATATCCATATCTACTCAATTCATCAATAAAAGTTATCAAGTAAGAATATCCACCTCTATCCTCTAATAGAAATGGTCCACACACATCAGTTTGTACCAATCCTAGAAGATATGTAGACCTTTCACCATGTCCACCAAATGGTGATTTGGTCATTTTTACTTGTAAACAAGCATGAAATCTATTAGGTATTTTAGCTCAAAAGAGTATAAATATCCATATTGATAGAGAATTGTCAAGCGCTTCTTATTTACATGATCTATACGGTGATTCCATAACTGGGTGATATTTGAGTCATGTGAAATTGATTCCTTATTGATTTTCAACACTTTTTTTTGTAATTTAATACATATAGACCATTATTTAAATTTTCCAAACCATAACATATTTTTTACTTATAAAAGAAACAAATTTTAATTCTGAATTTGAAAATAAACCCATATGTATCTAAACATGGTAAAAAATTACGTTTTCAGTAATATTAGGTACATAATAACAATAATGTAAAACCAAAATCATTTTCATTGGCAATGAATGGTGGTAGTCGCTAATGGAAAGAGTATCCACCCTTGAACTATTGGCAGCTTCTAGATCCACCTCTCCTCTGGAAATTTTCTGAAATATACTTGGTTCCTGCATTTGAATACAAATATGAGCACCACAAGCTATATCTAATACCCAATGTTTAGAAATGGAAATATTGCACTTGATAAGGAATGAACCTTTGGCTTCTCCTTGCCTCTAGGTGTAGTTCCTCTTCTAGTGTCCTGACTTTCCAGATGAAAAGCATACTACCACCTTTTCCTTTTACTGTCTTTCAATATTATTCATCTCGGTTGGATAGTGCTTGGGGATTCAGACTATTTATAAGTATTAGGCCCCTTTTCCTTGTCCTTCCTCTTCCTATTCACTATAAGGATTGCGGTTTTTTCACACCTTATATCCTTATCCACTTGGAGAATTAAATTAATAAGTTTTTATAGACTCTTCTCGGTATTGATCATATTATAATTCACAATAAAACTAGATAAGGTCTTGGGAAGTGATGATAGTATGATATCTGTATGAAACACATCCGAGAATTTAATCCCTAAGATGTTCATATGCTCAATGTATCCAATAAGCTTGACTATATGTGGCACAGCTAGTGTAGTCTCTCCAAGCTTAGTGGTGAAAAAAGCATTGGATATCTCATACCTATCTTATCTCACCTTCTATTTATAGAAATACCAATGTTGAGACATCATGCTATCAGAATCCATTTCCTCATGTTTCTTTAAGATACTATTGGTTATGGATGATAGCATGAGGTACTGAACATTTGTAGCATCATTCAGATGTTTCTTGTACAAGAAGAGCTCCTTATCACTCACCTCATTTCCAAGAATAACTGGTAAAGGTTCTTCTAGTACATATAGTTTCCTTTCATGGTGAAGGATGACCCGAAGGTACCTTTTCCACTCATGGAAATTAGTTCTGGTGATAATTTTTTCCTTCTCAAGTATGGATTGCAATGATATGTTTGATGTTATTTTTAATTTCATTTTTAAAATAATATGAAAAGATTTTTAATACTTTATTTGATAAAATTATAAAAAAATAAATAAATATTAATTATCCTCCCACTATTTTATTAAAACTCAATATACCTCACCATTGGCTTCAAAATATCCTATTTCTTGGACATTCTAGTGGAAAGAATCTATATTTCCCTTCGCATTTCCCCAAATTTTGTTGGTTAAGAAATTTGAAAGATATTAGGTAGGCATTCCAACTTCCAACTGCAATAACTCGCAACTCCTTGATTCATTGAGTGGACTCCCCAATCCTAAAATCCTTAAATTTGGATTTCCTTAACCTTTTCGTCTCAGGTACACAAATTCTGGCATTAGCAGTCAGCTCTTGACGTAAACTAAGTCAATTCAACCCAAAACCTCAAATTAGAATTATTCGATAATTGAAAGAACCCCAACTTTGGTTGGTCAAGAACTTTGAACTATAGTTCGATTCTAACTGAAGTAATAGAAGGATATACCAACTTAATATTTTATTGAAGGATTTTATCCTTTATGAGTAAATTTCCATTTATTATCTTTTCAAATTCTTGTTAATATTAAGTGGGATAATCTTAAGTGATTATCCATGTATTATATTATATTTACACATAATCCAGTTTATTTTAGTTCTATCTTGTATGCTTATTAATTAATTAATTATGTGATTGTGAAAAAACATTCATAAAGAATAACCATACAACTGATAGAATTGAAATAAAGGGTATGATCATGAGCTTGTTCTAATGGTTATTTTATCTAGCAATTGATAAATTAACTACTGACCTAGGGGAGAAACATCTTGAACAAATTAGGTTCATGTTTTACATCTTTCCACATATCCACCTTTGTATCTCTTTGGATTGGTTTCACCTCGACTCCTAACTTGAACCACCTCCACTAGCTTGGGAGATCAATACATTACACATGCTTTTACTCACACACAGTTAAGGGGTAAAGGGGGGTTTACATAAAAGAAACCATGGGCACATAGGCCCTACACATTAATGAGGAGAGAAGGCATGCAGGCTAAAAATTTAATTTAATAATAAATTAAAAGGAAACCAATCACATACAAAGGTCTAGTCTAGATCATGATCATCCAAATTCATGAAATGATTTTTCACATTTAATAAAAATAGAATTTAATTTTTTAATCATTCTTATTTAAGATAAATATCACTCAAATCGATTAATTATTATCTTTAATTAATCAATCATTTTATCTTAATCATTTTTTGAATTTCCTTGATATCATTATCAATTATAATTTTAAACAAATTATAATTCATTTAAAACTAACCTTGTACATAACTTGTACCTTGGAGGTAACTTGGAAAATACCCATCCAAACCTACCCAAAATGTATTATTCTCGTATACTGTTTTACTCTTGTGATATATGGAATACACAACTTTTCTCATACTTTCATGACATGTACTTCATTGATGATTATAGGAATTACATGACTTTTCAACCACGTGTTATTCTTCAATGAACTTTGAGTAACAACCATTAATATGACTTATACATGATATGAAGATGTGAAAATTATGAAAATATTAATTTTTTAATTATGTATAATTTGGTAAAGTGCATGTGTATAGATCTGGTCTACATGGAGTATACTAACTTCGTTGTCTATCCAAAGCACATTCCAAGGGACTCTGCGTGTGAGGCATACTTCAAAAATTTTGGAGTACATGGTTTGTCCATTGCGCCACATGTTGTGTCGACTATGTGATACATAGTAACCAGTCGGATAAACTATGTATGGGATACACGGCCCATCCCTAACCCGAAAGAGACTACAGGCCATGTCCAGTGGGCCACACGATGAGTATTCTGGCTAACCATGCACCAGTTTTTCCTGGTAAATATGTGGTGTAAGAATTAAATACACCATATTTCAATAATGCACACGGGTTGAGTAATTGCTGAACTACTCCTGGTGAATTAAACACAATACATGGCATGTAATTCTGATTACAAAACATGTACTATTGTGTTACCTAGATAGAATCCTTGGAACCTCCGGATAAGATCCTCGATATGATTTTAATCATTAAATTATTAATTTTTGTTATATTTATGAGAAACGATAGAGGAATAAACATATATCGTTATTCATAATAAAAATGAATGATTAAACTTGAATTTAAAAACTAAATTATAAATGCACAATCACCAATGGTTACTGAATAATTATAAACAATAATATTCCCCCTATGATACAACTTGTTGGTTCCAGGCATAGTGAAAGCGTGGGAGGGATGGTTTCTATCTTTAATTGTTTCCACATTCAATGAAACATCTGGGATCAATACGATGATTAATGCTGATATCCACATAATTGAATCAAGGATTTAGGAAAAGGAATAGAAACCCGAAACCATGAGAGAGGATCAACATATTTTATTTATAATTATTTTAACTAAATAATAATTACTTATAAGGGGATTCTTTCTTCGTTGATGTGTTCATCCACAGATCTGTAGGTACATCATCATTTCATTGTAGATATCAAGGGTATATCTCCTCTAGTGGTGATCCACACGTGTTCCACATATCTTCGGACATCACCATAGGATTATCCATGTGCTAGAAAGTAAGATCCTTGTTCTTGTGATGTATACCTTCAATCGCCTAGAGAACTGCATACAAAGCCTTCACCTTGATCCAGTGGAAGAGGATCTCTCTCACTCTTGGGAGTGTTCTTGGAGAGGGATGAACTCTATAGTCTTGATAGATTTTATCTTATTAGTTGTGCACAATCCAATAAGCATCACATGGGTAGTGCTTGGATAATAAGATAATAATATAATCAAGTATTTAATTTACAAGGTTAATAAAAAATAATTTTTACAAGTGCCTTAATTATTTTATTAATCCTAGTGAAACCCCCATGTCAAATAATAATAGTAACATTGTTATTTCCTGACATAGGATTATATTTCATGTTATAATTAAATATTATTTAATAAAATAATATTCAATATTATTATTTCTCACTAGACCATTAACTCGGTCCACCAATCTTTCACCATATTTATTGAACCTTGAATAATGACTATTTGTTTATTAAATAAATATCACTACATTTTCACCAATAATTATAAAAAATATTATATTCACTAAATATAAAATAAATATTTATTAATTAGTCTATCCATAATATATTCTCAAGAATTACTAGTGTCAAAATAAATACAATCAGGCATCCATGAATAGTAATTAAACCATAATTGGGAATAATATTTATTCAACTTGTTAAATAATAAATAATATATTATTTAACTGAGATACTGGATACACGTAGTGTGTGAACCTCTAGGCCTCTTTCTTAGAGGCATTAGGTGGAGCAGTCTAAAGTACAAGGTTAGAGTCTAGCAACCTTCCAATTCACCCATAGAGAAATAAGTTAATGCCACAATGACATGTCACCTCATACGAATTATTACCATGTAATATAATCCTTTTTTATCAATATATTCAATCAAGCGGGTTGCATGCAAGTTCCATCAACCCATGTGCTTGATTTATCATTCTTTGAATTCCCAAAAATTGAACTTACCTATAGAACACCATGGTCATTGATTTATTTAGGCTATATAATTTGCATCAAACGGCCTAAAATATCAAATTCTTTTATGGAATAGAAGGGACAAATCTTTTCTCACATTATTCATTAATGTAGTATTACTCGTGACACACCCAACATATCCTACCTCTCCATTAACATATGTCTTAATGGTTTTCACCAATAAATCTAAGTGCATGATTCATAATATCCATTAATAATAATATTAAAGTCTAAGGACAAAAAGACATGTTCGTAGATAGGAACATCCAATGACACTTATAAATGTGGATTTCCTACTGGTGGATCTTGTTCTCATAATATCCTCATGGAAATTACCAATGGCGTACACCATGAGAAGGTACCTCAAATTCCTACGAGTCTCCACCCTTTATAGCTTGTATCATTTGTGTCCCTTCCAATGATATCATCTGGCTATAGAACATATATTCAAGAATAGTGACATGGCACTTTCGGGTTCTCATCATAGTCGGGATATAGTATGATCTTTTAGTGAGACGGCTACTCTTAGAACATTATCACATACAATTTCATGCATATTAATAATCATGATGTGATAATAAGTTTATTAATATCCATCCAAGGATTAAATTTTTATCATAAAGTACAAAGAAGTTGGTTTTAGGGCACCAACCCCAACTACATATCTCTCCAAAAGTAAGCGAGCCCAAAGAATCCCTAGAAATGCATCAAAATATAAAGCTCATGTGTCACATAACCACATCATCCCATCCACATATACATATATAGTAACAAAGTAGTTTTATGGGATCCACCAAAACCAGTATGACATGTATCAAACATCGAGTATTATACCTCAATCCATTACAACCCATACACTAAGTAAGTACCTTAATCAATCATATCTTATACTTGTCATACCTATAAATATCATTTGGATACTATATCAAATAATACATGTTCATGAAATAACCATAATACATCACAACCCTCTATAAACATTTATTAGCCACAAACAGTGGCTAATATTCATTATTTATATTATAATAATCATGTAATTCGTTATTTATAAACATCATTTTAGTTTATTTTATACTTTTAACATCATTTCACATCATGATGACAATTCTTTCTTAAAATGCACTATTACATGGTATATTTTTAACACCATATAAAATACACAATGGTCTTTATTTTATTTTCATATTTTATTTTCATTTCTCCCATGTTATAAGGAATAATTCATGCTTTTTTTGCACTTTAATATTCCATTTGGAATACTACCAAAGTGGGTCTTGAACCAAGAACATTCTAGGTGAATTGAACTAGGTAGCAACCCAATAAAAGTATTGTATCGGAAAATATATAAGACCAATGATTCTAAAAATTGATCTAGATATATAATATATCATGAGGAACATTCCATTAAAAAGTGTTCCAAGCTAATTCAGATGTTTTAATGGAGTTCTAGTCGGGCCAAGTTTAAGATGAAATTCTGGGCCAGATTCTGCATTATAGAAAAACATCCCACCATTTAAATCATATCTAAAAAACCAAAAACTCTATTGGGATGATATTTTAAATAAATTAAGGTGTAATATGTATCTTAATATTTTCTTATATAACCCATCCAAAGTTTTCCATCTCAATTCTTGTTTGGACACACCTATCAGCAGCATTCAAGTTGGCTTGGATTTTTTTCAAGGGTGGAAAAGTCCACTCTCCCTTAAAATTCCACCCACCTTGGCCTACCACCATTAATTTAAGAGACTTTTAATGTTGTGGGGTCGATCCAAGGATTCCAAAATACTTATTTAAGATAGTGGTATTGGATTATTTAGGCATCTTTGGTGCTTGGTTTCGTTGTAATGTTATGTTGCCGCTTTGTGTTTGTAATTGAATTTCATTCTCATGTAAGTTGTTCAATTCACCTTAGTCTCTTAATAAAAGTTATACCTTTACTCTTATTCTATTATTATTTATATCACATTGATACCATTTTCTCATGGTGTGAATTTATTCAAACCAAACCTTGTGGAATTTATCACACAATGGTGGAGTGATCGTTATTTTATTTTTTTTACTTCTTCATTTCCACCCTCATAAGTCTAATTCTCACTTCTATTGAGAACATGTAATCTATGGAGGGATAACTATTTTATGGGTTAATACAAGGGAGTATAAAGGGGCTAAATTTTATATTATTTCTCACTCTCTAAATGTTTATTAATTTCATTTATTTGAATTTTTTATTCAATTGTTTTCTCTCTTCCTCTTCCTTATTGTATTTAATTTTCCCACTTTTATATACAAATAAGATCATTTACCTTGAATTTATCATGAAAATGATCCTATAGGTGTATAGGTTATTAGAATGTGTTTATGAAATTTTTTAACCAGTAAGTGATGAGGTTAGTTTGACTTCAATTAATGAATCCTTCTCAAGTTAATGAAATTGAAATCGTTAAAAAAATAATTCCATCCAATTCATCCCTTGTAATTACATAGGATCAACCCTTTATCATAAATTGAAATCACATAGATCTATTTTTTATCTTTTAAACCCATTTAAAATAAACCAAAAGTTGGCCAATTCATATCCAAAAATAGTCTATAGATTGTATAAGTCTATAGGTTTCTTCTTAGGTCTTTGAGGATTCGACAACCCATTCTACACTACAAGCGACTGCTTAACCCTAAAAAATTGGGTAAATTTGGGTGATACCAGACATATATGGGAAAACTAATCATCATGTATACCAGCACAAGTTACTATGAAGAAAAGGGATTAGGGCAATATGGGGTAGTCTGCCATCCATCCTCCCACCAGGATGTTGGATAAAACACCTTCTCAGAGTCCACTCGGCGTCAATCTCCCTAATAGACATGGGTGGGGAAGCATATGAAATCACAAAAATATAGAAGATATAATATATATATATATATATCACTACCAAAATATGGTTGTAACATAGTCTTAAACTCAACTGCAGCTAATGTCATTCATAATCCTAGCTGACACAGAAAAATCCCAATATCCTATAAGCACACATGCATAAAAATAGTTTCATTAAATAATTTTTTTATTTTTAAACCATTTCTTCTCATTAATTAATAAAAAATAGCACACATGCATAAAAAAATAACTGAATTGATTCCTTTATTTATTTTTAAACCATTTCTTCTCATTAATTAATTCATTATAAATTAACTAACCATTAACATTATTAAACCTTACATTAAATTTCAATACATTATGTTAAATATTCGAGTAAATTACATGCCCTACAGTAATAATCCAAACCAAGTCCAGGGTTTATCAAGATTAACATATTTTTGCATCTATATTCCATCATCAACCAACCCCGTGGGGAAAATATTTATTTATTAATAGCATCATTCCATATCTAGGTACTCTAGGAAAACCAACCAATACTACCACCAGGGGGAATCTCGGAGCCAAGCACATCTAGTTTCGTTAAGTAGTGGGTAAAGGAATACAGATAAAAATAATAAACTTGGCTATTGTACATTAAAAATATTCAAGGGAGCATACCAATTATCTATATATTATCAATGGTTAAGCCCATATTTATCTTGTTCCATCACTTCAGGGGCCATCCCCAACACCCACATGTATATACTGATGTATCTCACTATCAAAAGCATTATCTACTTCCACATCATCTGGGCCTCCCTGCCCCATATAAAAATCTTCATCCCAAGATCACATCACATTCAGGCCTCCCCACCCATATCACATCATTACTCCCATTCTCATCCATACCAGGCTCGTATCATAATTCACATATCTAGATAACATCACAAAATTAGTAGGAACAAACAAGTAGTCAAATGTGAAACTAGTCCCTCAAAACAAGTCATTCACCCTTCTCATGCAAACAAGCTCTCACGGCTCCAAAACAAGGCACTTGACCTTATCAAGAAAATGGGAAACTCATGCCCTAGAAAAATTATATTTAACACAAAACCTGTTCTTATTCCATATGTAATTAATAGATTAATTTACTAATAGGTTCTAAATATGGTGAACCTAAGGCATCAATCTATAACAAGCTATAAAATGAAAAACATGCTCTTAGAATTTATTCTGGTTTCAACAAACCTAGAGAAGTACCATTCTCAATTAACATTCCTTTTCAATTATTTTTACCAATAATATACATGATTTACATTATTTATCAATTATATTAATCACATGGAAGATCAATTTCCATTAAATATGTGTATTACATCAATTTGATTATCATTATGTTACATTAACCACCAGATTACAAACATGTCTCTTATTTCATTTCTAAATCCAATTAATTATCAATTAATTATAGCTTTATGTTATTTAACAATTTTCCATCAAGAACAACATGCTAATACATATAATAAACAAAAATTCCAATAAATCAACTCATAGATATCACACTATCTAGAAAATCATGAGGCAAACTACTATCATAGTATAAAGAAACAACATCAGCATGTGATTGCTATCCAATTCCTTTAATCGGTTTCAATATTTATTAGATTGATTACGTCACCATCCAAGGGACTAAACCATTCTCAATTTACAATTTCACAAAAAAAAATAGAATAACTTAATCCCCTACCTCAAATCCATCAACGTTCTTCGCATGAGAATAGAACACATTATGGATCTCCAATCACCTCTCCTATAAGAATTGTATCTATCTAAGGACATCGCATCACAACCGCACCAAAAAAACCCAAGAAAATAGTGGGTGGTTATCCACCATCGCTTTGAAAGAATAACGGGAGGGGAAAATACCAAATAAATGACCCATAAGAAATAGAGTTATAACTCACCTTGGATCACCATGGATCGAAGAAGAAATCCCATGGATTGATTCCCATTGAAGGAATCCCAAAAATTCTTATAAGGGAGCTACTGATCTCCCGGAATGAGAGATAGGTGTGACTGGTCATAGGGTTTGGAGAAAACCCGATTTGTTTCATCCCTTTAAAGATTTATTGAACATGGTAATTACATGACGTGTAATCCCCTTTCAAATCCTATAATCCTAGGGGTTATTTTTTCACATGAAAATGTGTCCCTTTTAATTATTTAACCCTAAAAATATACACATCATGTATCATACCATGAACTACCCTTGAAAAGTTGTTAACTATACATACATAATGTGAAAGATGTACACACCATTTATTCTCCCAGCTTCCATCATTTTTTAGTTCAATCGCTCGAAACCTATTCCAGGACTCTTCTGAGCACTATGGGCCACAAAAACACATAAAGGGTCAATCCTCATGGATCCAGGCCCTAACATTAGATACCTCCCAAAAAATTATCATCCTCGTGAATCCAAACTAGACCTAGAGAGGAAATGAAAATGGGTTGTCCAAACTACCACCCCATGAGATACCTCTCAAAGATCACACCACCATAGGATATCAACCACCTCATCAAACAAATAGTCACAAAACCAAAAAATAACTGAAAAATATATTAAATACTCTCTGAGGGAAGGTACCTCTCAAATGAGAATAAATCCATAATAAGAAACAGGAGGAAACCATCTCATAAGATAAAAAGGTCAACATACAAAAAATAATATCATTATAAGAGAATATTTAATCATCAAATATCTCAGGGTAGTGAGTTCTCATCTATGAATCACATTCCCATGTACTCTTCTCCAGGACATTGTTCCACTAAAAGACACAAACCAAAGGAGTAGCATGCCCACACAACACCTTCTCTTGATGGTCCTAGATCTCTACAAGCCACTCCTCGAAGGTCGCATTATCTTCAACATTAATCCCACCCCAATAAATGACATAAGAGTCATTGTGAAGATAATAAATGAGCTCTGACACATAAAAAATCATGCATCTGGATCAACTGTGGTGGAAGTGTTTTCTGATTCACCATAACTCCAACATGAGCCAATACGTTGAAAGGCCCAATAAACTGGGGAGAAAGATTACTCCCTAAACAAAACATTCACTTCCCAAGATGAGGATTTACCTTCAAGAACATGTGATCTCCAATATTAAACTCTAGTGGTATCCTCCTATGATTGGTATAGGATTTATAACGATCGTGTTCCACCTTCATCCTCTCACAAATTACCTAAAAAATCTCTATCATATTCTATACCAGTTCTATCCCAAGAACGGCTACCTTTCTAACCCTGGTCTAAAACATTAGAGAATTTCAATTTCAGAAGTAAAAAAGATTCAAATGAGGACATACCAATGGTGGAGAGGAAACTATTATTATAATAAAAAACAACCAATGGTAGGTGCCTCGTCCATGAAACTCTAAAATCTAGGACAAAAGAGCACAACATGTCTTCAAGAGTCTGTATGGTCCAATCTTCATGACCATATTTCTACAAATAAAAATTCGTGCTAAGGAAAAACAGAGAACCAAAATCATACAAAAGACCTCTCCATAACCTAGAGGTAAAAGGAGGATCTTGATCAGAAATGATTATCCTCAAGACTTCATGGAGTCTCACCACCTCCTCTAAATTCTACCTCAATAAACCCTCCACTGATCTCAACTCCCTTATCACTATAAAGTGGGTTTATTTCATCAAATGATCCACTATCACCCATATAGAATTATAGCCTCTATGATCTTAAGTTAAACCATAAATGAAGTCCATCGATATTTACTCCCACTTATATAAGGGGTCATCTAATGACTGAAGAAAACCATTGAGAACATGGTGCTCAGCCTTCACCTTCTTTAAGAACAAATATCGAGAAATAAACACGTCAATTGCATGTTTCAACCCAGGCCACAAAAACTAACCTCTCAATTCTTGGTAAATATTTATCATGTCAGGGTGTACCACAAAATGTTAATTATGTAACTCATGGAAAATCATCTCACGCATCATAAAAGGAATGAAAATCCTTCCCTGAAACAAAACTTGGTGTTATTCATCCTTATATCACCCATCAAGAGCATCACTAAAAACAAATCGTTCTCTCTAGACCTCCACCTTAGAATTACCCAACTGGGAATCCTCCACCTACTACACAAAATATGACTTCATTTTCATATGGAAAAAAACCTATACCTCAAACCTCTCCCATATCAAGATGCATCACTGAGAGTTATTCCATGACTCTTCAAGAATCTCTAAATTCATGCATGAATTCACTACATGATTTCCTTCTCATCACATCAATTACAACATTTCCCTTTCTTGGAATATACGAAACCTCAAATTCATAATCCTATATGAATTTCATCCACCTATACTAGAGAAAGTTCAAGTCATAGTGTGAGAAGATATACCTTAGGATCTTAGGGTCAGTAAAAACTAAAAAATGATCACTGATGAGGTAATGTCACCACAACTTCAAAGAAAACACCACTAATGCTAACTAGATATCATGGGTGGCATAGTTATGCTCTTGGGGACATAAATTTCAAGACCCATAAGAAAACAATAATCTTTGTTTCATCATAACACATCCCTATAAAAGATTCAAAACATCACATAAAACCTCAAAATAAACTCCCTCGGCTGGAAAACAAATAATTGGAGAATTTCACAACTTATACTTTAAGAAGTCAAAAGATTCTAGACACTAGTTAGTCCATAAGAATTTCTGATCCTTCTGGGTCAAGGTTGTTAGAGGAGTTGAAACCTAAAAGAAATCAGCTATGAACCTCTTGTAATGGCCTACAAGGCCAAGGAAATTCCACACATCAACCACTGTCATAGGGAATTCCCAAGACACAAATACCTCTATCTTTAAAGGATCTATAGCTACTCCCTACTAGGACACCACATTTCCTAAGAATTGGACTTCATGTGCCTAGAACTCACACTTAAACAACTTCCAAAAGAGAAACTCGTGAAAAAGAACTCCCAAAGAGGCCCACATATTCTCTTCCTGGTCTTCCTATGATGTAGGATACACAAGGATGTTGTCAATGAAAACCCCCATGAATGTATACAAGAAAATTTTGATCACTGCGTTCATCAACACCATGAACATATCTGGTGCATTCGTCACACCGAACAGAATCACAACAAACTCATAATTCCCATGATGATAATGGAAAGTTGTATTGAAAATATACTCATCATTCACCTATATATGATGATATCCAGACAACATATCGATCTTTAAGAACCAAATTCTCCTTTAATATTATTGAATAAATCATCAATATAAGGAAGAGGACAATTTTTCTTCACTTTTTCTTAGTTTAACCGATGATAATTGATGCAAATCTGCAAACTGCCATCATCCTTCTACATGGAAAAAAGTTATGCACCCCAATGTGATACACCCATCCAAATAAAACCACACTACAATAGATCATTGATATATACTCACATCTCTTGCAATTAAAAAGGAATCATACTACTGAAAATATTTGGTGTGAACCTGATGAGGAAATCGACCTGAAGTCATGACTTCCAAAGAAAAAAACTTGTTATAACTCATAAACCTAAAATATAGAATATTTTAACACTATTAATTAATTATTTTCTTTTATTTTTTAAGGTATTAACCTATCCCAAGGTCAACACATTTAAAACCCAGGCACAAAGATTAATGATTCATGATCCTTTCCAAGTTCTCTACCCAGTAACTAGTATCACTTCATTTATTTGTCACAGTAAACTTAATGGTTTTTGAATCAAATCATAGGGGCCCTAAATACTAGTTTATTAGCATGTATCTCATGTTTACATCACTTACTAAACTTAGATGATGTAATTTTCCTACAAACCCATGCAACCTCAACCATGCCTAACTCAAAACTCTATCACATCCCTTAAACGTAAACCTTTGATACCACTCTACCATGACCCTCTCCCCAAAAAGATACTGCAATTAGGTGAGAGAGATAGTGACTACCCAATTCCTACATCCAGTAGGCCGTGGGTTTAAGACTAGACCTGAGGGTATAATAAACATGTATATGGGAGGTATTACCCTCTAAGGGAAATATGTGGAAGAGAGAAATAAGTCATATAAAAGATCCAACATGTGATCATACATATATATATATAAGAAATACCAAGTGAAACCATTAAATATCATGCAGTACTGAAACAACTTAAAGGAAACTACATGTACCCAAAATGGTAAAGATAGTAGCGACCATAAAACCCAAACAGATCCTACAAAACCATGAACTCGTAATATCCATCCTGGTCTCAAACCTTATTTGGATGACCTAAAAATAGTTTATATATATGCAGGGTGATAATAAAAGTATATTCAGTAGGCTACTTGTCACGAACTTCCTTCTTCAAGATGAGGGAAGGGATATAAATATTTCGAGACCTTCCGTCCTCAAGATGGAGGGGTAATGACCCTCGATTCCCACCTCCAATAGGCCATGGGGTGGCTACCAGCACCAAGGGTATAGAAATATCACAAAAATGGGAGGCATTACCCTTTTTATAGTAACCAAGATTGGGAGATAATATGTATCAGCCTCAAAACAACTCCAAGACACATATATAAAAAGAATCCAAAATCAATCTGCATGCATGTTTAAAGTACAACTGCTATAAATATAAGAAAAACTCCAAAGTAAGTACCAAAATAAAACTAACTAGTGACATAGAAACCATCCCCAACATCCAAGATAGTAAGTTCCAGCATGATCCATATAATCTCTCTACAAACATAAAAATAGTTTTATATAGGTAGGGTTGGAATACATGTATACTCAGTAGGAAAAACCAAAGTCACCCATGAAAAAGTGGGAGAGGCTTACTAATGCCCCTGTGAGAAAATAGCAGAAACTAAAAAAGTACTTAACAAGTTATAATATCTACCCCATCCTCACTAAGTCATGCTCACCAAAAAACACAAGTCATGTAATGTAATAATATAAGCACATCGATATTTGGGTACCCCACACTACTTCCAACTAGTTAAGTGCTCATCCCTAATGGTGAACGTCCTAACACTACCATGCTCTTCCATAATCCCCACTTTCACAACCCACCTGCACACACCTAGGCTACAAACCTTACACATCATGCCCGCAGACACCTGGGCCACGACACCACACATCTCAGCCGAAAACACTTGGGACTCATCTTGAAGACACCTGGGAAACAAACCACCTCTTACACAACCAATATCATAAATCTAGAAATAAACATCAATCCATTACATCATTCATGAAGGGTATTGGGAAATAAATTCTTAGTTTAGGGAGTAGAGAATATCCAATAACCAATCATCCATCCTCCCACTAAAATATTGGGAAAGACACCATCCCCCATAATAATGGTGGTGTTCATCACATAGTTCTTAACACGGGTTGGGTGTGTATAGAAAACATAAGGAACTATAAGTTTATACATATATGCAACAAACACTCATCCCATCCTATGGAATTTCAAACATAAAACCATCCCACACAAAACCACCTTTGCTTCTACCCCTAAATGCATAGAAATGAAACAACCACAAATAAAATATCAACCCACCCCTTTCATTTAACCAATTTTCATTCTGAATTATAATCTGATTCATTTATTTAGTCCATCCCTACCTGGGAAACTAATAATAGCAACACCAGAAACCATTCTTAGAAGGTGAATAGCATGATTAACTAAAGAGGGTTCATTCTTATTCCATGATTACACCCATTCAAGGCATAGAAAAACACTGATCCCAAGAGCACAGGTGGGACATTAGACGCATCCAATATTAAGAAAGGCAAGAGGTACGAAGGTAAAGGATTTACATTTTTACACCCTTTTATAAAAAAGAAAAAAACAACATGCTTGCAGTCCCACTATCCAAAAACTTCCGATATGAATTCCCACTGCATAACAAGTTCATCCATTCCACAATCAATCAATATCTCAACTTGATATTCCATTAAATCATATGCACCACCCCATACACACATCCACACTCCCAACCACAAAACCACACAAACAGAACATACATAGAGTCTAATAGAACCACACACAACACATAGCCACACCTATCAAATAGGGTGTATTTATATTTGACCAACATTGTTCTTTAAATTTCACTTTGATAAGTAGGGGTGATCATACAAGGGTTTTCATCCTGGGGCATCCATTTCATTTAACTGAATATACTTGATTAATAAAATTGATATTTAAATCAATTATACACAAGGAAAAAACAATATTTATAAATAATCACCCATTCATAGGAAAATACCACCAACAGTAATGATTTTTAGATTCCATACGGCCACAATAGATCACATCATCAACAAAGATAACAAATAAAATAGGTAATCAACATAAATCCACTCCCATCCTGTTATTAGGTTCGTATTAGCGTTTATATTTTTTAAAAGTTGGATTCATAAGTTTTCACAAAATATCATTACTACACCCACCCCACGTGATACACAAATAACAGAGATAATAAGTAAATCCCTACCTATAATAACAGATGATCAACAACTCTTCCATACGTAAAAAATAGAGGTTCGCACGAGAAGCAAGAAAACTCCAAGGAAAAACTCTATGGAAAGCTCAATAGATTCCTATGGAAAAAAAAGTGAATCCATTATAAATAAAGGATCTAGGAACGCCAAGAGGGAATAGAAACAAAATAATAATGGAAGATCCCGACTTTGAAGAGCTAGATCCTATATCAAAGGAAGAATGGTTTCAAAAGTCATTAAAGTCAAATCATGGCCAAGACCACATGATTGGATTATTTCAAAGTCCCTAGAGCATTAAGATATTGAAGATATAATTAATATCCTTTGAAACACCTTTATAAATTCCCAAACATGAATTTAAACTCAATTTATGTAAAATAAAATGTTAGAGGGCAAAACCTGAAAATCTGGGAGAAACTGTAGAAAACTAGAAATTTGGAAAACTGTCAAAAGTGACTCACCATTAGGTGAGACATAGTGTCATCATTTGGTGAGTCATTGTTCGGTGAGTCACCATTCAGTGTGTCACCATTCAGTGTCACCATTGGAAAAACCAGATTTTGGGAAAACTCCCGAAACAAGCCATTATGTCCCCTAAGAACACCACAAACACTTGATTTTCACAAAGGAATTGTTAGGAGAAATTTAGGCCATCACATCAGATACCTCTCAAACTACTCTCTTCCCTGAGAATTCAAAAATAAACCAAAATGAGGAGGGGTCCGAAAAACCACCCTGTAGGATTCCTCTCAAGGATAAACCTTCTTTTTTTGCTCAAAAGATTAACTGAAACCTCAATATCCAAGAACACATCCTCCCACATCTTCTAACCCA
Source organism: Viscum album (assembly GCA_963277665.1). Taxonomy (NCBI): domain Eukaryota; kingdom Viridiplantae; phylum Streptophyta; class Magnoliopsida; order Santalales; family Viscaceae; genus Viscum; species Viscum album. The sequence continues at coordinate 463,302,753 of OY728135.1, forward strand.
AACATTCACAAGATAACCCACACAATAACTCTTTGTACACATGAATTAGGGAATTCCTTCCTCCATTTCAAGATACTATTTGATTTAGGAATCACTGACTCATATGCACAGGTTTAATCGCATCCACATTAATGTGTCTTGATTAGGAATCAGGTGTCCCCTTTCCACATGTTAGGGCTTTATCACATATTAGAGAACAAAGAAATAATACATATCATAGAAAATAAGGTCAATCACTACATCACATATCAAAAAAGACAAGAAAAACTCAAAAACAACTCTAGTTACTAGGCATGTATCTATGCCTCTCGCACCTAAGTACCCTCCTCCAGACCATCATTCCTCCACAACACACAAACCAAGGGAATGGTCTACCCATACAGTATCTTATCCCAATGATCTTGGATCTCTGCTGGACACTCCATGAACGTTGTGTTGTCCTTGATATCCAACTCTCCCCAATCAATGACCTGGGAGTCATCATGAAGATATCGATGAAGCTGGGAGACTTGAAAGATATCATGGATCTTCCCCAACTATGGTGATGATTCCAGCTGATATGCCACCTTGCCAACTCATCCCAAAACCTCGAAAGGTCTGATGAACCTAGGAGAAAGCTTACTCCCTCTTTTAAACCTCTGATGCCCACGTCAAGGGGAAACCTTAAAGAATACATTGTCCCCAACTTGAACTCTATGGTCATTCTCCTACTATCAATATACGACTTCTGTCGGTCTTGTGCTACCTTCGTCCTCTCATGGACAAGTTACACCTTCTATATCATACTTTTCACCACATCTGGACTAAGAAGAAATACCTCCCTAACTTTTGTTGAGTACAAGGTTGAATGACACAGTCTTCCATATAAAGATTCAAATGGATCCATGACAATGGAAGAGTGATATCTATTATTGTAAGTGAACTCTACCAATTTAAAATGTTGTACCCATGACCCACTAAGGTCCGGAACACATTCCGCAACATGTCCTCCAACATCTGGATGCTCCTCTCTATTTTTCCATCTGTTTGAGAGTGGAAAGTAGTGTTGAGGCATAAATGAGAGCCAAAGGCATGTTGCAATACCCTCTAGACTCATTATGTAAAGCATGAATCCTGATTCGAGACAATAGATCTTGGAACTCCATGCAACCTAACCACCTCACCCACATACCTCTGCGCTAAGGAATCCACTGTTCTCGACTCCTTGATCACTAAGAAGTTAGGCGACTTCATCAACTGATCCACTATTACCCAGATTGAATCACATCCTCCCTAATCCTTAGGTAATCTTGTTATTAAATCCATTGATATGTCATCCCACTTCCACTTGGGGACATCTAAGGGCGGAAATAGACCACCGGGAACACGGTGCTTAACCTTCACTTGTTGGCACATTAGGCACTTTTCAACAAACTCTGCCACTTTCCACTTTATCTCGAGCCACCAGAACTATTTCTTCAAGACATGGTACATCTTATAAACTCATGGGTGTAATTCTAGGTGTGATATATGAAACTCATAGAGAACCTCCTCATGCATCACCACTAGGATTAACAGCTTCCCACGGAACATAATTTTATTCGGACCATCCTCCGACCATCCCTCCGGTGCATTTCTCTGGTCAAATCAATCATGTATAACCTCTTTATCTAATTATCCACACTGATACACCTCCACCTTCTTCCTTAGAGATGAATATACTGACATCTAAAACAAGAATCCTCTACCACCATCCATTCATGCATCTAAGTTCAAGGAATAAAACTCTTCCATTACCCTCTAAGCCTCTGCAGATTCTCGAACTACCTCCTTCAGTGACTTCCTGGTTAAAGCATCAGTCATGACATTTCCTTTCCCTAAGGTGCACAAGATCTCAAAATCGTAATCTTGGAGAACTTCATCCACCTTCACTATCGCAAGTTCAGATCTCACTAGGAAAATATATACCTCATGCTCATGTGATCTGTGAAGACCACAAAGTGCCCCCCAATGAGGTAATGCCTCCACAAATTCAATGAAAAAAAACCACTACAAGTTCCAAATCATGGGTGGCATAGTTAAATTCATGGGGACATAACTGCCTATACGTATAATAGATCACTCCCCATTGCAACATCAGCACACAACCAAAACCCATATGGGAAGCATTGTAAAACACCTCGAATGTCACCCTTTCCTCTAGAAACCTAATCATAGAAGCACTGACCAAATCCCCTTCAGATACCTAAAAGCTTCTTATAACTGATCACTCCATGTAAAGGCTTTCCCTTTTCTGGTCAGAGCCATCAACAGAGCTTCTACTTGAGAGAAATTAGGTACAAATATCTTGTAGTAGCCTTCCAGACTAAGAAAATTATGAATTTATACCACATTCTTGGGTGCTTCCTAGGAAAATATTACCTTAACTTTTGACGGGTCCACCACTACACCCTTCTCAGACACCACATGCCCAAGTAAGTGGACCTCCTGTGTCTGAAACTTGCACTTGGAAAGATTTATGTAGAGCTGTTGGTGCCAAAGGATCTTTAGGATAGTCCTAATATGATCAGTATGATCCTCCTGTAAACTTAAGTAGACCATAATGTCATCGACGAATATGATGATGAACCGATCAATGAAAACACAAAAGACGGAGTTCATGATCCCCATGAACATGGCTAGAACATTTGTAAAACTGAATGACATAACTATGAACTCGAAGTTCCCATACATGCACCAAAAAGTAGTCTTTAGGATGTCACCCTTCTTCACCATCAGCTGGTGATATCCTAACTATATATCGGTTTTGGAAAACAACTAACTTCCCTAAGTGAGTCAAAAAGATCATCTATCTTTGGGAGAGGGTAATTGTTCTTGATTCTTACCTTATTTAACCTCAGGTAGTCTATACACATCCTTATGCCACCATATGACTTCTTCTCAAACAAGACTAGAGCACCCCATGAAAACACACTGGGCCAAATAAATCCCTTTCTCATCAGATTGTCAATCTGGATCTGCAACTCCCATAGCTCAGAAGGCGTCATCCGATAAGGATCCATTGAAATCGAACTAGCACCGGATTGTAAGTCTATCACAAACTCAACGTCGCATCGAGGGTGTAGAGTCACAAACTCCTAAGAGAAAACATATAGAAAATCTCTAACAAATCCCAGAACCTCCACCATATCATCATCCATCTATCCCACTGACATCTCGGCTAAAAAAGAAAGAAGAGGCTCCACGTGCCAACTGCCCATCTGATAAATCCACTTGCCAATGAAAACCACACGTTGTCCACCCACGTCTAAAAACATGACTCTTCTCTGGAATCATTCGATAACAACATTCACCAAAAACAACCAGTCAATTCCAAGGATGAAATCATATAGTTGAATATATGGTAGAAATATATCCCCAATGGATTGATGTGGCCCCAACATCAGTCTACATCCCAAAAAACATCAAACAAATTGGTCTAACCTCTGATTGGTGTACTCAACACTAGGGGCATACAAAGTATCTCTATTTCTAGTCCAAAGAAATGGGATAGACTGGTTGCAATAAAGGAGTGAGAATCTCTCAAATCAAACAAGGCACAATCAAGTGTACTAAATAAACAGATCATACCTCGAATGATCTTCATCCTAGCTGGAATTGTTACCTCTAAAGCATGCAATTGACCATGCCTACCACCTCTGCCTATCTTTAGTCAACTGGCTCCCCGAACATGCCTTCATTGAGGTCCCTAAAGAGCACCCTAAGGGGGCCTCCTCCTACACCGTCCACCCTCAGTGGAGCAGGGACATATTGTCCCTGTTGTTGTAAAGGCCTAGTTGGAAACTACTACTGAGGCGGGCACGGAACCTGGCCACCACAACTATACTGAGATCATGTCGGGAATGGTACCTAGAGATTCCCATAGCCTCTTCAATAAAAAAACGTCATCTTGAGACCTTTGGGAAAAGGGCGAAGACCAAAGGGTTGGAACTAAAACTATTGGGGTTAGCTCCCTGCTGGCCAAAACCTGGAAGGCCCTGACACCAAATACTTTCTGCTAACAACATTCCCCTTTTAAGAGCTCGAGTGAATTCCCTCTTGTGGAAGACCTACTCATGACTGAATCCTTTCCACCACTTCACCCTTCTTCTAAACATCTAAGTATTTCGGTAGGGTGAAGGTAGTAACCACATACTGAAGAGAAGGACGGAGTGCCTCCTTTAAGCGCCTTTCCCAAGACTCCTCATTTGGAAAGAGATCTGCAGAAAATCATAGCATATCCTTTAACTTGATCCCCAATTCCATCACCAACATATTACCCTACTGGAGGGAGAGTATCTCCTTCCTCTTCTTAGATTTAATCATGGAATAAAGTAATTCCACCCAGAACTCCTTCTCAAAGTCAGCCCACAAAACATCAGTCTCCTTCCTCTCCCTGAGGTAAAGCATCCACCATTGACATGTTGCTCCTCTCATTTTTCTCACCGCTAGAGAAATATATTAATCTATCAAAGCCTAGATCAAGCTGAAAGCAATCACCATCTCCTTGATCCAACTCTCTATCTCTATGTCTCAGACATTTCCCTTGTACTTTCCCAGAGTCTACCACTAGAATGCACAAAGCGCCTTCTGTAACTGGTCATCTTACTCCATTGGATCAACCCTCTACTGATTGGCTAGATTGACCTTCTATGACTCTACTTCCTGATCCACTCATGGATATTGGCTGGGTTCCATAGTTTAAAGGTAAAAAAATGAAATCTTAAGCTTGAGTAGTATGTAATTTATTTATGGTTCATTTTAACTCATTTCTTATTTTAATTTCTAGGAAACTCCTAAGACAAAAAAGAACACAAGTCATCATGATTCATGTACCTTTGTTGAGGTCTCTACCCAACAATCATTATAGCCTCACCAAGTCATTTGGTAAGATAAGATACCTTACATCGGATCATGGGGGGGCCTAAAATATCATGTCCTAGTCGGTCTTCCATAGACTATGTCACACACAAAGATCATGTAACAGTGTTTCCCTTCCAACCCATGAAATCCTCAGTGTTCCTAACTCTAAACTTCATCCTATATCTCAAACATTATCCTATGATACCATTCTGTCATGACCCACCTTCTTCAAGATGAGGGAAGGGACAGCAAGATGTCGAGACCTTCCTTTATCAAGATGAAGGAGAGATGATGACACCTGAGTCCCACCTCCAATAGGCCATGGGGTTGTGACCATCCCCAAGGGTATAAAAATATCACAAAAATGGGAGGCATTACCCTTTTTATAGTAACCAAGATCACGATATAAGATGTGTCAAACTCAAAACAACTCTAAGACACATATATAAAAAAGAATCCAAAATCCATCCACATGAATGTTTAATGTACAACTTCTATAAATAGAAGAAAAAATACAAAGTAAATACCAAAATAAAACTAAGCAGTGACATAGCAATTGTCCCCAATGTCTGAGCTAGTAAGTTCCAGCACGGTTCATGTAATCTCCTTGGAAAACTGAAAACAGTTTTATATATTTTTGGTGAGCATACATGTATACTCAATAGGAAAAACCAAAGTCACACATGCATAAGTGGGAGAGGAATAATAATTCCCCCATGAGAAAATACCTGAAAATCCAAAAGTACCTAATAAGGTATACTATCCACCCCATCCTCACAAAGACATGCTCACCAAATAACACAAGTCATGTAATGTAATAATATAAGCACATCGATATTTGGGTACCCCACATGACTTCCCATTTTTTAACTACTCATCCCTAACAGTGAACTTCCTAGCGCTACCACGCTCTTCCACAAGACCTAATGTCACAACCCACCCACACACAATTGGGATACAGACCATAAACATCCTTCCTGCTGACACCTGGGACACAACCACCACATGTCTCACCCAAAAACACGTGGTCATCATCCCAAAGACACCAGGAAAACAAACCAACTCTTAAACAACCAATATCATAAATTTGGAAATAAATCCCAAGCCATTACAGCCTGACCAAAGGGTCTTGGGCTGTAAATTCCTAAAAAGGGAGTAGAGAACATCAAATAACCAGCCATCCATCCTCCCACTAGGATGTTGGAAAATACATCCTCCTTCATAATAATAGTGGTTTTCGGCACATAGTGCTCAACGTGGGTGGGGTGCATATAGAAAACCTAAGGAACTAAAAGTTTATACCTATTTCTAATAAATACTCATCCCATCCTATGGAATTCCAAACATACTACCAGCCTACACAAAACCACCTTTACTGTTACCCCTAAATGCACAGCCATACAAAAACCACATCCAAAACATCAACCCACCCCTTTCATTTAACCAATTATCATTCTTCATTATAATCCCATTCATTTATTTACTCCATCCCTACCTGGGAAACTAACAACTACAACACCATCAACCATTCTTAGAAGGTGAAGAGCCTGATTAACTAAAGTATGTTCATGATTATTCCATGATTACACCCATTCAAGGCCTAAAAAAAAGCTATCCCATGATCAAAGGTGAAAATTTAGACACTTCCAACATTAAACAATGGAATAGGGACCAAGGTAAAGGATTTCCATTTTAACACCCATTCATAAAAATGAATAGAAAACTACACACTTACAGTCTCACTACACACCCCCTTTCCCGAACACTCGTTCAACCACAACCAACTATCATTCTTCAAAGTTATCCTCCTTAAGTCATGCCCTCACAACCAAACCCGGTATCCCCATTTCACATCAGCACTACACCCAGCACACCTATAAACATGAAATCATGACAACCTAGTCCTACATCCCCATTGCCCAAACACTGCCCAAATAATGTCCCACTACATAACAAGTTCATCCATTCCACGATCAATTATCCACTCAATCTGGGATTCCATTACACCACATTCACCACCCCATACACACATCTACACTCTTATCCATAGCTCCATACAAACAGCCTATACACAGGGTTGAATAGAACCACACACAGCCCATATCCACACCTATCAAATAGGGTGTATTTATATCTGACCAACATTGTTCTTTAAATTTCACTTTGATAAGAAAGGGTGATCATAGAAGGTATTTCATTCTAGGGAGTCCATTTCATTTAATCGAGTATACTTGATTAGTCACATTGATATTTACGGAAATTATTCACAAGGAAACAAAAATAGTTATAAAGAATCACCCATGCATAATAAAAGACCACCAATAGTTATGATTTTCAAAATACATATGACCACAATAGATCATATCATCAAAAAATATAACAAATAAAATAAGTGATCAATATCAATCCACTCCCAATCCATTATCGAGTTCGTATTAGCTTTTATCTTTGTTAAAAGTTGGATTTGGTAGTTTTCATAAAATATAATTACTTCGCCCACCCCACATGATACACAAATAAAAGAGAGACAAAGGAAATCCTTACCTAGAATATCAGACAATCAACAACTCTTCCTTGCGTCGAAAATAGAGGATCATGCGAGCAGTAGGAAATCTCCAAGGAAAAAATCTAAGGAAAGATCATCGATGGATACGGAACAACAGGAGACTCAATGGGAAGGTAAGCATTTAGGTGCACCAAGAGGGAATGGAAACACACTGGGAAGGGAAGATCCAAACTTTGACGAGCCATATCATATATCAAAGGAAGAACAGTTTCAAAATTCATTAAAGTCAGATTGTGTCCAATACCACACGGTTGGATTATTTCAAAGTCCCCAGAGCTTTAGGATATTAAAGATATAATTAATATCCTTTCAAATGACTTTAGAAACACCCAAAAATTGATTAAAACTATATTTACATCTAATAAAACGTAATAGGGGAAAAGTTTGAAAATCTGGGAGAAACTGGGGAAAAGAGGAAATTTGAAAAACTGTCAGAAGTGAGTTACCATTGGGGGAGTCATGGTGTCATCATTCAGTGAGACTCCATTTGGTGAGCCACTTTTTGTTTCCACTTTTTGGTGTACCACCTTTCTGTGCCATGGTTGAAAAAATCAGATTTTTGGAAAACTCCCGAAACAAGCCATTGTGTCCCCCAAGAACACCACAAACACTGGATTTTCACCAAGGAATGGCCAGGAAAAATATGGGCCATCATATCAGATACCTATAAAACTATTCTCTTCCCTAAGAATTCAAAATAAAACCAGAAGAAGGAGGGGTCCGAAAAACCACCTCGTAATATTCCTCTCAAGGATTAACCTTGTTGTGTTGATCAAAATATAAAGTAAAACCTCAACATTCAAGAACACCTCCTCCCACATCAATTAACCCAAGAATTCACAAGAAATCCCACACACCAACAATTATTACACACAAATTAGGAAATTCCTTCCTACATATCAAGATACTATCTACTTTAGGTGGCACTGAATCATATGCATAGGTTTAATCGCATCCACATTAATGTGTCTCAATTAGGAATCAGGTGTCCCGTTTCCACATGTTAGGACTTTATAACAGATTAGTGAACAAAGAAAAAATACATATCGTATAAAATAAAGTCAATCACTACATCACATATCAAAACACACTAGAAAAACTAAAAAACTCTTGTTACTAGGAACACATCTACATCTATTGCTCCCAAGTACCCTCCTCAAGGCCATCATGTCTCCACAACACACGAACCAAAGGAATGGTCCTCCCACACAGCATATTCTCCCAAAAATCATGGATCTCCACAAGGCACTCCATGAACATTTCATTGTCCTTGATATTTAACTCTCCCCAATCAATGACATGGGAGACATCATGAAGATATCGAAGAATCCGGGAGACTTGAAAGACGTCATGGATCCTCCAAAAATATTATGACAATTCTAGCTAATATGCCTCCTTATTAACTCATCCCAACACCTCAAAAGGTCTGATGAACCTGGGAGAAAGCTTACTCCCTCTGCTAAAACTCTACTACCCACGTCGAGGGGAAACCTTCAAGAATACATTTTCCTCAACTTTGAACTCGAAGGGCCTTCCCCTACTATCATCATTTGACTTCTACCGGTCATGTGATTCCTCCAACCTCTCACAGACAAGTTGCACCTTCTCTATAATACTTTTCACCACATATGGACCAAGAACAGTGGCCTCCCCAACTTTTATTCAGTAAAAGGTCTAATGAAAGAGTCTTCTATATAAAGATTCAAACAGATCCATGAAAATGTAAGAGTGATATCTATTATTGTAAGTGAAATCTACCAAGGGAAAATGTTTCACCCAGGATCCACTAAGGTCCAAAACACATGCCTGAAACATGTCCTCCAACATCTGGATGCTCCTCTCTTTTTTTCCATCCATCTAAGAGTGGAAATCAATGATGAGGAGTAACTGAGTGCCAAAGTCATGTTGCAATACCCTCCATACTCACGATGTAAAGCATGTATCCCAATATAAGACAATAGATATTGGAACTCCATGAAACTAAACCACCTCACCCACATACCTCTATGCTAAGGAATCCACTGTTCTCTACTCCATGACCCCTAAGAAGTGAGACGACTTCGTTAAATGATCCACTACTACCCAGATTTCATCGCATCCTCCCTGATCCTTGGGTAATACTATGATGAAATCCATCTAGATGTCATCCCACTTCCACTTGGGGATATATAAGGGATGAAATAGACCACTGGGAACATGGTGGTCAACCTTTAATTGTTGGAACATTTGGAACTTTTCCATAAACTCTGCTACTACCTGCTTCATCTCGAGGCACTAGAACTGTTTTCTCAAGCCCTGGTGAATCTTGGAAACTCTTAGGAGTACTGCTAGGGGAGATCAATAAAATTAATAGGAAAAATCCTCACACATCTCCTCTAGAATGAAAAAATTCCCATAGAACAGCATATGATTCTGACCATCCTCTGACCATCCCTCCAAATCATTTCTCTGGTCAACTCAATCACGTATCACCTTCTTCTCTGAGTCTCCCCGCTGAGCTCCTCCATTTTTTTCCTTATAGATGAATATATTTTCATATAAAATAAGAAGCCTCTATATCCATCCATTCTTGCATCTACGTTCAAGGTAGAAAACTCTTCCATCGCCCTCCAATCATCTTCATATTCTCAAATTACCTCCTTCTATGACTTCCTTCTCAACAAAATCAGCCACAAAATTTCTTTTCCTTAAGGTTTAAGAGATATCCAAACCGTAATCTTGGAGAAACTCCATCCAACTTCACTGTCGCATGTTCAGATATCACTGGGAAAATATATACCTCTATATCATGTGATCTATGAAGACCACAAATCACTCCCTGATGAGGTAATGCATCCACAACTTCAGTGAAAACACAACCATTATAAGTTCTATATCATGGGTTTCATAGTTACATTCATGGGTACATAACTACCTATACGTATAAGAGATCAATCCCCATTTCTACATCATCACACAACCCAAGTCTAGACAGGAAGCATAGAAAAACACCTCAAACGTCACCCCTTCCTCTAGAAACCTGAGTACTAGAGCACTGACCAAATCCCACTTCAGAAAACTAAAATCTTCTTGAAACTGATCAGTCTACATAAACGATTTCCCTTTTCTAGTTTGAGTCATCAATGGAGTTGCTACTTGGTATAATCTCTGGTAGTATCCTGCTAGACTGAGAAAACTGCAAACTTCTACCACATTCTTGGGTTCTTCCCAAGAAACAATTGACTCGACCTTTGACAGGTCCACCACTACATCCTTCTAAGACACCACATGCCCAAGTAAGTGGACCTACCATGTTCGAAACTTGCACTTGTATAGATTTCTATAAATCTGGTGGTTCTAAAGGATCTCTAGGACAGTCTTTATATGCTCGTTATGCTCCTCCTATGAACTTATGTAGACCATATTTTCATCGATGAATACGATGATGAACCAGTCCATGAAATAACAAAAGGGAGAGTTCATGATCTGCATGAACATGGATGGCACGTTCATAACACTGAATGTCAAAACTATGAACTTGAAGTGCCCATACCTACACCAAAGAGTAGTCTTTAGGATGTCACCCTCCTTCACCACCAATTGGTGATATCCTAACAGTATATCAGTTTTGGAAAACAACTCACTCCCCTCACCTGGTCTAAAAGATAATCTATCCTCAGGAGAGGGTAATGGTTCTTGATTGTTACCTGATTCAACATCTGGTAGTATATACATAGCCTCAAACCACCATATTCTTTCTTCTCAAACAAGACCGGAGAACCCCACGACAACACACTAGGCCAAATAAATCCCTTTCTCATCAAATTCCCAATCTGGATCTGCAACTCCCATATCTTAAAAGGCATCATCCGATAAGGAGCCATCGAAATTGAACTAGCACCATATTTTAAGTCTATCCCAAACTCAATGTTGTGTTGAGGGGGTAGAGTCACAACCTCCTAAAAAACATATATAAACTCTCTGAAAACTCCCGGAACCTCCACCATATCATCATCCATCTATACTAATGACATCTCGGCTAACAAAGAAAATATATGCTCCATGTTCCAACTACCCATCTGAAAACTCCACTCACCAATGAAATCCACACACTATCCACCTATGTCAAAAAACATTACTCTTATCTGGAATAATTTGATAACAACATGAACCAAAAACTACAAGTCGATTCCAATGATTACATCGTATGGTTGAATCTATAGTATAAAGAGATCCCCACTAGACTGATGTGGCCTCAACATCAATATACATCCCTAGAAAACAAAAAACAAGCTGGTCTAACCTCTGATTGGTGTACTCAACACTAGGGGCATAGAAAGTCTCTCTATTTCTAGTCTCAAGGAATGGGACACACTAGTTGCAACGAAGGAGTGAGAAGCTCCCAAATCAAACAAGGCACAAGAAAGCATACTAAACAAACTGATCATACCAAAAATGATCTCCAGCCCCACTGGAACGGTTGCCTCTGCAGCATGCAATTGACCACACCCAGCCCCTCTACCCCTCTTCATTCGACTACCTCCTCGACCATGACCTCATCTAGGTCCCTGAGAAGCACCCTAAGGCTAGCATCCTCCTCCACCATCCACCCTTAGTGGAGTAGGGGCATGCTGCCCCTGCTGTTGGAAAGGCCTAGCTGGAAACTGCTACTAAGGTGGGAAATGAACCTGGCCACCTCAACTATACTGAGCACGAGTCATGAATTATCCCTATAGGTTCCCATAATCTCATAAATCAAAACACCACAGCCCAAGACCCATGGGAAAATACTAAAGACCAAAGGGTTGGAACTAAAACTATTGGGGTTGGCTCCCCACTGGTCGAAACCTAGAAGGCCCTAACATCAAAGACTTGTTGTTAAAGGCTTTCCCCTTTGAATATCTTGGGTGAATTATCTCTTATGGAAGACCTCCTCATGACTTCTTCCTTTCCACTACTTTATCCTTCTTCTAAACCTCTAAGTATGTCGGTAGGGTGAAGGGAGTAACCGCATACTGAAGGGAAGGATGGAGTGCCTCCTCTGAGTGCCTCTACCGAGACTCATCTTTTGGAAAGAGATCTATATAAAAGCATAGAATATCCTTGAAATTGATCTATAATTCCATCACCAGTATACTCCCCTACTAGAGGGAGAGTAGCTCATTCCCCTTCTTGGATTTCATCATGGAAGAAAGGAATTCTTCCCGAAACTCTTTCTCAAAGTTATCCCATAAAACATCAGTCTCATTACTCCCCCTGAGGTAAAGAGTCCACCACTGAAATTCTACTCCTCTCATTTTGCTCACTGCTAGAGGAACCTATTAATATATCAAATCCTGGATCAAGCTGAAAGTGATCACCAGCTCCTCAATCCAACTCTCCTTCTCCATGTCTGAGATGTTTTTCTCGTACTTTCCCAGATTCTTTCACTAGAATGAACAAAGCGTCTTCTGTAACTTGTCATCCTCTTCCACTGGATCAACCCTCTATTGATTGGCCATATTGGCCTATTATTACTCTACTACCTAATCCACTAATGGACATTGACTGGGTTCCATAGTTTAAAGTTAAACAATGAACTCTTAAGATCGAGTAGTATGGAATTTATTTAGGGTTCATTTTAACCCATTTCCTATTTTAATTTCCCAGAAACACCTAAGAAAAACAAGAACACAAGTATTCATGATTCATGTACCTTTTTTAGGTTCTATATCCAAAAATCATTGTATCCTCACCAAGTTATTTGTTAAGATCAGAGACCTTCCATCAGATCATGCGGGGCCCAAAAATCCAATGTACTTGTCGGTATTCCCTAGTCTATGTCACGCACCAAGATCATCTAACACTGTTTCCCTAACAACCCGTGCAATCCCCACTATTCCTAACTCCAAACTTCATCCTATCTCTCAACCATCAGCCTCTGATACCATTCTGTCACGACCTACCTTCTTCAAGATCAAAGTAGGAACAACAAGATGTTGAGACCTTCCTTTCTCAAGATGAAGGAGGGATAATGACACCTGATTCCTACCTTCAATAGACCATGGGGTGGTGACCAGCACCAAGGGTATAAAAATATCTCAAAAATGGGAGGCATTACCCTTTTATAGTAATAAAGATCAGGATATAAGATGTATCAACCTCAAAAAAAACTCCAAAACACATATATAAAAAGAATCCAAAATCCATCCACATGCATGTTTAAAGTACAACTTCTAGAAATATAAGAAAAAAAAAGTAAATACCAAAATAAAACTAAGCAGTGAAACAGAAATTGTCCCCAATGTCCGAGTTAGTAAGGTCCAGCACAGTCTATGTAATCTCCTTGGAAAACTGAAAACAGTTTTATATACATTGGGTGAGTGTACATGTATACTCAGTAGAAAAAACCAAATTCACTTGTTCATAAGTGGGAGAGGCATACTAATTCCCCCGTGATAAAATAGAAGAAATTCCAAAAGCACCTAACAATGTATACTATCCACCCCATCCTCACGAATTCATGCTCACCAAATAATACAAGTCAAGTAATTTAATAATATAAGCACATCGATATTTAGGTACCCCAAACCACTTTCCATTGGTTATCTACTCATCCCTAAAAATGAACGTCCTAGGGCTACCAAGATCTTCCACAAGCCCCACTGTCACAACCAACCTACACAAAACTGGGATACAGAGCAAAAACATCCTTCCCGAGGACACCTGGGCCACAACCACCACATGAATCTCCCAAAAACGCCTAGGCCTCATCCTGAAGACACCTGGGAAACAAACCACCTCTTACACAACCAATATCATAAATCTAGAAATAAACCTCAAGCCATTACAGCCTAACCGAAGGGTCTTGGGTGGTAAATGCCTAAAATAAAAAGATTAGAATATTCAATAATCATCCATCCATCCTCCCACTGAGATATTGAGAAATAAATCCACCCTCATAATAATGGTGGTGTTCGTCACGTAGTTCTCAAAGTGGGTGGGGTGCATATAGAAAACATAAGGAACTACAAGTTTATACATACAGGTAATAAATACTCATCCCATCCTATGGAATTCCAAACATACAACCAACCTACCCAAAATCACCTTTACTGCTTCCCCTATATACATAGCCATACAACATCCACAACCAAAACATCAACCCACCCCTTTCATTTAACCAATTGTTAGTCTGCATTATAATCCCATTAATTTATTTACTCCATCCCTACCATGGAAAATAACAACTACAACACCATCAACCATTCTTAGAAGGATAACAACCTAATTAACTAAAGAATGTTCATGGTTATTCCATGATTACACCCATTCAAGGCCCAATAAAACACATATCATGAAAGAAAAGTTGAAACTTTAGACACTGCCAATAATAAAAAATGGAATAGGGACCAAGGTAAAGGATTTACATTTTAACACCCATTCATAAAAATGAATATAAAGCTACCCACTTGCAGTCCCACTGCACACCCCCTTTCCCGAACACCTGTTAAACCACTTCCAATTGTCATTCTTCAAAGCTATCCTACTCAAGTCATGCCCACATAACCAAACCTAGTAGCCTCATTGCACATCAACACTACAACCAGAACACCTATAAACATGAAATCATGACAACCTAGTCTTACATCCCTGCTGCCCAAATACTACCCGAATAAAGTACCACTGTATAACAAGTTCATCCATTCCATAATCAATCAATCTCTCAATCTGAGATTCCATTACACCACATGCACCACCCCATACACACATCCACACTCCCAACCACAGCACCACACAAACAGCACATACACAGGGTCGAATAGAACCACACACAACACATAGAAACACCTATGAAATAGGGTGTATTTATATTTGAACAACACTGTTATTTAAATTTCACTTTGATAAGAAAGGGTGATCACATAAGTTTTTTCATCATCAGGAATCCATTTCATTTAACTAGGTATACGTGATTAATCATACTGATATTTAAGGTAATTATTCTCAAGGAAACAACAACAGTGATAAAGAATCATCCACACATTGGAAAAGACCACCAACAGTCATGATTTTTAGAATCCATACGACCACAACAGATTACATCGTCAACAAATATAACAAATAAAATAGGCGATCAACATCAATCCACTCCCAACCCATTATCGAGTTCATATTAGATTTTATATTTGTTAAAAGTTTTATTTGGTAGTTTTCAAAAAATAGCATTACTACGCCCACCCCACATGATACACAAATAAAAGAGAGAAAAAGTAAATCCCTACTCAGAATAGCAGATGATCAACAACTCTTCCTTATGTCAAAAATAGAGGTTCATGCGAGCAGTAGGAAATCTTCAAGGAAAAAACACTAAGGAAAGATCAATCGATGGATATGGAACAACAGGAGACTCCATGGTAAGGGAAGGCTCTATGAGCACCAATAGGGAACGGAAATACACTGGGAAGGTAATATCCTAACTTTATCCTATATCAAAGTAAGAATGGTTTCAAAAGTCATTAAAGTTGGATCATGGCCAATACCATGCGATTGGATTGTTTCAAAGTCCCCAGAGCATTAGGATATTAAAGATATAATTAATATCCTTTGAAAACCCTTTAGAAACCCCCAATAAATGCTTTAAAATCAATTTATATCAAATAAAATGAAAGACGTTAAAAGATAGATAATCTGGGAGAAATTGGAGAAAAGTGGAAATTTGAAAAAACTTTCGGAAGTGACTCGCCATTGGGTGAGTCACAGTGTCATTGTTCGGTGATACACCATTCGGTGAGCCACTGTTTATTGCCACTGTTTGGTGTGCCACAGTTCTGTGCCATGGTTGGAAAAACCAGATTTTTGGAAAACTCAGGAAACAAGCAATTGTTTCCCCCAAGAACACCACAAACACTGGATTCTCACAAAGTAATGGCCCGGATAAATACAAGTCATCACACTACTCCTAGGAGCCTCTCATGCAAAAGATAAAGAAAATATGCTAAAGAAGATTGAAAAACTATGAAACTAACTCATCACCTAAACAATTATAGTAAGTTTCCATCCCCACCATGGATATCTCTCACCAAGTATTGCATAAAATAGAGCATATAATATGAAAATAAAACGTCAAGGTTACCCCACTCATGCTTCCACACTGGTTTTATTCTCTTCTCTAATGTCACGAACCAAGCTAGAATTCCATCCAACTTGACATTTGAACTGGTCTAAGACATGACCATAAGGGAGTTCTTGATTCCCATGGGCTAGAAAACTAGTGTTGGTAATCAAAGTAATCACAATGGGAATTATTTTTTCGCAAAAAACCAGGATTAAATAAACAAATTGACCTCTTAAAAATAAACCACAACTGAATATCAATAAACACAAAACTGGTCCAGATACAACAAATTATGAACAAAAAAAATGAATAAAAAACTAAAACTAGATCACACCGTCAAGATCTTCATGTGACCTCTTAGTCATCACCATCCACAGAAACAACCACCTATAAGAGAAATCAGACCATAAACTGACACCTGCAAAACAGCTCAGGTCTACTAACGCTGAGTGGAACAAGTTCGGAGTGATCTTAAATATATCAGTAGGTAATCACCATAGATTCCATGTATTTCCTTTACTAAGATATTACCTAAACACTAGTTTGAAATACATTTTGAAAATTTGCATTTATCATTTTAAATAAACAAACACTTCTTTCCAAAAATTCTTTTTTGAAGAACAAACATGCATATATATCTTTCCATTTTCAAAACATGATTCCACTTTAAAACATGTCATTTTCACAACCAAAACCCAGTTACAAATCCAAACTAGAAAAAACAAACAAACTCTTCTGAAAGTAAAGGAAACAAAATAAGTTGTCATAACTAGCATATCACAACTTCCCATAGGTTTCCTTTTTAAAACAATAAACACAAATTTTATTTCAAAAAGGTTTTAAATTTCTAAATTCCATCTCAAAACCACTATTCCCAATAAAAAATGCATACTGGATGGTAAAAAGAGTCATGCCAAAAGTAAAAAAGTGAACAACAAGGAAGTCTAAACCAGCAGGGCTAATAACCAACATGAAAGAGAAGTAAACAGAACATACAAAGAGTTAATCATGGTCATTTCATAAATATCCCTAGATAAATACCTTGACATGCTCATATTAGACTCGCCTATTGGTATATGGTGTTTCTCTATAGTCAATAACCAACTGACTACTCTAAACTAGACAATCTAGTGGCATGTCCCACCTAGCCCTGTCAAGTTAAGGGGATACCAACCCATCTAATAAGGGTCGACAAGAAACCATCACTCAACCCTTTAGAAGATTCCCAAGAATCCCATGATAACAATAATAATACTTGGAAACACGTGGTATATAAACCATAACCCACAACATTCTCATACACAATCCCCTATAGGGTAACACATCCCAAGGTCTAGTGGACTCAATACCAACATGTTCCTGTTCATTAGCCACTAGAGGGTATCCTATCCCAAGGTCTAGTGGTTCCCATCCTAATCCAAGCATGACAACTCACATGAAAATTCATTTCATTTACAAGTACTTGAAGCTCACATGGAAACCACCATTTTCCACAAATAAAACTATTTTCCACATCATTTTAAAATACTAACTAAGCCTTCACACTACCCAAGTTTTCAATCCATTTTCCAAAACATTCTAACATTCCCACCAGGTCCATACATCACATGAGTTCCAAAATTTCACAAGGTTCCATCAGGCCTTCACATCACAATATTTTTAAAGTAAAACTCTAAAAATATTACAACTTCCAATCAGGTAACATATTTCCAAAACCAAATATATTTACAAAGACACTTCACATCATTTGAAAATTCAATATAAAACACCATATTCACCTAAAAAATTTCAAATGGTCCCTTATGTTTCAAATACAAAAATCTTTCCAAGACAAGTGAAAAACATGAAACAACATGAGAAGTTTCAAATAGGCCTTTATATCATTTTACAAACCAACCACATTACAAAATAGCAAATGGTCCTTTATGGAAAATACTCACTAAACATATCTTAAAATTCCAAATGGGTGAAACATCTAGAAACGCATTGAATCCACTTTTAATGTAACAATAAGAGCCAACACGCCATATAGAAATCAAGGAAAACTTTTTTGAGAAAAAATGATATCACTCTTAAGTATCATCGTCCTTTCCCATCCATGTGTGACCTCGTACACCCATGGATGTGCCAACATCTAATGTCACACTTTAAGTGTATATGAAATCATCCCAAGAAACATTTTCGATAAATTCCTCTTGCATTCAAACCAACATAATGAGTTTCACAATTATAATGTCACTAAAAAGTATTTAAAAAATTGGGGATCCTTTCCAAAACCTTTTACGACAAATCATAAAGCCATCAAAAGTCATCCAAATCCAACATCATGACCAATTTAACATTTAAACCAAACTATCAAAACACATCCATGTCCAAACAACACCCAAAGCACCCAATTTCAATTTAAAAGATTAATTTTCATTTCATCAAACACATTTTGTGCATTTAAATATAGGAATAATTAAAGGAACCCTTTTTAAAACCATTTCACACCAAATTTCCATCATAAAAACACCCAATAAATTTACACTAGCACACCATAAGAATAAAAAACACATTTATAAAAAATTTAGGAAATATCAAGCATCAAATGGAATGTGACGGAAAGGAAATGGACGGAAACACCTACCTCAACGACATGAAAATGTAAAGAAAAATTGGGATAAAGAATAATCAAGCCCAATAGAAAATCCATACACCCTAAAATCAAAGAAATCGAGCTACACATCTTCCCTTTCCTCTAGGGTTTGGCTAAAAGGAAACCCTGCCCCCCAAGAAAAATCAATAAACCAAGAGAGGAGGAATGGAAGAGGGGGAAATAAACCAAAAATCCAAAGGAACTCACCTTAAAACCTTAAAAGGGATTCAAAAATGGAAGGATGGAAAGAAATAAAGAGCTTATAGATCCTCCTGGTGCACCTAGGTCAAACAAGGGGAGAAAATCCAAAATTGGGGTTAAAATTTTGGAGGGAAAACTTGGAATTTTAAGTTTTTAAGAATATAGGAAGCTCGTAGGGTTTGGACACATGGTTTGGAAAACTGTGTGCCAACCATATGCCCTCTACTGCATAAGGAGGCACCCTGCACGATTTAGCTACATGGTTTCCCGAACCGTACACCAACTATTCTAAACACCTTTGTCTAAGATATAGAACCGATCACACAGTTTTCACGTGGTTTCCCAAACCATGTGAAACCTGTGAACCTTACCCCTAGACACCAAAAACAAACCACATGATTTCTTGGGTGAGGACGCACAGTTTCCCCTAACTATGCGCCAACTGTGTGCCACCTACTGCCAAGTCAAAAACCTCCATTTTTCTATGATAACTCAAAATTTTAAATCAAGACTCAATTAAAACCTCAACCAAAATATCCAAATACAATAAAATAATAAAATAAAAGGATTTCCAATGTTCTGGTGTGATAATTATCCCCCACACAAACACTTTCTACCATTAGAAAGTCACTCAGACGAATGATAAATGAAACATGATCCCAAAACCAAATAAAGTAAAAAAGAATGAACCTCAGCATGGCCTTCCAATTCACAAGTCACACTTGACCATCACTATAGGAAACCACGACATAAAAAACATTGGGATAACACAATAGGGTTATCCTCGCCATAAATATCTGACTAACACCATGGCACAACTTCGGATCAAACTAATGCGAGAACTCTCAACATGAGCTAACCCAAGATTTTCCACACAATCCATAAACACTACCACCAGAACTAAAATTCCCCTCATAGGTCAAACCCCCAACATTAGGGAACTAATATGTGAACTCCAATCACACCACCCTAGGCTGACCAATTTGGGAACTCCCAACCCAAACCAAACACCCTTGTGTAAGGGGAAACCTATAAAAGATATCCAAACCAATAGTAAAACGAAACCAAAATTCATCATTTCCTCAAACATGGATATATCCGAACAAGAAAAACATAAAACTAAAAATTATTCACAAAGGTATAACAATTTAAATATCCACATAGAAGAAACAAAACCGAACTACACGAAAATAGAACCACTGGGTCTCTTACGATGATCTCACAACAAACAAGGAAACCACAATAGATAAAATTTAATAATATCCACTCCAACACTAGATAAAAAATCTAGGCCAACTACTCCACCATGCCCATGAATCAGGACTGTGTGAAAAGCATCACTTTGGGTCCTATGGTTAGGGCCCTAATGTTTAAATAATCTGCTTCCCCATAGCCAAGAACTTACATCCTCTAATCAAAACCTCCTCCTCAATCAATGATTCTTACAAAACTTCTCCAAGTGACCCAAATAGCCACAATGATGATAGGTATCTGGAGAATTATTACAAGATGGATTGGAATGTTCAAACTGATCACACTGAAAACACACAAGAAAATAGTCTGAACAAAGAGAGGCAAAGACCAATGAAAGAGTCTCCTCATAAATAGGTTCCTCTAGAATGCACCTCTCATCATATGGGGAACCTTCATGAGCACCACCTACCACCAACTACACTGTAAAAACTAACTCGGATAAAAATTTTCCATCTACCAATATCCCAAATTGAATTTAACCATATGAAAGGACTCGCTCCTTGATAATTGAATGAAGATCTCAAATGAAAGGAGGATATTTCAATATATCCTATGATTCCATCTCTAAAGATAAAGAAACCATATCCTTGAATTTGTCAACATAGGCCTTCACTGACCGATGCCCTTGTTGAATACTCAATAGCTCTTCTAGTTTCTTCATCTATACCTCCTCGAGTAAAAACCATTAGAAAAAAATTTGTCTTAAACACCTCCCACATCATCCCAACTTGTATCAATGACAGATTTATCACCTTCCATTAATCCAAAGTTGGACCCTGAAATAACCCCAGAACATCACACACTCTTATAGCCTTGGTATTTTCCAATAATCTTAAGATACACTCAACTTCCTCAATCCATTACACTACCTCTAATGGACCCCGACCACCACAAAATATAGGAAACAAATGAGAAGAATAAGAAACTAAGTGAGATCAATTAGAAGTTATTGGGACCTTTATGGATGGCATATTTTGAACAACATAAAGAACAAGAAACCATAATCAACATCAACCCAAAACACAATTGGAAATAACATTTCAATCCAAAACAACATGCTCACAATCTTAACATAACAAACACAATAGAGTCCTTTTTTCAAAAACCACCAACCCAAAAATCATTTTCATTTTAAAATCCAACTCACTCCAACCAAAACCAAAATAAAACATAACTCAAATCAAGCTACCAGAGTGAGGAACTAGTTTTTGTTCATAACCCATCAACATGGTTTGTGGTCTATTCCCCAAGTAATCTTTAATAACTAAGAGGACCTTGAACCATGCACTCGGACCCCACATAGGTCAATACTCCATGTGAGATCACAACATGAAACCAGATCACCTATATTTTCATTCCTCATCCATAAATCAAAAGAAAAAACAAAGAACTCAAATTGTGGACTACCCATGGTAACTTGAGGATAAGAATGAGAAAGGGTTCATGACGTCCTTCCCTTACCTACCTTCTGAGTCCCAACAGCCATAATCTCCAACTATCTGACACCCAAAATATCATGGTCCTACTCTGATACCATTTTTTCACAAACCAAGTTGGGATACCATCCAACCTGACATCCTACCCAGTCCGAGACATAGCCTGAATGGAATTCCTGATCCCCATGGACTGGAAACTTGTGAAGAGCATCAAATTAATCATAACGGGAATGATTTTTTTCCAAGAAAACTAGGATGAAATAAATAAACTGATCTCAAAGTAATAAACTAAAAATGAATATCAATAAATACAAAACTGATCTAGATACAATAACTAATGAACAAAACAATTAATAGAAAACTAAAACTAGAACATTCCATCAAGATCTCCATGTGACCTATTGGTCACCACCATCCATAAAACGAACCTGATCCAAGATAAATTGACCCAAAAACCTGCACATGAAAAACTTATCAGGTCTACAAGCATTGAGTGGCACAAGTTGGGTGAGATATTAAACATATCAGTATGTAATCACCATATAGTTCATGCATTTACTTTCCTAAAACATTCCATAAACACTGGATTTAAATAAATTTATAAAATAGTTTTTATAGTTTTAAATAAACAAACACTACTTTCTAAAAACTTACCTTTTTAATGACAAACATGAATAGATATATTTCTTTTTCAAAACATGGTTCCACATTAAAACATGTAATTTTCACAACCAAACCCCAATTAAATATCCATATCAGAAAAACCAAACAATCTCTACTAAAAGTAAAGGAAACCAAATAAGCAGTCATAACTAGAAAAGAAAAACTTCCCACAAGTTCCCTTTTTAAAACAACACACACAGTTATTTTTTTTAAAAGGTTTTCCATTTCCAAATTCTATATTAAACCCCCAAGCCCAATCACAACTACATAATATAGGGTAAAAAGAGCCATGCTAAAAGTGAAAAAGTGAACACCAAACAAGTATAAACTAGCATGGCTAATAACTAACATGAAAAAAAAAGTAAACAGAATGTACAGATAGTTAATCATGGGATTTTATTAAACATTTCTAGAAAAATCCCCATAATTACTTAGATTGGACTCACCTTCCAGAATATCGTGCATCTCTATAGTCAATAACCAACTGGACACTCTAAACTAGCCAATCCAGTGGCACATCCCACATAGCCCCATCATGTTAAGGGGGGTACCAAGCCATCTAATTGGGGTCGATAAGAAACTGTCACTCGAACCTCTAGAAGAAACCTGGGAATTCTATTATAATAATAATAATAATACTTGGAAACACATGGTATAGTAACCATAACCCACAGCATTCTCATACATGATCCACTAAAGGGGAACACATACCATGGTCTTGTGGACCCAATACCAATATGTTCCCATGAACAATACACTAAAGGGTATCTCATTCCAAGGTCCATTGGTTCTCATCATAAGGAAAGAATCATAACTCTCATAAAAAACCATTTCCTTCACAATGACATGAATCTTACATAAAACCTTAATTTTTCACAATTAAAACCATTTTCTACATCGTTTTAAAATACAAACTAGGACTTCATGCTACCCATGTTTTCAATCAATTTTCCAAAACATGCCAACATGCCCACTGGGCCCATACATCACATGAGTCCCAAAATGTTACAAGGTGCTAATCAGACCTTCACATCACAATATTTTTAAATTAAAACTCCAAAAATATCACATGTTTCAAACAAGAAAAATATTTCCAAAACTAAACACATTTACAAATCCACTTCACATCATTTAAAAAATAAATATAAAACACCTTCTCCACATGCCTAATGCCAAATGGGGCCTTTTGTCTCAAATAAAAAACTATTTCTAAGAAAATTGAAAAACATGAAATAACACAAGAAGTAAAAAATGGGCCTTTATATCATTTTAGAAACCAACCAAATTACAAAATGAAAAATGGGCCTTCAGGCCAACTGCTCACAAGACTTATCTTAAAATTCTAAATAGTCCAATAATCCAGAAACTCATTGAAACCACATTTAGTGTCACAAGAATATCCAATACACCATTTAGAAATCAATGGAAACATTTTTTATAAAAAGGATACCACTCTTAATTTTTATCATCATTTGAATGACCATCCATGTGTGAGCCCTATGCACCTATGGATGTGCCAACATCTAATGTCACACTTCAAGTTTCCATGAAATAATACCAAGAACCATTTTCAAGAAACTCCACTTTCCTTAAAACTAACATAATGAGTCACACAATTATTATATCATCAATAAGTATTTAAAAACTGGGGGTGTAATTCAAGAACATTTTACCAAAAATCATCAAGCCATAAAAAGGAATCCAAATCACAAACCATGCCCAATTTAACATTTCAACCAAACTATAAAAACATAAAAAAGGCCAAAAAACACCCAAATCACTCAATTTCACTTTAAATTTTCAATTGAAATTTCATCAAACTCCTTGTGTGCATTTAAATATAGGCATAATTAAAGTAACCCTTTTTAAAACCATTTAACACCAAATTACCATCATAAAACATAGAAGAAATTTACACTATCACACCACAAGAATTATAAACACGTTTATAAATAATTTAGGGAATCTCAAGCATTAAATGGAATGTGATAGAAAGGAAGTGGATGGAAACACCTACCTCAACAATGTATGAATGCAATGAATCTTTGGGGTAAAGAATAACCGAGCCTGAGAGACAATACTCACACCCTAACATTAATGAAATTGATCCACACATCATCCATTTCCTCTAAGGTTTGTCCAATATGAAAAACCCCCCAAGAAAGACTGAGAAATCAAGAGAGGGGTAAGGTAAGAGGGAGAAATCAAACAAAAATCCAAAGGAACTCACCTTAGAACCTTTAAATGGATTAAAAATTGAAGGGGGTAAGAGATGAGGATCTTAAAGATCCTATTGGTGTGTCTAGGTAGAATAATGGGAGGAAATCCTATATTAGAGTTAAAATATCATAGGGAAAAACTTGGAATTTAAAGTTTTTAAGAATCTAGGTAGCACGCATGGTTTGTAAAACTGTGCACCAACTGTGCTCCCTCTACTGAAAAAAGGGGCACACTTTCTAGTTTCGCCACATGGATTCCTAAAACATGATCCAACCATGATAAACACCTCTATCCAAGATACATAACCTCTCACACGGTTTCTGAATAATTTCCCAAACTGTGTGAAACCTGGGTTCCTTACCCCTAGACACCAAAAAAACTACACGGTTTCCAAGGTGAGGATTCATGGTTTCCCCTAACCATGAACCAACCATGTTCCACCTACTACCAAGCCCAAAACCTCCATTTTTCTATGATAACTTGAAAATTTAAACAGAGACTCCGCCTGAACCTCAACTAGAATATCCAAATCTAAGAAAATAATAAAATAAAATGATTTCCAAGGTCGGAGTGTGACACCCAACATTGCCTATCCTAATCTATATCTCTCCAATAGTTGGATATCCCGAAGAAACCTTGGCAAGGAATCACAACATGCACCTCGTGCATCACATAACCACATCATCCCATATACATATCCATATAAAGTAACCAAATAGTTTTCTAGTATCCACCATAACTCGTATGAAATGTATCAAATGTCTGGTATTATACCTCAATCCATTATAGCTCATACACCAAGAAAGTACATCAAGCCATAATAGCCTATATCTATTATACCTATAATAATAATTTCTATATTATATTTTTCAATACATATGTGTGAAATAACCACAAGACATCACATCCATCTACACACATATATGGGAAAACTAACTATCATGCATACTAGCATAAGTAACTACCAAGAGAAGAGGGTGAGACCAAATGGGGTAGTCAACCATCCATCCCCCCTTATGGATTCTGGGGGGAAAACCCTCCCAAAGTCCACTGGGTGTCAATCTCCCTAACCGACATGGTTGGGGGAACATATGAAATCATAGAATATAGATGATATAATATAGCTCACTACCACACTATGTAAATAACCTAGTCTTGGACTTAACTATAGCTAATGGTATTCAAACCCACATATGTCACTATTAAGACTAGATATCCTATATGCACACAAGCATTTAAAATATCTACATTAATTACTTTATTTTTAAACCATTTATTCCTGTTAATTAATTAATTATCCATTAATTATCTATTGAAATTATTCCACATTACAATACATGACATTAAATATTAGAGGAAAGTATATGACCTCAAGGTATAATCCAAACAAAGTCCATATTAATCATGATTAACATATTTTTATCATTTTCATTCCATAATCAACCATCCCCATGTGTTAAACATTTATTTATTAATATCATCATTCCATATCTATGTACTCTAGGAAAACAATCTAAATATAATGCCAGGAAGAAACATGTATCCATGCACATCTAGCTTCCTCAAGTAGTGAGGAATGGAATGTAGATAAAAACAAGAAACCCGACCATCAGCCACAAAACATATTCAAGAGATCATACTAGATCTCAGTATTTCATCAATGGGTACCCCATATTTAACTCATTCTATCACCTCTTGTGTCATCCCAAACACCCACATGCATATGCTGATGCATCTCTCCATCATAGGCATCATCTGTTGCCACATTATTTGGGCATCCCCGCCCCATATAAAAACATTCATCCTAGTCTCATCTATCCCAATATCACATCACATCTTGGCCTCCCCACCCCATATCACATCAGTCACCCCTAGCTCATCCATAATAGGATCATGTATTAAGAATTGTATCCAAAGAACATAAAAAACAGCTGAAAAAAATAAGTAATCAATTGGAAAACTAGGCCCTAAAAACATGAAATTCATCCTTCTCATGAAAATGATCTCTCACAGCTCCAAAACAAATAAATTTTCCTTATTAATAAAACAGGAACCTCAAACCCTAGAAAAATAATATTTATTACACAATCGATACTTATTCTATATTGAATTAACTTATTCATTTATAAATAGGTTCTAAATATATGAAACCTATAGGATCAAGATATAATAAGTTATCAAAGGCAAAACATGATCTTAGAATTTATTCTAGTTTCAAAAAACCTAGAGAAGTACCATTCTCAATTAACATACCTTTTTAATTATTATCACCAAGTATAAAAATGCTTCACATTATTTATAAATTACATTAATCACATGGAAGATTAATTTCAATTAAACATGATCATTACATCAATTTTATTATCATCAACTTACATGAACAACCTTATAAAAAATATTCCTCTTATTTAATTTCTCAATACCATTAATTATCAATTAATTCCATATTTAATTTTTTTACCAATTTTCAATCAAGAAAAACATGCTAATTCATATCATAAATAAATTTTCTAAAAATTAAAGTCATATATATCACACTATCTATCAAATCATAAGTCAAACCGCTATCACAATATAAAGAAACAACATTAGCATGAAATCACTATCCAATTCCATAAATATGGTTCAATATTTTTTAGTTCAATTCCATGTCCATATAAGGGGATAAGACATGATCAATTTATGATTTTACGTAAATAAAATAGAAGCAATGAATCCCTTAACTCAAAATTCTTTAATGTTCCTCGCATGATAACGGACCATGTTAAGGATCTTTGATCACCTATCTCACAAGAACTACATCCATCAGAGGATGTCACAACACAACCTCACTAATGATAAACAAATAAAACCCATTAGAAACATTGTAAACCATCTTCTATTTCATGGAAAGTAGAATGTGAGGAAAATGAGACCAAAAAAGGGACTTATAAGAAACTAAGGTAAAATTTACCTTGGATCACCATGGATTGAAGAAAAAATCCCAAGGATTGATCCTCATAAAAGGAATTCCCAAAACACCTATAAGGGAGACACTAGTCTCCTAGAAAGAGATAGAGGTATGGCTAGCTATCGGATTTGGAGAAAACATGAATGGCTTTACCCCTTTAAAGATGTGTTTCATAGGGGAATTACACAACGTGTAATCCCATTTCACATCATGTAATCCTAGGGGTTATATTTATGCTAAAAAAACATATATTTTAATTATTTAACTCTAAAAATATAAATTTCATGTAGCATCTCATGAACCACCCTTAAAAAGTCCTAAACTGTACATAATGATGTGAAATTTGTACATGCTATGTATTCTCTCTACTTCCAACTTTTTATAGTCAAATCCCTCCAAACCACTTCTAGGCCTCCTCTAAGAACCACAAGCCTCAAAAACATGCAAAGTGTCAGACCACATGGATCAGGACCCTTATAGTTATCCAATTATTATATAGTAGTTATAAAATTTCATTTTAAAATGATTTTTTAAAAGTTTTTAACATGAATGAAATCTTTTGTTTACTAGTTCTCATTATCGAAATTTTTATACTATTTATTTAACATCTATTTATATAAGAAACATAAAATTATTGAGTGAAAAAATTATTGATCCATAGATTTTTCATAGATTCCATTGTCACTATAACACACACTCACTTATGAAACTCAACTATTATCATTTAGTATTAGATTTACCCAAACTTCACTTCAAATATGACATGGTTTTTGAATAATTATAATAAATTAAGAAGCAAAAATCCTCATTTAAATCTCAAAAATGGATTTCTTCTTTTATAGAACTTGAATTAATTCATCTTTTTTTATTTGGACCTTCTCAAATTGAAAGACTCGGAGGTAAATCATATACTTTTTTTATTATTGAAGACTTTAAAAGTTTCAATTGGACTTTTATCTTGTCATAGAAAATTGAATCTTTTAAATATTTTATCAAGTTATTTAAAAATGTTGAAAATAAAAAATGTTACCAAATTATTTCTATTCAAATTAATCATGGCTAAGAATTTGATAATTTATACTCCTCTCAAGACTATAATCATTCATTTTATGCACCTCGAACCCCCCAAAAAAATAGGGTTGTAGAAAGGTGAAATGAAACTCTCAAATAAATTTCTCAAACTCTTTTAAATGAATTTAATTTACCATAATATTTTAGGATTGAGGTTATAAATACTAATTTTTCATCATTAATCACGTTATCATTATAAGTTTATCAAAAATACCCCTTATGAACTTTGGAAGGTTAAAAAATCTAAAACAATTTATTTTTTATGTTTTTGAATATAAATTTTTTATTCTCAATACTAAATATAATCTTGGAAAATTTGATAATAAATATAATTAATGAAACTTTATTGGGTAAATCAACTTAAGAAAGGCATAATGAGTCTTTAAAAAAGGACTAAAACATTAGAATAATTAATTCATGTTGCTTTTTATGAAAATGTCCCAAAATCACATTATCAAAAAAATGATGATGATATTTTGACTTAAAATAAACCTTTTCAAATAAGTAATTTGATGTTAAAAAATAATATCCTTAAATTTCATCACCTAAATATTTTAAAAAAATTAAATACCATCCCTTTGAAAATGACCATGGATATTTTCATGTAGGAACTCGTGCTAGAAGATAAGTCCTAAATGAAGTTGATCATCTTGATTTCATCTCACACTAGAACCCCTAAAATATTATTTATGCTCTTTTATATGAAAATAAGTTTACTTCTATGAAATATGAACTAACAAAATTATCTATAAATGATGTATAAAATATCATGGAAATACCTAATGATCATCCTATCATAGGATATAAATGGTTGTTTAGGGAAAATATAGATGAACTCGGTTATATCACTAAAAATAAATCTCCTTTGGTAGTTAAAGGTTATAACCAATAAGAAGAAATTGAATTTGGTGAAATATTTCCACCCATCTCTCTATTAGAATACATTAGAATCATTTTGTAATTCTCATCTCACCTTAATTTTAAACCCTTTAAAATGGATATTAAAATATACTTTTTAACTGTACTTATTGATGAAAATATTTTTATTGAATATCCACCCAGTTTTTAAGATTCTAATTTTCATAATCATGTTTTAAAATTAACTAAATTTCTTTATTTTTTAAAAAAATCCCCTCAGGATTAATATGAATGTTTAACTAATTTTTTTATCAAATGGTTTTAAAATGGGAAAATAAAATTCATCCTTTTTTTAAAACATTTCTCAAATTATTTGTTACTTGTCTACACTCATATTTATGATGTGATTTTTGGCTTGACCAGTAAATCTATTTGTTTTGAATTATCTAATTTAATTAAAAATTAATTTTAAAGGATCTTTATGGAAGAACTCAAATTCTTTATTAGTTTTAAATTTTCTCAAAGTAAGGATGGTATTTTTCTAAGCCAAGACAAATACACTAATGAAATTTTAAAATTTTTTGGCATAGATCATGATAATTAAATTAGTACACCCATAAGTAAAACTTGTAAGATAACATTTGATGATTTAATTAAGTCAATCAACAAAAAACTCTCAAGATGTTTGATTTATAGTATACTTTATCTTACTATGACCTGGACAGAAATCATGTTTAGTTTTTATCCTTGTGCTCATTTTCAATAAAATATAATGGTATATCATCTTAAAAATATTAAAAGGGGTTTTAATTATTTAAACATAAATATAATTCTTGGTTTTTTTATCAAAAAGAAACTTCTTTTGAATGAAATTTTTTTTTTATGCTGATTTTTGTTGATTCTAACTAGATAGAAAAAGTACACATGAGACTTTCCACCTACTTGGAAAATTCTTCATCTCTTGGAGTATTAAGAAGAAAAACTCCATTCTATTTATACAAACAAAGAATACTACATAGCTGCTAAGAGATGTTATTACCAAATAATATGGATAAGGCACTCTATCTTGGAACTTGGGATTGCATATAACAATATACCTATTAGATGTGATAATAGTAGTGCCGCAAATATTTCTGAAAAATACCATCCAGTATTCATATACAAAAAACAATGATCATAGGAACCATTTCTTAATAGATCACTTCCAAAAGGGAGATTTCTTATTTGAATTTATTAAGATTTACTTTTAACTATCTTATATTATCACAAAACATCTATAAGTTTACCATTTTTATTTCATTATATGGAAACTAGGAATGGTAAACTTGTGAAACTTTACATTTGGATATAACTATATTGAGTAATAATTTTATAATTTATTCGATTTAAATCATGACCTTGTGCTCTTCATTTTTAAAATTTTTAAATTCTTGATTTATTTTTGAAGTGTATTATACTATTACTCTCTTGGTTATGATCCCTATATCTCAATAGTGTATTTATTTGAGGGGGAGCCTTATCTCTTATTTTAGGAAATTTTTCTTGAGGGAGACATTTATTTTTAAATTAGTTTTTTAAATGAAAAATATTTTCTCTTATTTTTAAAATTTCAATGTTATATTTTCTAAAAAAATTATTTTATATCATATTTTTTGTTTTTTTTTTGTTTTTAAACTAAACTTGTATTAAAACATTTAATACAATCAGTTTGTTTTTTCTATTTTAAATAAATTTTAAAAAGTTGGTTTTCAAAAATTATTCAAGAAATTTTTTTTAATGTTTTTATCCCTCTTATAGGAATATTACTGTTGATTAAAAATACTACATATACATGTCTCTATAACAAAGTTTTATAATTTATCTTTGACAAAATTAAATTTATAAGATGATTTTTAGGTATGTTTTCATGTCCAAAGGATATTTTTAAATATATTTCTATGAAAAAAAATTCAACAGATTAGAACCCATTATTTGAGGGAATGAATATATTTTAAAGGGTATATAATAAATCATAGATATACTTTATATTTATTTTATCTTATTCTCTTCCTTTATATATTTTTTACTCACCTTTCCCTTTTCAAATTTTTACTCTTTATTTTTTCCTTTATCTTTTATTTCCTTTTTTATTTATCTTTTATAAAACTTGTTTTTATTCTCTTGTAAAACATATATTAAAAATTAATATCTAAATCTCTCTATAAAGTACCTTTTATAGGGTTATTTGGGAGCTAAGAGATGTTTTAATTTTTTTTCTCTTTTGATTTTACTTCTCTTTATTAAAATATATTTGATTATCTCTTCAGAATAATTTTCAATCTCTTTTTTCTATTTTAAAAATCTCTTTAAAAATATCTCTTGAGTTTTTTTATTCAAATACTTCAATACATCCTTGATTTCTTTTCAATAATCCCAAATATGTATAAAATATTTGAATATTATTTATTTATATATATCAATAGTTTGGGGGATTTAATTTTATTTTGTTCTATGTTATTTAATTATTTTATAAAGGGGTATATTGTTTTTTTATTTTTGAATTTATTTGTTAAATAATAAATGGAATGTTAGTACATTTACTTTTTGAGAATATTTAATATATTTTTGAAAATATCTTTAATACATTTCTATATCTTTCACCCTTTACTCACTTGATATATCTATCTATATTAAGTGTATGTGATCATCAGAAGGGGAGATAGTGTTGTACCTTCTCTCTCATGGTGTTTTCATGATCAAAAACACCCATATATGTTTATAAAAAATTTATTGAGTGTTTTTTAGTTATATGTTTTAAACTCAAAGACATAAGATTAATGGAATCAATGATGATTTCATAATATCATGTTGAATTCTTAAAAATATTTGAAGAATCATTTTTGGATCATGTTCGAAGTATTTAAGTGAATAATATAATGTGGTGATTTCATGAAAGGTAGTTCATATATAAAATGGATGCATCAAAGGGATTCTGGAAGGTGAAAAGTGAATATTTGGAAACCATATGCTACATCGGGTACCTAGTGAAAGGCACCAGCTAGCTGGTTCTAAGTGGATTGTAGCAGGCTTCCTATAGCATACCCACCCACTACCCAATATAGGTTTGTAGGATATTTGGGGGAAGTAAGAAGAACCAATGAACCTACAGGTGGTCCACCATACATTTGGGAAATATCAGCAGCTACTCGGTGGAGTTTTTACATAAATCCCTAAACCCAAGTGTTCAATCAACTATCTAGTATAGGTTACTGGCTATCCAGTGGTGTTCTAGCAAGTCAAAGATTCAATTTTTCTGTACACCATATAATTCAATGGGAGTTTGAGGATTCTTAATGAATCCCATGAATTCCATATTGTTACTTTTCATATTGGATCTTATAAATAATATTCCTTAGATTATTGGACTAATGGTGATCAATTGATAAAAGAATTGGCATAGCAATGGAAAAGCTCTGGATATTTCTCACCAATCTAAAAGTTATCCAAGATCCATCTAAAATTATTGATCATTATCTTAGGCTCCCTTATTCCTTTATTTATCTATCTCTTATCTCAATTTTTAAAAAACCTTTTGAGATATTTTGGATATACTTTGTGATAGGTTTTCATCAAATAAAACCATCTTCCTATCATCTACTTATAAAATGGGTTCTCATAACAACATAAGTGAGGGATGGGTTCCTTAATTTTCGATGAAGTTAAATAGGGTTATCACAACCATAATAGTGAGGGATAAGTTTATTGGTCACCTCAAATATTAATGGATATATATAAAACAAAACACTCAAATCAAGGGTATGGGACATAGGGGTTCACATCATAATATTATCAAACTCCTTTATCAAACTGTGTTTTCTACTTATTCTATTTTCTTCGTCGATTATTTATTTTCCAATACACATCAAACTTGATATAAATAATTTCATAAATTTTATACACCCATTTCCATTATTTATTATCTCTTAATTAGTAATTAAATTAATCTTTTAATACATTTTGATATTATCTCCTTATCATATCAATTTCTTTTAGTTTTAGATTTTCTTATTTATTTTGTTTTAATTTTAAAAATGAAGATTCACCCCCCCCCCCCACACACACACACACTAGTGTTATATTTACCAATAGAAACAATTTAAATATAGGTGAAGTGATGTGGAATCTCATTATACTATGTGGAAGTTATCTCTACACCCCAACATTCTCCTCCAGTTGGAACTCATTTGATTTTAGTGAGAATCATGATCATGTGTTTGATCGTAATGTTTAATCCCTGAAGTAAATATCACTTTCATCATTTAAGTTATTTATTATTTTATTTTATCATAATATAAATTATAGAATCTAGAATTTTCATATATAAACACCCTCATAAATCTCTCTAAACGTTAAATTATTATAATCAGTACAAAGGCTTATGTTTAGTGAAAAGGATTACATTTCAAAGTTCTATGATCAAATTCAAAGACTTAAATTATTTCATTTTTAAATTTTTTGGACAATTTCAAAGTAATATGATCCATTTAGAGTCTCACAGTGGAACTTAATGACTCGTGATGATGCCTTATAGTGATAATAATTTATGATCAAAGACATTAGATCAGAACAAAGGTTTATAATGAAGCTTTATACCCACTTGAATGGGTGCAGTCACCCATATGGATTTCTATAAGTAAAACTTATTCAAGAGTTATTTATCATATTTATATTGAGAAAAAATTTAGTATACTTCTTGGAAAATTTGGAATCCTAAGAAAAATTTCATTTCTACAATAATTGACATCTCAAATATTTTTTTCAGGTGACTTGATAACACTTCACCCAAGATTTCCTTGTTACTATAAAAAATTATATCATCAACATACACAACCATAAAAAGTGATGTGGTGTCTAGCTTATTTACATAAAAATTATTATCTATCATCCCTTTATAAAAACTCATGCATTAAATATATTCATCAAGATTGTAATATCAATATTTTGGATCCTAATTCAATCCATAGAGATATTTATTCAGTTTTCATACTCTACTTCCATCTAAATTAATAAGAAATTATCCAGAATATTCCATGCACAATTCCCCATCAATCTCGCTATTTAAAAAATATTATTTAACATCCATTTGAAATATCTTGAAGATTCTTTAAGCTATTATGTAAATTAATATTCTGATATACTCGTGTAAGGATATTGGGGAAAAAATCATGAAAGTAAACCCCATTATTTTGTGATTATCCCTTGTATATAAGTATATATTTGTTTATATCTATAACACCATCCTCATAAATGTTATTTCTAAAAACCCATTTGGATCAAATCACATTATTTTATTTGGGTCAAGGAATAAGTCCCCTAGATTCATTATTTTTATTCTATTCTAGTTATTCATTCGTGTCCTAAATCTATTCCTTATGTTATAAATATTTTTTAACTATCCTAGGTTTAAATTTTGACAAAATACTAGTATGAAAAGTTTTTATGATATTTATTCATGTTCATACACATTGATTCTAGTCCACAATGATGTTATAAGTATCAATACGTTTTCTTAGCGTTTCATTTTTCCTTTTAGACTTTACCTCTCCGTCTTTATCACTAGAAAATGCAGAACCTGTGTGTTTTCTGTATATTTTTCAATAGGTTTTGTACTGAAAACATCATCCCAATCATTCCTCGAATGGACCAAAGGCCTTCATTTTATTTGATTTTGGATAATCCGCTTTTTAAGGGTTGAATGGTAACCCTTACATGACCCATAGACCCAATGCACAAGGCCCATAAATGACCTAATACATGACCATAAATGCCCAAGACCTAAAACACTTGAAACAGTCCCTCCCCAGCATTTGTATCTTTAAAATAATTGTATTAATTTTTTCTTCTTTATTCTCAAAAACCGTGACATAATCAATATCAATAACTCTTTCAGACTTATCGTTGTAACAGTTATAATATTTTCCATTTAATAAGTAACCAAGAAATATTTTGTATTTTTTCTAGTCATTAATCCTTTCTCCACTTATATCTTTTTTCTTTATAAATAAAGTAATTCTAAATACCCTAAAATTTTTAACATTTGGATTCCTTTTGAACCACATCTCATAAAGAGACATGTTTGAGTTTTTTCTTAAGAGAAATATTTTTTGAATTAATCCAATATTTTTTATGGCCTATGACCAATAGTACCTTGATGTGTCATGTTCTTCTAGTATAGCTCTATCCATATCAACTAGACTATTACTCTTCCATTAATCCACTCTATTTTATTAGGGTGTATATGGAACATTGTATTCAGGTTTTATTCCATGTTTAATAATAAAATCTATGAACAATCTATTTTCATACCCACTTCCATTGTCTAATCTCTCCCACTTTATATACAAGCCCATCTATTTCTCTGTAAGACTTATAAAACTCTAGAATCTTTTTAAGGATTATGATTTGTGTGAAATTAACATGATGTATGTCATTATTGTAAAATAATCTATGAAAATGATGAAATATATATATATATATATACTTCTATGTTATAGTAACATGTATATTAGAATGAATTAGTTCAAGAGGATTCAGAGTTAGAATTCCAACTCTTTTATGTTTATTGTTAACAATTTTAAATTCTGTTCATATTTTACAAATATTGATTGTGTATTATTTTAGTAAGGGAAGATTAAACTCAACTTCTTGGATCATTTTATTTATATTCTTTTGTCAAAGGTAACCAATCCTTCTATTCCATAACTCATTTCCTATCATTTTACTTAAGTAATAGCATGAACTTGATTCCCCAATTTGAAATAGATTTACTAGGTCTCTTATGTATTATATAATAATAACCCCATATTTTATTATTTTAACTTTGAAACTATTTTTCCTGAAGACAACCTATTTTCAAACATCAAAAAAGTATGATACACTCAATAAATCTAGATTTATTCCATCAATTAACAACACACTATCTAGACTGATTTTATTTTTACCAATATTTTTCATCCTAATAACATTACCAAATTTCATTACCAAATTTCACAACTCCTAATTAAAATTTCTTAATATTTTTAATATTTTTTATATCTTCTGTCATATTAAATGAACACCCACTATTTGTGATCCAAGGGTTTTCATATTTAAAATCCTTAAATCAAACTTCAATAACATTTTATAGTTTCCCAAATTGTATTTTATTCTGGTTACCAAAATTATGACATAAATATTGTATATATAGGTTAAAGGAAACACATAAATATAAGATGTACCCTTGTTGATCACATATTCCATAAAACAATTTCCAAGCCTTCAAAGTTGTTTCTCATTTCATATTTATTTTTAAATTATCGATGCCTTGGTTGAGTCCTCACCAGTGTATTCTTTCTCCCATTTGATTCTTTTTCTCTCATCAATCCAAGAAGATACATATTGTTTCAGCAGTTATAATCCTTATAACCAAAAATTTCTCAACTCCAATAGTATCACTAAAATATTCTATTTTGTAAAAAATCTATTGCTAAATGGGTTTTTGCCTTTCTCTATTTATAGCCCTTGAATGAGTTTGTCTCTCACGTTCCTTTTATATAGTTCTTACTTGAGTTTTTTAAACTAATGAAGGATCATTTTATAATTTTTATTCTTTCTATATTTAAGAATATTTGATTCTTTAATCAGAGAATTAAACTATTCTATATTTCAATAAATACTGTATTTATTTAGTATAAAATTTCTTCTTATTACTTAGTACTTATTTATAATTTTCCTTTTCATATCTAGAAAATTTCATAGATTATCCACTTATTGTATGTTTCTTAGAACATTCTCTTTAATCACTAATAGTATTCTTCTTATTTTATTTAATTTTCTCATTCTACATCTTAGTTTTATCATTCTGCCTTTTGAGCTTATTTATTTCCTTATTCCTTAAGATGATGGTTGAGGTCATGTCTTCAATTATTTTCTCATTATTTGTAATTTCAAGAATCACTATCTCAAGTTCTTTGACAAGGTTTTATTTTTCATCCTGAAGTTTAATTTTCTTCTTTAATCCACCCTTTATTCAAGTGTTTTCTTATCTAAACATTAAAATTTATAAAAAATAAACTTGATCACTATTTTCATGGTATATTCCTTAGCATTTTATCCTTCTTAGGGTGTATACTCACTATTGTATTTATCTTCAAATGGATTTACTTCTTCCTCTTTCACCATAGGCAATCTTTGAGGTAAATCTCTAGGAACTTACTCATCACCAATTTCTTCACTATAGAACACACCTTATTCAACTAATAGGAAGTTCCTTTTAAAATAACTAGTTGAAAATTTATTATTTCATTTTGGTTGAGCATAATTTGGATATTTACTAGGGGTTTTCTTGGAAGCTTCCTCATATAGATTTTATATTCTAAATTTAAAATTTAATTTAGTATAAAAATGGATAGCATTTACACAATTAAAATAATTAAAAATTATTTTACTTCCATACTCACCTATTCCACCTTTTATAAAATTTATTATCATGGGAAAAATAATTTTGTGAAAATATTTTGTGTTTTTTGATTCATCTAAATCATCATGTATTTATCCAATATTTAAATCTATGAGTTCTTTGAAAGTAATTTCCATTTCTTGATTTCCTTTTCTTTTAATCGCATGTATTATTCTCACCTCATAGTTAATGGTAGTATTATCCAGTTCATCATTGGGGAAGTCGCCAAGATCTATATCATCTAGAGATGAGATAATTGAATCAAATTTATCTGGTAGGATTATCATTGATTATTTCACAACATTAGAGTATTTAAGAGTTTCTCTAAATCCTATAATAGTGTTCACAATCAGATTTATTCTATTAAATAATTAATCAATAGTTTCATCCTCCTGCATTCGGTTATCTTCAAGCTGTTGTCGACTAATTTTCAGTATTACTTCTTACACCTTTTTATTTTCTTTATAGAGGCTATTAAGTTTATTCTAGATATATTTAGTGGTTTGGTAGACCATGACCATGGTTACATACTTTTATAATAGATAAGATAATAAATATTTTCTAGTATTTATATCATTTTCAATATTTCTTAAGTTATTTAAATACCACACTAAGTTTTAATCTAGAAAATTAAATCCAAAATGAACAGAATATAGAACATCAAGCCCCATAGAATGAATTTTAGGTACCATTCTCTCTTTCCAAGAGTGAAAACCATTTTTATGGAATGTTGAAATTTCATTATTATTAACATAATTATATTGATCCATATTAGACACTTGAGATATAAGGGAGTAAATATGTTCTCTAATACCAATTATTGGATCACACAAATGGTGCTAAACACTAAGAGGGGGTGAATTAGGGTATATACCAATTTTAAATCCCTTCTTCTCTAAATATTTTTTATCATATCTCCTAAGATACTCACTAATGTAGAAAAACATGACACAACAATTTTGTTAATGAGGTTTATATCATTTTAGATGACTATATCTCCATTGAAATGTCGTTATTATCCCATGTGCATAGTGCCCTTATTATTATAAAAAAGAACTCAGGTAAGGTTATCACCTTGAAATCATACAATATATTGGAAAAAAATAGTAATAATCTCACAAAAATAGATCATAGATGACTAAAACTGAAAAGTGATTGCAGATAAGTATATAAGATTCTACATGAAATCTAGAATATGATCCTCCTCTTCCTTGCAAAGAAATCTCCAACCATTGTTCTCAATTATTCTTTTTTTCCATTTATATAGCAATGTATCAACTCAACTTCTTAAAAATATCTCTTACTTCATTTCTTGTTATTTATATTAAGTAAATTATATATAAACTTTTTTTCCATATTCATTTATGAAAATATCCATTTATTTCTTATCATATATAATGACTCATTCAAATTCTTACTCTTTGAGTAAATGGTTATTTCAAAACATCCTGAAATTTTAGTAGAATCCTCAACTCTTTCTTGGGTGTAATATTTGAAGTTTCATGGTCTTTCTATAAATTAAAATTCTCCCAAAAAATACATTCCTTTTAGTTTAATTGAAATTTAAATGTAGTCATGGTGACAGGGAATCTCATTCTGAGCATAGAACTCATCTCATCACCCAAACATTCTCCTCTAGTTCGTACTCCTTTTATTATAGCAATAATAATTATCATGTGTTTGATCATGATGTTTGATCCATAAAGAAATTATACTTGAATATTCTAATTTATTTATTCTTTTATTTATTAATTATATAAATTCTATAATGTTATCTTTTCATGAAACAACACCCACAAAAATATCTCTATTTGTTGAATTCTAGCAATAATCACAAAGGCTTAAATTCAGGGAAAATTCATACTATATAAAGTTTTATTCTCAGTGTAAAAGACTAATAATCATGAAATTTTTAATTTTATTTCACACTTTAAAATTATAAAATCAACTCAAAGTATTATGGTGGAACATGAATACTTATAATGAAGCCTTACGATGATGAAGCTTTATGAACAAAGACTTTTGATTGACTCAAATTTTTATGATGAAGCTTTGTGATATGGTTCAAAAAATTATATTCATATTAAATTCCTATGATCATTACTATAAATACATGCAATGAAGTAAAATACATATTTTTTTCATAAAAATACTTCTTTTTAGGTAATTTTTAATTTTTCAAGTTTTATCTCCATGTTATAGTCATTATTTAAATGATTTTTGGGGTTCTTTAAAGAAACTCCAGCCTTTCTCAATCACTTTAAAATATCATCCAGGGAGTATTCATAGTTTCATTTAATTGTGGTACACCATGGATGGATTCTTCATAGTATAATCTCTTCCATATTTTATTTGGTCTGACTTTTGACTTTATAACCAACAATTCATTATCCTGTACACAACAACTTCTCAAAAAACTCTTTCCAAATTTTTAGAGACAATTCTTCCTTAGATTGTGTACATGTCATGAATATATAAATATTATCACATAAATCATTAAACTAAAAAAGTATTGAAAAAAAAATATAACATCTAATCTATGGTTTAAAAAAGTTTTAAGAAACTTTTAAAAACATTACTCTTAGGAGAGAATTATTTGAAAATTTATACAAATATTTAAAACCCAAAGAAACATCATCTAGTCTTAGCCGCAAAACCTCCAGAAGATGTTATCAAAATAACTAGTTTTCACCTAGTTATTCACCCATCTATTCCAAATTTTAAAGAGAGTGGAATTAAATAAAACAATTTACTTTAAACAAAGTTAAATACCTCAGATATCAAAATGATTATCTAATTAAGTAGCTTACAATTGTGAAATTGAGAAAACGTAGATAGATGTGGGTTCCTAAGTAATTTTTTAATAACAATAATAGACCTAATAAAGTTTTGGTACCAAAATATTAGCCTATAATTTTTTAAGTATGAAAGGTTAAATACTAATATTATAACATATGGTACATGGACAATGGTTTCTCTCGATATATTGTTGGAGACAAATATATCTTCTAAAAATTAAAAAAAATTGAAAAGTTAACAAGTCATTTTTAGAAAACATTTCAAAGGTCAAATATATGGTATATAAAATGTTTTTTTAGTTTTATAATTTAATTAATAATGTTTTATACATTTTATGACTTAATAAAAGTATCATCATGATTATAAAACTTTGTGATGATTGTTACTCTATGAATATTTTGAATGATAAATGTAAAGTTAAAAGATTGAACATAATACACACTTTATCTACTGATAGGCATGATAATTTTTACAAAATAAACCGATGGGATATGTTTAGTCAAAATTTAATCTATATTAGTATAGTGGAATATTCCTCTTGGATTTAGAATATAATATTAGGTCATTGTAATGTTTGGACTCTAACTAATCTGTCTAAGAAATGACTTTTAAGGATCTACTAAAACTTAAATTCAATAATTCTAATGCCTTTGATCCTTTCTAATTTAGTAAGAAACACAATTATAGCTTCAAATATGTTGGTTACGTCTCATATTCTATATAATTATAGAAGTGTACAAGGACCTTTTAATCCCTACTCAAACTATAAGTATCAGAGGAAAATGTTATGTGTGTGTCCTATTTAAGGATTACACTAGATGTACTTGAACTTATTTTCTAGAATTAAAGTTCTAATCACTCTCTATCTTTAAAAATTTTATTATTTGTGTTCAAATATTTAAAAACCACATGTAGTCAGGGTCTAGAGTGATTGATGTGGTGAGTTTGTAAATTATGGTTTTGAAACCTTTTATTGTAAAAAATGTATAAATCATAATTTTTATCACCTATAACTCCACAAAATAATTTATTAATTTAATTAATTAATTTAATAATTTAGTAAATTACATATAATTTTTTTTGAACACTCCATATCTCAAAAAAAATTGGGCGTAAATTGTGAGTACAACCTACTATATTATATGTAATTATTTATTTCATCTAATATTTGAAA
The DNA here is from genome assembly GCA_963277665.1 of Viscum album. Classification (NCBI taxonomy): domain Eukaryota; kingdom Viridiplantae; phylum Streptophyta; class Magnoliopsida; order Santalales; family Viscaceae; genus Viscum; species Viscum album. Next base: position 463,345,016 of record OY728135.1, read on the forward strand.
AAATACCATATGAATTGTGGACCAAAATAAAACTTAAATTAAGTTACCTAAAAATAATTGGATGCAAAGTGTTAATTTTGAATACTAAATAAAATATTAGTAAATTTGATCCAAAAGTTAAATAAGAAATATTTCTTGGTTATTCCACTATTAGTAGGGTGTATCAAGTTTTTAACAAACAAACACATACAAATGAGAAAATAGGGCATGTAAAGTATTATAAAACAAAACCTTATTTAAATAAAAAAAGTCTAGAAGTTACATGCCTTGATATTATTTTCAAAACATATTCTATTTTATTAATAATAATTGAGTCGCATCAACCAAAAAATAACATACCAGAAATTAGTCTAATTGAATCATGTTTTTTGAAAGATAATCTAACAGTCGTTAATTTATCAGTAGGTGTAGGTAAATGTTCCTCTTTACAATGGCACCAGATAGTCTTAAGAAATCATCCCACTGAGAATATCATTGTTAATGTAAGACAACTGGTTAAAACAATAAATTCATTATGAAATGAATGTTAACATCAATCATTATTATCACAAATTAAACCTAAAATAGAATAATGATTCTTGGGTGATGATAGTTGGATAATTACCATGCAAGAATAGAATAAAAGATTTAAATGGAATAAGGTTTATATCTCAATTGAGTGTCTAAAATATTTACTAGATATATGTGTAAAATTTTTCTTCCATAATAAATGTGACAAAAATGGAATGATCATTTGAAATAATGCATGACTATATGAAAAGGTTTATATACAGAAATAGGAATAGATTATAGAGAAAATTTTCCACTTATAGCTAGGATCGAATACATTCACATAATTACATCATTTGCAGCACATATAAATTTTTATATAGATCATATGGATGTTAAGAGTGTCGTCCATAGTGAATATGTTCAGGAAAAATGTATTTAAATAATAACCCCCTAGTTTTAATAATCTAAATTTACTAGACCATGTTTTTAAACTTTATAAATCCCTTTAGAAGATTAAATAATATCTGAGAGCTTGGTATGTTCGGTTTTCTATATTTTCACTATGATATAATTTTTTTTAAAGTAACGGTAGATCCAAAATATTTTATAAATATAATTTTAAAATAAACTATCATCATTAAAATTTATATCAATGATATTATCTTTGGATCAACTTATAAAAATCTTTCATAATTTTTTTTAGATTTATGCATAGTTTTTTTTGAGATGAGAAGGATGGGTAAACTTAATTTCTTCCATGGAATCCATATAATCTATATATCATAAGGAATAACTTTAACTCAATATAATTATATAAAATATTTATTTAATTTTTTTTACAGTACATATAGTATAAGAACACCAATAGGTACCTAAAGTTCCCCATATAATTTTTGTTCAGTTGTTTTTGTTTGAAACTGATATTGATGATTATTGGAGGCAATTGATATATTTATTGAATCTTTGGATGATGTTTTTGAGATGATTTTATTTGTTATTAAGTTGTTTTAAAGTTTTTATGTGTCTATTTTAAGAGAATATATAATTATATCAGGAGATGAGTTTTATTAAATTCATTCTATATATGAGTCATCTATAGACTATGTCTAAGTCATTTCTATATATTTATATGTCATTATTTGATGTGTACATGTGATTTCATTCTCTATACAGGTGATTTTACTCAGTGTGTGAGTGATTTCATGTTTCTTATGAGTCATATGAAATCCAATTCATCTGTGTATGATTGATTCAATTATTGTGTTTATAACAACCGATATATTTAATACATTTAAATTAATGAATTTTAATATAAATATCCATATAATTCCATCCTAATAGATCGAGAGTCCTAGGGTATTTGAGAAATTATAAACATTAACCATTAACTTAAAATAAACTATGATATATTTATTTAAAAATCTATAAAGTACTCTTAGTTTCCTTTGAATTCATAATAATGCACAAGATAACTTGGGGACATACAAAAGAAAGGGGTGAGTTATAAGCCTAATTAAGTTAATTATTAAGCCTAGCATGATGATGAATTATAAATTTGATTCAGGAGTCATATCATGATAACATAAATTGGTAAGAATCATATATACTCATATATATTCATGTCATAAGAAAACAACGTCATAAAATCATGCTATAATAGGAATGTTAAAACAACATAAAATGTGACATTATAAGAATAATTCAAGGCTGACTTCATAGGATTCATAACATAGTGTTCTTAGGATAACTATCCATACACTATACATGGTATCTCATGAGATGAAAACATTACCCAATGCATTGGAGCACTATTATGGTACACCCTTCTTATTGTCTGACATTATGTGTGCTGCATCAATCATAAAACATAAGAAAATTTTTCATAATTTTAATACCATGAATAATTAATATGGTTTTCATACATGAAATTTACTAATAAATGAAGTATGGTTTAATCTAGGTGAAAAACTTTGAATGAAAATAGGTATGGATATTCATAACACAAAAGTTCAGCATGAAAAATTATGGGATGATTTTGACTTCATAATGGGTGTGAATATAAGTTTATGAAAGGGATAATGAGAGGGAAAGGTGGTATCTCATTATTTTAACATTATATTTTATGTAAAATATTGTTTATAATCACATGAAAACATGAGCAATATAAAATCAAAAGTCTTAAAACAAAGATAGTTCTTGAATGGAAAAGAGAATAGTGAAAATCCTTACCTTTAGAGGATCCTTCTTAATGATTAGGAGGATCTCATTAGGACTTTAGAAACTACTTTGGAAGGATTTAGAGAGGGGGAATATTAACTTCATGTTAAATGGGTTTTTAGTGGAGAGTAATGGGATAATGAGTGGATATTTATATTAATAGAGATTGGATTCTTTATTAATTCTTAAATATAGGTTTTTGACTCTAATAAATAAAACATTTAAAGCCATTTTCTCTTAAATGGTTTTAACCCATGGATTTTTAAGGGGAAGTGATTTTAATAATTTTTATGGTTTATGAGATTAACTTATATAAATAATATCATTAATGATGTGGAATTGAGCTAGATTCATAATAAATTGTTTTTAAAATCATAAAATAAACTTTATGTTTTGAAATGTTTTTTATAGGTCTTCAAAAATAATATTATTAAATTATGTTACCTTATTTTAGTGAAAACACTATTTTTGTCAATACAACAACTTATATAATTTACTACATCATTTTTAGGTCATTATGATCTCATAATACATATTATATATTTATACTGTATTTAATTTTTAAACAATAATTCGATTATCATAGAAAATTATGAAAAAATCATTGTTGGCTAAATTCAATGTGCTAAATTCAAAATTGACATTTATTTCTTAAAAATAATTATCTAAATATTATAATTTTATTTTTAAAATGAAATTCTTATTTAATATTGATATTTCTATTACATGATCAAATTACTAATATTTTGAAAAAAAAATTATGATATCATAAAATAATTTTATTATATAAAAATGATTAAATAATAACATTTATAAAATTTATATGAAAATAAAAAATTATTTAAAATTTATTGAATAATCATAAAAATTAATTTCAATAAAATTAAACATATATATTTTTATAAAAATATAATTTTAGTTTTTATGTATCAAAAATCCATTCTGTCATTTCCATCCTATATTTAATAGTATTTTATTTTATATATAAGGTTGATAATAAGGAAATTAGATTGAGTAAAACACTATTTCATTTAAAGGGGGATTTGACATACTATTAAGGTCTAGATACATAATCCTTTATTACATCAGCAACACCCTAAGGCTAAGGAGAGCAATAGTAATACATTATTAGGATGGTTTAGTGAACATAGTTTGGGTGGGGAACTATATAAGCTTGTACTTCTTCCATAAATGGTTTCACTTGAGTTTTAGTTATTCAATCATATATTCAACTTAGCCATGGTTGGATCCCAGTGATACCATCTCCCTTAAAATATTTGATAAATGAGCCTTATAAGGTATTATCCAGCTGGTTGAGGCCATCGTTTTTTAATTATATATCAATTATATTTTATTATAACCTTTAATATATAATAATAATATTTATCAATATATAATGGCTATATTACCAATGGTTAAGAATATTATTGGTCTCTATTCCCAACAGTCATATTATAGAAATATTTTATAATGGTCTAAAATATCAATAAAATATAGAGAATGAGTTTTATTTAACTACATTAATTACTAATGAATATATTCATTTAAAGGAAAATTTTATTTTAAAAAATTTCAGGTCATTAAATTCTCCCATATTCAAAATTTTCACCCTTGAAATTTCATTTCATACACTAAAACAGATGAGGGTACTTCTGTTTCATTGTTTCTTTTGGTTCCCATGTTTTCTCCTCAAACTTTTAGTTCATCTATAATACCTTGACCAGATGAGTTTTCTTGTTTCATATAACTGTGTCACTATTATCTAATAACTTCCCTTGTAGCTCCTCATAAGAACAATAATTATCCAATGGAACCACCTCTATATTTAGTATATGTGATGGGTCTAGTATATACATCCTTAATAGAGACACATGAAACATGTCATGTACTTGATATAAGTTAGATGGGAGTGCTAGTTGATAATACATGGATCTGATGTGATCAGAAATATCAAATGGGTTGATTTATTGATGACTATGTTTTTCCTTCTTCAAAAACCCCATGAATGTTTTCCATGGTGATATATGAAGAATCACATTATCTCTAAACTCAAAGACTAGTTATATTTGATGATTTTTTCATGTAGATTTTATACTAACTTTTCAAAGGTTTCATATGATGTTGAAAAATATTGAACCTATTTTTCACCTCTTGGTAAAGATCTGGTCCTATCAGCTTCCACTCTCCAACTTTATCCCAATATGTTAGAATCTAACACCACTTCTCATACAAAGCTTCATAAGGTGCCATTTGATTGCTAGAATGGAAAATGGTTCTACATGAGAACTCTAACATGGGAGATTATTGATCCTAACATCCTTGGAAATACATTGAATATTATCTCATCATAATCTCTAGATATTAAATGGTTCTCTCAGACTAACCATCCATATGAGGGTGATAAGAAGTGATTAAAAATAACTTTGTATCCAATGCTTGCTGAAGGATTCTCCAAAACCTTGAGGTAATCCTTGGATCTCAATAAAATACAAAAAAAATAGTGTAACTACATTTATTCTTAACACTTATCTTATGTTTATCTTAATGAGTTAGTTTATAGATAAGTCTTACTTGATAGAACTAAAATGTGCTGACTTAGTAAAGTGAGTGACTATCACCCAAATAGTGGTATGGCCTTTAGATGCCCTTGGGAGTCCCATAAAAAATCCATGGTTATGTTTTCCCATTTCTAGGATGGTATGGGTAATGGTTTCATCATACCCTTAGAATTATATCATTCATCCATGAATTTTTTGTAAAACCAAGAATATAGATATAGATTATATAATCTATATCTTCAATTTATCCCATCAAAAGTTTTGTTTCATATCTCTATATATCTTTGTGATCCTTCTATTAATAGAGAATTATGAGCTATTTGTATTATCCAGAATTTACCTATTATATTATAGTTTTTATAGGACACATATATGGGTTACAAACCTTATAACTTCATCTTTAATAAAGTTTAACTTCATAATATTTGATACCTTAATTTGTAACTATATATCATCATTATAAGCCTCCTTGATATTCTAAAAAATAGATGGTTGAGCAGTTATTTGAGTATAATAGGATGATGTTCCTTTTAAAATTAAAATGATTGTCCTTTAAATGTCTAAGAAGATTTGATCCATATGGATCCTTATCATGGATATGGTTATGGATCCTTTATACTCAGAGAATCTTCCACTTTATTCCCCTTTACAAGATTGTAATGGATTGAACAGTCATAATCCTTGATCAACTCTAACTATATTTATTGGTGAATATTAGGATCTTCTTATGTGAATATATACTTGAGACTCTTATTATCTGTATATGTGTCTCTATTCTCCATGAAGAGATAATTCTGCTAAATATTTTATATAAGGATTACTACAATCAACTCCACATCATGCATCGAGTAGTTCTTCTAATGGATATTTAATTGGCAAGAGGAAAAGTATGTCACTATATTATTTGGAATGAGTAAAAACCAAAATATTTTCTTATAGGAATCATTATATATCAAAAATAATTCCCCAATTGTGGGTATTGTGAGTATAAGTGCAGTGATTATCCCATTATTTAACTCTTTGAAGCTCTCCTCACATTCATTTGTCCAAAAAAACTTTACTCTTACAAGTTAGCTTGGTGATCTCTATAAGCTTGAACTTCTCTCACAAACTATTTCACTCAAGTTTCAATTATTGAATTTCATCATGATATTGGTCATGGGTGAATCCAAGTGATCCCATCTCCCTCAAAACCTCTAATAAATGAGCCTCATAAGTTGCAACCAAAATATTTGAGTTTATCACTTCTTCCTTTTGTATCAATAATATTTTATTATAACCCATAATATATATTAATAATAATGATCACTATATAAATAATATATTACGAAAAATGAAGAATCTGAATGATTCATTCCTTACTAAAATTTGAGGATTCTACTAACTAAAAAATCTACACTTATAGAATTATAAACTCTGATGAAATATACCAATCAGTTGATGCTTTCATTGATCTTAAATGATTATAACATCAAAAAACATTTTGATTCTTAATGAATGATAAAATAATTATATTTATTCAATGAATAATATATTAGATCATGAATTAAACTACATAAATATTGATTGAATCTAGAACTGAATCTATTGAGTATGATTTTCAAGAAATTAAATCTATAGATTTTTTGTGAATGTTTTCCTATTTAGAATTCCATATAATCACTTGCATCTGTTAATATTGTGATTTTATCTAAGTTTTTGTATAGTAATAGTCATGCTATTATGTTTTCATGAGTTGTATTGTAATGTGTTTTCCCTGATTCTATAGGTTGAAGTCGATGAGTTTTAGTATTTTGAGTGAAATGGAGTTATTGGGTATTTCTAGAATTCAAAAAATAATTTGTTTGTCTATTATTGCTAATATTCAAGCTAAATATTTTTCTAGAATATTTTTACTTCTAGAAATTTTAGGGAAGTTAAAATAATTTTATTTTAGTGATTTTTTTGTGACATGTAGTTAATTAAATTTGATAATATCTAGAGATCATGGTGTATGGTTTTAAGGCTAACCGAATAAGAAAATGAGTAGTATCATATTGTATGAATCTATGGATATAACTATTGAGATTAATGAGCTAGAAAATTAATTTATGAAATTAATTTAAATTTTATATTTTTTAGTTTTTAGTTTTTCTAAAAAACAAGGAGTATATGAGTGAGTCTTTGATATTTGAATAACTGAGTATTCATAAAGGAAAAATATAGATATATGAAGAAAGCATAGTGCCTAAAGTTTAGAAACCATCATCTATACATGTTTCAGATCAATAAATCATTGAATCAAATAAATGTTTGAGATTCAATAATTAGATTTAAATTATACTCTACATGTATTTAACATATTTTTCTTGATTACCTTGAAGTGTCATAGAGGAAGATCATATCTATTATTATTAAAGAAACTAAAGCTCAAAAGATATATTTATCATTTTTAATTTGAAAACTTTGTGTTATCATGTGAAACTATGCAGTCCAGTGCTACTCCATATCAACATAGGTTGATTATATTATTTTTAATGTAATATTTCACTCACTTGTGCTTATAGGTAAGAATCCATGATTGGTTCAAACAATTAATCATGGTAAGAAGTTTGTTTCCCTTGAAGGGAATGAACCTTGTAAAAATTATTTGGTTCATTTATCTTTATTCTTATATATGTATGAGTGAGGATGAGAATTTATATTTGAGTGGATCATATTTTAATAGGTCACAGAGGTTGATTTAATTTGGAAGAAATTATAGAAACCGGTATCCATTAATCAATCCCCCCGAGAGGAGAAACCTGATCCTAAACACTAGAATAACACATGAAAACTTGACCTTAATAAATCTAGAAAACTATTTGATCAAAAATTGTTTATAGTTTCAATCAAAAATATTACTATATTTAATTTATATTTGATCAAAAATATTTTTTAGGTATGATTATATGTCATATTGTAAAAAAATCTTAAGGAATATCATCTTAAATTAGTAAAATTTATTTTCTCCCGCATTAAAGGAACATTAGAGCTTAGATTTTTGTATTCAATCGAAACTAAATTTTTTCTTAAGATATATTCTGAAGATGATTTTGGAAGATATAAAATAGATCATAATAACACTTATAGAACGTTTCATTTCTTATGAGAGTCTTTAGTTTCATGGTCTAGAAATAAATGACACTCAATTTCACTCTCTACCACTAAATCCATATATTTGGTGGTAGGGAGTTATCGCACTCAGTTATTATGGATCTATCACAAAATCATAGATTTTGATCTTAGTATTACTAAAAGTCTAATTATTTTCAATTACACTAGTGTTATATCCATGTCTATAAATTTTTCACATCACACTCATACGAAACACATAGATATAGAAAACCACTTTCTTCGAAACCGCACACAAAAAGAAGATATTATTCTCTAATTTATCAAAAAATTAAAATCATCTTGTTGGTATTTTTATAAAAAAAATAAAATTCTGATATATTTGAATACATTAAACAGAATCTTGTTATGATCAATGTTAATTGTTCATAATATCTTCTTCTCATTTCAACTATCTTCTAACATTGAAAAACTCAACAAGAAAGTGGGAGGACATTCTTTATTTTAGATTCATACTAACTTTATATATAGGTACTTAACATAATTTTTTATTTCATTTAATGTAATTTACTCTAAACCTTTACCAAAATTTTCTCTAAAATAAGTTACATCGTTTAGATAAGTTTAATAAAAAAAATTATATAAGGTATATTTTACTTTGTAAAATATTTTCATAATAATCACTTAATTTTTTTCCTCAGTCTATTTCCCTTATAAATACATTATAAGAATATTTCATTCAAAATAGTGTATTGGGTATTAACAATCCTACACTATGATTTTTTAGAAAAATGAAGGATTTTCATTTTCTTGTTCTAATATAGAGCTTCAATAAATTCATTTTTTTACATATCTTTTTATTCTTTAATATGTATATTATTTTAACTAGTGTTTTTACTACTATGATATTCTTAATATATAATTGAAAAAATGTTATTTAGTTTTTCAAATAAAATTTTATCCCTAAAATATAAGAGATAATTTTTATAGTACTTCTAGAAACAAACTTCATCAGAAAAACATCACCCATATGGACCAGGAGATAACTTCTAAAAAAATCATTCTTCTAACTCTTACCATTTAGTAATTATTTGCATTATTACTTAACTTCATTTAACACTATGAATAGTATTCTAAGTTATTGTAAAATTTGATCCACCAAAAATACAGGAACTTTTATTATTTTACTTATTTTATCTAATAATATTATTTTTATTTAATAATTCATTGTCTTTATTTGTTTTGGATAGGGGAAGACTAAATAATGATAAAAAATTGGCAAATAATCCTCCCTAAAATTATTTAAATATAAATAAAGGTGTAATTTTTTTTCTTTTATTACTATAAATTGTTTTCACAAGCTATTAAAAATTTATCTTACTCATATATATATTCCTTTTATTTATTGGTCAAAATCACAAAGGGGAAATATTTAGAGATTAATTTTTATAATGATGTTTTTAAATGTATTTTAAATATTCATTTAAATGGTAGAGAAGTGTTTCAAGGATGGGTTTGATTCTTTAAGGATAAATTCTAAAAAATTGGAAATAATTTGAAGTAATGAAGTTTTTTAAATCATTTAGACATTTAGTATTTTATTAGAAACCATAAAATGTTTACAATGAGTTTTCTTTAAAAATTTCCATCACCTTAGTCTCTCATTCATGTTTTGTTCTCAAAAATGGTTAGATTATTGATTCAAAGACTCACTTATCCTTAATTTCAAAAATCAAAAAACACTCATACGGAAATCTGTTCTAGTTTTTATTTTTTTATTTTATTTTTTTATTATGTAGTCTCATTTTTTGGTTGATATATTTTACTAAATAGATAAAGTCAATAAATCTACCAGAACATGTTTATGAATTATTATTACATGTTGATTTGAACACATCATATGATGATGTTTAAAGATGTATCTACTATATGATTTTGAGCTACGTTCAATTTCATTACAACTGAACCAAAATAATTTAGAATCTTTCCATTTGAGTTTTTTTAATGGACTTTTATAAATATATCTTAGGTATCCAAGGATAATAAGTAGTTACCCTAATCAATATGATGATTTTCAATCATTTTTATGTTCTCAACAGTGGGTTTCCTGGAGTGCTTCTAATTTTATTTTCTTCAGATATATTTTTCTTAGAAAATCCATGTGTGAGGTTTTCTTTGTTAATGATCTAAGTGTATATTGTTATAATTATTTTTTATCTAATATTTTATATTTAATATCTCTAATTATGGAATTTAGTTTTTCTGATCTTTTATGATCAAGGGATTCCACAGTTGGGAAGATAAAGTTCGTCTGGTCAGGTTAATCAAGGGCTTTCAAGGCTTGGAAGAAAGAGTGTTTGGGGATAGGATGATGATACCTACAGAAGGTTTTATAGAATATAATGTTTCAATATTTAAAATAGGATACCTTAGTTTAGGTTACTAATCACTTGATTTATTGGACTAAAATATAATGGTTCCTTTATTGGAACTGTTTTAGTAATTGATATCCTTTAGGGGTATTTGAGTTATTGATCAATACTTTGGGAATTCCTTTTAACTTTTCATTATTTTTCACTACATTATATGATTAATTTACACCATTATTATTTCATATTTTTTATAGTAATATAAAAATTTATAGATTTATTTATACTGAATCCTAATTGATTAGTCTGATAACTTTTTTTTATTTTTCGGGTAGTATTTTAACTACTAATAGGTTTAATTTCTATTTTTTATACTGTTTACTCTTATATACTTTGATTTTATCAAAATATATTATTATTTTATGAACTTAAACATTTTGTAGGATAAATATTATTATTCTCTTATGAGACTACAATTCACCCCCCCCCCCCCATAGTGTTTATGTGCCTTATCATTTCACCTTTTTGGGACCAACAGTATCTTGAGTAGAAATGAAGATTTTCTAGAGGTATATTAATGATAATTTTTATAAATTTTGAATTCATAATAATTTTAAATTATATAAAGTCTCACAAATTCATATAATTTTTTTTGACTATATATATATTATTTTAATGTGTTTGAATAAAACTAAGAGTGTTATTCAATAGATTATCCAAAAGAGTTATATAGGATACCCAAAAGTTGTTTGGGTATGATTTCCCAAGTTGTTAAATATGATGTAACATAATATTTAATATTCCTAAAGTCTAAAAGGTTTTATAAAAAGTAGGAAATTAAAAGATATATATGTGCTAAAGTTATCTCACAGCCTGTGATATGGCCATATAATTATATGTGATATAGTGAATTTTTTATATGATATAGGTATATATATTGGAGTGATATAAAATAGTAACATGTGATATAGGATATTTCATGCCAAAAAATATCATTTATTCCATATAAGATACAATATTTTTGTTATAAACATCATCGTATATTGTTTAATGGAGTTTTAATGCATCTTAAAGAATGTTTAATTTTTAAACATCCATGATTGGTTTTGGTATGAGTAATACAATGTGAATTACCAAATTTTTAATAATTAGGGTTTCTATTAAATATTTATGCCTTTACTTGATCCTTGAAATATCCAAGGGTTCTTATATAACATGCATCAAACTAAAAAAAGTTTTGATTCGGGTATCATTGAATTCTCCTAAGGTCATAAGTATCTTCTTCTCTTTCTCCTTTAATCTAATATAATAACATATCATGGTGTTTTGAGAGATCCATATAAAATAGTTTGAATATTCACATGATTTTTTTATATTTATGTAAATTAGATTTATTTGGATGATTTTTAGAGATATAAATGCATCTATTAAAGGATAAGGATCGACCAGAAATGGTGCACACTTAATTTTTTTAAATATTCTTCTGAACCACTCATGGGTAATCTTGTGGATAAATTTTTCTTGTTAAATCCATTATGTGTAGATATTTTTCATTTTACTTCAAAATATAACAAGGAAAATAATGATGAAATTTATTTTAGCATATTTCTTTTGTAAAACATACAAAGGTCACATATTTTATACTCATTGAGGTTTTAAAATTACTCAAGGTATAGTCCTTAAATTAAGATATTAGAGATAAAACTCTTGGTTCACTTGAGTGACATCCACATTTTAATGTACCACCCTTATCATCCTATATTGACACCCATTTTGGTCTAAAACACAGCCTAAAATGCATTCCAAATTTTAATATACTAGAAATAAGTTCAAAGGGAAACAAACTTAAACGTTTGTAAATTATTTTTTCCAATTTAAAATAAAACCAATAATGGAATTCAATTAAGAATCCTATATGAAAAATAAAAACGTTGGACTAATAACACCTATAACTAAACACTTTTTAAATAATATACATCCAAATAAACAATCAACTAATAAACATACTGAAAAAAAATAATATTAAGTATAACCATAACTATAAACATTAACAAAAATATGAATTAAGTGTAAATAATTTATATAAAATATCAATAAAACAAAAAAAATGAGCAATAAAAATATATTTAAGGATAAAAAGGTTGAATACATAAGACTACAAAAAATCATAAACAAAATAAACCAAAACCACCCATATTTTTAATTCCCTATGTATTTTTGAGTCATTACATTTTCGAGGATTTTGAAATTTCTATCTGGTGGATGATTCATTTTGAGAATTAGGAATTGAAATAAATTTTATAGATTTTTAATGTCTCATAGTAGTTTTTTTATGTTTTTTAAGGTTTTTTGGGAACCCTAGGGGTTAAGGTGAGCATCATAGTGGAGCTAGAGTGGTTGTTCTATAGCATGGAGCTGCTACATGCCATTCATGATGTGAGTTTTTTGGGTCAAAGGATTACTGGTCTCTTACCCAAGGGGTTCATGGTGTCAACCATTAATTCACATCATGAAATAATTGGGTTCCCTTTCTAAAAAAGGAGCTCTTCCCCCTTTGGTTCTTAATAGAGGAGTGCACATGGGAGGGGCCAAATAGTCAAACTTTCCCTTTCCTTTGATACCTAGTAATAGGTTATGGTTTCTTATGGTGGATTTAGATTTGTTTATCCTCTCTTATACCTTCATTATTGGTTTCCTTTTTCACTATTTATTTTTTATTAGTTTTTTTAGGTTTTAATGTTGATTCCATTGGATCATGGTGGAATATGCCAATGTTTATATGGATTTCATGCATAGTGTATAGAGGAGGACCATAAACGATGTTTTCATGCAGTTGGGATTGTTTTAGGAAATTTTATTCATCATATGAAGTTTCCTAGTGTTTTTAGTTGAATCTAGTGAATTGTTTTATAATAAAAGTGATATTAATTATTTATTTTTTGCTGGAATATCTTCAGGTTCATGTTAGGAGTATATTTCACCCTTTTTCATGCGGTTTTGGTGAGTGGTTGATACTTGGTGAGTTTTTAGAAATTTATTCCTATTTAAATTAAATTATTTAATTAACTATAAATTTTTATCTTAAATTTTTCGGTGTATCTTAACATGATAATAGTGCTCAAGAGCATGGGATGGAATTGGTTGGATTGGAAAAGGCTAGACAAATCTTAGAAAGGAGTTAAATCCATGTTCCAAGTAGGTGGACTTAATAATATAATTTCATATGTGTATCTATGCATGGGTGTGCATGCCTAAATATTTGTATGGATTCATGAATGTGGTTTAGGGATTGTGGGTTCCCTAGGTAAGTAGAATAAGAGAGGGTTCAGCCTACTATGCCTTGCATAAGTACTCTTTATCACTTGGATGAATCAGGATCACCCGATGAAAATGTTTACAGGGGTGAAAACTTAGGTTGAGTTGGAGAGAGACCTTCAGGACATCATGGGATATGATATTGGATATGTAATAGCCAAGGTTAGGTACATATGACTAGTGATTAGGCATGAGAGGCATGGGGTGTAATGAAGATTGGAGAGAAAAACATATGTATTACAAGTGATGATGAAATGCCTCTTAAGGTTGTAGGAAATTCTTGGTGTGTGCTTGAAGTAAGAGGAGTCCTTTGGGAATTTTTATTAGGAATATAAATGATTTTTGGTTGTTAATTATACCAAAATTATTGAGGATAGGGTCAGGTAGAGCATAATGTCTTAGGTTAGTCTCTAGGTAGTGGTTCTAATAGTAAAGGGTGGTTTTGGTGAGTTTAAATCAGACTATGGGGTTTAGTTCGGGACGAGACTTTAGGAAATGACATCACCATAAGTGATGGGCTTGAAAAAATATAGATGAGAGGTGACTATAATAGTTATAGAGGACCTAGTGGATTTCATTATGGGTGATATGGGATGGGTTCATGATGAGGGACTATGTCTCAAGAAACTAGCACCATGTGATTAGCCGCTGATCTATGTGACGGGTTGTGGCCCTGTATACTTTTCATGTACATATTGGAAATTTACTAAGATTCTTGGGTTAGTTTTATTTATGGACCTCTCTAGAGTCTTTATGGATGTTTTAGTGTTCTTGTATATCCCCAAATCTATTGGGGATAGGTTGGTGTGATATGACCTCCCCATAGTCTATGGGGATGTGTCGTTGTGATGATTGTCCCCTATTCCTTTAGGTATTGGGTTAAAGACCTTTCCAGACATGGATTGGGATAGTGTGTATGAATTGGAACTTAACATAAGAAATATTGGGATGAAAAACACCTGAGCGGATGGTTTGTAGTGTGATATCATATGAGACTGATGAACCTACCTCCCACAAGTGATAAGGTATGGGTTAATGATTATAGTTGTATGGAAATTCCCAATGTCTGTGGGCATTGGGTAATGGTTTGGATTCCACCCTTCCTTGAGTATTTGGGTAAAGGTTGGGAATCAGTTACAATAGCATGATTTAATGTAATGAGTGGATTCCATAATGGCACTAAAGTAGGTATGGTTAGGTTCGGGTATCCTAGTTACCACCCGATGGACTGACGGAGTGTGTATCTCTATGGGTTTTATGGTAGCATGGTTAGCACATGAAGATCAGTGAGAATGTTTATTTATTTATTTTATTTCCTTATCTAGACACATGTATATTATATTATATATTCAGAATTTTTTTGAGACCCTATTGAGTTACATGCTCACACCCTGTATGGAAATCTCGATGCATGTCCAAACCATATGTCTTTATTTCATATCAAATCATGGGATGTGCAGTGGATAAATTTGGTATAGATTGAAGGTATTTAGAGACTGGTTGTGTGAATACTAATATGGAAATATGTCTAGTGTGTGTGCATTATATTTTTAGTTTATTATATTTGGGTTCATCCCATTGGGTGACCAATTTTATGTTTGATATAACAACAATATATATGTGATTTAATGTTTATTTATTATACATAATCTAATTTGGATGTTGCCTGAATATTTATTATTAATAATTATTGTGATATCGATGGAATAATATACCAAATGTATGTTACAGGACCTCACTATTAGTTGAATGCCTTTTGTGTATGGGGAGGTGCACTTGAGGCCAAGTGGCTACCTCATGCCGGAAACCTTCGGGTTAGCCCAAAGTTAGGGTTTCACAAGGTAGTGTCATATACTTTTTTTTGTTTAATGATTCATGTAGATAGTAGATAGTTGGTCTAAGAACGTGTCAAATATTATGATGTATATTTGAATAGCACGTCGATAATAACTTTTCTTGTAGGAATTACAAGTTAGTCGGGGCATGGGATTATTATTCTTGGTTTTTAGTGTTAAAGTTATAGGATTTCACCTTGGTTGATGCACATGGAGTTTATGGAGCTATGATTTATGGGTTTTTTTGGATCTTGTCCCTTTAGAAATAGTTTTCGTTCATGCATAATTATTTTCACTTAGGTTTCACATGACATACATTCTATTTCTTATGGATATTTTCTAAAAGAGGTTTCTTTTTTAAAATTGTCAACAAAAACATATATGGTTTTTTCCTATATAACTTGTTGGTGGAACTCTACTTATATAGGAAGAAGTGTATTTCCCTCTGATGCAAATTCCAGTGGATCTTATAGTGAGGTAGTTTTTAGAGATGGGAATGGAATCCATTTATTAAATTATGTATAGAGTCTCATCATGGGTTGGTATGGGAATTTTATTCCCCGTTAATGATTCAATGAAGGTATGGTATGCCTGAGAGGTGTTCTAAGGATGAAAATAAGTTTCCCCAAAAAATGGATTCTTATAAGTTGTACAGATGTTTATTTGGTTTTTAAAAGTGTTAATAATAAACTATATGGTATTTTCATTATATAAATTATTGTAGCGGGGCATTGTAGCAATGGTATCATTCATCCTGATTGGGCTTTCGGGCCACTGGACCTTTGTTCTATCGAATGGGTGGTGATGTAGGCATGACGTGTAGGTGGTGATACAGTTTTGATGCATGAAGATCCTTCAGGTTATCCAGTGGTGGGCCTATAGTCCATGTAATGTTCTTTATTCCCACTGGGCCTTCGGGCCAAAAAACGTGTAATGTAATAAAAAGTGGATGGTTAGGTGGTTTATACCTTAGGGGTGTTATGACCTGCCTTTTAGGGTTGTGTGTGTGTGGTTTGTGTATTTTTGAATGTTATTGTACCCCCAAGCACCTAATATAATTTAATAAACTATATAGTGTTTTCCAATATAGATTCTTAGTAGAATTTTACTTAAATAAAATGGATAGCATAGAAAAAGGATTTAAAATACTATAACGACTAGATATTTTATGAAATTATTTTTTTCAAGAAAATTTAATTTCATTGATAGCATGTGTTACATGCAACATCAAGTTTAAAAAAATTATGGTACACTATTAAATTATTATTATTTAATTTAATAGTTATCTTCTATCCATTATATCATTGGGTATTAATAGGACTAATTAATTTATAAAAAATGTAAGGTCTACACATTTATACAATAAATTCATTGGTTATAATTTATTATAAATGAAAATAAAAAACATTTAAATGTAAAAAATATATTTTTTAAACTTTTTTATACACAAAATGTGTATTTATATTAATAAATTAAATTCATCACTATTAGTGAATGATTTTAATAAGGTTTTTATATTATATATTCAATAAAAAAATTATACTTCATATCATATTTTTTATAGACATGGAATAAGAATAAATTCAATTTTATGCTTTAAAATATATTTTTTCTAAAAATTGGTTTCGTCGCATTTTTCAAACTTATTTTTAAATTTTCCCAATTTCAAAAAATTTATTTTACATAATGGAATTTATTTTTTAAATCAAAATCTCAAAATTATTTTAAAGTGAATTTTTGATAATCTTTTGAAAAGATTTATTTTTCAATGAATAGTGACAAATATTGTTTTTATTCATATTTTCTATTTGATTAAGGAAATAAAAAAGTTATTTTTTATTACAAAATGGTTTTAAAAGTATCATTATTTCAATTATATTATTATTAATCCAAATTATATAATTTTAATCATTTTTATTTTGAATTTTGATATAAAAAATTAATAATTAAGGAAACCTTTTATTTTTAAAACTGCTTTTTCATCGCAATTGCAAGTTTAATTTTAAATTATATTATTCCAATAATGTGAATTTAATTTGATAAAATGGATTAAATATTTGGAATTTCCATAATTAATATTAGGTAATAATTTCAACTTAATTTTTTTTTATAATTTATAGTAAAAATAGTAAAATAGTTGTTACCATGGTTAAGGTTAAAACAGGTTTACTCGGGGTTAAACTAAAGTGATATGGATTAAAATGACCTAAAACCTATATAATTTATATTGTATGTATGTATTTCAACCTTATATATTCTAACATTCAGTAATGGTCCATATTGGATCCTTTTTTCTAATAAATTTACTTGAAATTATTGTACAACTTTGAATAATTTCAAGTGTGTCACTCATCTCAATTATAAAATGGTGCCCCCTTGCTTCTCCTCTTCACACTTTAAGAGAATTTTAGTTTGTCCAATCCTTGAACAAATCCATTACTTAAACCCCTTACCAAAACCTTGAGTCCCTTTTTTGATCAAAATACCATCCTAGAAAGTCTTTAGGTATAAAACTAAATAGGTTGTCCAAAGAATAGAAGGTATGAACATATACAAAATAAGTTGGAACTATGGTAAAGGATTTTCATCTCACTCTTATTTATGTGATACACATGCCATATTCACTAATTTTTTCTTTTATGTGTTGTATATATTCAAATGAATTTATTTTATGATGTTTATTATAAAAATTATAAGGATTTACATATCTATGTAAGTTTATTTCCTTTATGGGGCTTATGATTCAAAAATTACCAAAGTGGTAAGGGTTTTTTTAATAATCTCATTTTTTATCTAGATTGTTTACGACTATGCTTCCAATGATGAAATTTCATGATCTACCTCTCAATAATCTCATGAATTTTCTTCTCCTCTATTTATTTCTAGAAATTACATGTTTTCCTTCAATTTTCCTTTCTTTATGTACTTAAGAGTCCAAAGGAATTTTTTTAATGAAAACTGACTTTATCTCTCTATTTGGTCAAAAATAATTTCTTTTTCATTCCCATTTTTTCTTAAAATGTTTTAAATAATTTTTTACTATTCTCTAATGATTTTTTAAAGTTATTTTTACCCATATTTAACTTTTTAAAAAATGTTTTAAAAGTAATATTTTTATAATTTTTCGAATGAGGTTCTTTTTACTTTTTATTGAAAATGTGAAAGGAATCTTTGTTTTAACATACACTACATGAATTTAATTTTCTACCATCATGAACACTCAATTATTTGAAGATTACTTTACATGTTACCAAGTTTCTTTTCAAAGAAAATTTTTTCTTTAATATTTAGTAAAATATTATATTTTAAATAAGTGATTTAAAATTGAAAAGGTTATTTTCCTCAAGAAGTGCTCCAGGTAATCTTATAAAATCATTTTCTATATAAAATGACATACTTTTATGTTTTCTATCCTTCACTAGAGATATGATCTAATGATATCATTCTTATTATTTCTTAGTATAGTTTATTATTATGATGAAAAGATTTTTATGAACCCATTCCTTTTCCATGGGTTATGCTATGATGAATTTGTGAAATGATAATGCAACCCATTTCTCTTCCATGGGTTATATCCGAATGAAATTTTTATGAAACCTATTTATTTTCATGTGTTATGATATTATGAATGTTTTATGATCTTTTGGTACACGTCTATATTATTTTCATTATGTGATGGGTGGTCCCTTAATTATATATCTCTCCAATGCATTGAGTAAATATGGATATCTAATGAGAGAAATAGGATTGGAATGGGGAGTGAACCCAATTCAGTAAGGGACTCTATCAACTATAATATTCTTGGAAGTAAACCATACCTAATATTATGGTTTAGTTATTGAACCCATTCTACTATGATAGTCTCAGAAATGATCTTTTACTACTAAGGAAACGACTTTCTATACTCATGTATGCCACAAATTTAATTCTATTCCAATATTATGAACTCCTAGTTCATGTTATTTGATTCCTTTAGGATTCATGTCTTATGAACTTCCATGATTTATTCCTTAACTCAATATTATGATATCTGATATGCATAGTATAGTTTTAAAATGTTTTTTTTATGTGATCATACCCTTATGTCCATGTTTTTTCAAGTGATTAATGATATCACCCTTTGTACCCTTAATAAGAACCTAATTTCACCCTTTATTATGTTTACTTTCCCCAATTTATAAATAATGTTACTAAGTATGATATGTCTAAGATAGGTATTAGTTATGAAAAACTTAGTGGGAGATTTTGTAGTTCACTTATGAATTGGATATATATGTATCCATGTTTTTAAAGGCACTAGACCAATATGAATATAGAATGGATAGTTATGTTATTTATTGAATATTCAGCTATGAATATGTGATATCTATATATGAAATGTATAGTTTTATATAGTTGGTATCAAAAAAAGGAAGGAATATTATCCTTGGGAACTATCATGTGTGAATGTTGGGTGAAGCATGGATCTCTACCAAAGGGCTTCATAGAGAAAAGGATGACACTAGGGATGGTGGTAAGAGTTACACCTAGGAGGTGTAACTTCCTATGGAGTGCTCTGATAGGTATAAATTATATCCCATTGTTAATAATTCTATACCATTATAGTTGTAGTTATATAAATTTTTAGTCACCTTTATAAACTTGGATGTGAAAAGCTTTAGTAATAACTCTAGGGATAATTATAAGTATAGGATAACATCATAAATTTTTTGTAATATTTATGGATGTCTTAGGTTAAAACTAAGGTGTCACATATTTAAAATAAGGTGACTTGCTTTAGGCATCTTATAAATTATTTTTCACGGTTATTTGTTTTCAAACTATGATTATTATTACTCTCACAATTATTTTTGGTTTTAGTCGATGGATGGAACATGAAGGAATCATGTTAATTCTAAATTCGATGGAAAATGAAATGATTATCCTCAAAATAAAACAAATGTTGTGGGATCTGTAATGTAAAATATCATTTCTATTCTCATATAACTTTCGCAATATAGGAATCATTCTAAACTTCCAAATGAGCAAAAAAGGGAAAAAAGTTTTGTTGAGTCCTTCATGAGTCAACGAACACCTTATTTTAGTGGTTCCACTAATCCACTAGTTTCATATAAATTTATCAATAACATTAAAAATATATTTTTCATTCTCCAATGTTTAGAGTATAAAAAAATTATTTTGGATGTTTATCATTTGTAATGAAAATCATATCGATGGTGGAATATTTTCATGAGTATGAGGTAATAGGAATAAAGTGACTCCATGGAGTGGGATGGGTTTAAGAGATTATTTTTTTAATAATTACTTTCATCATATTCTTCGTATGAAAATTGCTAATGAATTACAAGATCTAAAACTGAATGATGAATAATCCATTGGTATCTATGAGGAAACTTTTACAAGGATTGTGAGGTACGCTTTTGGTATTATCATCTAACCTAAAAGTAATGTTGATCAATTATTTAGTGTCTTAAAACCAAGTCATAAAAGGGTGTTATCCATAAGGTACTTTATTATATATGAATAAATCATCTGATTTGTTATCAAGGTGGAAATGGATATTTGATCTTCCCAAAAATCTTACGGTTTTGATAAGAAAATAAATAATAAATTCAATGAAAAATCTAAAAACCATGGAGATAAGAAGATGATCCTTCTTATATTCCCAAAGTGTAGAAGAAAACATGGAGTAAATTGTATTAATGTGATTGGTAAATGTTTTAAGTATGTAAAAGAATGTCATCAGGCAATCAAATGCCAAAGTGGTGGGAATAAGTTAGCCAATGACTTGAATAGAGAGAAAGCTCTACAGAATGCACCACCCACACTTCAGTGTTTTAGATGCATCGATTATGGGAGTTATGCTAACCAGAGTTCAAATATAGAGTTTAATAATTATGATTTACATCAATAACATCTTAATCCGATATAAAAATATAAATATCATGTGATGAATATTTTTTACGGGGGGTGTGATGACGACATGGTTAAAGGTAAACATACTATCAACTCTATAATTGATAATGTCTTATTTGACTTTGTATATTCCCACTATTTTATATTTAAATAATTTTATAAGGGTATCAAAATTCCACAACAATAATTAGATATTTAATTAGTAGTGAAAACCCATAATGTTGTGATGATCACATCTCAAGTCTATGATTCTTATCATGTTTAATTTTGTGGGAATTGGATTCCAAAAAATCTTATTATTCTACATCTAGTTGAATTTTATGTTATATTACAAAGGGATTGTATTTATTTATATAAATACCACATCAATTTCTGATGAAGGTAATTAATGTTTGGTATTCAAAACCAACCTATGATTTTCTATTAGTGTAACAATAATTATAAACTTCCAATAGAAATTGCATCCATTTTATGGGTCTTGGTTTCTATTAAAAATGGGTGTTTATCTCAGATGGATGGGTAAGAACACAACATCAAAGATATAACTTTTTTGTGTGAGTTTATTAATATTTTTTCAAAATAGTTCCCTAGTCTTTCACCAAATCATAAAGTGATGTTTTCGATTGAACTCATTCCATGTGCCATGCCTATTTCAAAGAATCCATATATAATGGCCCTAATTGAGTTGCAATAATTAAATAAAAAAATAAAATAGAATATTAACAAGTATTTATTTATAAAAGTGTCTAACCTTGGGGTAGAACTATTCTTTTTTTTAATAAGAAAGGTAGATCATTGTGACACTACATTGATTATCAAGAACCAAACAAGATCACAATCAAGAAAAAGTACCCTATTCCTTCTATTGATGAATGGTTTTATCAATTTTGTGGAGCTCAATACATTTCCATGATTTATTTTTATCCTATATATAATCAATTAAGGGTCAATAGTGATGATATTCCCAAGAAAACATTCTATACAAGCTATATATTCTATGAATATATAGTGATTCTATTTGGTCTTACTAATACCCTAACTATAATCATGGATTTAATGAATATAGTCTTTATAGATTACAATGATCATTTTGTGGTAGTATTTATAGACAACATTATTATATATTCAAAGACCAAGGAAGATAATTAAGATCATTTGAAAATTGTTCTGAATACCCTAAAAAAGGAGAAGTTGTATGAAAAAATTACCAATTGTGTGCTTTTGCTACAAAAGGTTTCATTTTTAGGTCATATAATCTCGATAAAGGGTATATCTATAGATCCATCAAAGACCAAAGTTATTTAATATTGGCCCAGACCAACCACATTGACTAATATTTGAATTTTTATTGGTTTGGTTAGATGTTATCAATGTTTTGTGTATAATTTATCATGGATGTCTAATCCACTCAAAAATTTAAATTAGAAGAGATCCAAGTTCCTTTGGAAAAATAAATTTGAAGAAAATTTCAAGGAATTGGAGATAACGTTAGTCATCGCACATGTTCTTACATTACCCTTATATGGTAAAGGGTTTATAATCAATAGTGATGCATCAAACAAGAAAAAAGGATGTTTTTTCATGTATAATTACATGGTTATATCTTCTGCCTCATGAAAATTTAATTTTCATGAGAAAAATTACCCAACACATGATTTGGAGTTTTCTATGGTAATTTTTACATTAAAGATATAGAGGTATTATCTTTGTGGATAAAGAACTAATATATATATATATATCAATCATAAAATATTAATTTATATATTCACTCAAAAATATTTTAATATACTCTAGAGAAGATGGTTGGAACTGATTAAAGATTATGACTACTCAATAAATTACCACCCTGGGAAGGGAAACAAGGTGGTATATGCTCTAAGTGAAAAGGATCATGCTAGATTATCTATGATGAGGGTCAAAAAATATAAAATATTTATATACTTGAGAAAATATTAATAAATAAATCTTGAAGTAAGGGGAGAAATATTATCTTTTACAAATTAGTGTTCAACCATCTATCTAGGTGAGAATTAAAGGGGTGTGGAAGGAAGATGTGGAACTGCAGAAGACGGTGAGAAATGTTACAAATTTTAACCTTTATTATGATGGAATGATAAGTTTTAGGAACCAATCATATGCTCTGTCAATACCATATTTAAATAATGAGTTGTTGGAGGATGATTATAGTTATTCATTCTTTATTCGTCCTAGAAGTGTGAAGATGTATATAGATTTGAAATATTGTATTTGGTGGGACAACGGGAATAGATATATTATATAATATGTTTCTTGGTACTTGGTATGTTAAAAACTTAAGTCTAAGAGATATATGTATAATGGTATGTTACATCCATTACTCTGATTAGAATGAAAATGGTAAAACATCATCATAGACTTTTTTTAGACTCCCCAAAACATTTAAGGAACATAATGCTATTTAGGATGTAGTCGATCATCTTATGAAGTAAGCACAATTAATTTTCATTATATAATACTTATATATTTTTCATATTTCTATAATATACATTAAGGAAGTTTTAAGGTTTCATATAGTACAACACTATTTTGTATATTATCCAGATCTAAGGTTTACCATAAAGTTATGGAGAAGTCTTCAACAATATCTTAATACATAGTTGAGTTTCAACACACCTTATGATTTTCAAATGGATTGTTATTCTGATATAATAATTAAAACCCTAGAGTATATGTTGAGATATAATTTTATGTATTTCAAATTTGGTTGATAACAACACCTTCCTCTAGTTAGGTTTTCTTACAATAATAGCTTTCACTCGAGCATTCAGATGGCTCCTTATGAATCCCTATATGGAAATAGTTATAGAACTCTAACATGATGGGATGAATTTGGAGAAATAAAAATATTTTTAGATAACATATTTGAGGAATGGAACATAAATTAAGAATCATTCATCAACACATCTAGGTATCCCATAGTCAACAGAAATGTTATGTTGATAATCATCGATTGGATTTCGAGTTTAAAGTTAGTGAGAAGGTTTTTTAGTGAATATCTCCATGGAAGAAGGTTATTAGATTACAAAAGAAGATAATTTTTATCCCTAGGTATATTTTACCTTTTGATATTATTTATAGAGTATAGATAGTATCTTATCACTTGGTACATTTGCCAAACATCTCTTAAATATATGATGTGTTATATGTATCTCTCCTGAGGAAGTACATACCGAAACATATAAATATACTAAACTTATAGGTCATACCAGAGGAGTAATATATATCTTATAAATAAAAAATTTTGGAGAGTCTATATCATATATATAAAGTGATATGAAATAAGATTGCTCACCTCGTCAAAGTTTTGTGGTGAAACCACCAATTTGTGGATACGACATGCAAACTTGAGGATATGATGAGGTAGAAATGTCATAAATTATTTCTATTAGAGTAATGGAATTTTGTGGAAGAAATTATTTCAAATTGGGGTAGAATTTAACACCCCTATATTTTATAAAATATTTTTTTAAAATAATTTTATTTTCTTTGATAGATTGTGTTATACGCAACACTGAGTTCAAACAAATTTTGGTATACTATTAAAATATTATTATTTAATGTGATAATTATCATCTGGCTATTAGATTGAAGGGTATACATAGTACTAAATATATTATGAAAAAGTTATTTTTTATACATATATAAAATAAATTCATTGGTTATCAATTGATTATAAATGAAATAAAAATCATTTGAAAGTAAAAGAAATAATTTTTGAATAGTTTTTATATATGTAATGTGTTTTTACATTAATAAGTTAAATAAGTCACTATTTTTGAATGATTTTAATGAAATTAATAAATTATATATTCAATAAAAAATTTTATCATTCATATAATATATTTTATATTCATGGAATAAGAATAAATCTAGTTGTATGCTAAAAAATTTATTTTTTTTCTAAAAAGTAGTTTCATTGTGTTTTGCGCACTTATCTTTACTTTTTTATATTTTTAAAAAAATATGTGAAAAAATTACTTCATTTTTGAAATAAACATGTAAAATTTATCTTATAGAGATTTTTTGAGAATTCTATAAAAATATTAATTTTTCAATGAATAGTGAAAAATACTATTTGTTTTTTAAGTTATAGTTGTATTTAAATAATTTACAAAGTTTTATTTTTTTAATGGTTTTAAAAGTAAAATTAGTTAAATTATATTATTATTAATACAATTTAGGTTACTTGAATCAATTTTATGTTTAATTTTGATATAAAAAACTTTTTATACTTAAGAAAACTTTTTCTTTGATAAACCGATTTTTCATCGCGATTGTGGGATTAATTTTAAATTATATTCTTACACTTATGGGAATTGGATTTGATAAAATTTATTCCGTATTTGGAATATAATAATTAATATTAGTTAATAAGTTCAACTTAATGTTTTTCATAATGAATATTAAAAACTATAAAAAAAATATGTTACTACAGTTAAGGTTAAAATAGGTTTACCAAGGCATTAAAATAAAGAGACAAGGGTTAAAATGACCAAAACAATTGTCTAATTTCTATTTTCTAGCCATATTTTAAAAATATATCATCTAAAGTTTTGTAATTGCACATTTTGGGTCCTTGTGTCCATGAAATTGACTTAACATTATTATAAATCTTTGAAAAATTAAAATCATGTCACTCACCTAAATTATAAAAGGTCACCCCATCTCCTCTCCTATTCACATTTAAAGAGCTTTTTGCTTTATCTGTGCCCTACCCAAATTCATTCCTTACATCCCTCCCCATAAACTAGAGTTATTGTTTTATCATAAACCCATATTAGTATGTCTTAATTATAAAACTAAAAAGGTTTTATGAATAAAATGAGGTTTGAACATGTATAAAGGAAGTCAGAACAGAGGAGAGGAATTTTTATCTCAGTTTTATTTATTTTAGACACATTCTATATTAACCACTTATTTATTTTATGTGATGAACGTACTACCAATTAATTTCTTTTATGATGATTCTTATGAAAATTATGAGGATTTACATATCCATATAAGTTTCTTGACTTTATGGGGATTATGCTTTAAAATTTACCAAAGTTATAAGGGTTTTATGTTAAATCCTGATTTTTTATCATGAATTTTTATGATTATGATCCTAAT
Organism: Viscum album; assembly: GCA_963277665.1. Classification (NCBI taxonomy): domain Eukaryota; kingdom Viridiplantae; phylum Streptophyta; class Magnoliopsida; order Santalales; family Viscaceae; genus Viscum; species Viscum album. The sequence continues at coordinate 463,371,959 of OY728135.1, forward strand.
GATAAAATATCATGATCTTCCTATCAATAATCTCATTAATTTTCTTCTCCTATAATTATTTCAATAAATTACATGTTTCCCTTTCATTTTTATCTCTTTATGTACTTAAGAGTATAAAGGTATGTTTTTAATAAAACTGAATTTATGTCTCACTTTAGTCAGAAATACTTTCTCATCCATATCCATGTTTTCTAAAAATATTTTAAAGAATGTCTTTCTATTCTTGATTTATTATTTAAATTCATTTTACCCGTATTCTAATTTTTACAAAATGGTTTAAAAGAAATATTCTTGTCTTTTTTCAAATGAGGTACTTTTGAATTTTTACTAGAAATGTGAAATGGGTCTTTGTTTTGACATAAACGAAATGAATGTAATTTTTTAATCTCCTAACCACTCAATTCATTGAACCTTTCTTTAAAAGTTTCCAAGGTTATTTTTGAATAAAATTTGTTATTTAATGTTTGCGAAATTTTTAAATTTTAAATAAGTGATTTCAATGTGAAAAACGTATTTTCCAGAAGAAGTGTTCCAAGTGATATTTTAAAATAATTTTCTATCTAAGATGAAATCCTTTGATTTATCCTAACCTTTAATAGGGATATTATCTAATTATACCATCCTTATTCATTCTTTGGATGGTTTATGATTATGATGACAATATATTTATGAAACTTGTTCCTTTTCCATGGGTTATACTATGATGAATTGATGAAATGATTACAAAACCAATTTATTTTCCATGGGTTATGTCTTAATGAAATGTTTATAAAACTCATTTATTTTCACATGTTATGATTTTATGAATGTTTCTATGATATTATGGAACACATTTGTATGATTTTAATTATATGAAGGGAGGTCTTGGAATTATATAACCCGTTATTAAATTGGGTATATATCATGAGATTTGAGGTACTGAAATTGGGAGTGAATCTGGTACAGTAAGGGAATCTATTTACTATGATAGTCTTTGTATTGAACCTAGACTACTATGATGGTTTGGGGATTGAACCCATTACACAATGATCATCTTGGAAATAATCCTTGACTAATAAGGAAATAATTTTATGTGATCATGTGTATGCTAAAAATTTAAGTCTTATTCTAATGGTATGCTCTCATGGATCATGTTATTTGATTCCTTTGTGATTCATATCTTATAAACTACTAATATTTATTCCTTGAATCAATATTATGATCTACGATACACAGGGTATAGTTTTCAAATGTTATTCTCATGTTATTATACCCTTATACTCATGATATGTTTAAGTGATTGGTGATATCTCTATTATTTACCCTTATTGAGCATATGATCTCACCCTTTATCATGTTTTCTTTCAATATATTATGAATAATGTTATTAATTATGATATTTCTAGTTATGAATAACTTAGTGGGAGATAATATTATTCACTTATGAACTAGTTGTTTATGTATCCAAGTTTCTGAATACTCTAAACCTATAAAATTTTAGAATGAATAATTATGTTATGTAGTTAATATTCAGAAATTAAGATGTGATATGAATGTATGAAAATTATGGGTCTCTATAAATACCCTACGCTTTCATGATGATAAGAACTTGGAGAAATTATGGTATCGATGCTAGTTTCAGAAAGTGTCATTATATGTGTGCCTAGCCAAATGGTTCTTGGTATGCACTTTAGTGTAGAGTGGTGGGAGCATGGGTGGATGTTCATAGATTTGGAATGATTCTAATGTGGTTGGATATTATATGATTATCTTGGGCATAATTTAGATACCCTAAGCTATTAGTTAATCCTGGAATTTAGTGGGGCATAGTAAATGGGTTAAGCGCATGAGCCTATGGGAGATAGGACATGACTCATGGGATTATGAGTCTGGTCATGAAATTGGGTTGTATGGGAGCATAAAATAGTTGGACTCGAGTGGGATCAAGTAAGATTTTGACCGAGAACTTGTGAGGGGATTATTAAAAGATTACTATATCTTGAGTAAGAGAGTGAGTTTCAGTGAGACATTTTCATAAAATTCTCAGTGTGTGAGGGGAGGTGTCTAGTGGGTAATTTTGGTTCCCATTCATGTTGTGAATTATTGAATGGGATGTGTGTGGTTCCAATGATAATTTTTTGGGTTTTGGATCAACTTGGGTGGCACTGCAGGGATAGTGTAAAGGTAAGACACTCACGGATATGGAGGTATAGGTTTTTCTGTGAAGATTGAGAGTTCTATATGGTGAGAAGTGACGTCATGGATAGATCAGGCAATCGTGGTAAAGTTGACCCGAGGTTGTTCCTTAACATGGACTATCATGGAGGCATGGTTTTATAGGTTGTAATGAGATGATCATTTCTTATAAAGAGAGAAACACATGGTGTTGATTCTTGGGAGTAGTAGGGTAAATGAATCCCTATGGTGGGGATCACATCATTGGTTGTCTAAGGGTGTGGACCTTATTTTAGGTTAATTTTGGTTGGCATTAAGGACGATGTTTCTGTTGAGTCTAGAATGGGTAGCAGGGATGTTTAGTGTTTGTGCTTGAATATGAGTAGGTCAACCACATATAGTCATTATATATAGGAATATGTGGGGAATGGGTTGTGGAGAATGGGTTTTTGGGTTTGGAAGGGTGATAATGATAATCCTATGGTGGGTAGCATCATATCAGCCATATGTTAATGATTCTCATGATTAAAGGTTCATAAAAGTGGTGATATTAGTTATTGGACTATTAAGGTGGTTTTGGGGTACCAGTTTGTGATAATATCCACTAATATATTATTCCTTGGGTAAAAATATATTTGAAAATCAGATCAAGTTTTAAATAGAGTCTGTGAATTAGAATTGATCTCAGGGTGGTTTTGGTGTGATCTGAGGAAGATTCGTGGGGTAATACATGATTTGTTGTATGTTTTGAGTGCTAAAACTATTATTTATAAGGTGGTTTAGAGGTTTAACTACTTTCATCACATGGTTTAAGGGTTTAATTGGTTTCATCACATGGTTCAAGGGGTGAACCTATTTCATCACTTGATATAGGGGTGGACCTGATATATCACAAGATTTATGGGGTGAACCATGTGAAGAAATTTCATTATGGTGTTTTTTGTTATTTAGATGCTTGGAAAATAAATATAAGTTAATTGCATGACTTAGGTAATGATTGGGACTCTATGTGGGGGGTCGTTATTGTAAAATGATGAGTTTGGGGTAGGTGTTATTTGGAGGATGCGTCAATGAGTACGACTATGTGTTTTTGGGAAAATTCAGTTATAAGAGGTCTATATGGTGATTTTTCTTGAGTTTAAATATGGTGATATGATAACCATGTTGCGAGAATCATGTGGGATGTGGTTGGTGGGTAGGTGGACTACTAAGAGAGAATTTTTAAAACAAAATTCCTATAGTAGGGAATACCATGTATTTGAATTTTCCATTATGAGTGGATCCTTGTGGTGAGGAGATCCATAAGCCTTGGGTTGAATTATTTTAATAAATCATGGAATTTAGTGAAATAAAGGTGTGGTTGAGTATCATCTCATTTTTATCATTGGTAGTGAGTGGGTTTCTTGACTTCTAGTGATTGTTTTTGTTGGTGTTGGAGTTTCACAACAAAATCATGTTCATCATTTAGAAATAAAATATGACAAGTTCTCAATGAATTAACCACTGATGTTGGTAAGTATATGTGGTTCAATAACTTCCTTATATTCTTGAGCATAATAATTGTTATGGTGGGGATTTTTTAATTACCTATGTATTCACTACTAGAAACTGTCTCTAATACAACAGATCTATACCCATGTTTTAGAGAACGCATGGGTATAGACCATTTTCCCAAACCTATACCCATGATTTTTTAGAAACTGTGGTTATAACCCTTTGCATATCCTCTTCACTCGACCTCCTCCTCCCCCTCCCCCTTTTGTGAGCCTTAATCTCTCCTCCTATGAGACCTAGCCTCCCCGGACTCCCCTACCATCCCATCTCCACCTTTGCCTAGACCTTGACCTCCCAGCCTCTGCCTCTACCTTGACCTCCCAGCCTCCATCTCTCAGACCTTTCCTACTTGCCTTCACCTTCCTACCTCCACATCCGTTGTTGCATCTACCTCTACGTCCCTTCCTCTACCTCCCTACCTCCACCTCCCTTCCACCACTTCCGCCTCGGGTTCACCTCCACCTCCACCCCGTTTCCCTCCCTTACCTATCTATAAACCCTAATTTACATGGTTCTTCAATATTACCAACCAAATCATGCTTCTTGGGGCATTACTTTATAGAATATCTGACTATTTGGTTATAAAACTACCATTTATAGGTTAAATCATATTCATTATTTTTCCCAGTGGTCTCAATATTCACCGGTTTCATCACATGTAAGTTCTCTTGAAAATCTATTGACATTCCCCTAAGTTTAAATTTCATCTAAACTCTCAAATATAAACTATATAATTTTATTTGAATGTTTATTTGGACCATAAAATTGCATTTAATATCTTCAACAATTCCAAAAGACCCCTCCACAAGCCATGGATTCTCTTACAAGGCCTATGGTTTGGTGTATCTATTATTGGACTTCTAATTTGAGGTATTTTTTTCATTTTATTGTGTTATCCTAATTGAATTTGACAATGTTATTCTGATTTAATTTTTCTTATTTAATATTTTCCAACTACTTGATCATTATCTCAACTTTTATCTTCATTATATCATATTCTAGGTAAATTTTTAAAAATAATTATTTTTATATATTGATAGATTCTTCTTTCATTTTTTTACGAAACCTATGTTTGAAGTATGTTTTTAGTTCTGATGAGATTAAATCTTATAATTACCAGTGATATTATTGTTGGTGTTTATGTTTCTTCCATTATTTTCTTTTCTATATGCAATTCAATTGCTTATTATTCCCTATATATTCTTTTCACTTTAGTTTATTATTGCTTTTCCAGTGAAATTATTTTTCCTACTAGATTTTCTTCTTGTGCTTTCCTACTCATTTGATATGAAGAGTTAATTTTTTTCATTTAGAAAGACCTTCATATACTCTAAATTGGTACACCTCTCTTAAACTCCCTCAACATGCTGTTTTATATTTTTTGATATTACATAAGAAAAATTACATTATTGATAAAATGTATGGGAATATACCCAAATCTAGGTATCTACCCTAGCACTTTCTATTATAAATACATATTTCAAATTAAAAACACAATTTACAAAAATGAATGATTGTTTGGTTTCTCTTAATATATTTTTTTCCATTATAATTTTTTTAGAAATGAAATTGTGATAAATTTTATAAGTTTTGAAATATATTTTTCTTTTTAAAAGTTTAAAAAATGATGTCTTGGTATACTCTACATTTGAATTCCATGTAGCTTACTATTTCATGTAATCATTTTTGGATGTTTGAGTATATTAAATTAAATTTTTTCTATAGGATTTTTTATAGGTGGGATTTGTTCTATAATCCTCTTAAAAAAAATTTAATTTTAGGGACACCATGTTATTGGGTGATCTTGTTTTATTCCCCGATGATAAAATGATTGAACGAGTAGTGTTTTCTTAAACATGTTTTTTTAAATATTATGGATTTACTTGTGTGATATCTTTGGTTTCCTCTTCACTGTTCAGTTCATTTTTGATCACTGCAACTGAACTCTAACTCATTTTGGGGGTTTTTTATTTTGGTCAATTCTTGATGTTTAGGGCTCTTGGGTCCCGTTGAGGCTGGTTCTAGAAAACTTCTTCAAGGTAAGTGGGTTTTCCACGGATTTTGGGTATGTTTTCTTCTATTTCAATTCTTTGTTTTTTTTAATTTAGGGGTTTGGGGGTTTTGAGTTTTGGTGTTTTTTTAGAATATTTTAGACTTTCTGTAGCGATTTAGAGTTTCTTTTTTCAAAGATGACTTACACATGCATACATAGGTAGGAATATACATATATAAGGTCCCCCATATATATATTCACTCATGTCCATATGAATATATATATATTGGGGCTAGGTGTTCTTATGTATATATATGAAAAATGCATATGTGTGTAAGGTAAAGGGGTATATGAAAGTATAAGAATATATGTAAGGATCCCATTGTACATATTTGGCCATGAAAATATATACATAGGGGCTAGGTTTCCTTATAAAAATGTGAAAGTGAATATTCACTCAAGCGGTAAAGGGATGAGTTTCCATCATCATAAGAAGAGCGCCTTGAGTTCGAGTCAGGTTTCCTTATGCATTGGGATTTAAATTTGAAGAATCATTGATTGCTTGTATTTCACACCATGTTTTTAAACTAAATAGTGATATATATTTATTATAATAATTTTCTTGAATAGACTTGAAGAAAACAAAACTATCTAATATAAAATTGAGCTACATTGAATTATACTAAATTGAATGAAATAGAACATCATATAAGTAGGAAAACCCAAAATAATCTGAATTGTATTAACCTATAAAGAGTAAAACTGAATATACTTAAATGATTATAGAATAAATTAAATTATACTATACCAAAAAGATTAATTAAAACTAACCATGTCTAAAAGAAATCATATCCTGATGTACCAAAGTGAATCATACATAATCAGAATAATCTAGTTAGACCTATCCTGACCTACCTCAATTAAGATTTCATCAAATATAACAAACCAATATGAACCATTGGAAACCAAACCAAATAATATTAAGAAGTTTAAATCCAAAATGAGTTGAACTAAATAAATTGTAACCATAAAAATCCATAATGGATAGAATGAAACAAAATAAAAAATATAATCAAACTTTTTTTAAAACAAATTCAAAAACTAACCAAACCTTAATGGTATAAATGTAAATCAGACCAACCAAAATAGATATTAAATTATAAAAATCTAGAAAATAGAATTAAAATAGAAAAAATTGGATGAAACTAAATTAGACCAAGTCAAGCTAATTTTACTTTAACTAGTCTAATATTAAAAATGATGAATAAAATTGAACCAAATATAATAAATTCAAACCAATATGACAGCAACTTAATTGAACTAAACTGAACTAAACCAAACTGATATGAACAAAATATAATCAAACTGAATTGATTAGAACCTAAATGAATGAAATTTTATAATCTAATATAAACAAAAACAAAACAAAATAAATCTAATGAAAATGTCCCAAACAAACTTGTATCAAACTATAGCGTCCCAAAATTTCCAAGTTTATGATAATTCAATAAAAACTAAAATTAATGAAAAAAAACCTAAAATTAATCATACATTGAAAATAAATAACTAAAACAAAACATAACTGAATTGAATTAAACATAATCAATTATAATTGGCCTGAAATAAATAAAACAAAATTGAAGTGTACAAAACTAAAGTAATGTGAACTGTGCCAAACAGAAATAATCAGTATCAACCAAATTAAACTATACATAACATGACCAATAAAATAGATCCAAGATACAAAAAAAAATATGGAACCAAATCTTATTTAACTAATATAATCTTTTTTCCCCATGCTTTCAGGAACATGTTTTGACCCATGGGGCATTGTGGTTCATATATGTTGGGCAGTGACATTTATAGTCACAGGAGATAGTTATGTTATAGTTTAGTATTTATTTTATTTTCTTTATCGCATCATCCACTTAGTCCTTTTACATATTTCTATTGATGGAGGGTATTTATATTTTTTGAAGGGGGTAGAAGGGAACTGGAGGCAGTTACACGGTTTTCTTTGTAGGGGGGATATCGGGGTAGTGGTGGGATTAATTAGTGTGTCTAATTTTTTTCTACCTTTATACTATGTTGCTTTTGTTTATTTTCTTTTACTTTGGCATGGTTGTCCGACATATGGATGGGTCATGACAAAATTTTATTTATTTTTTTATTCTATTTTAATCAATTTTTATGGATGAAATCATTTCTGAGTGATGATTCCTTAATGTCCAGAAACTTATGCCAGCATGTGGGAATATCCCATCCACCTTATTCCATCTTTTTCATTCATATATTAGAGTCTAACTAGGTCATTACTATTTATAAACCATGGAAGGTCCCGGGAAACATGGAATAAATAGGGAGGGATTAGGAATTTCTAGGAATGAATTGTGAATTCTTGGGAATAAGGATTGAGGAAATTGGAATTTATAATGAGGAGATTTTGGATACCATGCAAAATATATTGATTTTGGAAATGATATGGGTATAAAAGGTAGTTAAATGGTAATGTGTTGGGATTACTAAATATAAATTCAAATTCATAACCAATTTAATAATGTAATATCAGATCATGAGATATTGTACATTGTTGGAGTTTATGATTAGACTCTATACCAATGAAATTATAGAAATACCTTGGTGCCAAAAAATAACTCTATCATATACTTGATAGTTTGGTTTGAAATTGCCAATAAAACCTTTATTGACCTCCCATAGGTTTTAGTCAAATTTTATTTCAATTATTTCACTTAAAATCACAATTCATAAATTACAAGAACTAATATGACCATGAATCAACTATAAATATCACTCTACTATTCTAGGTGGATAGACTGGTTCAGCATGCTAGCGATGGAGAGAAACTCAACCACTATGATGGGTCGAGTACTAGAATTGATTACTCATCATATAGGTGGGTTTAAAATGAGTGTATTGATAGATTATTTTCTTTTGATGTTGATAATTCTTAAACAACTCTGTTTGGATCATGTAATTGGACTACCATAACAATTAGATTATTTTTACATGATGATGTGATTTAAGACACCAATTTCCCAATGAAATCTTATATTCTCAATTGAAATTTTTGGTTCTCAAAGGTTTTTTACATATTACCTTGAGATCATGGTAGAAGTATAACTTTCTATATAAATAATATGATTTATACCACCTACTAAGTTAATAACATTATTGATAATGGTTAACTATGGTTTTCTAAGTTTTTTGGATTTTTGTAGCCTGGTCATATTGGATGATGTTAGGATGAATGCTTGCATCTCATATTGTGAACAAGGTTGTAACTTTGTGGTTTGAGCTTTACAGTGATCTAGTTGGGGGTTTTAGAGGAAACACGCCCTTGATCCAAGGGTCTGAGGGCTGAGGGTCATTTGTCCAAATGGTGGGGAACTTTAGAAAGTCCTACCAACTATAGCAGAGCTGACCAGATGACACTGACAGGGTACTATATAAACTCATATCATACTCTATTTGGAACCCAACTTCTTGGATCATAGATAAACCCAGTGTGGGTTTCCATGGAGTAGTTTTTAAATTCTCTATGGATATTTATAACACTATAATCACATAGTTTGGGAAGTAATTCAATGAAAATTTGATACAAACATGATAGATTTCATAAACCAACAAAACTAGACACAACTAGAATGAGTTTTGGTTAGACTATTTCATATTTATAGGTTGAATAGGTTTTTTTACCCATTTTTATAAGTAAATTAATTCATGTAAAATTTAGTATGTCAAATGTTTCCAATCACTCATGATATCTACCATGTACTGTAGTTTTTATGTGGTTTTTATTTTTTTTACAGGTTTGAGATGGAAAGAATCATGCTACTACCTATTTGGTATAGGTATTTATACCCACGATTTAATGAACAATGGGTATATTATGTCTGGTACAATAATCTATACCCATGGTTTTTTAAACCATGGGTATAGATATATTCCCATGGTTTAACTAAAATTATAGGTATTATGGAAATCTCCAATTCAATATGAAAGGTTTCAATAGAAACTGTGGGTATAGATCTATAATGAAACCTATGGAGTTCATGGTTCATAGAACCATGGGTATAGCCTATACCCATAGTTTTAGGGGATATACCCATGGTTCCTAACCATGGGTATAGGTGATGTTTCCAGTAGTTATTTTTAGTTCATTACATTTTAGAGGAGTTTGAAATTTCTATCTGGTGAACGATTTATTGGAATGAGGTTCTAAGAGTTTAAATGTATCACCCCTCAAATTTCAAGGTGTGTCAAAGTTTAATTTCACTTTTTTGCATCATGTTGATTTTTAAAAAATATATAATTGGGTTGGTTTTGAGGGAGAAATAGGGAAGTTTAACTTCTTTCAAATAAAACTAGATTCCATGACATAGTGCTTATTTTTCACTATAGAGTGATTTGATGTGAAATGGTTTGGGAATTGCAGCATCATGGTCAGTTTTCATGGTCCTTTTTCATAGTTTCAACATATAGAAGTGGTTGTGGCATGAAGTCTTGGAAGGTTCAGTTCAAGGAGTTCTTCCAAATTTGGTATTTTCGTGCCATAGAGGATGGTTTCTATGAGTTTTTCTTGTGTGGTTTTGGAGGTTAGGGTGTGGTGATGATCAGTGTGACACAGTCCCTTCCGATAGTCTATAGGATTTAGTCCTTGACCACAACATGGAATCCAAATTAATGTTGACCAAGAACCATTTCGGCATGGACATCTCCTTTTCACCACAGTTTTTTTCTATTTGGGACCCATTGCGTCGTAGCCCTATATACTATGCAGTGATAGATGTTTTATTAGAATTACTATAAATTCCTAATCCCTTCAAACCCAACATTTTAATATCCATTCCTATAAAAACTTTGGATAATATAGGTAATCTTCAAGAACATTTCTAATCCCCAAACTCTTAGATTCATCCCTAACATTGTAGGAGCAACTCTTAGTGATTCTAGGTGAGTTCATATCCTTTATTTTCTTCCTTATTATTGGTTTCTCTTAACGTCCCTCACTCAGTAAGGGTTTTTATTCCTATAATATGGATGAACCATAATACCTTGGTATTTTAAAATAATAAAATTTTTGATAGTGTATACAAAAGGAAACACCAAGCTTAAACAAATCATGAAATAATAGTATTTTAAATATGATCCTTATAACTTAGTCATTGAATTGGAGGGTGTGAATAGGAGTAACCACAATATAAAATATATGTATAATTTTCCTATTCAATACATATGTAATTATTAATTCTTAATAAATAAGCACATAATTTTTAGTGATGTCATTTTATACTTCAATAATGTTTTTTATTTAAAAAATAGTCATTATTTATTTTTATAAGAAAATGTTGTAATTAATTTCTTAAAATTTAAAAAAAAATCTATAAAAAGGATATAATTTTTTTAATCATAATATAAATATTATCTTAAGGTGAAATGTTTTTATTTTTCTAAAAACAGTAATTTTTCTATGAATAGTAAAAAATGCTGATTTTATAGAATAGTGTATTTTTCATCCATGTTTTTAAAAACGACCATTTTTTTAATTTGTTTTAAAATTTAATTAGATTAATTTTATTAGACAAAATTCAACTAATTTCATTGGTATTAGAATTATTCTTATTTTTTGGTATAAAAAATACTTTATACTTAAAAATGCATTTTTTTTAAAATAGCTTTCCATCACATTTTGTTGTTTTATTTTAAATTTACTTTATTATATATATAAGGATTTAATTTGATAAAATTGATTCCATATTTTGAATCACCATGTAAAATATTAAATATTTCAACTTTATTTTTTGTCATAATGAATAGTAACCTCGGTAAATATGTTGTCTCCGCGATAAGGGTAAAACGGGTAGAACAAGGTTAAAAATATGAAATAAGTATTAAAAAACATTAATACATTAGAATATATTTTATTTTATGAGTTTAATTCTACCTCTACCTTCATATATTCAAAAATATCATTTTGGTGTTGATTTACTTTGTTAAATACCTTTATTTTATTCTAAGTAAAGGAAATTTCTATAATGTCTATTTCATGATTTTAATATCTATAATATTTTTTGATAGGGATGAAAAAAAGTTATGAATATAATATAAGGTTGTTTTTAATATCTTTAAATTTTTTATGATGTTAATTTATTTTAAATTTTTAGTGATTAAATAATTACCATAAATGTTTACACAACGCCGACACAGTGCTTATATAAGTAGTATAAAAATCAATTAAATTATTTTAAAAACTATAAAATTAATATTTTATGGGTATTTTATGGTGTTAAAAGAACTTTTTATGTAAATATATTTAATTATTATTGTGTAAAAATTTTATATTTGAATTACATTACTGTTTTGATTTTTTTAAAGTCAAATTATGTGAATTGTCCTGAAAGGGACTTTAATGGTATTTTATGTTAAATAATATTTTATTAATTAATTTATAATTCATAAAAATATTATTTTTTGTCAATTTAATGTGATTTTTTCTATAATATCATCAATTTTATATTTATTTGTCACTTTTCATTATATAGTAACAGTATTGACCCCTAAAGAGTAAAAGAACATTATTATCACGATAATCGTTAAAAAGGTTAATGGGGGTTAAAACTAATTGATGAGGGTTAAAAAATCACCTAAACTTGTATAAATTTTATTTTATGAGGTTATTTATACTTATATATATCCTATATTTTAAACATATAATTTGTTTCCACTTTAACATTAAAACTTATTTATATTAATTTAATAATTTGAATGATTCTAAGGGCTCCCCTCTCCTCTCTTATATAAGGACACCACCTATCCTTTATTCATTAAACTTCTTTAGCCACTTATATTTAAAAATAATAACACAAATACCTTAAAAAACTTTATATCCATGAAATATAGGCATTGGTATCATTAATGGACCAACCTATATGGATTTAGGTGTAATCCAAATGTGGTTTTTTGAAGAAGAGGTGTAACTTTTAACATAGGGTTTTCATTTTTTTCCTATTGTACCTCATTAAAATATTTTATAACCATTATAATATAATAAAATATATATGTTAAATATATTTTCAAAAATTATCCTGGTGGAACAACCCTTATTCATCTCCTTTCCATCTTATTGAAAATTAAAAACATTGATCATGTGTGTGTACGACTTAACATCTCCATGTAGTGGTGTAATTCATTTTTCATAACCACTTTATATGGATGGTTATAAAGATATAAATAATAAATATATGTTATATTTATGAAATTTAGGAAATTTATGAAATAATTATTATTTTATTAATATAATATATCATTTACCTTCATACTCCTCCACCCATTACAAAATGATAATGGCGCTCATGAATATGCATGGACTGCCACCTCCATGAGGTGATGTGATTAATTTTTCATGTCCAGCTATCATGTATGATTATAAAATTGTATTTGATGCATAAAAATTATAATTATTTCATTATTTAAATTATTTAGATGAGGTTATCATGTCCCCTTTGACTATGGTCAACCTACCGAAGTTCTTTTGTGATTATGAACCAAACATCCTAAAAATATTCAACATGAACTTAACTGATTTAAAAAATATAAAAGGAATGGTAAAAAAATTAAATAAAAAGGATAATAGTAAGGTAATATACCTAAAAAATTATTAATCATTTATAAAATTAATATAATTTTATTATATCAAATATAAATCATGTATGTGGTAATTTAGACTCAAGGTAAGGGTTTCATATCTCGGTTTCATTTAATTTGGTTATTGTACTTATTCATTGTCTATGTTATTAAAATATTATGTGTGTGATTTACTATGGTTATTTTATGTTTTATTTCTACTTTTTTATGTTAATTTAACTTTTTTCACATAATCGATTCATTGACTAATTATCACTTCAATGTTATGAACTTTGTAAAGGTTTCTCGTCTCACTTTTGTTTTAGTGCGACATATGCCATATTCACCCCTTGTTTCTTTTCTATGGTGTTTACACTAAAAATTAAATATTTTATATCATGAATATATTTATATTTATGGTATTTAAAGTTTCATTTTATGTTATTTATTTTAATGGGGTTATGATTAACAAGTTACCAAAGTGGTAAGGGTTTATTTCACAATCTCATCCTTATTCAGGATTGTTTATGTTTAAGTTTCCATTTGGAGAATTATATTATATTTCTAACTTAAACCACATAAATTTTTTATACAATTTTTATTTATTGAATTTAAAGGTTTTCCCTTAATTTCTCTATCTCTAATTACACAAAAGTCTGAAATAATGTTTTTAAAGAAAAAAGACTTTATTTTTCTATTCGGTCGAGAATATATTTATTACATGTCCATATTTTCCTTAAAATGTTTACAATGATATTTTTAATATTAAACAATGATTTATTAAATTAATTTTAATCCATGATTTACATTCTATATTTAAAAGGAATATTATTTTAATCTTTTGAAAGAGACACTTTTTACCAAAGGTATGAATAGAACATTTGTTTTAATGTGCACCGCACAGATGGATTTTCCCACCATCATGACTAATTTTTATTTTGAATTTTACTTTAAAATTATCCATGGTTATTTGAAAATAAAATTTTTGTCTTAATATTTTAGAAATTTATATATTTTAAATAGGTTATTTCAAAATAAAAATGGTATTTTCCTCATGAAATATTCCAATGATTTTTTAAAGTATTAGCATCTGTGTCAATATCCTTTATTCAATATTATGTTTTACTAGTGATATATTCTAATGATACCATACACTATATTTATATTGATGGATTATGATCTTTTTTACTGGGTATTGTATTGACATAATTTATATCATCTCTTCTAATACAAATAGTTATTGATTATTAAGGCATATTGATTAAGTTGTGTTGTTCATTCATATGAAAAATGCATTGGACTTATTAACTTACATGTGGAGACAAGAATTACATAACCCCTAGATGAATTGATTAAGTCTCATGAGAAAAAAAAGTTGGGTATTTGGCATAGGGATTACCCATTTATAAAATATTTCTTTGAATGAGGCCTCAAATTTGAGTTTAAGATGTTTAGAATTATGAATTCCAACAGTATGAAATCAGTTATTGATGTTTATGTGATTATTAAAATCATTATGCTATCCATGTATAAGTTTCAAGATAATGTTATTATTTATATGGTATTATTTTATAATCATTTATTCTTATCATATTATTCATGCCTTATTTATTCTAGGAAATCATTTATTGTACACATTCCCTTACTGAGCATATAATCTCACCCTTTTATTTTGTTTCCTTTCCCCAAGATGCCAAGAAGAGTACTATAATTTATATGAAAGGATATTATATAGTCAATAATAATGTTATAAAATAAAATACTATGCTTTATTTTATTTTTTCAAATGTAATGTGAAATTAATGTATGTATCTAGTCTCCCAAGACTGTTAAACTATATGATCATTTCATATGTGATCTCTTGTATCTTGTACCAATATAGTAATATAACTACCAGTTCTAGATTACTAGATTTGGGTATTTTCATTTATTATCAAATAAATTATAGCATAAATATTGGGAATTAGATTTAGGAAAATATAGATTAGAGAAGATATCCTTATGAAAGAATTTGAGGATAAGTTTAAGTGTATGTTAATATCATCAAGTTTTGGAAAATTAGAGATTATATGGTTTTCCTAGAAAATATGACCCTGTATGAATACCGAAAATTGGATACGTTTATGGAACAAATCTTCCTAGTGATAAAAACTCTAGAGGGATCATATTGGGTATTAACATGATCATTATCGATGCACGATGAGTGGGATTAAGACTACATACCTAGATAAACACTCCAAGATGATATGCTTGGGTAAATTCAAATTTCCTTTATGAATCATTATGATGAATGAGAGGATATAACTAATAGTATCCTATGATATTGCATAGTGATATTGGATAAACCTTAAGTTTTAGGGGTTAATATTTCTATGGTTGATCATAAGTTTATGGGCATAGATATCCCCTTTTGAGGTTTTATGTGATGGGAATTTAATATGATTAAGGATATTTTGAGAGTCATTTATGGGAATAAAACACTTTGGTTTAGTATTTATTTTAGTGAAATGGTTATTTGTGGAAGAATTATTTTAAATTTTATAATAATAAGTTGAAAGGTGTTGATAACCTTTAGGTTTAATATGGTCTTCAATTTTAATATGGAAAATTAGAGTAAAATGGTATTTACAATTTGGGAAACTATTTTTCATTATATAGAAATTAATTTTTATTAAAAAGTGATTTGGTGACTAAGGGATTAATTTTATTTTTTAAGAATTTCACTATATTGGGAACATTATATGGTTAAGGTAAATGGAAATATTTTTGGCTAAGATGGGATTTTACTTGAAGAATAAAGGTTTAGTTATCTTTCTTAAGCATATATGTTTTTATTTAGGCTTTATGGTGGTTTAAATTATTTATGGGAAAGATTGGAATATTTTGGAGATTAAATGATAGGGTATATACATAATTTTTATGTGACTTTATGGGTGATTAATTTTGTTTGGAGATAAATTTTAAATTGATCTCAAAAGAATATGTGATCAAATATTTTTGATTTTTGGGTATTCAAATTGATCATTAATTTTTTAGAGATTTAGGGTTAGTTACTTATGGAATGATTTATGTTGAAAAATAGGTGAGGATTTTGAGATTAATGTAGTATTTCTTCATATAGAGGTTTATTGGTATTGGTTATTATTTTAGCTTATGTCAACCATTTCAGTTTTAGTAAGAAGGAATAAATTTTCAAGGTTTTATAGATATTATATTTAGTTGAATATTGAATTTATTGCTTAAGGAAAGCAAAATTCATCTTGAATATTAATTTTTTGGAGTAAGATATGAGATATAAGTGGAAATTGATCAAATCACAACCAAATAATGAAAATGTACTTATGAAATGGAAAGAAATCAAGTAAATTTTCTCATGTTATATATATTGATGGTAAAGTAATCTATCAACTCTAGAAAAAGGATATTGAAATAAAAAAATTATCCTATTATCTTTATTTATGATGAATTGATGGTTCTATTTATCCCTTACTGATTTATCATTTTATAGTCATTAAATTTCTCATGCTCAAATTCTCTATCACTCTCTATTATTCCTAGATTGTTATTATTTCTCTTACAGGTCCATATTTTTACATTCCATAAATTTTATCCTATTTGGAAACCTATTTATGAGTTATTATAAACAACCTTCCTATTTTCCTTTCCAACTTTTAAAAAAGAAGTTTTATTAACCCTTTTTACATTGTGGGTTTTCAAAAAAGGGATTTTCAAATATTAAACTCTTCAATTACCAAAATATAGATCAAATTATAAGTGAAAATTTTATTTAATGAGGTGGAATATAATCCTATAAAATTTTAAAATAAGACTATGTTCGATATCATGTACTCCACACACCACTAAGCTTAAAAAAACCATGAAATAATATTATTTTAAATATAACCATTATAATCTATTCATTGAATTAGTTGGTATGAATAGGAGTAACCATATTATGAAATATATATAATGGTCTTAATAAATATAAATTTATTGGCTAATGCTTAGGAAATAAGAACTCAATTTTTAGTGAATTTATTTTAAACATCAATAATACTTTTTCTTGAAAAATGTGTTTTATTGATTTTTGTGAGAAAATATATCTATTTTCCAACACATTTAGAAATTTTATTTTATAAAATGGATATCATTTTTTTTAATCATCATACCAAAATTATCTTAATGTAAAATTTTATGTTTTTTTAAAAAGTCTAATTTTACCGTAAATAGTAAAAAATGCCAATTTTATTGAAAACTATCTTTTCCATTAAAGTATTTATAAACCCCCATTTTTTTTAATTAGTTATAAAATTTAAATAGTTCATTTTTGTTAAACATAATTCAATTAATTTCATTGTAATTTACATTATTATTATTTTTTATATAAAAACATTTTTAAACTTAAAAATATATTTTTTTGGAAATTCATTTTTCATCTCATTTTTCATGTTTATTTTAAAAGTAAATTATACCACTTATAGGGATTTAATTTGAAAAAACTATATTACATATTTTTAATTATAATTTTAATATTTGGTAAATATATCAACATTATATTTTTTATGATGAATATTAAACTTGGTAAAAACTTTATCACTACCATTAATGGTAAAACGAATAGAAAAATGTTAAAAAACTAAGATAAGGATTTAAAATCATCTATATTGTAGGACCCTAGAATATCATAAGAGGGGATAGGTGAATTAGGGTGTCAAATTTTTATTCAAATGAGACAGATCTTTTACCCATGTTATTAATAACCTATAAGACCTGTATCATGGAATCATGTAGTTATTAAACACCTATATACCAAAATAAAAACACAACACAACAGTTTTAATTGGTCTACCGCTAAGGGATAGTCCAAGGAGAATATGTTTACAGTTCATCAGTCTTACCTAAATCCACTAATATTCACTAGATTGTGTGGATTAAAATTGTTCACACATGGTTACTCTATTCTAGGCACACAAACTTTACAAGAATTTTAGGAACAACACACTGCCTCCCTCAAATTGCTTCAACTGAATCCCCCTTACTCACTACCTTGAGATAAGTCTTAATAAGTTTATTGACTTGAAGGTCACTTCAATATATTGTACAGAGAAGTATTTTCCCCTAATTATAATGACACACTTCTTACACCATAGTCCTGAAAATATGCACATTGAAAGATCAGTGTTCATGAACCCACAAACATTCATGAAGCCACCAACCATCACAAAGCACTCAACCTTCATGAAACTTTAATTCTTTGTGAAATTCCAAGACATCGTGAAACTCCCTTTTCTGAAATTGTTTAGCATCAATTAGGTCTAAACAGGTCTTTTTTGTGATTTTTATGATCGTGAAGAGTTCCTAATTCACTAAGCTTTTAGCCTTTACAAATTCTTATAAATTCACCCTTTTCTCAAATTATCTCTATATCTCAAATGAGGGGTGGATTCCTATTTATAAAATTATACCTTCATAAAGATCCCAAGCTCCCAATAGCCCTTTTTGAACATCTTCAATCATGTTTCGCAAAGCTCCTTTATTTGTGAAGCTCCAGTGAAATTTTACCATTTGTGAAGCTTCTCGTATTCATATAGATTACCATCATCTGATCATGACTAAACCATTTTCATGAATCTTTTTCATGAATATTCAAACCTTCCTAACACTATATTCATCCTTGAAGCTCCACATCTTCTCTAAACTCTAATTTCATAAAATCCATACCTTCACCATATATATAAATAGTTGGTCCTCGAAAAACTCATTTCCCAAATCTTGCTCCTTCCTCCTGATTTTGATCTAAAATTTTTTAGAAAACACTGGGAAAAGACACCAATTTCAACACTAAATCCTCATGCACCGTAATATCACTTTCCTTACAGACTTCCTAATCAACCTACTGTGAATTAACAACAATCACAAAAATTCACTCCATTTCCAACTGTGAAAATCCTTGGTTCCAACACATTAAATTTATTATGATTTTAATTATACCAACCCATCTTTATATTAAAAAATATTTCATTTTGGTGTCAATTGTCATTCATAAATACCTTTATATTATTTTAAGGGAAATTAAAAAATGACTCTTTCATTCTTTTAATATCTATAATATTTTGAGATAGGGATAAAAACAAGTTTTGAATAGTTATAAAAGTGTATTTTTAAGATTGATAAATTTATTTTGTGATGCTAATTTATTTTTTTATTTTCATTAATGAAATAATTACCTTAAATTTTTACGTAACGCGGACAAGATGTGTATACAAGCAGTAAAGAAATTAAGTAAATGATTTTAAAAACTAAAAATGTAATATTTTTTATGTAAGTTATAGTGTTATAAGAATTTATTAACTAAATATAATTTATTATTTATGTGTTAAAAGTTTATATTTTAATTACATTATTTTATTTATTTTTTTAAATTTAAATTATGTGAATAGTCTTGAAAATGACTTTAATGGTATATTTTGTTAAATAATATTTTATTAAATGATTTAAAATTCATAAAAGAAATTATTTTTGGCCAATTTAATGGTATATGGCCGATTATTTCAAAAACATTCCACTTATGGGTCTCTTTTCATTTTATAGTATTTTTCTTGACCCCTAAAGAGTAAAAAACTTTGATATTGTGATAATCGTCAAAAGGGTTGACAGGGGTATAAAACTAAGGGATAAGGGTAAAAACATCACATAATTTTTTATAAATTTTATTTAATGAAATTATTCTGACTTATATCTATATTATATTATATATATATCCTTTTTTATCCACTTGAACATGAAAGTTAATTTATATTAATGTAATGTATTAACTAATTCTAAGGGTGCCCCTCTCCCCTATTATATATGGACACCACCTATCCTATCCTAATCACTCTTATTGATGTACCTATATTGACCAATACCTAAAAAAATATCTTACCAACATTACCCACCATGACCTAGAGGCTCTGGTCTCATCAAATAACTAACCTACAAGGATTATGGTGTAAGCCAAAGGTGGTTTTCTGAAAAAGAGGTATAACTCTTAACTAAGTGTCTTCATTTTATTTACTATTATACTTCCTTAAAATATTATCTAAACATTATCATATAATAAAATTAATATATTAAATTTACTGAAATTTTATTTTCACAGCCCTTATTCATCTCCTTTCCATCCTATGGAAAATGAAAACATCACTTGTGTGTATGTCCGGCTTACTGTCTCCACTTAGCGGTGTAATTAGTTTTTCATCACCAATTTACTTAGATGGTTATGAATATGGAAATAATTAATATATATAATATTTATGAAATAATTATGATTATTGAAAGATTACCTTCTTACCCTTCCACCCATTAAAAATTGATAACATCACTTATGCGTACATGCGGACTACCACCTCTATGAGGCGATGTGATTCATTTTTCATGTAAAAATTTAATGGAAGATTATAAAATTGTATTTAATGTACAGAAATGATAATTATATAATGATTAAAATTATTGAGATGATATAATCATGAAACCTTTGACTATGTTCATCCTATTAATTTTGTTCTACGGTTATGAATTGAACGTCCTCAAAACATCTAACATGAACTTAAGTAATTTAAAAAATATATAAGGAATGGTAATAAATGAAATAAAATGGATAATAATAATGTAATATAACTAAAAAATGTTATTAAAAAAGTATATAATTATTATAAGTTTATTATATAGGAGATAAAGTATGTACATGGTGATTTGGACTCAAGGTAAGGGGTTTCAAACTTAATTTCCTTTCATTTGGTTATATTATTTCTTCAATGTATATATTATGTTAAAATTATGTTTTAAATTACCAATGATTATTTTATATTGTATTTACACTTATTTTATGTGGATTTACCCTGTTTACACATAATCAATTAATTGAATAATTCTCACTTAAATGTTAAGAAATTTGTAAAGGTTTCTCATCTCACTTTTGTTTCTATGAGACATATACCATATTCAACTCTTTTTTATTTTGTGTTGTGTTTATACTACCCCTTAAATATTTTATATCATGAATATATTTATATTCAAAGTATTTAAATTTTCATTTGATTTATTTCTTTTAGGGGGTTATGATTCAAAAGTTACCAAAGTTGTAAGGGTTTATTTTCCAATCTCATCCTTATTCATGATTGTTTATGTTTAAGTTTTCATTAGGGGAATTATATTATATTTATATCTTAAAAATCAAAAAAATCTTATCATATGGTTATTTATTGAAATTAAAAGTTTTCATTTCTTTTTCATTTCTCTAAGCACTCAAAATTCTAAAATAAGATCAGAAATATTTTTATTCCATGTATATATTTTCTAAAAAACGTTTTAAATAATATTTTTACTATTCAAAAATTATTGATTGAAGTCATTTTTACCCATCATTTACTTTCTATATAATGTTTTAAAATTAATATACTTCTTATTTTCTAAATGAGGCACTTTTTACTAAAGGTGTGAATGAAATATTTGTTTTAATTTAAACCATACAAATGGCCTTTCCTGCTGTCATAACTTCCATTTTCTTTGAATATTAAATTAAAAGTTTTTGTGGTTATTTATAAAGAATTTTTTTCCCTAATATTTTGTAATTTTATATATTTAAAATAATTTATTTTAAAATAAAAATGTATTTTCCTTAAGAAATATTTTAGTTATCTTTTAAAATTATTTTCATCTATGTTAATATCCTTTGTTGAATATTATGCTCTAATGAGGATATAATCTAATGATTCCATCCACCATATTTCTTTGTATGGATTATTATAATTTTTTATTTTAGAAATTATTGACATTATTTATTTTAGTTCTTATAGTATGGATATTTATTTATTATTAAGTAATTTCTATTAAGTTGTATTTTTTATTCATATGATGAATGCATTAGAACTTTTAAGAAATTGGTGGGGACTAGAATTATATACCCCCTAAATTAATCGGTAGGTCTCATGAGACAAAATAGTTTGGATATTTGGCATTGTCCTTACCCATTTATGTAATATTTCTTAGCACGAGGCATCGATGGAAAGTTTAAGATGCTTGACATTATGCATTCCATCATTATGAAATTAATTATTGATTTCGATGTGATTATTCAAATAGTTATGTTATCCTTTGATAATTGAAAATATCATCTAATTATTTATATGTAATTATTTTATCATCATTTACTCTTACCATATTATTCATTCCTTATTTATTTTATGATAGATTTCATAGTACGAATTCCCTTACTGGGTATCCGTGCTCACCCTTTTATTTTGTTTCCTTTCCCTAGTATGTTAGGAAGTTTACTATATTATATTTTATATATTAAAATATAATGTGAGATTATAGTATTTATTTAGTCTCCCAAGACTAAAAAACTATGTGATCTTGTCGAATTCAATCTCTTGCATCTTATGCCAATGTAGTAAGATAACTACTGGATCTAGGTCATTAGATATGTGCATTTATATGAACCATGTGTTATATGATGAGAAACTGGTGAATAGAAATGTTTTCTAGGTTAATGATATATCTTTGGTTCAATATTATCCCATTGAGATCCTTTTCTTCTATATTCTACCCCAACTCGATAATTGTTCATTCCAGTGATTCTCATTGGGGAATTGGTGTGTGAGCCTTGTTTCAAGTGGTGATTCTCAGCATTTGGGTTCCATCACTTTTAAGGTAGTAATTTACTTACCATGTATATCCCATGTATAAATTTTTTTACTTGACATTTATTTCATTTTGTGTGTGTGGTTTCTTAAACCCATGCTTGATATGTTATGATTATTCCTATTTGTGTCATTCCCTATTGTATTTGAATGTATAGCTTATGGAGGTTTTTTCTAGTAGAAAGTGATAAGTGGACCATATTTCTTTGATTATACCTTAGAATGGGATCATTAGTGACATGTAGTGATGGAGACAATGGTCCAAGACACAAGGTTGGGGTTTGAGAGCCTTAAGACCTAACTCGTGGAAATGGAATGATACGGCTACCTTATGGCCCGACCCAAGGCAGAGATGGGGTGTGATGGCCTTGAGAAATGAACAATGACATAGATGGGGTAGTAAGGCCTTATGTATTTACTTGAGACCTTTTCCCATGTGGTTTCTTATAGATATATGGTCGCCTTATAGATAACCCATATTCACAACTTCTATTATGACTTCCTTCTCACATGGATCCAAAGCAAGTATGGTTAGGGTTCATGGTGGCTTAGTTAGCACATGGTTTCTTAACATATGATTGAATATTTCTTGATTTTTCATTTATGTTTTATCATGTAATAAATATCTTATACATTTACACTTATATTAATGATGCATTGGTGGTTTCATATTGGGTTTATACTCACACCCTGTACAGGCATTTTGATGTATGCATAGACTTCTTGATCAGGCATCTGGGAAAGCATAAGGGTCCATTAATAAGAATATAATGAGTTAGAGTTTAGTTTTTGGAGGATATATTAATATGGAAACTAGGGTGATATCATGTTTTCTTATTTTATATTATTTTTTTACCCATTATACTTTGGTTTCATCCACTATATTGGGGGGTTCTTAATTTATTCATTGTATAACTAGGTGATACCTAACATGTCAAATGTTATAGAAATTGTTATTCATTTTAGATTAATGTTATTTTATTTTTATGATTTAGGTGTATGAATTTTGATACTAAGGGTATAATCTCCCCATTTCACCATTTGAACCCTCATTACTAGTCAAAAACCTCTTATGTACTAGGAGGTGTGCATGAGGTCATGTATCTCACTAGCTAGAACTAGGTTATTCAGGATGGAAAATTAAAAGTGGCATCAAATGATTATTTACCTTTACTTAATTCTTAACTATGTTTGGGAAAAGTTATTAAGGAGTTAGTCTATGTGGAACTCGATTATAGGAGTCACGTAAGTCTTGGATAGCTCTTATGTGACAGGACTCTGAGTTACTCATGATGGGAATGTTGTTAAAACTATGGTTTTATGTTTTCATGGTGAAATTTAGTATGTTATGTTGTTATAGTTTATGGTATTTTAGTTCATTCATTCCTCATGACAAGGTATATAGGGTAACATTTCATATATATTTCTATTGATTTTTATACATGGTAGTTCATTTAATTAAATGTCTTGATATGTGCTTTTTTCTTTTGTAATATACCATACTAAAATTTGGATTATTTGAAATTAATCATGCTTATTGTTATATATATATATACATATATTAATGTGACTAATGTTCTAGTATGGAAGATGGGACATGGGCCTTGGGCTGTACTCTAAGGATTATGCCTATCGTTATGGGTAGCCTCTTAGGATAGGTATTACTATATAAATCCTTTTTTGTGACTATAAATAGATTTATTTTTTATGTTAGTGAACTTATATAGGTATTATAAACATATATTTGGAATTTAATACATTCTTCCTAGAATAAATCATAAGTTACTTCCTAGAAAAGTAGGGGAAATGATCTCGTAAGGGAGAAATCCCTCGTTCCACCATCAGATGTACATGATGGTGCAATTGAGCAGGTTCTTTTTCATACTCTAGTGGTTTATATGGAAAAACTACTACATCCAAGAGTCTTATGAATAGTTCCTATTCAGGTTGGAGGATTTTCCAAGATGATGGTCAAATATACTAGGGGATTCCAGCTCCAACACCCTCCATCCTTTTGATAAATTATAGGTCTTATGGATTCCAAAAAATGGATTGGTGTAATTGAGGGTATATTTAATCTAGGGAAGACCATTAAGGATTTATGGGTAAATTTTTATTCTTTCATGATTTAAAGACCCACCAGAATATAGTGGGGTGTTATGAACTAAGAAGGAACACATGAGGACCTTAGCTGGGAGTCCTTCAAGAATTTATTCTTTGGTGAGTTCTTACCATATATACTAAATATAGATCACGTACAAAAGTTTAGAGATATTTAGCATGGTTTGATGTTGTTTTATGCATACTCTACTTGTTTCATGGTGTTTCTTTTATTCAAGCCTCTCTTGGATGGAGGAGGACAGAGTTCTAGGTATTCTTCCTTATCTTAGTGGATCAGCTAGTGGAATTCCCAGTTCTATAGTAGGTGTCTCTTCGGGGATCAAAAGAAGGAATTTTGTAAAGATACAATAGGGAATTACTAGGAAATTCAATCATAGTAGATATTATTCATCCCCTTTGAGGGGGAGGAGGTCCCAGTGTTTCAATTGTGGACGGAGTGGGCACTATCACAAAAAATTTTAGGAACTTAGTAAGTTTCATTAGTGTTACAAGATTGGGCATATTCAATAGTTCTAATCAAGGGTGTTTCACACAAGTTCTCATAGGGGTGCAGGGCAGACACGAACTATGACCCATGGATCTACTCAAGTTCCTTAGAAACAAACTCATACCCCACATACTTTAGTGATCCATGTGAGTTACACGCCTCAGGGGAAAGCCTATGGAACTAAGGTATGAAGGTTTTATGTAGTGTACTAGGCCCTAGATGAAAATATATTAAAACCATCAACTGTTTGAGGTATGGTCTTGATCATATCTATGTTGTCTACCTTGTTTGATACAAGAGATTCCCATTCATTTATATTTTCTCAAGTTGTTGTTGGGATTGAATTTATAGTCTTATTATCTTCTAAGTTGTTATCTTTAAAACACAATTGGAGAAGAAAATGGATTGTCTCCAAAGTTTTCTAGAATGTTCTATAATAGTTTCAAGATATGTGCATTTGTGGTATTTCATGATTCTTTATATGATTATCATTGATGTAATCTTTGGGATGTATTGGATGAAAAGTTACTAGGAACACATCCACTACTACAAGAGATAAGTATCATTTATTAGGACTAAGGGAGAAAAGTTTGTTTTTACCATTGAATGGGATGTTGTGTTAGGTATAATTGGTCTACACCTAAGTTATTTTGAATCTAATATAAAACAGATAGTAGGCATGGTTATTGCAGCAGATCAGAAAGTAGATCACTCTTCTTTTCCTTCAATATTTGACCATTACCAGGATGTCTTTCCAAAAATTTTCTTAGGAATTACTCCTAATATAGTAATTGATTTTAAGATAAAAATAATTCTTGGAGTGAAACCTGTATTGATTCCCCCTTATCTTTGTTGAAGCTCCTTTCCGTCACAGAGTCTAAATGAATGAAAAGGGAAATACCTTAAAACCAAAATGATTCATCCTTTGAAGAAACATCAAAAATTGACAAAGGAATGAACAAAGATTCATTTGCACTTGGGTCACGCAAGTTCCACCAAGGCCGCGCAAGTATACTTGTGTGCCGCCCAATGGTCACGCAGGTGACTTGCTCTCCCTCTTTGATTTTTCGCCCAGGGTCTTCCCTGGCCTATAAATACCCCTATGGGCCCCCAATTTCAAGACGGAAAAATTCAAAAACTCATATTCAAGCTCTGGTCTCCCAAGTCTCTTTTGGAAGTCTTCTGAACACTTCTAAGGTAATTTCTTACCTATAATGGAAGGTCTAAATAGGGGAAACAAGACCTAAGTGTTGAAACTCATCAACACTTACGCGCCTAAGTGGCCAGACCTTAAGGGAAATGGCCACACTTGTACACCACCTTACCCCTTCAACAGAACGTGCGCGCCACTCTTCTGGAAGCCTCTAGGGATAGTACTAAGTTCTTGAACCAAGTCTCACCCAAGTATTACCCTAAGGGTTAACCGTCACGCAAGTACCCCTGTGTCGCGTAAGTATACTTGTGCAACCAGGACTTGCGTGCCCACGCAGGACCTGCACGCCCACTTCTTTTTGGTGAATCACCAATTTCTCCCATGTTGTCTAGCTTGATTGTCGTAATTGACATTATGGAAGTTTACATAAGAGTATTTTAATTTGGGTCTATCATGTAAATTTGATTGATATGCAACACATAATCTACACTCACATGTGTAAATGGATTTACTGGAATCTTTTCCAAACCAAATGCAGCATTAAATTTGGTGACCTCCCTTGTCATGGATTTCTCCTTACCCTTCATGTGATAGAATTCCGCCTCAATGTATTGAGACTCACATGTTTTGGAAGGGGATTTATCACCGTACAATGTCCCAACTTGACCATGGAAACAATATTTGAGACATTGATAGTATGATGAAGGGATATCTGCATGTTGATGTAGTCGGGTTCTTCCAAGCAAGATGTTGAAAGCTGTGTCATGATTAACAACCATGAAATCTTAATTAGATACAAGATCTACAAACTGAGTTCTAAGTGTAATCTCGCCCAGTGGTTCTTGTTCATTTTTATAATATCCTTGTAACATCAAAGTAGAAGGAGATAAATCAGATTCTGTGAAGCCCAATTGACGAATTGTACAAATAGGGATGAGGTTGACTCCTGAACCATTATCAATGAAAGCTCTTCGGACATCTACACCATTGATATTTCCAAATAAGTATAAAGGTCTAATATGTCCATGCACGACATCATATTCATCTTCATCTGTGAAAGATATCATTGCATGGCATTCTGCAGGATTATTCTCTACATGGTAGACTTTAGCTACAGCAATTTCGGTTTCAAATTCCTGAGGACTTGATAAAGCCTCGATGAGTGCCTCCCAAAGATCCTTTGATAAATTTAAGGCATCCAAAATTGATAACTTGGTCGGTACTTGGGCCAAGTTTTTCAATACATCATACTTTTGATCCAAAGGTCTGCGTTTTCCAATAGGAACATGTGGTTTCACAGGTACCTTAGAAGTAGATGCTTTGGAAGTATATGCATCTTGTATTGGGGTGGGAGTTGGAAATACTCCTGGCTTTGGAATATTAGACCGAATAGGTCTATTTTCTTTCTGAGAGGAAGAAGGTGGAATCTCCAACCGATCCTCCATAATAACTATGCCAGGATTGAGTCTGCTATTGGTGGAAGAATTTTCTTGTTCTTATTGAGCCCGTTGAAGGGCTCTTCCATGAGTTTATTCTGCATACACAGTTCTAGCAGGGGTAGAATTGGAATAGTGGCTTCTGGGATATCCACGTCTCCCTTTATAACCCAGACCTCTAGAACTCCCTCTAATTCCTCTGTTTGATATAGGTAATTCAGGCTCATCAAAATTGAAATTGTGACTGGTATAAGGATCTGTTAAATGAATCATATTAACAGAACCAAAGATCAACTCTTCATCTGATGAAGACTCTTCCTGATTATCCCATTTAGGCTATGCCGTTTGGTGGGGCAATGACCGTTTAGGCTGTGAAGTAGATGGCATAATATCTTCTAGAGTTAAAGATAATTTGGGCTTTGACACGATCTCATATTCTTCTGATTGTTCCTCTTTATTTGAATTATGTCGTTTATTTAAGGATTTTCCCTCTGATGAAGAGGGTTTTTCCATGGCATTCATAGTAGAAGAAACAATTGGTTTCTTCAACTGCATTTACAAAATGGCATGAGTTCGGTTGATCGTTTTTCTGACCATCCAATCATCATATTTTTGCACATTTTTGTTCTTGACTTCTTTCCACTCGCCTTCTTCCTCTGGATTTGTAGAAGTTGCACATGCTACCTGAGCTGAAGAACCTTTCAACTTGACTTGTCCCGAGTCCACCATTTTTTTTATGAGGTCTTTGAAGAAAAAACACTCCTGAATGGGATTCCCCAATATCTGATTAAATGGGCAATAGTTGGGATGGTCTTCATCTCCTTCCTTGTTCGGCCTCTTGGTCCTTGGAAATTGAACCAAATTATTTTCCAGAGCCTAAATGAAGTATCCAGGAACCTATTCATTTCATAAAGAGTAATTTTTATCTTTAAATCCTCAAATTGTTTCTGTCTTTGATCTCTTTTATCATCTTGATGAAACGGCCTCTATTGTTGATGCTCAGGAGGTGGATCCCTTCAGGAAGATGAAGGTTTTGAAGTAGAAGAAGATACAAGTGCTTGTTTAAGCATAATTGTAGTTGTCTCTGCTTTACCCATTCTCCTTCCTGGAGTAGATATAATTACATGAGATTTATCCTTAGTTTTATAAGAGAGTCTTCAATCTGCTGAGCGATTGAAGTAAGGTCAAAAAACCCTCCTATGTAATTCACAGGGATCAATAGTGTGCGCAACTCATCACACAAATTTTACACACAGACTGGCAACAACTCTTATTGAGGGAGTTCTAAGATCAGGGAATACGTTAATCCCTTCTAGCAAGCAATGAAATCTGAAACCCTTTCATTCTCCCTTTGCTTAAAATTTTTGAGATCAAAAACTGTTGTCTTTGGAAATGTTGAGCTGAATTGAAGAAGGAATCGTTGACGGAGGTCCTCCCACCTGATAATTGACCGGGATTGCAAGCTTGTATACCAGAAAAAAGCAGGTCCTTGTAATGACTGTACAAAACACCTAAGCTTAACTACTTCTTGTTGTTGATGGGTTCCCATAATAGGATCACAACTAGAAACAAAATTTGTTAAGTGTTGCTCTGGGTCTACTGAACCATTAAAGATTGGGAATGTGGTACTTGCAAAATTTGATGGGGGAGGGATTGTGTCTACCCATTCAGGGTAAGCTCTCTTTTCCGGTTGAACCGATGCACGCTTTCCTTCCATAGCTTCCAACCGATATGTTAATGACTCAATGGTAGTCATTAACTTTTGATAAACATCTGTTTGATCTTGGACCTGTGCAGGTGCAATAACTGGAGCCTGGACAGATGTGGTGGCTGGTACTACAACTGATGATAACACCACCAGTTGTTATTGTACTTGACCCATAGGATTATACCTCTGAGGGTGTACTGGTAGAGGAGGATATTCTTGATCTATCTTAGTATCCACAACAAATTCCCTTGGTTGACTGACTTCATCACGCTTAGGAGGAAGACTACCCTGAAGTAGTTCTGCATTCAACCTCATTAATTTTTTCATCTTTACCTTTTGTTGTGCGAATATTTTCTCTAATGAGAATGATTGGCCTTCTACATAGGAACGGTATGTAACCTGATTCTTTCCCTTCCCCTTACTGTACACCTTTCAGAGAGATGGGTAAGTGGGTTAATTAAAGGATTACCTAGATTCTGGGTAATCCTTTGATTTCGTGTACGCACACCTTCTTCATTTGTGTCCGTGCGTACAACCTCTTGAGCAGGAGTTTCCTCATCTGATCCATCTGAATGAGCCTCATCTGGGGGATTAGCAACAATGACATTGATGACATTGATTGATGCATAATTCATTGCATCCCTTCTATAAGCATTTCTGTGATACTGTCTTCTTCCATGTCCTTGATGAGACATTTCCTTTTGTTGATTCAATCCCTCAGGAACTTCTTGACGAACCGTAATGTGGAGGGAATCTCCTGAAAATTCGGCTCTTTGTTCCTCTTGGGGATTCTTCCCTAATCAAGAGAAGAATGACTTTCTCTGAGGGAGAGATTAAGGATTTGAAAAAGTCCCCAGTCCTATGGACTGGGGCTATTCCTGCTGTTTCTGCTTAACTCCTTGAATCCAATTTGTTTATTCTGAGGGTTGGGTTAAAAGAGTCCCCAGTCTGGCAAGTTGGGGTGGTTCTTGAGTTTCTATATATGATACCTTCTTAAAATCTCTCCTGATCTTGCGGAATTTATTCAGAAAATTGGTTGGATGCATCAACCTGCATCCACTCTTATCACCCGGTTCAAATGATTGTTGGATGATTTCTGAAACTTCTGTCACTTGATGATGTGCATGTTCTAAACGAGAATCCTGTTCAATGTTCTCGTTTTCCTGATGCAAAGGTAATTAAACAAATTTTTCTCTGTATGCTTGATTTTGATAGGAACTAGTTGAGACCTATTCTTGAGCAAGCCTTTGATTACAAACAAAGCCCATTGACTGTGGACGGTCATGGGCAATAACATTGCATGAGACCACTTTCGGCGAGCTTTGATGACTGGAGAGTACAGTGAAATGAAGTTCTCCATGGACACCCCATCCCCTGATATGAATACCAGATGGGGAATTGGAAATTAACTAGCGCAATATTCTTAATGTGCCAAGGCATGAACGCTGAAGGGCTCTCTGCTACTTTTCAGGCTTCGGATATCGATAAACTGAGAGAGATGCAAAGTCAATTTGGCGTTGTAACCCTTCTATTATCTTGACATTATTTTCATATTCATCATAAGATAATATTTTCTTTTTCAATTGACAAAGATTTTTCCATATGTTGAGATGAATATCATTAATTCCATCTTCCATTAACATCTCTAGAATGTCATACTGAGAGTCAGCCAAAGGCCAAAACATAACTAGCACTTCACCTTTCGCCAGTTGTTTTCTCATATTCAGTACTTCCTCTTTATCATTAAATGTAGATTATTCTACCTGATTAGACCAAAGTTGGTGCTTCCTTGTTGCTTCATTAGATTCAATAAGATCAGTAGGGAATTCACCTATCAAACTAGAATATGCATGACTTAGGGGTGGTTCGGATAATGACCTACACCCTGGGCTATCTTCTGATTGAGAAATTATTTCATCTGCTAATGGTAAAGCATCAGACATTACTGGCTTCACATTTTCAAGTGACCCAAGATAAGAGGGTTATATCGTCACTACATTGTCTATTGGAGCATTTTCCAGGCAATGTGAATCACTACTGTATATAGGACTTTCGCAGCTAAATTCATCATCATGGGGAGGACCACCATGGTGGGTTACAACAAAAGATGAAACATTTTTCTCCTTGGTCTTCTGGCCACACAGAAGGTTCTTGTGGCTCTCATCTGAAGATGAAACTTCGAGATCAACCGAATTCTCATGAAGCAAGCCTTCATGAGGAAGTGTCTGACGTGGACCTTCATAATTAATGTCCCCACCATTAGGAACTGAGATAGTAGAATATTGAGTTGCAACAGATAATTGTCTGAGTGCATCAAGAATTCCAACATCGAGTAAGGCCTTATTACAAATTGGCCATTGGTTTCTTGACTGTGTTGGGAGGGTCTTCTTCTTAGAATCCTTCTTACTCACTTTAGGAACCACTTGTTGATGAAAGTGGTTATTATGATCAGGTGTATGTTCATGCTCAGGAGAAAGGATCAGGTTAGGCTGATTATCTCCACTCAAATCAGGTGTATGTGTCTGACTTGGTTGTCCGTATGATATGGGGGAGTACGCCCCACAACCCTCTTGGACTGGAACAGAGGTGTGTGTCTATTCCGGAGTGACATATTGATGTGTCACTCCACTGGTAGGGATAGATTTTCATTTATTTCCCTATGATGCTACTAAAGCTGTTATAATATTATGGAAGGCATACGGAATATGAGCAGGGATTTGCTTCTTCTCTTTCACCATTGATAGAATATTATTGGTGACTTCAGCTGCTGGAACGAGGATATACGTCCATTCCATGCTTGGATTAGGTGTATGTTCCTACTCCTATCCTCCTTTTCCTGCCAGTGAATTCTAACAGTACTCATGAATGGGGACTGAGAGTTGGGTTTGCCTCCTATTTGTCATTGGGGATTTCCAATTGACTTATCTGGGTGCTACCAAATGAGACTGTTGGTAGGATTGATCAATACGAGCAGGTGCATGTGTCTTCTGATTGCACTCAGCCAAATGTGGTTGACGATCTTCCTTCAATACTGACAGATGAGGCTGCTGGCAGGATTGATGAGTGTAAGCAGGTGTATGTGCCTTTTTACCAGTTATCAACACATTGGGTTGGAGGGCTTCATCATATGTAGTCAGACGAACCTTATAACTAGCTGATGACTTATAAACAGGTGTATGTTTCTATCTATAGTACTCCGCCAGAATTGCCTCGTGGGATAGGTGTGTTGCTGCCAGATAAGTCTGCTGGACAGTGGGATTAAAATGAACAGGTGTGTGTGCCCGCTTGTTTCTTAGCACCAAGTTAGGTTGGTGGACTTATCCAGAGATGGAAGAGATAAGAACCTGCTCACTATTGACTAGATTTCTCCTCTGGCGGTTCGTCTTTCATGCTCGGGTCTAAGGGACCTGAGCCAAGCTTCTGAAGGAGATACCCTCATCATGTTGAGGGCGCACTGCCGCACGAGTCTGGCGGAGATTGTTGGTGGGAGCCCTTAGGAAGGACTCATGTTTCCTTGATTTAAGGCCTTTTGTGACCTTCTCATTCACCTCCTCTGAGTATGGGATGGAATGGTTGTTTCATTCCGGGGATAACGACCCGAAATGGTTGGAGACTTTAGTTAGCAATGCCTGCTTCTTGATTGTTGGTTGTCGCTGTTCGGAAGAATAGGGTGAATTGTTCACTTGGAGGGCTTGTCGAGCAGCCTCTAGAGTTGGAATGGTATCATGTTGACGGTACTCCTTAACCAGTGCATTCGATACCTAGCGTTGAAGATGCTGAGTAGGTGATGTCGCCCTCAGA
Source organism: Viscum album (assembly GCA_963277665.1). Taxonomy (NCBI): domain Eukaryota; kingdom Viridiplantae; phylum Streptophyta; class Magnoliopsida; order Santalales; family Viscaceae; genus Viscum; species Viscum album. The sequence continues at coordinate 463,405,693 of OY728135.1, forward strand.
GCGGACGACGATCCATCAGGAGTAGCAGCAGATGCATTCACAACAGAGGTTTTCACAGCAAAGGCATTCATAGATGTGAACTTAAGAAAAGCCATTCTTTTAACGCATAAGATCTTGGAAAAGAGTGCATGTTTGATATAACAAACATAATCAAGATAAGTTCAGCCGCTACATCTTTTGGATGAGAAGATACGTTATTTATTGTTTTGTTGGCCCTCTCATTGAGTTTAAATAGGGGCCTAACAAAATAAGTAAAACATCATTTTAATGTGGTTAAGGATTCACGTCGGGTTCACCATTTCTTATTTCCTCTGGAAATGGGAATGACCTCATTGATTTAAGGTTCAAACATTCCAAGCGGTTTCTAACGGGTTTGTTCATAGAAACGGAAACATCCAATGATTCTATATCCATTTGGACCTACTTTCCAAAGGTAGGTGCTCATTAGTTATGAACCAATAAGGCTTAAGAATTTGCATTGGTCGAGAGGATGGGAGGTCAAACTCATCACACCTTTTTTAGGGGAATGATTTTCTACTCTGGGACTCTCTTTATAGATTTAAGTTATGTTCGTGAATCCTTATTACACTACCAAATATAAAAATGAGCTTTCCTTTAGATCTGACAATAAATGATTAATATGTATGATATTTAGATAATCTTTTTTTATGTATTCGAGGTTCTTCATCAATAGAGAATCATCTGTATTTGTTAGATATTCTTAGTCAATGGTATCCTTAGACACATTATATAGAAATCTCTTGGTCATTATGATAACCATACTGGTTTTAAATCCACTCATTGGGGAACTTGAAGTTTATTTTAATTCAGAAGGACATAGAATATTTCAGAGTTGGGATCGTACCCGCAGATGGGCTACCTACATATCCTTTATTTTAGAAAATGAATCAGAACCCACGTAGTTCGAGTAAAGAAGTATAGGGTTTATTCATGATTGATGGCTCAAAGAAAGATTTCATAATTACTTTTACACTCTAATCTCATGTGAGTCATGCTCGGTGTGAGAAACAAGAGGTATTGGTAAAACTAGACAATTGTGCCATGAAAGATGCAATTATAAGAAATGATGTGGGGTTTACGTATTTATGACTACCCAGATAAATGAAGATTGGGATTTACTTCAGGGAAGAAACCCAAGAACAAGGTCCATAAATTTATATGTACTTTATGGAGATTTGGATACTCCAACTTGGGGCTTACTCCTGAGGAAGATTCCCAAATTAGAAGGGGACTTGTGATTGGGTTTTACTCTTGAGAAGGAAGCCCAAATCAAAAGTAAATTAAGACTGGTTAAGAGGAATTATGACTGAGGCTTACTCCTGAAAAGGAAGACCAGGTTAAAGGGAATTATGACTGGGGTTTACTCTTGAAAAGGAAGCCCATGTTAAGGGAATTTGGATTTTGGGAACTTGGGGATTACTCCTAAGGAGGATGCCCAAAATTAAGGGAACTTGAAGACTGGGTCATACTTATGAAAAGGAGGCCTAGGTTAGGAGACTTGGGTCTTACTTCTGAAAAGGAGTCCCATTTATAAAGGAGACTTGAGACTTAGGACTTATTCCTGAGAAGGAGGCCTAAGTTAATGGAATTTATGAGTGGGGATTACTCCTATAGAAGATGCCCAAACTTATGACTAGGAATTATTCCTGAAAAGGAGGCACAAATTAAAAGATCCTATCATCTTTAAAGGATGAGGTCGAATGAATGAAAATCTCTAACCTTAGTGATATAAAGATATATAAATCACTAGGTTTTGAGAGATGTTCCACAAAATTCTTTTCAGATAAGGAAACCAACAAGGAAGCCATGCCAAAAGAAATGTCTTTAAAGAGGGTTTTGAAGGTTGGATCATGAATAAGAGAGGTGGATAGGCATAAGAGAAGTGAAATAGGTAGAAGAGGTACCCAAAAAGAAGTGGGCGCTTAGGTCCTACGTGGGCGCGCAAGTCCTGGCCGCGCAAGTATACTTGTGCACCATAGGGGTACTTGCACGACGGTTAACCCTTAGGGTAATACTTGGGTGAGACTTGGCTCAATCCCTTAGTACTATCCCTAGAGGCTTCCAGAATAGTGGCATGCAAGTTCTGTTGAAGGGGTAAGGTGGCGCACAAGTGTGGCCATTTCCCTTAAGGGATGGCCACTTAGGCGCGCAAGTGATTATGAGTTTCAACACTTAGGCCTTGTTTCCCCTATTTAGACCTTCCATTCTAGGTAATAAATTACATTAGAAGTGTTTGGAAGACTTCCAGAAGAGACTTGAGCGACCAGAGCTCGAATATGAGTTTTGGAATTTTTTCATCCTGAAATGGGGGGCCCACAGGGGGAATTTATAGGCCCAGGAAGCCCCTGGGTGAAAAATCCAAGTGGGCGCGCAAGTCACCTGCGTGACCATTGGGCGGCGCGCAAGTATACTTGTGCGACCTTGGTGGAACTTGCACGACCCAAGTGCAAATGAATCTTTGTTCATGCCTTTGTCAATTTTTGATGTTTCTTCAAAGTATGAATCATTTTGGTTTTAAGGTATTTCCCTTTTCATTCATTTAGACTATGTGATGGAAAGGAGCGTCAACAATCATATGGTTATAAAATATTCTAATGAGCTTAAGTTAAAACTCGATAATTTAGAGGTGAAGGGTTTTATCAGACAAAGAACATCTCCCTAGGGTGATCAGGTATTATTTTCAAAGAAGTAGGATGTGATTATTTGGATATGTGTGGAATATAGGAAGTTTAACTAGGTGACCATGAAAAATATATACCAATTATCAAGGATCAATGAATTATTTGATTAGTTATGGGGAGTCTGATTATTCTCCAAGATTGACCTACAACCAAGCTACCACCAGCTTTGGGTCAGAGATAAGGATATTTTTAATATATAATTTAGGATTAGAGGCATACTTTATGAGTATATTTTAATGGATTTTAGGTTAAAAAATACACCAGAAATGTTTATGTATCTCTTGAATAGGATCTTTCATCCAAATCTTGACTCCTTCATTGTTGTGTTGAGTACACTTTGATCACATTATCTCTATTCCAAGCTCTTGGATTGTCACTTCTATATCTAGTAGGTATATTTTCTTGCACATGTGATCTATGAGGGAAGAATTTTTATATAATAGAAGAAGGTATAAGATGTGATTTCATGGGATTGACTGAGTAATGTGTTTAGGATCATAAAATTACTCAGTTTAGATGGGTATTGCAGATAGTTCATATAAGACTTATCTTGTGTAATAGTGCATGTGAATGGGATTACTAAGAATGGGGTGAATTTTGAATGGAATTGTAAATGTGAAGAGTTATTATTGAAGATAAAGAGGGTATTGATGATAGATCTAATCCTGATAATGCTAGATATTGGGATTGAATATGTAGTTTACTATAATTCCTTAGGTTTTAGTTTAGGAGTTGTGCTAATGCATAGGGATCATGCAGTAGCTTATGGATTTAACTATCTATTAAACCATGAGTGGAACTACCCTATTCATGACTTAGAGTTTCCATATGTGGTATATTCTATGAAGTTTTGTTTTCATTATATCTTCAATGAGGGATTTTTCATATACAAAAACAACAAGACATTGTGTTACATCTTATCTTAGTAGGACTTGAATCTATGGGAGAGGAATTGGGTGGATTATCTAAAGAAATTTTATTTTTAGATTTATTATGCTATAGATAAAGGTAATATAGTTATTGATGCTCTTAGTAGTAAAGTGTAAGATCTTTGAGAAATACATTTATAGGAGGAATAATGATTGATGAGATTGTTGGATTAATGGTTAGTGGATGCATTTTAGGACCAAGGGGTAACGACTTATTCACTTTTAGTTATCATGTTTATATTTTTGGAATGGGTAAAGGCCATATAGGATTCAAATACCAAATTCTTAGTGATGTGGGAATGGTTAGTAGGAAGCGACCCAATTCTAGGATAGTCAATGGATAATGATGACATGATCCATATTGATGGGAGAGTTGTGGTTCCTACCTTCATGAGGGAAGTGTAAATGAGAGAAACCCATGCCTCCTAGTGGGTAGTATTCCCAAGTTCAATGATGACATATTGTGATATCAATTGAAACTTCTTGTGGCCAAGAATGAAGAGAGACATCATGGTATCTATCTCTTATTGTTTGACCTATCAGAGTATGGACATGGTGGATTTTGAAAACAATAATAGTTTCCAAGATTCAATTCAAGTGGAACCTTTTGAGGCTATTTATAGTTGTCCATATCACTCACCATTGTATGGGAACATGGTGGGTGAGGTGGTTGATATTGGGCCGAGTATAGTGTAGGAGATATCAAAGAGGGTAAAGTTGATCAGGAAGTGTTTGTATACTACTCAGAGTAGACAATGATCATACATCAACCATAGGAGATAGCCTTTATAGTTCATTTTTGGTGATAAGGTTTTCTTATGGAGAAACCGATACAGATTGTATATAGGAAAGATAAAATGTTAAGGGGAAATACAGTACCAACTTTTCAGGTTATGTGGAATCATAGATGAATATAATAGGATAAATCGTAGTGGGAGTCTGATGTTCAAGCGCAACGGACAAAGTTATTCAAGAAAGACCCGTAGAGAAGCATCTTGAGAATGGGAATATTTTAGAAGGGGGGTTTATAATTCCCCTCAGATTTTAAGTTTCATAGTGATTTAATTTGAATTTTTTTCCATCATGTTGAGTTTGAATAAATATCCTAAAATATTCTCATTCTCAAGATGGAATATCCTTGGTGCAATCTTTACTAGTTAAAAACCTTTTCTTCTAGATTTTTCACCAATTTAAAAACCATTCATTCTAGTGATTCTCATTGGGGAATTTGTGTGTGTGGCTCATTATGGGAGGTGATTCTTAGAATTTTCATTCCATCACTCATATGTTAGAAATTTTCTTACCATGTAGATACCTTATGTAAATCTATTTTCTTGATAATGATCACATGTGTACGTGTTTATGGCTATTGAGTATCACGCTTGATATGTTATATTTGTGCTTATATATGGTATGCCTTTTTGTGTGTGAATGCATGACATGTAGAGGTTTTTCTTATAATATCAAGTGGTGATTATACCATTGTGGATTTATTATATATTAGAGTGGGGGAATATGCAACATGAAATGATGATGATGATGATATGAGACATAGTGAAGGGGTGAAATATCATTGAGGCCTGAACCATGGTATTGGTAGGATATAACGACCTTGTTACCCAACCTGAGGTGGATAAGGGGTAGGATGGCCTTGATTATTGACCCATGGGAGAGATGGTTCATGATGTCCTTATGTCCTGACCCAATAATTTTTTGCCATGTTTCATCATATAGAATTATGGTGGCCTTATGGATGACCCATTTTCATGAATTCTATTAAAAATTCCTTCTGGCATAGAGCTGAAGAAGGTATGGCTAGGGTTTATAGAGGTTCAGTTAGTACACGATCACTTAGTATATGATAGATTATTTCTTTCTTGTTAATTTATGTTTTATCATGGAATACACCTATTATGTAAGTGAAATTATGTAAAGGATTCATTGGTAGGGTCCTGCTGGGTTTATACTCATACCATACATGAGCATATTGATGTGTGTGTAGACTTCATAATCAAGGATCTAAGAAAAGTAAAGGACTTGCTAATTGGTATCTAAGGAGTTAGATCTTGGTGTTTGGAGGAAGTAATGAGATAGAATACATATTTATTTCTTGGTGACCTCTTTTATTTTTTATAATTCCCCTTATACTTTGGGTTGACCCACCACATTGGGGGTCCTTGATTGCTATATTATATGATTCTATGATAGCTAACATTCCATCTATTATAGTATTTATTATTATTATTATTTCTATTGTTCCTTTAATATTAATATTATTTTCATGTTATTATTTTGGTGTATAGACTTTGATACTTATGGTATAGTCTCTCTAATACACCATTCAGACCCTTGATACTAGTCAACAACCTCTTGTGTGCGGGGAGGTGCACATGAGGACATGTAGTTCATTGGATCGAATTGGGTTATTCAGCTCATGGAGTTATATTGAAAATATAAATAAAACTATTCTTTTACATAGTTTGAGGTTTAGTAGATTCCATAGGGGTTCGGGTGAGAAATGGATTCAAGAGGGAGTGGTCAGTTTTCAACATCGATTTATTACAGGTCATTAACATCATGAAGCAAGTCTTACCAAATTGAGTTTTGGGGATAGAATACTGGGGGTCCCCTTACCCGGGGGTTGATTTCATGAATCATAGATTCACACTATGAAAGGTTCAGTCCCTCTTTTTGAAAAAGTGGCTCAACTCCATTGGTTCTTGATGGAGGAGCATGCATGGGAGGGGGAAAACGATCAACCCTCCCCTTCCCTTCAATCACTCATGATAGGTGATGGTTTTTGGCGGTTGATTTATGTACATTTCTACTATCATATCACTTTATTATTGGTTTACATTTTTGTTGCTTATTTTTGCTTTATTTTTTTAGGGTTCTCGGGCCAATTCCACTAGATCATAGTGGAATTGGCCAATGTTGATGGGATTTTAATGCGTGGTGGCTAGAGGAGGACCTGAGGTGATTTTTTTATGTCATTGGAAGTGATTTCAGTGAATTTATGTCACTGTATGACTTTTTCTAGGGTTTTTTGTCGAATTGGAAAAAATTGACCTTTAGAATGTAAATATTAATTGGGGTTTCTGTGTAGTGTGTGTTTGGGTTGGGTGCATGTCGGGAGTGTACCACACCCAATTTCTTGAGGTTTCAATGAGTGGTTGATGACCAATTAATTTAGTCATTTATATATATATATATATATATATATATTAAATGTTTTAATTAATTATAAATTGTTATAATTAATTTTTAAGTGACTCTTTATGTGACACAGGTTCCCTAAAGAATGTATGGGACTTCGCTGGTTTGGATGAGACTTGACAGAGATCAATAAGGGGTTAAGTACATGTTTTACATAGGTATACCCTATATTATAATTTCATATATATGTATATTAATGGGTGTGAATTCTTGCATAATTTTATGGATTTAGGAATGATTTTTAGGGACCGATGATTCCCTAGGTAAGTAAAATAAGAGAGTTTTTGTCCTCCTATTCCTTTCATATGTTCTCTTTAGCATTTGGATTAATTTGGATTTTGTGATGACTATTTTTTCTAAAGGGGGAATACTTGGGTTGAGATAAGGAGAGATGTTTGGGAGGTCTTCATATGTGATATGGGATGTGAAAAAGGCTAGGTTTGGTTCATGGGGATAGTGGGTAGGCATGAGAGGCTTATAGATGACTGACGATGTGTGAGACAGACGTATGTCATACAGATGATGAAGGACTCCCTCCTAAGGTTGGAGTTTCTTCTTGGTGTGTACATGAAGTGAGGGGATTTCTTTGGGACTTAGTTTTAGGATACCAAGGGGGTTTTGGTCAATAATTTGACCCCACCTATTGATTTTAGGGTTGGGTAGAGTGTGATGGATTGAGATTATCCCTGGGTAGTGGGATCAACAGTGATGAGGGGTTTTGGTGATTTATACTAGACTGTGGGGTATGGGTCAAGATGAGCCTTTATGAAGAACTACCACAAAACTGGGTTTTTTCAGTGGCACCCTTTAACATTGCTAAAAAAAGAACTATTAAAGGGGCCCCCTTTATCATCACTTTTTTTAGTAGCACTGATAAAGGGGGGCTTACTTAGCACTTTTTCCCTAGCACTGATAAAGTGTATATTTCAATGAAATTATATTTCATAAAAAATAATATATTGATATATAAGTATATTTATATTGATATAATTATAATATATGTTTTTTAAATATGTTTTAGATCGATTTGATATGTGGTAGATGCAAAATGGACACCCGGAGCAACAATTATGGCCATTTGGAGGGATTAAGGACCTTCACCTACCTTGAAGAATATAATAAGGTGTTACAGTGTTCACCAGAGTGTAGTTCTAGTTTCAATATTTTATTTTATATGTAGTAGAGGTAAAACAGACACCCAGAATAGAAGTTATGGAAAAACAGACACTCGGAGCCAAACTTATGACTGTCCTGAGGTATTTTGGGACTTTTTGGGCCTTGAAGAACATAAGAAGGGGTTCCAGCGGTCACCAAAGTGTGTATATTTTCACAAGTTTTCATTTGATATATGGTAGATCCAAAACAGATACCTGGATTAGAATTTATTACCATTTGAAATTGAGCAACCCTCCTAGTGCCTAAAAACCTAAGAAACCTGCAACTCACTAAAATGGGCATAACTTTTACTTCGGGTGTCTGTTTGAGTTCTGCAACCAGTAAAATAGAAGCTTGTGAGATGAGTGAGTACCATGTCTAATCAAAACCATGATAACATCAATGAAACGGAAGATCTATCAGTTATACCACTCCAAAAAAAATACCCCAACTTCAAACGGCCATAACTTTTGCTTCGAGTGTCAGTTTGGGCTCTAACACATATCAAATCGAAGTTAGAGAAGATATATATGTAGAAATATAATTGTAAAATAGTTAAAATAATTTCAAAAACCCTAAAATCCAAAAAAAACATCCAAATACCTCCAAAACTTTGTTTCCGTGTCTAGTGCCCTGTCAAATTTTTCTTAAAATGACAATAACTCCCGATCTATGTGTCTGTTTGGCCTCCACCACCTATTATATCATAGTTAATTCTATGAGATTAGGTTTGACTAGTCACAGAGCATAAATATACACCTAGATCAAATGTTATTCCCATTTTAGTGACTTTGTAATTTTTTAGGTTTTTCAAGCCCTCATTTCTAGCACTTTTGTCCTGCCTGCTTTTTTTCAAACAGCTGTAACTTATGATCTACCTGTCTGTTCAGCCTCCACCACCTATAATATCAAATATAATTTGATGATATTTGATTTGACTAGTCACAGAGCTAGAATGGACTCTCCGATCAAAATTTTTCATCGTTACCCTGAGTTTAAGGTTTATTCGACTGTCTGACTGTATTTACAGGTTTTGAGAGTTTCTCCATTTTTTACCTATTTTTTAGGTTTTAAAGGTTTGTTATAATTTTTCATAATGTGATTTTATTTATAATCAAATATATAACAATATATACATATTTTTTATATATTCACACATAAAGATTTAATTTTATAAATAAATAATTAAACATATTTACATATAAAATATATTTATCAATATATAATCCTTATCTAAATAAAAATAATAATATCTATTTTATTTAAAATAAAAATATATGAATATTTATATACCTATATTATGTGTACGTGTGTGTATGTATGTATATATATATATATATATATATATATTTGTGTGTGTGTCTGTATTGATAAGTTGATATATATATTATCTATATATTCTAAACATATGTATATACATATTAATATATAATATTTGTAAATATATATAAATATCTATAATTATACTTACATATACACATATAATATATGTGTGTGTGTGTGTTGTATATATGTATTCATTTATTTATAAACACACACAAAAACATATTTTATAAATGTGTTTAAAACTGATCTTATAAATATATATTAATATACAAATAAATATATTAATATATAAATATAACTATATATATATTAATGTTGACGCTCTTTTCTGTCACAGAGTCTAACGAATTGAAAAGGGCAAATACCTTGAACCCAAAGTGATTCATTCTTTGAAGAAACATCAAAAATTGACAGAGGCATGAACAAAGATTAAAATGCACTTGGGTCGCGCAAGTATACTTGTGCGCCACCCAATGGTCGCATAGGTGAATTGCACGCCCTCTTTGACTTTCACCCAGGTTCTTCTCCGGCCTATAAATACCCCCTGTGGGCCCCCCATTTTGAGGAGGAAAAATTCCAGAAACTCAGATTTGAGCTCCCGGCGCCCTAGTCTCTTTTCAAAGATTTCGAACACTTCTAAGGTAATTTCTTACCTAGAACGAAAGATCTAAAGGGGGGGATTAAGGCTTAAGTGTTGAAACTCATCAACACTTACGCGCCTAAGTGGTCAGCCCTTAAGGGAAATGGCCACACTTGCGTGCCGCCTTGCTCCTTCAACAGAACTTGTGTTCCACCCTTCTGGAATCCTCTAGGGATATTACTAAGGGTTTGAGCTAAGACTCGCCCAAGTATTACCCTAAGGATTGACCGTCATGCAAGTACCCATGTGTCGCGTAAGTATACTTGTGCGACCAGGACTTGCGCGCCCACGCAGGACTTGCATGCCACCTTATTTTTGGGTGCCCCTCCTGCCTATTTCACCTCTCTTATGCATATCCTCTCATACTCTTCAAGATTAAGCCTTCAGAACTCTCTCCAAAGTCATTCATGGAATTATTTCCTTGTTGGATTCCTTATCTGAAAGGAATTCTATGGAACATCTCTTAAAACCTAGTGATTTACATATCTTTATGTCACTAAGGTCAAAGATTTCATTCATTCAATCTCATCCTATAAGATGAGAGAATCCTTAACCTGGGCCTCCTTTTCAGGAGTAATCCCTAATCCAAGATCCCATAATTTGGGAATCCTCCTTAGGAATAAGCCCCAAGTCCCCTAACCTGGGCTTCCTTTTCAGGAGTAAGCCCTAGTCTTCAAGTTCCTTTAATTTTGGGAATCCTCTTTAGCAGTAAGCCCCATATTTCCAAATATGGGCATCCTCTTTAGAAGTAAGCTCCAAATCCAAAATTACTTTAATTTGGGATTCCTTTTAAGGAGTAAGTCCCAATCATAATTTAAAGTTCCCCTTTTATCTGGGCATCCTCCTTAGGAGTAAGCCCCAAGTTATAAATACCTTAACCTGGGATTCCATTTCAGGAGTAAGCCCCAGTCATAATTTCTCTTAACCAGTCTTCATTTACTTTTGATTTCAGCTTCCTTATTAGGAGTAAAACTCAATCATAAGTCCCCTTCAAATTTGGGCATCTTCCACAGGAGTAATCCCCAAGTTATAGTATCCAAATCTCCCTAAAGTACATATACCTTTATGAACCTTGTTCCTGGGTTTCTTCCCTAAAGTAAATCCTAATCTTCAATCATCTGGGTAGTAATACATACATAATCCCCACATCATTTCTTATAATTGCATCTTTGATGGCATAATTTTCTGGTTTTACCAATACCTCTTGTTTCTCACACCGAGAATGACTCACGTGAGCATAGAGTGTAAAAGTAATTATGAAATCATTCTTTGAACCATCAAACATGCATAAACATCATACTCCCTTACTCGAACTACGTGGGTTCTGATTCCTTTTCTAAACAAAGGATACGTAGGTAGCCCATCTGCGGGTACGATCCCAACTCTAAAATAATCTATGTCCTTCTGAATGACAATAAACTTCAAGTGCCCCACTGAGTGGCTTTAAAACCAGTATGGTTATCATAATGACCAAGATATTTCTATATAATGTGTCAAAGGATACCATTGACTAAGAATCTCTAACAAATACAGATTATTCTCTATTGATGAAGAACCTCTAATACATATAAAATATTCTCTAAATATCATACATATTAATCATTTATTATCAGATCTAAAGGAATGCTCATTTTTCATACTTGGTAGTGTAATAAGGATTCACGAACATAACTTAAATCTATAAAGAGAGTCCCAGAGTAGACAATAATTCCCCTCAAAAAGGTTTGATGAGTCCGACCTCCCATCCTCTCGACCAATGCAAATTATTAATCCTTATTTGTTCATAACTAATGAGCACCTACCTTTGGAATGTAGGTCCAAATGGATATAGAATCATTGGATGTTTCCGATTCTATGAACAAACCCGTTATAAACCGCTTGGAATGTTTGAACCTTAAATCAATGAGTTCATTCCTATTTCTAGAGGAAACAAAAAATGTTGAACCCGACGTGAATCCTTAACCAAGTTAAAATGATGTTTTACTTATTTTGTTAGGACCCTATTTAAACTCAATGAGAGGGTCAACAGAACAATCAATAACATATGTGCTCATCCAAAAGATGTAGTGGCATAATTTATATTGATTATGTTTGTTATATAAAACAGGAACCCTTTTCCAAGATCTTTTTCATTACAAGAATGGATTTTCTTAAGTTCACGTCTGTGAATGCCTCTGCTGTGAAAACCTCTAATGTGAATGCATCTGCTGCTACTCCCGTTGGATCATCGTCTGCTCTGAGATCGACATCACCTACTCAGCATCTTCAACACTGGGTATCAAATGCGCTGGTTTAGGAGTACCATCAAAATGGTACTATTCTGACTCTGGAGGCTGCTCTACAATCCCTCCAAGTGAACAACTCACCCTGGACGTCTGGACAGCGAAGACCAGCAATCAAGCAGGCGGTGCTAACTACCATCTCCAACTGTTTCAGGTTGTTATCCCTGGAACGCAATAACCATTCCCTCCCATATTCTGAGGAGGTGAATGAGAAGGCCACTAAAGGCCTTAATTCAAGGAAATGGGAGTCCTTCCCGAGGGCTCCCATCAACAATCGCTGCCAGACTTGTGTGGCAGTGCGCCCTCAACATGATGAGGGTGTTGTCTCCAGGTGTTCGGCTCAGGTTCCTCGAACCCGAGCAGGCAAGATGAATCACCAGAGGTGAAAACCGGTTAACAGTGATCATATTCTTATCTCTGCCATTTCCGGAGAATTCCACCAACATAACTTGGTGTCAAGCAATGAGCGGGCACACACACCCGTCCGTTTTAATTCCGTTGTCCATCAGACTTGTCTGCCAGCAGCACGCCAATCCCGCCAGGAAATTCCAGTGGAGTAATATAGATAGGAACATACAACTATTTATAAGTCATCAGCTAGTCATCAGGCTCGTCTGACTACGTACGATGAATCCCACCAACCCAATGTGTTGACAACTAGTAAACAGGCACATACACCTGCTTACACTCATCAATCCTTTCAGTAGCCTCGTCTGTCAGTATTAAAGGAATATTGTCAACCAAGTTCGGTGGAGTGAAATTAGTGGGCACATACACCTACTAGTATTGATTAATCCTACCAACAGTCTCGTTTGGTAGCATTCGGAGAATTCATTCGGAAAGCTTCGGCGACAAACAGGAGGCAGACTCAACTCTCTGCCCCCACACATGAGTATTGTCAGAATTCACTGACAGGAAAAGGAGGACAGGAGCAGGCACATACACCTACTCTAAGCACGGAATGGACGTATATCCCCTTTCCAGCAGCTGAAGTCACCAAGCATATTCTATCAATGGTGAAAGAGCAGAAGAAAATCTCTGCTCATATTTTGGATGCCTGTCAAAATATTATAACATCTTCAGCAGCATTTCAGGGAAAGACACATAAATCTATCCCTACTAGTGGAGTGACACATCAACATATCACTCCGGAATAGACACACACCTATGTTCCAGTCTAAGAGGGTTGTGGGGCGTACTCCCCCATATCATACGGACAACCAAGTTCGGTACATACACCTGATTTGAGCGGAGATAGTCAGCCTAACCTGATCCTTTCTCCTGAGCAGGCACATACACCTTCCCATAATGACCACTTTTGTCAACAAGTGGTTCCTAAAGTGAGTAAGAAGGCGTCTAAGAAGAAGACCCACCCATAATAGTCAAGAAACCAAGGGATAATCAGTAATAAGGCCTTACTCGATGCTAGAGTTCTTGATGCACTCAGACAATTATCTGTTTCAACTCAAGATTATACTCCCTCAGTTCCAAATAGTGGGAACCTTTATTCCTAAGGTATGCATCAGACACTTCCTCATGAAGGCTTGCTTCATGATAGTTCGGTCGATCTCAATGTTTCATCTTCATATGAGAGCCACAAGAACCCTCTGTGTGGCCAGAAGACCAAGGAGCAAAATGTTTCATCTTTTGCTGTAACCCACCATGGTGGTCCTCCCCATAATGATGAATTTAGATGTGAAAGTCCTCTATGCAGTAATAATTCACATTGCCTGGAAAATTCTCCAATGGAAAATGTAGTGACGAGAAAGACCTCTTATCTTGAGGCATTTGAAAATGTGAAGCCATTCATGTCAGATTCTTTACCACTATCAGGTGAAACGCTTTCTCAATCAAAAGATATTCTAGGGTGTAGTTCATTATCCGAACCACCCCTGCATCGTTCATATTCTAGTTTAATCAATGAATTCTCTACCAATCTTGTTGAATACGATGAAGTAGCAAGGAAGCACCAGCTCTGGTCTAATCAGGTAGAATAATCTTCATTGAATGATAAAGAGGAAGTACTAAATATGAGAAAACAACTGTTGAAAGGTGAAGTTCCAGTTATGTTTTGGCCTTTGGCTGATTCTCAGTATGACATTCCAAAGATGTTGACAGAATATGGAATTCATGATATTCGTCTTAACATATGGAAAACTCTTTATCGGTTGAAAAATTAAATATTATCTTATGATGAATATGAAAATAATTTCAAGATAATAGAAGGGTTACAATGCCAAATTGACTTGGCATCTCTCTCAGTTTCTCGATATCCGAAGACTGAAAAGAAGCAGAGAGCCCTTCAGCGTTCATGCCTTGGCGCACTAAGAAGGTTGCACCAGTTAATTTCTAATTCCTCATCTGGTATTCATATCAGGGGATGGGGTATCCATGGAGCACTACATTTCACTGTACTCTCCAGTTATCAAAGCCTGCCAAAAATGGTTTCATGCAATGTTATTTCCCATGGTTGGCCACAGCCAATTGGATTTGTTTGTAATCAAAGGCTCACTCAAGAATAGGCCTCAACTGGTTCTTCTCAAAATCAAGCATACAGAGAACAAGTTATTTAATTACTACTACATCAAGAAAACGAGAATATTGAACAGGACTCTCGTTTGGAGCAAGCACATCACCGAGTGACAGAAGTGTCAGAAATCATCCAACGGTCTTTTGAGCTAGGTGATAAGAGTGGATGTAGGTTAATGCATCCAGCCAATTTATAGACTAAAGTCCATAAGATCAAGAGAGATTTTAAAAAGGTCTCAGATATATCAACTCAAGAGATGCCCCTGCTTGCCATACTGGGGACTCTTTTAACCCAACCCTCAGAATCAATAAATAGGATTCAAGGAGTTGAGTAGAAATAGCAGGAACAGCCCCAGTCCACCGGACTGGGGACTTTTTCAAATCCTCAATCTCTTACTCAGAGAAAGTCAGTATTCTCTCGATTAGGGAAGAATCCCCAAGAGGAACGAAGAGCTGGATTTTTAGGAGATTCCCTCCACATTACAGTTCGTCAAGAAGTTCCTGAGGGATCAAATCAACAAAAGGAAATGTCTCATCAAGGACATGGAAGAAGACAGTATCACAGAAATGATGATAGAAGGGATGCAATGAGTTATGCATCAATCAATGTCATCAATGTCGTTGTTGTTGATCCCCCAGATGAGGCTCATTCAGAGAGATCAGATGAGGAAACTCCTGCTCAAGAGATTGTATGCAGAGACACAAATGAAGAAGGTGTGCATACACGAAATCAAAGGATTACCCAGAATATAGGTAATCCTTCAATTAACCCACTTCCCCCTCTCTGAAAGGTGTCCAATAAGGGGAAAAGACATAATCAGGTTACATACCCTTCCTCTGGAGAAGGCCAATCGCTCTCATTAGAGAAAATATTTTCACAAAAAGAGGAATAGATGAAGGAATTAAGGAGGTTGAATGCAGAACTACTTCAGGGTAGTCTTCCTCCTAAGCATGCTGGAGTCAGTCATCCAAGTGAATTTGTTGTGGATACTAAGATGGATCAAGAATATCCTCCTCTACCAGTACACCCTCAGAGGTCTAATCCTATGGGTTATACACAACAACAACCGGCGGTGCTACCATCAGTTGAAGTACCAGCCACCACATCTATCCAAGCTCCATTCATTACACCTGATCAGGTCCAAGTTCAAACGGATGTTTCTCAAAATTTAATAACTACCATTGAGTCATTAACATCTCGGTTGGAATCTATGGAAGGAAAGCATGCACCGGTTCAACCAGAAAAGAGAGATTACCCTGAATGGGTAGATGTAATTCCTCCCCCATCAAATTTTGCAAGTACCACATTCCCAATATTCAATGGTTCGGGAGACCCAGAGCAACACTTAACACATTTTGCTTCTCATTTCAATCCCAACCCTCAGCAACAAGAAGCAGTTGATCTCAGGTGTTTTGTACAGTCATTACAAGGGCCTTATTTTGTCTTGTATACAAGCTTGAAATCCCGGTCAATTACCGAGTGGGAGGATCTTCGTCAATAATTCCTTCTTCAATTCAGCTCAACTTTGCCAAAGATAACAGTTTTTTATCTTAAAAATTCTAATAAAATGGAGAATGAAAGGGTTTCATATTTCATTGCTCGCTGGAAGGGATTAACCTATTCCCTGATCTTAGCACTCCCTCAAGAAGAATTGTTTCCAATCTGTGTGGAAAATTTGTGTGATGAGTTGTGCACACCATTGATCCCTGTGAAATACACAGGAGGGTTTCGATACCTTACATCAATCGTTCAGTAGATTGAAGACTCTCTTATAAAGACTAAGGATAAATCTCATGTAATTCCATCAGCTCTAGGAAGGAGAATGGGTAAACCAGAGATTGTTACAGTTATGCTTAAACAAGCACATGTACCTGCTTCTACTTCAAAACCTTCATCTTCTAGAAGGGATCTGCCTCCTGAGCGTTAACAACAGAGGCTGTTTCGTCAAGATGATCAAAGAGATCAAAGATGGAAGCAATTTGAGGATCTGAAGAGTAAAGTTTACTCTTTCCGAAATGAACATGTTTCTGGTTACTTCATCTTAGCTCTGGAAAATAATTTGGTTCAATTGCCAAGGCCCAAGAGGCCAAACAAGGAAGGAGATAAAGACCATCCCAACTATTTCCCATTTCATCAGATGTTGGGGAATCCCATTCAGGAGTTTTTTGTATTCAAGGACCTCCTAAAAAATGGTTGACTTGGAACAAGTCAAACTTAAAGGTTCTTTAGCTCAGGTAGCATATGTTACTGCTACAGATCCAGAGGAAGAAGGCGAGTGGCAAGAAGTCAAGAACAAAAATGTGCAAAAATATGAGGATTGGATGGTCAGAAAAATGATCAACTGAACTCATGCCATTTTGAGAATGCAATTGAAGAATCCAATTGTGTCTTCTGCCATGAATGACACAGTAAAACCCTCTTCATCAGAGGGAAATCCTCAAAAGGGTGGCATAATTCCAAGAAAGAGGAACAATCAGAAGAAGAAGAAATCGTGTCAAATCCCAAGTTGTCTTTGACTCTGGAAGATTTTATGCCATCTACTTCAAAGAAATGGGCACCATCCCACCAAACGGCACATCCTAAATTGGCTAGTCAGGCAGAGTCTTCATCGGATGAGGTGTTAATCTTTGGTTCTGTTAATATGATTCACTTAACAGATCCTTATGCCAATAACAGTTTCGAACTCAATGAACCTAGGTTCCCCGTATCAAACAGAGGAATCAGAGGAAGTTCCAAAGGTTCAAGGTATAGGGTAAGACATGGATCTTTCAGAGGACACTACTCCAATTCTACCCATACTAGAACTGTGTATACAGTAGAAACTTGTGGAAGATCCCTTCAATGGGCTCAAAAAGAATAGGGAAATTTTTCCATCAATAGCAGACTCAGTCCTGGCACAATTATTCTGGAAGATCGGTTGGAGGTTCTATCTTCTTCCTCTCAGCAAGTAAATAGACCTAATCGGTCTACTCTTCCAAATCTAGGAGTATTACCAACTCCTACCCTGATACAAGATGCATCTACTTCCAAAGCATCAACTTCTAAGGCACCTACGAAACCACATGTTCCTGTTAGGAAACACAGACCTTTGGATCAAAAGTATGATGTATTGAAACACTTGGCCCAAATACCGTACAAATTATCAATTATGGATGCTTTGAATTTATCAAAGGATCTTCGGGAAGCACTCTTCGAGGCTTTTTCGAGTCCTCAGGAGTTTGAAACTCAAATTTCTACAGCTGAAGTCTACCATGTAGAGAAAAATCCTGCAGAATTCCATGTAGCGATATCTTTTACTGATGAAGATGAAGATGATGTCGTGCATGGACATATTAGACCTTTGTACTTATCTGGAAAGGTCAATGGTGTAGACGTCCGAAGAGTTTTCATTGATAATGGTTCAGGAGTCAACCTCATCCCCATTCGTACACTTCATCGATTGGGACTCACAGAATATGATTTATCTCCTTCTACTTTGATGTTACAAGGATATGATAAAAATGAACAAGAACCATTGGGTGAGATTTAACTCATAACTCAGTTTTGAGATCTTGTATCCAATTCAGATTTTATGGTTGTTGATCAAGACTCAGCCTTCAACATCTTGCTTGGTAGACCTTGGCTACATCAACATGCGACCATCCCTTCATCATACCATCAATGTCTCAAATATTGTTTTGATTGTAAAATTGGGACATTTTATGGTGATA
The DNA here is from genome assembly GCA_963277665.1 of Viscum album. Classification (NCBI taxonomy): domain Eukaryota; kingdom Viridiplantae; phylum Streptophyta; class Magnoliopsida; order Santalales; family Viscaceae; genus Viscum; species Viscum album. The sequence continues at coordinate 463,424,183 of OY728135.1, forward strand.
AGTCCCCGTTCAAGACATGTGAATCTCAATACATTGAGGCAGAATTCTATCATATGAAGGGAAAGGAGAAATCCACAATAAGGGAGATTACCAAAGTTAATGCTCCATATGGTTTGAAAAATATTCCAATAAACCCATTTACACATGTGAGTACAGATTATGTATTGCCTATCAGTAAAATTGACACGATAGACCCAAATCAAAATACTCTTATGGAAACTTCCATAATGTCAATTACAGCAATCAAGCCAGACAACATGGGAGAAAGTGGTAATCCACCAAGCAATGATGAAATCTCAAATGAAGATGTCTTCATTTCATCCGCTGAAATCCAGCAAGTCTTTACTTCGCCAATCAGGCTAGAGCAAGTTATAGCAATGTCATAGGTAAATGATGATGTCGATTCGCAATCCATCATCTCCTCTTTATTACCCAAAGAAGACCCTTCATCATCAATCAGGTTGGAAATGGAAGCTTCTTCTTCAATATGTGCAAATTTTAACGTCTCTTCTGATCATGAAAATTCTGCTTCATCATCTACTATGCAAGTAGAAATAGAAGAAATAACACATGTTGAAGAAGAAGAGAAAGATCTCAGGGATTCTCCTCCAGCATTTGAAGAGGGTATCTCTACCACCGTGGATTAACTCAGAGAAATAAATCTGGGTACAAAAGAAGATCCAGGACCCACTTTAATTAGTGCGGCCATGACTCTTGAAGAGCAAGAGATGTATATTTCCTTTATATAGAAAAAATGAGATATATTTTCTTGGAACTATACAGAGATGCCAGGTCTTGATCCTGATGTTTCCACTCATCGTTTGGGTTTTACAGAAGAACATCGAGGATTCAAACAAGCTGCTAGAAGAACACACCCAACCTATGCTTCCAAAATTGAGGTTGAAGTGGATAAGCTTATCAAAGCTAAATTCATCCGAGAAGTTCAATATCCCAAATGGTTGGCTAATATTGTCCCAGTGAAAAAGAAAAATGGGAAAAATAGTGTTTGCATTGATTTCAGAGATCTTAATTGGGATTGTCCTAAAGATGATTTTCCAGTTCCGATTACAGAACTCTTAATTGATGTAACAGCTGGCTATGAATCACTTTCCTTCATGGATGGATATTCAAGATATAATAAAATCCTAATGGCTCCAGAAGATGACGAATCTACAGCTTTCAGAGCCCCTCAAGGTGTGTTTTGCTATCAGTTAATGCCCTTTGGCCTGAAGAATGCAGGCACAACATATCAGCGTGAAATGCATCGTATCTTCAAACCCTTTTTAGGTAAGTTTGTTGAATGTTATGTGGAAGATTTTGTGGTTAAATCCAAACAAAGTTCTAATCACTTGGATGATTTGGAAATCATATTCCACAAACTTCAGCAACATAATTTGAAGATGAACCCCTTAAATTGTGATTTTGGGGTAACCTCAGGGAAATTTATCAGCCTTGTTATATGCCATCGTGGTATTGAGGTCGATCCTGAGAAGACAAAGCCAATCCTTGGTATGTCACCTCCTTAAAATTTGAAAGAATTGAGAGGACTTCAAGGACACTTAGCCTATATTCGGCGTTTCATCGCCAATTTAGCAGGAAAAAGTTTACCCTTCACCAAATTGATGAAGAAGGGATTCACTTACAAGTGAACTGAAGAATGTCAAGAAGCATTCAATATTCTCAAGAAGTATCTCTTGAGTCCACCGGTGTTAATTCCACATGTTTAAGGAAGACCACTTATCCTCTATGTGATAGATTTAGAGCGATCATTGGGTGCCTTTCTTGCTTAGAAGAATGATACTGGGAATGAAAACAACCTCTATTATCTCGGTCAGACTATGCTTGAAGCTGAAACTTGATACTCAAATATTGATAAGTGCTGCCTAGAATTAATCTTTGTAGTTCATAAGTTGAGACACTACCTGTAACATCACAAGGTACAATTTGTATCTCGCAATAACACGCTCAAATTCATCCTTATTCATCCAATGCTTACAGGACGTCTGGAAAGGTGGGTAGTTATTTTGCAGCAATTTGATATTTAGTATGTGTCTCAAAAAGGCAATAAATGGCCAAGCTCTGGCTGATTTCCTTGCTGAATATCCTTCAGTAGAAGATACATCTTCAGATATTGAACTTCCTGATGAGGAAGTATTCTTTATTCAAGATAGCCTTCAAACATGGTAAATGTACTTTAATGGTGCTTCCAGAAGTCCAACAGGGAGGAAAATGGAAGATCCTAAGTTCAACAAAGTTGGGTTAGGAGTTGTACTCATTTCCCCAGAAAAGGCAGTTCTACCTTATTCTTTCTCATTGTTGGGAGGCGGTACAAATAATGAAGCAGAATACCAAGCTCTCATCGCAGGATTGGAATTGGGACTTCAAAAATAAGTGAATCACTTAAAGGTGAAAGGTGATTCAAACCTGGTAATCAAACAAGTCAATGGGGATTATGCAATCAGAAAAGAAGAAGTAATCCCTTTGTATGATTATGTCAGAGAGTTAATGGCAGAATTTCCTTAGGAACCAATATTTTCTTATGTCCCGTGATCACAAAATGCCCAAGCTGATGCACTGGATAATATAGCTACAGCTCTGTAAGATCCCAATTGGGACGAGACAACCATAAATATTTCCCACCGTCGTACAATTTCACCAAATTTTCAAATCAGAATAGAGGAAATCAATGAAATTAGTCCCATCTCTAAACCATATGGTCATACTACAGGATGGATTACACCTATCAGGGAATACCTTCAAAACGGAACACTTACACTTGATAGATCCAGGAAAGAACAAATCTGATGACGTGTGGTCAATTTTACTCTTTATGATAGCCTGGATCACCTAGAGAAAATTCTCTATAAAAGAGGTTTTGATGGAGTTCTCTTCAGATGCATTTATGGTGAAGAGACAATGGCTATCATGAAAGAAGTGCATGCAGAAGTCTATGGTGCCCATCAGTATGGACATATACTATCTGATAAAATTCGAAGGCTTGGATACTTTTGGCCTTTAATGATACAAGATTGTGTTGATTTCACAAAGAAGTGTCATTCTTTCCAAGTACATGCTAACTTCATTCATCAACCCCCAGAGTTGCTTCATACAGCTAAATACTCGGGGCCATTTTCCACATGGGGAATGGATGTAGTAGGACCTTATCCTTCGGCTACAGCCAAGCAGTTTAAGTACATTCTTACTGGTACTAACTTCTTTTCCAAATGGGTAGAGGCAATACCTCTCAAAGAAGTTAGTTCTAAATTCATTGTTAGCTTCATCAAGTCTAACATCATTACCAGATTTGGTGTCCCTCATACCATACTGATAGACAATAGTACCAACTTCTATTCATCCGAGGTGAGGAAGTTGTATCAAGAATACAACATCAAATCCAATCATTCATCTTGGTATCATGCAGCGGCCAATGGCCAGATAGAAGCTTTTAACAATAATCTTTCAAACATATGCAAAAGATGGTGGATAAAGATAAGAAATCATGGCCTAATAAACTCTTTCATGCTTTATGGACTTATCGAACCACCACTTGCACTACAACGCGGTCAACTCCATATTCATTGGTATATGGAACGGAAGCAGTATTTCCTATTGAGGTTCAATTACCTTCACTCAGAGTATCCATTTTTGATCAGTCATCTACAGATGAACAATCAAAAAAGTGATTGGATGAATTGGAATGGTTGGATGAGAAAAGATTGTGCACCTTGCACCACTTGGAAGTCTACCAGAATCGAATATCACTAGCTTTCAACAAAAAAGTTTATATTCGTTCATTCATTCAGGGAGAATTTGTATTGGTTCTCAGAACTCCAATGATACTAGGAAAGAAACCTCCCAAGCTGGAGCCAAAATGGGAAGGACCTTATTAAATACATAAGGTCTACTCTAATGGAGCATATTCTTTAATCTCAATGGATGGAGAACTCATCACTACTCCAACCAATGACAAATTTCTGAAGAAGTATTTTGTATGAACAGAAAATAAATCATCAATAGTCCATGCATTCGACCTTAAACTATTGGCATTTCATATTGTCCAGCAAGACATTAAACTACAGCATCAACGGTCCATGCGTACGACCTTAAACTATTGGCATTTCATATTTTCCAACAAGATGTTAAACTGTAGCATCAACGGTCCATGCATATGACCTTAAACTATTTGCATCATTACCGTCCAACATGACGCTAAACTGTATCGTCCCTTTTCGTCCAATATGACATTAAAATGTTCCATCATCCAACATGAAGTTAAACTATGTCGTCCTAACTACATGATGCTAAACTGTACAGAAGTCCCTTACGTCTAGAAAGACGTTAAACTACATAATCTCTGGTCCATGCATATGACCATAAATTGTTCACCCCATCGTCTAACTTGACGTTAAACTGTGGAAAGAATCCCTAATACATCCAACATGATGTTAAAATATGTTATCTTTTGTCCTCACTGCATGACACACTACTAAAAAAAGGCCATTAGCGACTGCCATTGGCGGTCGCTAATGCCCTATAGCGACCACCCAGCGACCGCCATTGGCGGTCGCATCTGCTCCGTCGCTGTAGGGCTTTAGCGACCGCCAATGGCGGTCGCTATAGGTGGCCGAAATGCCGCCTTAAGCGACCGCCTGACGGTCGCTGTAGGCTGCCTCACGGACACCATTAGCGACTGCCATTGGCGGTCGCTAATACTGCCTGGCAGGCAGGCTAGAGCGACCGCCAAAGGCGGTCGCTAAACTTGAAAAAAAAATTTAAAAAAAAAATTCATACCAAAATAAATAAATATATATATATATATATATATTTATTAAATCAAATATATATATATATATAATAATGAAAATATTTATATATATAATATTAAATAAAATATATATATATTTATTAAATAAAATATATATATATATATTAAAGAAAATATTTATATATATAATATTAAATAAAATATATTTATTTATTTATTAAATAATATATATATATATATATATTAATGAAAATATTTATATATATAATATTAAATAAAATATTTTTCATTTTTTTAATGAAATGTACAAATTGTGTTTTTTTCTTCACGGTGGAAAAGCAGACATAAAACAAGGTAACAATCATAAAAAATGGAAAACAATTTCAAACAGCATAAACATCAAAATCATCATAAACAATAAACGTGCTTCAACGATCTGAGCAGGTCCATCGATTTCAATCTTCTGCTTCAAAACCTACAATAAGACAAAAAAAACAAAACAAACGTAAATTGAACATAATTATTCAGTTATTATATACATATAATAAAATTAAATCTGACATCAAATCATGGTGATAATTTAAAACCACCAATTTAAGAAATGCTATCATTTCAGGTCATTCAGAGCACGTTTGTTCCGAATTCGACCGTCTCACACCGTTTTTGATGTATTATGACACTGTAAACGTGTTTCCGGTCACCACGGTCAAACGACACCTCCGATTGAAGTTTCTTCTTCTCGACCATGTCACAATTTACTCACCTTTTGACGTCGTCTGATTTCAGGTCATTCGGACCTCGTTCGGCCCGTTTGGACCCCCCCCCCCCCCCCACGCGCGTTTATCAAGCGCACGCAACACTTAAAGAACGCATAATGAGCCCTACCGCGTAGACCGCACGTTCGATTGACATTCCGTCTACGCGTACACGTCATGAATAATAATTAGATTGTTTCCCTGTGATTTCAGGTCAATCCAATGTGGTCCGCTATGACTTTGAGCGTGAGACGCCCGTTTTGGCCGTTTATGACACCGGAACGGCGTTCCCGGTCACCGCGGGCACACGGTGTGGCCGATTGACATGACGTCTACTCGACCACATTACAATTAACTCACCCTTTTATGTCGTCAGATTTCATGCCATTCGAACCTCGTTCGGCCCGTTTGGACCCCCCCATGTGCGTTTATCAAGCACGCGCAACACTTAAAGAACGCATAATGAGCCCTACCGCGCAAACCGCACGTCCGATTGATGTTCCGTCTACGCGTACACCTCAAGAATAATAATTATATTGTTTCCCTGTGATTTCAGGTCAATCTGATGACTTCCACTATGACTTTGACCGTCAGACGCCCGTTTTGGCCGTTTATGACACCAGAAACGCGTTTCTGATCACCACGGTCAAACGCCACATCTGATTGACGTGCCGTCTACTCGACCACGTCACAATTCACTCACCCTTTGATGTAGTCTGATTTCAGGCCATTCGGACCTCATTCGGCCCGTTTGGACCCCCCACGCGCGTTTATCAAGCGCGTGCAACACTTAAAGAACGCATAATGAGACCTACCACGCAGACCGCACGTCCGATTGACGTTCCGTCTACGCATACACGTCACAAATAATAATTAGATTGTTTACCTGTGATTTCAGGTCAATCTGATGTGGTCCGCTATGACTTTGAGCGTGAGATGCCCGTTTTGGCCGTTTATGACACAGGAACGGCGTTCCCGGTCACCGCGGGCACACGGTGCGGCCGATTGACATGTCGTCTGCTCGACCACGTCACAATTCACTCACCATTTGATGTCATCTGATTTCAGGCCATTCGGACTTCGTTCGGCCCATTTGGACCCCCCCACGCGCGTTTATCAAGCGCGCGCAACACTTAAAGAATGCATAATGAGACCTACCGTGCAAACCGCACGTCTAATTGATGTTCCGTCTGCGCGTACACCTCAAGAATAATAATTATATTGTTTACCTGTGATTTCAGGTCAATCCGATGTCGTCCGCTATGACTTTGACCGTCAGATGCTCGTTTTGGCCGTTTATGACACCGGAACGGCATTCCCGGTCACCGCGGGCACACGACACGTCCAATTGACGTTCCATCTACTCGACCACGTCACAATTAACTCACCCCTTGATGTTGTCTGATTTCAGGCCATTCGCACCTCGTTTGGCCCGTTCCCCCCCCCCCCCCCCCCACGCGCGTTTATCAAACGCGCGCAACACTTACAGAACGCATAATGATCCCTACCGTGCAGAATGCACGTCCGATTGACGTGATGTCTGTGCGTACACATCAATAATAATAATTAGATTGTTTCCCTGTGATTTCAGGTCAATCCGATGTCGTCCGCTATGACTTTGACCGTCAGACGCCCGTTTTGGCCGTTTATGACACCGGAAACGCGTTCTCGGTCACCATGGTCAAAAGAAAAATCCGATTGACGTTCCATCTGCTCGACCATGTCACAATTCACTCACCCTTTGATGTCATCTGATTTCACGTCATTCGGACCTCGTTCGGCTCGTTTGGATCCCCCCACGCGCGTTTATCAAGCGCGCGCAACACTTAAAGAACGCATAATGAGCCCTACCGCGCAAACCGCACGTCCGATTGACGTGCCGTCTGCGCGTACACCTCATGAATAATAATTATATTGTTTCCTTGTGATTTCAGGTCAATCTGATGTCGTCCGCTATGACTTTGACCATCAGACGCCCGTTTTGGCCGTTTATGACACCGGAACGGCGTTCCCGGTCACCGTGGGCACACGGCACGTACGATTGACGTGTCGTCTGCTCGACCACGTCACAATTCACTCACCCATTGATTTCGTCTGATTTCAGGCCATTCTAACCTCGTTCGGCCCATTTGGACCCCCCCCCCCCCACGCGCGTTTATCAAGCGCGCGCAACACTTAAAGAACGCATAATGAGCCCTACCGCGCAGACCGCACGTCCGATTGATGTGCCGTCTATGCATACACATCCCGAATAATAATTAGATTGTTTCACTATGATTTCAGGTAAATCCGATGTCGTCCGCTATGACTTTGACCGTCAGACGCCTGTTTTGGCCATTTATGACACTGGAAACGCGTTCCTGGTCACCACAGTCAAACGACACATCCAATTGATGTGTCGTCTACTCGACCACGTCACAATTCACTCACCCTTTGATGTCGTCTGATTTCCGGCCATTCGGACCTCGTTCGGCCCGTTTGGACCCCCCCACGCGCGTTTATCAAGCGCGCGCAACACTTAAAGAATGCATAATGAGCCCTACTGCGCAGACCGCACGTTTGATTGATGTGCAGTCTACGCGTACACCTCACGAATAATAATTAGAATGTTTCCCTGCAATTTCAGGTCAATCCGATGTGGTCCGCTATGACTTTGACCGTTAGACGCCTGTTTTGACCGTTTATGACACCGGAACGGCGTTCCCGGTCACCGTGGGCACACGGCACGTCCGATTGACGTGTCGTCTACTCGACCACGTCACAATTCACCCACCCTTTGATTTCGTCTGATTTCAGGCCATTTGCACCTCGTTCGGCCCGTTTGGACCCCCCACGCGCATTTATCAAGCACGGGCAACACTTAAAGAACGCATAATGAGCCCTACCGTGCAGACCGCACGTCTGATTGACGTTCCGTCTACGCGTACACGTCACGAATAATAATTAGATTGTCTCTCTATGATTTCAGTTCAATCTGATGTCGTCCGCTATGACATTGACCGTCAGACGCCCGTTTTGGCCGTTTATGACACCGGAAACGCGTTCCCGGTCACCACGGTCAACCGACACATCTGATTGACGTGTAGTCTGCTCAACCACTTCAGAATTCACTCACCCTTTGACGTCGTATGATTTCAAGCCATTCAGACCTCGTTTTGCCCATTTGGACCCCCCACGCGCGTTTATCAAGCGCGTGCAACACTTAAAGAACACATAATGAGCCCTACCGCGCAAACCGCACGTCTGATTGACATTCCGTCTATGCGTACACGTCAAAAATAATGATTAGATTGTTTCCCTGTGATTTTAGGTCAATCTGATGTCGTCCGCTATGACTTTGACTGTCAGACGCCCGTTTTGGCCGTTTATGACACCGGAAACGCATTTCCGGTCACCACGGTCAAACGACACATCCGATTGACATGCCGTCTGCTCGAACACGTCACAATTCACTCACCCTTTGACGTCGTCTGATTTCAGGCCATTCGTACCTCGTTCGGCCTGTTTGGACCCCCCATGCGCGTTTATCAAGCGCGCGCAACACTTAAAGAACGCATAATGAGCCCTACCGCGCAGACCGCACGTCCGATTGACGTGTCGTCTGCGTGTACACGTCACGAATAATAATTATATTGTTTTCCTGTGATTTCAGGTCAATCCGATGTGGTCTGCTATGACTTTGAGCGTGAGACGCCCGTTTTGGCCGTTTATGACACCGGAACGGCGTTCTCGGTCACCGCGGGCACACGGTGCGGCCGATTGACGTGTCGTCTGCTTCACCACATAACAATTCACTCACCCTTTTATGTCATCTGATTTCAGGCCATTCGGACCTCGTTCGGCCCGTTTGGACCCCCCCACGCGCGTTTATCAAGCGCGCGCAACACTTAAAGAACGCATAATGAGCCCTACCGCGCAAACCGCACGTCCAATTGACGTGTCGTCTGCGCGTACACCTCAAGAATAATAATTAGATTGTTTCCCTGTTATTTCATGTCAATCTAATGTCGTCCGCTATGACTTTGACTATCAGACGCCCGTTTTGGCCGTTTATGACACCGGAACGGCGTTCCCGGTCACCGCGGGCACACGGCACATCCTATTGACGTTCTGTCTACTCGACCACGTCAAAATTCACTCACCCTTTGATGTCGTCTGATTTCAGGCCATTCTCATCTCGTTCGGCCCGTTTGGACCCCCCCACGCGCGTTTATCAAGCGCACGCAACACTTAAAGAACGCATAATGAGCCCTACCGCGCAGACCGCACATCCGATTGACGTGTCGTCTACGCGTACACGTCACGAATAATAATTAAATTGTTTCCCTGTGATTTCAGGTCAATCCGATGTCGTCCGCTATGACTTTGACCGTCAGACGCCCGTTTTGGCCGTTTGTGACACTGGAAACGCGTTCCCGGTCACCACGGTCAACCTACACATCCGATTGACGTTCCGTCTACTCGACCACATCACAATTCACTCACCCTTTGACGTCGTCTGATTTCAGGCCATTCGGACCTCATTCGGCCCGTTTGGACCCCCCACGCGCGTTTATCAAGTGCGTGCAACACTTAAAGAACGCATAATGAGCCCTACCGCGCAGACCGCATGTCCGATTGACGTGCCTACTGCACGTACATGTCAAGAATTATAATTAAATTGTTTCCTTGTGATTTCAGGTCAATCTGATGTTGTCCGCTATGACTTTGACCATCAGACGCCCGTTTTGGCCGTTTTTTACACCGGAAACGCGTTCCCGGTCACCACGGTCAAACGACACATCTGATTGACGTTCCGTCTGCTCGACCACGTCACAATTTACTCACCCTTTGAGGTCGTCTGATTTCAGTCTATTCGGACCTCGTTCGGCCCATTTGGACCCCCCCCCCCCCCACGCGCGTTTATCAAGCACGCGCAACACTTAAAGAACGCATAATGAGCCCTACTGCGCAAACCACACGTCCGATTGACGTTCCGTCTGCGCGTACACCTCACGAATAATAATTATATTGTTTCCCTGTGATTTAAGGTCAATCCTATGTCGTCCGCTATGACTTTGACCGTCAGACGCCCGTTTTGGCCGTTTATGACATCAGAAACGCGTTTCCGGTCACCACGGTCAAACGACACATCCGATTGACGTGTCGTCTGCTCGAACACGTCAAATTTCACTCACCCTTTGATATCGTCTGATTTCAGACCATTCGGACCTCGTTCGGCCCATTTAGACCCCCCCACGTGCGTTTATCAAGCGCGCGCAACACTTAAAGAACGCATAATGAGCTCTACCGCGCAAACCGCACGTCCGATTGACGTGCCGTCTATGCGTACACCTCAAGAATAATAATTAGATTGTTTCCCTGTGATTTCAGGTCAATCCGATGTCGTCCGCTATGACTTTGAGCGTGAGACGCCCGTTTTGGCCGTTTATGACACCGGAACGGCGTTCTCGGTCACCGCGGGCACACGGTGCGGCCGATTGACTTTCTGTCTACTCGACCACGTCACAATTCACTCACCCTTTGATGTCATCTGATTTCAGGCCATTCGGACCTCGTTTGTCCCGTTTGGACCCCCCACGCGTGTTTATCAATCGCGCGCAACACTTAAAGAACGCATAATGAGCCCTACCGCGGAGACCGCACGTCTGATTGACGTGACGTCTGCGCGTACACATCACGAATAATAATTAGATTGTTTACCTATGATTTCAGGTCAATCCTATGTCGTCCACTATGAATTTGAGTGTGAGACGCCTGTTTTGGCCGTTTATGACACCCGAACGGCGTTCCCGGTCACCGTGGGCACACGGCACGTCCGATTGACGTGTCGTCTGCTCGACCACGTCACAATTCACTCACCCGGGCTGGAGGGCATGTCTGGGGTGTGGGGAGGGCTGTACGGAGTGCGGGAGGCCTCTCCGGAGTGCGGGGAGGGCTGTCAGGAGTGCGGGGAGGGCTGTCCCGGGTGCGGGAGGGTTGTCCGGGGTGCGGGGAGGGCTGTCCGGAGTGCGGGGAGGGCTCTTCGGGGTGCAGGGAGGGTTGTCCGGGGTGCGGGGAGGGATGTCCGGAGTGCGGGGAGGGCTGTCTGGGGTGCAGGAGGGCTGTCCGGGGTGTGGGGAGGGTTGTCAGGAGTGCAGGGAGGGTTGTTCGGGGTGCGGGGAGGGTTGTCCGGGGTGCGGGGAGGGCTGTCCGGAGTGCGGGGAAGGTTGTCCGTCGTGCGGGGGGGGGGGGGCTGTCCGGAGTGGGAGGCATGTTCGGGGTGGGGGGCATATCCGGGGTGCGGGGAGGGATGTTCGGAGTGCGGAGGGATGTGCGGGGTGTGAGGGGGCTGTTCGGGGTGTGGGGGCTGTCCGGGGTGCGGGAGGCCTCTCCGGGGTGCGGAGAGGGCTGTCCGGAGTGCGGGGAGGGATGTTCGGAGTGCGGGGAGGGCTGTCCGGGGTGCGAGAGAGCAGTCCGGGGTGGGGGGGCTTGTCCGGGGTGCGGGGAGGGCTGTCCAGAGTGCGGGGAGGGCTGTCCGAGGTAGGACGGGGACTACAGATAGTGAACTCAGCTCATTCGGCATAAACAAGTTTAATGATTTATATTAGAAATCACGTATTTTTTAAAAAAATATTACAGAACATACAATTCTAAACATTGAAAATTAAATGAAAAAATCTATCCAAATCACAAAAAAAACTCACTAGAAACCCAACATAAATATCAATAACAACCCTACCATTAAAAGCAGAAACACACCTCGTGATGCGTCATGTGTGTTCATCACTGACCTCCATCCGGTGGGCCAAGGCCCTACAATGAATAAACATTATGAATATTTTCATAACAAAAATAATTTAAATTAAATAAATAAATACAGTATAAACCTGCGTCGTGTGATCCCCTGCACCATCACCCGGACACACATATTCCCGCAGTGCTCTAACCTCAGAAGCCAATTGCGCATTTGCCTCCTCGGAAGCCCGCAGCCGTGCCTCGAAATCTGACAGCTGTTGTGACATCTGAGCAACAGCAGGACCGACAACCGCAGCGCGTGACACTACAGAACGAGGAATCCCTATTCCATAGTTCAAACTATATCCATGTCTGTCCCGACCAATGATGCGATGAAAGATCTCATCCCTTCGCATGGGAAGCTGTCGCTGGTCCTCTGGCAGATGTTCTAATTCAACTTCAAATTGAGCCTGTGAAATATTTAAATATATATACATATATTAATATAAAGATTTTATGTAAGTATTGGTAATGAGTACAAGCACTTACTATCAATGCTGCAGCCTCTGGATCATTGCGATCACGAGTCCTCATCCACACCGACATTTTATCAGTTGGTGCACCTTGCTCCAGCAACTATATATGAATAGAATATAAACACAAAACTATATTAATTAAAAAAATTAAAAAATGAATAATAAATACCTCATGTCGGATCTGAGACACGTGATGAGTCCCGAGCCTGTGAGGTGGTCCCTGCAACGCTCGATTCTCAGAATGGCGTGTAGACACCTCCTACATTCAATTCATTCAAATATCAAACAAATCACACATTCTTGAAAATATATATACCAAAATAAATATACAAACCGCAACATCCTCAGTGGACCAATATGAAACTAAATCACGCCACTGAGCCGAGAGGACACCTCTCGGGACTTTTTCTAGAATGTCTGGGGCACCCACATTTGGTACCCAGTGGTCCCTCTTGACTTTGCCTTTATAGTATTTCCACATATTACGACATTTACTCATACACACTGGCCGAAACTCATCGGGACATACTTTCAAATTTTGCTATTAAAGAAAAAAATCACATATGTTATTATTGTTTATACATAGGGAATAAAGTAAATGGTCTTCTTACCTAAACCTCCCTCCAAAGATGATCTAATGTGTCATGAGAGATAGAAGCCCAGTCACGCGTGGTCAATGGAAATCGATGTGGATCACGTATGATATGACCCAACTGACGAATAAATGCAGGGGCATTCCGTCCCACAGGATGAAATACCTCATCAAATGAAACATCAAAAGTCGTGTCGGAATTCCATGATAATATGCCACGACCAGGGCATCTCCTGCGAGAGGAAGAAGCAGTCGGGTCTGATCCTGTTGAAAACAATTTTATATACAAATTATCAGATGTTATAAATATATATATGTGTGTGTGTGTGTGTTTATTAATTACATAAAAAATAGAGACAATGAAATTCCAACATACCTCGACCCTGAGACGTAGATGACTCAGATGAATGATGTGGATCTTCTGCCTCTTCCTCTGACATTCCTGCAGTAATGGAAAACATTAGTAAGGGGACTATCCAAAATGTCCAAATGATAAATTGGATTGTTTTTAAAAAAAAAATCAAACTTGTACAGTTGTTAATCAAACAAAAAGTGATTGAATAATTAGTTGGGAATAAATTTAAAGAATCGGAAAGTTCACAAAACAGATATAAAAATTATGTACAAAACCAATCAATGCATAGCCAAATTTCAAATTAAATTAATAAAAATTCAAGCAGCACATGAAACAAATGAAGAATACCTCAATGGAAAGATACACCAACAATAACATCAATATAACATGAGTTAAATCACCTTAAATAGTTATAACTGAATAAACTTCAAAAAGTGAGGATTAAAACTTACAAGGATTTATAAAATGTTTAGATAATTTATGATATCTTAGGCTGAATAGTGGGAAAATAATTATACCTTTCATTAAGCATGAAAATCGACCGTTTCTCCTTCAACAGCCGCTCTGACCCAATAAATATATTCTTCATGTTGAACTACGGTATGTTGATCAAGCTGTTGGGAAACAAAAGGAACAGTCTCGGGTTCATCTTGTTCAAATACAAACACTCCTCGCCGAGACATTCTGACAACAACTTGCCAACTTGGATTCGAAGGCAAAGTAATGAAGAATACTTGTTCAGCTTGTGATGTCAAAATGAAAGGTTCATTATCAACTCGTTCATTTCTGTATAACATATAGTTAAAATTCACCAATGAAAACTGATATTGATCGACTTTGCATCCACGCACTGGATCAACCCAATTACAATTTAACAATATGTACTTCAACCCGTGTGTGTATACAACTTCAATGATGTCTATCAATTGACCATAGTAATAACAAGAATCGACAAATGGACAACCGATGCCACTGTTTTGTGTTGCTCGTTTATCGTCAACATCTTTAATGTGAAATCGAAAACCATCAGCATCTATAGATTTATAACGACGAGCCGTTATAGATGGACCCTTAGCCAGTTGGATAAATTCTTCAGTTAGTGTGGGGTCCCCTAACTCCCTCATCTTATGAACCTACATAATTCATAGAATTCAATAATGATATATGAAGAAAGAAATTAGTGTAATACTTCACTCATAATGAAAATAAATTTATACGTACATAATCCTTGAACCAATCATGAAATGATGCATAATGAGACTGTTGAATTTACAACTCAGTCGTACGATACATCTCTTCTTTTATCTCATTAATGTGTTTTCTGCAAATGATAACACAATGTTTAAATGATCAACTAATGCAAACAAAACATGTAAAAGGTAAACAATAAAAGTGATAAGATACTTACTGCATTAATGGTGCAACTGATGGAGTATTGAACAAGATATATCGATGCGCTTGTATCCACTCAATGTTGTCCATATCATATATGGTTCCTTCTCCAACTGGACCATCCTGAATCCGAGAGTGCTTATCTAATTTTGTTTCAACATCCGTAAGATATTCTGCACAAAAATTAGTACACTCATCCATCAAATAACCATTGGCTATTGATGCCTCCGGACGAGCTCTGTTGCGTACAAATCGTTTCAATGTACTCAAATACTGCTCAATAGGATACATCGACCTGAATTGCACTAGACCAGCAGCCATTACTTCATCAGTTAGGTGCACTTTCAAGTGGACCATAACATCGAAAAATGAGGGGGGAAATAGTTTCTCAAAGTGACAAAGCGTAAGTACAATTCGGTCCTGTAAACTTTTTAAATCACTCATTTGTTGATTTCTTAAAAAAATCTATCTAAAAAAATTACTCATATCAATCAACGGATGAACAAAATTGGGGGATAAACAATCACAAATTGCGATTGGAATCAACTGCTGAAGTAGTATGTGATTGTCATGACTTTTCAACCCTTGCAATGTCTTACTCGTCAGATTCAAACACTTTGAAATATTAGAAGAGTAACCATCATGGACCTTGAGCATCTTCAAAATGGAAATAAATGTATCTTTATCCTTTGTAGTCATACTATACTGTGTAGCAGGCATATATGCCTTGTTTCCCTCAGCTAACTGTAAATTCCACTGTTTCCTTAAACCCATTTCTTCCAAATCACGGCGTGCATTAACATGGTCCTTTGATTTCCCACTGACACCTAAAATGGTCCACAATATATTATCACAAACATTTTTTTCAATGTGCATGAAATCCAAATTATGCCTCAGCATGTTAGTTTTCCAATACGGAAGACAATAAAAAATACTTTTCTTTTTCCAATTGTGACTGCGCTGCATACCCGTAGCTCGAATATTACGTACCGGAGGAGCCACCAAATCCTGAATTTCATATATCGTGCGGATGTTTTCTTCCTCAATCTGCGATAACATGTCGACTCCTGTCATGATATTTGGTGCTGGTTTGAACTCTCTAGAACCATAAAATGCCACTTTGTCCTTTCTGAACCTGTGCTGAGGGGGGAGAAAACATTTGTGACCCATGTATGCCCATTTTTTGGAATGCTTAATCCATACGGATTTTTTACTTTTGTTGCAACAAGGGAAAGAAAATTACCCTTTCGTACTCCAGCCTGATAAATTTTCATAAGTTGGGAAGTCATTGATTGTCCACAATAAAGCAGCCTGCAGTTTGAACATTTCATTCGTTTCACAGTCATAAGTCATCACACCATCGCCCCAAAATTCATTCAACTCATCAATCAATGGATGAAGGTAAACATCAATCTTATCCCCCGGACTTTTAGGTCCATCAATAAGAGTGGAAAGTAATATAAATTGTTGCTTCATACAAAGCCACGGAGAAAGATTATACGGAACCAACACCACGGGCCATGTGCTATGAGTTGCACCAACCATAGACTTGAATGGATTGAAACCATCTACTGCCAATCCCAATCATACATTACGAACATCTTTGGAAAAGTCGGGATGTCTCTTATCAAAATCCTTCCATGCATGAGAGTCTGCCGGGTGGGTTAACATATCAATTTCATGAACTCTTTCTGCATGTCATCTCATTAAATTAGAAACTTTAGAAGACATAAAAAATCTTTTCAACCTTGGTTTAAGGGGAAAGTAACGCATTTGCTTTACGGCAATCGGTTTCCCCTGTATCACAATCTGACTTTGATGAGTCTGATTTCCCCTGTTCTCTTTCCACCTGGAAGCACCACAAACCGTACAAATATTCAAATGGGCAGTTTCCTTTCTAAACAACATACAGTTGTTTGCACATGAATCTATGGTCTCGTATGTAAAACCTAAGTTCTCTGTCAGCTTACGAGCATGGTAATACGACTCAGGAATCTTAGCGTCAACAGGAAGAACCTTTTTCAATAACACCAACATCATGTCAAATGATGTGTCTGACCAATGATTCAAAGTCTTCAAATGCAACAACTCCATGATAAACGACAATTTATTGAAATAAGTACATCCTGGATATAATTCTGTTTTTGCATCATCAATTGCTTCATAAAACCTCCTCGAATCATGATCTGCACCAGAGCGAATATTTATCTCACTAGTCTCAAGATTATGGATGTCAATGCCTTCAAGATCCAACCCACGTACCATTTCAGTAAGCATTTCATGCATTGGATCATTCATCCTTGCATCAACATCCATCTGAACTGTATCCGTATTTTCACAACGAACATATTATTCTCCATGACGAGTCCAACTCTTATAATTTTTCAGAAATCCATTAAAGAATAGGTGCTCCCTCACAGTATCTCTTGGGAATTGATATCTGTTAGCACATTTTCTACATGGACAACTAATATAGTCACTTTAAAATCCTCTGGTGAAGTCAATAAACTACATAATGCCATTGAAATACTCTCTAGACGTTTGATTTGTAAGATCAATCCAACTCTTATCCATAATAAGATCCCTATAACAAACATTTACATAAGACTTATTACATTTTCATTTTTTATATCAAATATATTTAAAATAAATACTAACTAATTGTTTGTGAACCATTTATAAAATAATAATGTAAGTGAAAGACCATGTCATACCTAATTGCACTACAAACCTGGAAGGGAGGGGAGCCGACGGCGGTGCTTTGAGGGAGAGGAGCGGTGGGGAGCCGGAGCTGGAGCTAGTGCGGTGAGGGAGGGGACGGTGAAGGAGGGGACGGGTGGCGGTGGTGCGGCGGGGGAGGGGACGAAGACGAATGGGATGGAGGTTGGCGGGGTGCGGGGGGGGGGTGTTCGGGGTGTTGGGGGGAGGGATGAGGGGGGTGGAGGGCCGAGGGCGGAGGTCGGAGGCCAGAGGGGCTGGAGGCCGAAGGCCAGAGGGCGGTCGGAGGGCTGCCGTAGGGCTCCCGAGGGTTTCCGGGCTGCCGAAGGCGGGTGGCGGGAGGCCGCAGGGTGGAGGGCGGCCGGAGGGCTGTTGGGCTGCCAGAGGCGGGTGGAGGGAGGCTCGAGGGCAGAGGGAGGCCGCAGGGCGGCCGTAGGGCGGAGGGCGGTCGGAGGGCGGCCGGAGGGCGGCCAGAGGGTGGCCAGATGGCAGAGGGTGGCCGGAGGGTGGTCGGCCGAGGGCGGGGCTGGCGGAGGGCGGCCGGCCGGAGGGTGGGCCGGGGGAGGGCAGGGCTGCGGAGGGCGGGCCGGCGGAGGGCGGGCCAGTGGAGGGCGGGCCGGCGGAGGGCGGGCCGGCGGAGGGCGGGGCGCCGGGGAGGGCGCGCAGTGGCGGGGCGGCGGGGAGGGCGTGCGGCGGGGGGGGGGGGGGCACGGGTGACGGTGGGAAGGGTTTGGGGAGGTGGGGGGGATCACGAGAGTGGAGAGGGGGGCGGAAGACCCTTTTTTTTTAAGGAGACTTAGCGACCGCCAATGGCGGTCGCTATAGGTAACAAGGCTCAAATGCCCATATTTCTAGTAGTGACATTAAACTGCACAGTCCCCCTTTCGTCCAACATGACATTAAACTTTATTTTCCCCATCGTCTTAGCTACAGGACGCTAAACTGTATAGCAGCCTTATTGTCCAACATGATGCAAAACTGTGTTCACATCCAACATGATGTTAAATGGTGTCCCTTAATATGTCCTACATGATGTTAAACTATACATCGTTAAGGTTGTTGCTACCTCTTTTTTCTCACACCAAGTCTGACTCACGTGAGCTTAGAGTAAACTTCAACCATAACACCCTCTCTGGGCTGTTAACCATGTGTAAGTTCCAACACCATTTTTTAGGTCGTTTTCCCCAAGAACAACTTGATCACTAATTCATTCTTTAATTGAACTACACGGACTTTGATCCTTGACTTATAGGTTGGGTACGTAGGCAAGCTTAAGAGGTTCAAGCCCAAAACCATTCTCTTCACATCGGTTCACCTCCATCTCATATGATTTTGATATGTGAAGCAGCCCCAGAACCAATATCTTCACATTGGTTCACCTTTGTCCTTTATACATGATGTTAAACTGTACAACACTTTTGTCCTGTATGACAATAAACTACAACATTCTTTGACACCCTCACCTGAGAGGGAATCATTATTTACATTGATCTTTAATCATGTTATATTCCAAAGACTACGTGCATACATGGAAATTCTTGAACCTTTTATTTTGGGTCAAACCATCACTTCACTAAAGTCCCCTTTTCACCCTTCATATGTATGAACCAAATCTGTATAGAGGGTATTTCAAGAACTTTGTGCGGCTTGATTCCCATACTTATGGGATACGTAGGAATGTTCGAGCATCCCTCGAATCCAGACCCAAGTCTTTGGGCCTAACCCCAAATTCTACTTTCAGTCCTTTGGTTGAGAAGTCCCCATGAAAACACACACTGTGTATTCATTATAATGGTCTGAATTCTATGACCCTAAACTAATATTTCCTATAGTTTCGTCCCACATGACATTAAACTGTATTTAAAGAACTACGTATGGCTTGATTCCAATCCTTATGGTATATGTAGTGAAGTCCAGCACCTCAATTCAGGACCCAGCCACGACAAGATTATGGTTAGCATTGATCTATGTATCTCTTTCATGCATTGAACAATACCCATTTTCATGTTTCATATTCCTAACCTTAAATACTTCCAGATCTCCATAACTCTTTTCTTGACTTCGGATCACAAAATGTCCAATTTCTGAGAGTTCTTTTGCCTAACTATGTAGTATGTGCCCTTAGGCGGCCTTGTGTAAGTAGTCTACATAACAGACCTGTCAGCCAAAAGATATTATCATTTGACTATGCAACCAATTCCCTTAGGCGGCCCTCCATAATTCAACCCCATAACCGGTTTGTTAAATAATGGTAACTTCATTCTTGGGAAGAAAACAACTTTTTTCCTTAGTTGTCATAATGACAATATGTAGGGATCCGCAAAAAATAGCCATCCTTAATATATTTGTCTCATACTCTTTATCGTGAACTGAAATTATTCAAGTCTATGGTTTATATTTCCCTTCCCTACGTTTGGGTCAGACCTTCGTAGGAGTGACATTCATCCAGTTCTTAGAAAATCTTGTTTGGAAATATCTTCTCCATATTCAAGTACCTCTCTCCATACAGTAGACTCTATGCTTTGGAAAATTTGAATCTCCATAAACTTCCACTAGCTTTTTAGCAGTAGAAAAGTAAATTTCTGAGAGTTATTTTGCCTGACTATGCAGCACGTGCCCTTAGGCGGCCTTGCATAAGTAGTCCACATAACAGACTTGTCATCTAAAATATGCTATTATTTAACTATATATCCAATGCCATTAGGTGGCCCTGCATAATTCAAACCCCTAACGGGTTTGTTAAATAGTGGAAACATCATTCTTGGGAACTACTTCTTCTAATGCCTTTTTAGCCATTTTTCATATCATTCCTCATATTCAAAATTTCTTAAGTCATCGTTTACATATTTTCCCTCATACTTGAACATAGTAATATGTTTTCAGATAAATTATCAAGGAATTGAGTCAATTTTAATCCATTATTTCAAAGCTATTTCGACCTTAAACAGTAGCCTTTTTTATGTCCGACATGCATGACTTTAAACTACCAAATTCCTTGGTTTTCTACTTTTACTCAGAGTTACATCCTCATTTTTTTCAGATCCAACTCTGAGGGGGGACTTTTTTTTACGCTCCTTTCCATCACAGAGTCTAACGAATTGAAAAGGGGAAATACCTTGAACCCAAAGTGATTCATCCTTTGAAGAAACATCAAAAATTGACAAAGGCATGAACAAAGATTCAAATTCACTTGGGTCGCGCAAGTTCCACCAAGGTCACGCAAGTATACTTGTGCGTCGCCCAATGGTCACATAGGTGATTTGTTCTCCCTCCTTGAATTTCACCCAGGGTCTTCTCTGGCCTATAAATACCCCCTGTGGGCCCCCCATTTTGAGGAGGAAAATTTCCAAAAACTCATATTTGATCTCCTGACACCCTAGTCTCTTCTCAAAGCTTATGAACACTTCTAAGGTAATTTATTACCTAGAACAGAATATCTAAAGAGGGGGAGTAAGGCTTAAGTGTTGAAACTCATCAACACTTGCACGCCTAAGTGGCCAGCCCTTAAGGGAAATGGCCACACTTGCGCGCCGCCTTACTCCTTCAACAGAACTTGTGTGCCACCCTTCTGGAAGCCTCTAGGTATAATACTAAGGGTTTGATCCAAGCATCTCCCAAGTATTACCCTAAGGATTGATTGTCGCGCAAGTACCCATGTGTCGCGCAAGTATACTTGCGCGACCAGGACTTGCACGCCCACGCAGGACTTGCACGCCACCTTCTTTTTGGGTGCCCCTCCTGCCTATTTCACCTCTCTTATGCCTATCCACTCATCCTCTTTAAGATTAATCTTTCATAACTCTCTCCAAAGTCATTTATGGCATGATTTCCTTGTTGGCTTCCTTATCTGAAAGGAATTCTGTGGAAAATCTCCTAAAACCTAGTGATTTACATATCTTTATGTCACTAAGGTCAGAGATTTCATTCATTCAACCTCATCCTTTAAGATGAGAGAATCCTTAACCTGGGCCTCCTTTTTAGGAGTAATCCCCAGTCCAAGATCCCATAATTTGGTCATCCTCCTTAGGAATAAGCCCCAAGTCCCCTAACCTGGGCTTCCTTTTCAGGAGTAAGCCCCGGTCTTCGAGTTCCTTTAATTTTGGGAATCCTCTTCAGGAGTAATCCCCATATTCCCAAATATGGGCATCCTCCTTATGAGTAAGCCCCAAATCCAAAATTCCTTTAATATGGGATTCCTTTTTAGGAGTAAGTCCAAATCATAATTTAAAGTTCCCCTTTTATCTGGGCATCCTCCTTAGGAGTAATCCCCAAGTTATAAATCCCTTAACCTGGGATTCCTTTTCTGGAGTAAGCCCCAATCATAATTTCTATTAACCAGTCTTAATTTACTTTTGATTTGAGCTTCCTTCTTAGGAGTAAAACACAATCATAATTCCCCTCCTAATTTGGGCATCTTCCTCAGGAGTAAGCTCCAAGTTAGAGTATCCAAATCTCCATAATGTAAATATACCTTTTTGGACCTTGTTCCTGGGTTTCTTCCCTGAAGTAAATCCTAATCTTCATTCATATGGGCAGTCATACATACATAAGCCCCGCATCATTTCTTATAATTGCATCTTTTATGGCACAATTGTCTGGTTTTACCAATACCTCTTGTTTCTCACACCGAGCATGACTCACGTGAGCTTAGAGTGTAAAAGTAATTATGACATCTTTCTTTGAGCCATCAATCATGCATAAACATCATACTCCCTTACTCGAACTGCGTGGGTTCTGATTCCTTTTCTAAACAAAGGATACATAGGTAGCCCATCTGTGGGTACTATCCCAACTCTAAAATAATCTATGTCCTTCTGAATGACAATAAACTTCAAGTGCCCCACTGAGTGTCTTTATAACCAGTATGGTTATCATAATGACCAAGATATTTCTATATAATGTGTCGAAGGATACCATTGACTAAGAATCTCTAACAAATACAGATGATTATCCATTGATGAAGAACCCCGAATACATATAAAATATTATCTAAATCTCATAAATATTAATCATTGATTGTCAGATCTAAAGGAAATATCATTTTTCATACTTGGTAGTGTAATAAGGATTCACGAACATAACTTAAATCTATAAAGAGAGTCCCGGAAATAATTCCCCTCAAAAAGGTGTGATGAGTCCGACCTCACATCCTCTCGACCAATGAAAATTCTTAAGCCTTATTGGTTCACAACTAATGAGCACCTACCTTTGTAAAGTAGGTCCAAATAGATATAGAATCATTGGATGTTTCTTGTTCTACAAAAAAACTTGTTAGAAACCACTTGGAATGTTTTAACCTTAAATAAATGAGGTCAATCCTATTTCCAGAGGAAACAATTAATATACAGATATATATATATATACGTATATATATTAATATAACTATATATATATTAATATATGAGTAAATATAACTATATATATATATATATTAATAAATGAAAAGAAAAGAAATATGGTGGAGTGGTAAAGCATTAGGCGCGTAAGTAACAGGTCCCGAGTTCGAATCTGGTGGGAGGCAGGTCACGCGCGTGGGTGGGGAATAAAGGCTAATGCTATTAAAGGGGGTGGGGATGTTGTTAAAGGCTGGGGTGTGCGGGCTGGGGCGTGCGGGCTGGGGTGGGGTGGGGTTCTGTTAAAGGGGGGATTCAAGAGTTATTGAATCCCCTCCCCAAATTGAAGAAATATTTTTTTATTTTATTTTTTTAATGTTTTTTTAACTTTTATCAACAATTTTAAAAAATCCCTGATAAAAGATCTCTTTTATCAGTGTTTTTTTAGCACTGATAAAAGGGGATATTTATCGCTGTTTTTTTAGCACTGATAAAAGGGATCCCCCTTTATCTTCACTGAGATTAAAAGCTCTTTTTAAGTGTTGTAAATAGACTTTTCTAGTGCTGATAAAGGCCATATTTTTAGTAGTGGAGTGATGTTTCCATTGATGATAGGCTTGTAACTGTATCAATGAGATGAGACATTAAAATTTCTAGAGGACCCATTGGGTTCCCTAATGGGTGAGGTGAGACATGTTCATAATGAGGGACTAGGTCTCAAGAAAAAAAGAAACCTAGGATCAGGCGATGGGCTATGTGATGGGTTGTGGCATTGTGTGCTTTACATGTCCTTGTTGGAACATGTCTATGAATCATGGGTTTGTGTGCTTGGTGGACCTCCCAAGAGTCTATTATGATGGTTTTATGTGCTTGGACCTCCACAGATCCTACGGGGATGGGTTGTTATGATGTGACCTTCCCAGTGTCTAAGGGGATGGGTTGGTGTGATTAATGTGCCTTGTTCATTTGGGTATTGGGTTGAGGACCTTCCCATACATGGATAGGGTTGATGTTCATGAATTGGTCCTTTCCTTGAGAATTCTTGGTGTGAGGACCACCTCGAGGGCTAGTTTGTAGTGTGACATGAAAAAATACCAATGTACCTCTCTAGAGTGAGAAGGGGTAGGTCAATCCTTATGGATGTATGATTCTGCACAGTTTTTTTGGGTATCAGGTCAAGGTTTTGATGCCACCTTAACCAAACCCTTAAAGTATGGTATGGGTGTTAGTTATAGTAGCAATGGATGATGTGAGTACTGGATTCTATCATGGAACTGAATTGGGTATAGTTAAGGTCTACGTGGCATGGCTAGCACCTAGTGTCCTGACGATCATGTGTATCACATCGTTTGTCATGATGGACTGGTTAGTTAAAGACTACTCAACAAGCATGTTTATTTATGAATTTTGTTTCCTTATGAATAAATAGGAATATAATAGAATATATTAGGGGTTCTTAGTGAGACCCTACAGAGTTATATGGTCACACCCTACATAGGAATATCAGTGCACGTTCAGATCTTATGTCTACATTTCAGTTCAGAGAATGATACATATAATGGATTGGGATAGAGAAGCTCAAGGGTATTTGGAGTCTGCATGTTTGAGGCCCATGAATGGAAATAGAGCTAGTGTGCATGAATTGTATTTGTAGTTCATTTTTTATTTAGTGTCGTCCCAGTGGGAGACCAGTTCCATGTTTGATATGACATAATCATATATATGATTAGATGTTTATTCATTCTGTGTACTCTAATATGGATATATTTTTTGTTATTTATTATTATTGATTGTTGTGATATCGATGGAATAGTCTCCCCATTTCATGTTTTAGTCCCTCAACTCTAGTTAGTAGCCTCTGGTGTATGTGGTGGCGTGCTTGATTCCATGTGGTTACCTCATCCCCAGCACTATCGGGGTGGGCCCAAGGTTGGGGTGTCACAAACTCCATGTGACAATTGAGAATCCTCCACTTGTCACATCCTCCATACCCCAAACAAGATACAATCCTATACCACCTAAAATAATAGATTTACATTTACTAGAATCATTTAAAACCAAGTATACATATATACCAAAGTTTTTATATGGGGTGTGAGAATAATGCCCACTATTATACCACCAAATAATATTAACACTCCTACTAAAATAACAAAACCATTATACTAGTTTTTAATTGAAATAAACAGAAACATTATTTCTTTTTATAAAATAAACTTTTAAAACTAAGATGTATTTTTATTTTAAAAACAAAATTCTATCATTTTTATAACAAATCCCATTTTTAAACTGAATAGAAGCAACATAACATTACCATCATCGGAAATTAAAGATTAAATATCAGTATAATTGATTCCATAATGGGATACTAGGTTCTAAAGAACTTAAAATATCTTTTCCATATAGAACCACCCCTCTAGTAGTTATGCAATCCTAGAAGCTTACCTAACTCACTCAATCTAAACATGATTGGGGGATCAAACTTGAGGTGCATATTATAGGAATAACTATCACAACTTTCCCCATTGGGAACCCCTCCTGGGCCTATAGTTAAGATGAGAGTGAACCCCAATCACCACCTATAATAGGCCTCAATATAGAGAATAACACTAAGGGTATAAATCACACAAATGGGAGGAATTGCCTTCATATAAACCAGGAACATAATATGAAATCCATCAATTAACACTATAATATAAAATAAACCAAGATCTATAATAATTTCACCAATCGTGAATATAATAATAATAATGATAATGATAATAATAATAATACAAAGTCTCCAAGTGAAAATTCTACCAATAACACCTAAGTCACAACTTCAACCACTACTCCCAACTCCAAGCTAGTAATGCCCAGATCAATATACAAACTCACCCTAGAAACCTAAAAAGTGGTATTTATGTATAATGGTAAGAATACATGTATACTTAGTAATTTAATACCTATAATATCTCATGAAAATGTGGGAAAATCATTTTAATGTTTCGGTGAACAAACAGAAGAACCAACAAGCACCTACGCATGGTCATCTACCACCCGTCATCACCAAGGACCACTCACCAAGTATCACAAAAAAGTGTAATAATATAATATAAAGAGAATATATATATATATACACACACACACACATATATATATATATAAAGGTTCCTTACAACCACTTTCCTACTTGTTTTTCACTCTCTCATTGTAACACCCTGATATTTTAGTATCATAATTTCCATTAAATAAATATTTCGAATAACTTATTCCACATGAAACAGTGAACAAAAAAACTACGATGCATTTTATTGAGATAAAATATTAAAATTCAAGAAAAAAATTAATACATTATGAGAAAAAAATAATGAAACAAAAAAATATTTAATTAAGAAATTTTAATACAAAATATATATATATTTCGTCATCGTATATTATTATTATATGATATATTTATAAAATTAAAATAAATATTTTAATATCAATGGATTTGTAAATTTTAATTTTGAGAATATAAATAATTAATTTTAATGGTATTTGGTGAAGATTATTTAATATAAAGGAAATATTTTTCAACAAACAATTTGTTTTAAGTGTGGTGTATTTTTTTTTACTCTTGAATAAAGAATGATTTCAATGAAATGGATTTATAATATTTAAAAGAAAATAAATTAATATATACCCAATAGTTATTACTAGGAAAATAATAAGAATAAATTCATTTTATGCTTGAAAATGTAATTTTCTAAAAATTACCTATTTATGTGATATCAATTTTTTATATTAAAAAAGATAAATATATTATGGTTAAATGATAATAAGATATATTAGTGATATGAATAATATTTTAACAGAAATTTAGGAAATGAGAATAATAACATTTAATATTTTAAATTTTTATTTTCCTATACAAATTATTTTTATTATATTTTGTCTTTCCTAGGGTTTTATCCCCTCGTGGTGTTTTCTTTCAGTTGTCCTTTTATTTCTCTTATTAAGGTATTAGTCCTGGTTTCCTATTAGGGTTTTAGTCTCGATTCTCCTTCCTTGTTCCATGGTAGTTTTGGGTTGCTAATTTGTTGGGGTATTCTGATGTTCTTTTTGTCTATGTTCTTCTATTGAAGGTTTAACGTTAAAGTTTTATGGTGTGTTGAATTTGTTCTCGGTTGCTTTCTATGAAGGTCCTTCTACTCATATTCTCTCTTGCCTCTAGGTTCTCTACTCCCTTCCAGGTCAGTTGGGTGTTCTGGCCCACAAGAGGTTTTGGGTGCGTGGTGCGATGTGGTGGGGGCTTCCAAGTGACACTGCCTATGTTTAGGAAAGGATCTTATGTTTTGTAGGGCGATGTGGTGACAGAAAAGATTGGAGTCAGTGATTATCTGAGGATGTCAACGGAGAAGGTGGTTTGATGACAGGGCATCTAGACATTTTCTTCCCCGATCAAGTTTCTTCAATGGACCATTGGTTTTTCATGGAATATTACATTCTTGTTCATTTTGGGAGTTTCGTCTCATAGTGTGTTGGAGGGTTCTGGTGGATTTCTAACTCCACCTGGCGGTCACTGACATTTATGTTTCACAAGGATGATGGTGATGGTTGTATCATAGTGTGCTACTCAAGGAGGCTTATTATGAGGTTTGATTTGTTTAGTTATTTTTCCAGTTTTGTGTCCCCTAGTTTGAGGTCTCCCTGGTAGTGGTCGCCGGTTCTCTACTCTAGTGATGAGGACAACAATGACGATCATTCTGGTGATAACGGTAGGTAGTTATGTTGTCAGAGAATAGGTTACTGGTGAAGAGGTGATGAGAATGATGACTATGGTGACATGAAGACGTGATGGTGGTGATATTGATGAGATGCTCGGCTGGTGATATGATGATAGAGGTGAGGTGAGGTTCGTGGTCTCCATGTGATGTGGATAGAGGTGGGTAGCTCATGGTTCGAAGTCAATTATGGCAGTATTTTTTTATTACAGTTTTGAAATTTTAATGTTAAACTTTTGAATTTTGAATGTGTTGTGTTGTGTGGATGGGGGATATGTGTCAATTGGTGGTTATCTATGTTTGGTTCCCACTTTATCAAAAAAAATTAAAAACAAAAAAAAATGGATTGTGGGTAGTAAAATATTAAGAAAAATGTTATTCCCTTCATTTATAAAAGGATCCTACCACCACCCCTTCAATCTTACAGCAAAAAATCAAAATTTTCCAAAAATAATGACTCATTGATTTCCCAAATTATCCTCTCCCACCTTCTTGATCTTATGTCCCTATATATTTCTTAAATCTCTTCTAAATCAAGAAGGTTTTCAAGATAAATCCAGTTATTCTTCTTCTACATCTTCTTAAATATATTTTACCCATTATAATATAATAAAATTGGTATTTTAACATACTAAATTTTTTTATATTTATTGAATAATCATTATATATCTTTCTTTATTCCTTAAAAAATGAAAATGTTGTTCATGTTACGTGTGGAATACCACCTCTATGAATGACTTGTTCTATTTTTCACCGCCAACATACATGGATAATTAAAAATGGGAATTTATTGAATAAATATAATATTTATAAAATGATTAAATTTCTAAAAATATATATCAATTTCTACCTTCTTTCCTTTCTATGGAAAATGAAAATATCCTCTATGTGTACGTGTGGAATACCACCTCTGTGGAACAATGTATTTCATTTTTCATCACCATACTACTTGGATGGTTCTAAAAATGTATTTAATTAATTAAAATTATGTTTATGAAATTATTAAAGTTATTGAAAGGTTATATTACTATTTAACATGATATTAATATCCCAACTTTTGTTCATAAAAATTAACCGAAAAAAACTCATCACCAATTTTGTCTTCATGAATCGTGACTAAAATTCTCATGTAATGAAATTAAAATTTTATAAATGATTATAAATAATATTTTATATCACCTTGGATAATCTATTAATGATGAACTTGGTATCAAATAATGGGTATCAACATCAATGTTTTAAATCATGTGTGAAACAATCAAAATTGCCAACATCCAAGTATGAAAATAAACTATAACAAACTAATAAATTTATAATATAAAATTATAAATAAAGATTATATAGGGTAATATATATGAATAAATTTATTTAAAAAGTTATTAATATGTTTAATTTTATTATACATTAGGTTAAATAACTTTTATGGAAGTTGAGGGTAAAAGGTACGGGTTTCATCACAAATTTCCATCTTTGAGACATGTTTTTGTAATATGAACCTATTTAGTTTATATGGTCTATATTATGCCTATTTTAAATTTTATATCATAATTATATCTTTATTCATGGTATTTAAAGTTTCATTTCAAGTTTTATATTTTAAATAAGTTTTTAATCAAATGTTATAAAAGTCATAAGGGTTTCTCATGTCACTTTTTTCCTTTTAAAAGATATATAATATTCACTAATTATTTTATATTATGTGTCATATATAATTCCCTAAATATGTTTTATGAAACTTTCATGAAATTCAATGGATTTAAAAAATCAAAATAAATTTCTATCTTTCATGGCATTTTTATTCAATAGATATCAATGTTTTAAGGGCTTTTTTTAACTCAAATCTATATTATTTGAGTTATAATGCTTATTCTCTATCTGTTTTCTTATATGTTTAGTTAGTTACATGGTAATATTTGATTATATGTTAATTTCTCTTAATATATTGGGAAAATTAAATTTTTAATTATAGGATTCTTCCTTGAGTAATATATCTCTCATAAAAATATAATGTTGTTAAAAATAATTCTCATCCCATCCAATAAGATCTTTCTCTTCCATGTCCATATTCATTATTTCCAAAAATATCTTTTTTGTTTTGAAACCCAAATATATATTATCTCATGTGATATTATTATTTCTCTTTATATCTTTTTAAAATAATGTTTTATTTTCTTTTTTACTATGTGGGTTTCAATAAAGGTATTTTAAAATATTAAAAATGATTTCCCTTTCACTGTCATATATTTTATCTTCCAATATACATTTCCTCTAGAAAAAATTTATGAATTTTTTCAAGGATACATTTTTTATTTATTTTAATATATTTTTTTTAAATTATTTTCATGTTACCTTCTTAAAAATTATTTTTGAAAGTGTCTTGTAACTTCATTTATTTATGACATTATTATTAAAAGTTTTCTAAAAACTCATTTTTCATATATTCACTTCCATTTTATTATTTATCTATAAAAGATCCACCTCCTATGGAATTATAATTTTTTAATCACCCTATAAATTCCTTTAATAAATATCTTTTTATATTATTGAATTTTTGTATCAAATGATCTAATTATTGAATACATTTTATATGATATCATTTGGAGATGTTATGTATCCCATTTTCTTCCCATGGGTTCCTTATGATATAATGAATGATTGATTTGATGTGGCACGTATATGAACAGATGATTATTATAAAATGGTTGTGGTCCTATATCACCATATAATGTATTGGTTAATTTTTTATATCTTATGGGATAATGATGTGATTTTTGGGGACCTTTCTTTGTGCACAACCCAAATATGTGGTCATATTGCATTGTTCACAATCTGAGTTGTGGCCATTTTTATTTTTTTCACAACCTAATGTATGGAAATTTTGTTTTGTTCCCAACTTAATGCATGGAAATATTTTTTGTCCAAAACATGATGTATGGACATATTTATTTTTTCACAACAAGATGTATGGGCATGTTTCTTTTTTCAAAAAAATGATGTGTGGGCATGTTGATTGGTTCACAACATGATGCATGGGTATTATTAGGTTTAATCACAATGTTATGATTTACGATGCTTATTTTTATGCCAAATTTCTTTATTATTTTCCCATGTTATTCTCTATGTAATTTTATTATTATACCAATATTTCATACTCTTATTTCATGGTATATTTTTGATTATTTTGGATTACATATCCTTCTATTATGACATATAGAAAACTCTTATTATTACATGTTTTTTTATCAGATATTTATCCCATGTTCATGTTTTTTCAAATGCTTATACTCTAACCCTTTATGACTCATTAATTAATTTCTCCCTTACTAAGTGTTTGAGCTCACCTATTTATTATTTTTCTCATTACCTAACTTACAAAGATGAGTATAACCTAGGAGATGTTTAGTAGGGGATATAGTATTGGGATATTATTGAGAAATGTTTATAATGATATTTTTATGTATATAATATCCAAAGGAACTAGCCTTTGGTTTTTGGGATTTTGATATTATTTTGAGATGTAATTTTTATATTTTATAAATATATATAAGTTTGGATTGATTCATTTCTCTTGGTATCAAATCTGGTATGTGAACTATGAGTTGTTATCACCAGATCCAGTATTTTGGGTTAAAGGCGCCTTAGTTGGTATTAGAGTAGGGTTTATATATTTTTTTGGATTATTATTAGATAAATTTAGTGAAAACCAAAGGGATAATCATAAATATTAGAAATAATCCTAAAATTTTGGTGAAGTAAATAGTGTGTGTTTTTCTAGAAGTTATATCACAATCTATAAATAAACAAGTGGATGAAAAATCTGATATAGATACACCTAGAGGTAATAACCTTGAGAAGGTATTTTTTAGTATTAACACAATATTTACTTGATGTATGAGAATTGGGACTAACTAAACACTTTATGTGACACTATTGGAGGATATGATTTAGTTAATTTACATTCTCTTTAAGAACCATTATGAATGATTTAAATAGAAGTTAATGATGTGGTATATAACTAGTTGGGTTAGAGAACCTAATAAGAAGTTGACCATTGATAACCTAGGTTAAACTAAAGGATATATAGTCTAATCCAATTATATCATAATTGAACTAAAATAATCATAGTTTTAAATGAAGGTTTTGTTCAAGAAGATATATTAGGATTGAGTTTTCATATTAATATGATTAATTACATTGATTTTATTGTATGTTATCATAACCATTTTCAATTTAGTATTTATCTGGAAACACAATCATTAAAATGAATTCCAAAATAGAATGTCTCAAAAAACTCATAAGAATTTCAAATTTCTATAATGACCATAGCCTTTTACACATATTGTTACATTATTTTCAGCATAATTTTCCATCAAATACAAACCAAGGATCATAAATTCTATTATCTTTGGATGATTAGTAACATGATTATAAATCATGAAACCAAAATAAAAACATATATTACTTAATCTCTATAATGAGATCATAACTTACTTTGAGTTCTTACATATGCATAGGGTAACTTGGGAAATACATGAACAAAGGGATGAGCTAAAATCCCATTAAGAGAATAAACATAGGAATATAGCACATGGGTTAGAAGGTATAACATAATGACATAAAAAGGTAGGGGACATGAATAAACATAAGTAATAATAACATGTAGAACCTAGGATCATGTAACCATGGAATAATAGTAATTTTGAAACAATATGCAATATTATATAAGTATGATTCAAGGATGACTTCCTAGACTATTGCACATGGTGGACAAAGTCCCATAAAGGAATCAGATTTACTCCCTATCCCAAAATGACGTCTCATAAGACTAAAACATTACCCAATTCATTGGAGAAATATTTTTATAAACCCATAATAACATTTTCATTAATATGTGTGCCAAATGAATAATTGAACATAAACATATAGGGTACCCATGGAAAGAATTGGGTATTATAATAATGTCATAGAGCATAACAAATGGACATATCATAAAATTGACCATAAAAGAATGGATTTAAATCATACATGGACTTTAATAAGGTAAAATAGTCATAGATCGTGATAAATTATGTTCAATTTAATTGAAAAAAATGTAAAAATAGTGTTTAGAGAACTTTATAAATGATTCTCTTTAGTTCGATTTTAGGGAAAATGTTAAAGAGTCTTTAAAGTGGGAAAATGTATAATTGTTTGTATAAAACCAAAAATTAACATAGATATTTTTTCATTATAAAAATAGTGTTTTTAGAAAAATATATTTTTCTTAAAATATATTATGTAATGTACTTGAAAATGGGTAAGAATTTGGGAAGTTTCCTTTTATCAGTTTTTCTTATCAGGAGGAATTGAGAATAGAACCTTACAAAACATATGTTTCCCTATAAAATAAAGAATAATTGATCTAGGTTCATACGTTTGGAACATACACATAGAATTTTAGAGGATTTAATAATAATAATTAAAATTTTCATTTGGGTAAAGAGAGAGAAATCATATCCCAAAGGAAAAAAATTGAGGTTCGATGAGAATCCCTTACCTTATGTCTGAAAATGTTCTACACTTGCAGTTAATGTCTTGGATAATGAAATTAAGCTCATTAATAATTTAATTTAGAACCTATTAAACATTTATTTGATTTATTATAATTTTATTAAGTTCATTTATCTCCTTTTTATGAGTTATAAGATTCAATTTCATTATTCAGGAGTTTTAGTTTCCTTGGTTTTTAGGATTGGTTCACTTGTATACATGTATAAAAGACCATGTAAAATGGGAATAATTATCCAGAATTGAAATTACATGTTATTAATGAACTTAAATAGTATTAAATGGTCTTATACATCATTTTTTATAATATTAGGATGATTCATTAGATAAAATGTTAATGATAACCGTTTAGATTATTTTGAAATTTTTTCGATCATCACGAACTAGTTTTGTTTTATTAATTAATATTATGAATATATACTAGTTCTAGAACACTAAATAAATTTTAATATAAATTTTAAAATATTTTTAATCATTATAATGGTTTTATGACCAGCCTTTAATGTGTTATTAGAAAATGAAAGATTAGCATACACAAAGGTGGTGAATCGACACCACACGGACGATGTTTTCATTTTTTTGAACAAAAGGGGAAGAGAAGAGAATTGGGTGGAAATAAAATTAATATAAAAACATTATAGTATATATATTATACTATATTTATCATGTTAATTTGGATAGAGGGTGGGGGAAGAACAATAAAAGAAAATAAATTGAAAGAGAGAGAGGGAAGGTTTTACCTCTTGAGTATCGTCTCCTTGAGAACCTTCTTAAGGGACTTAGAAATGGTCTTTTAGGGAGACCAGAAATACTAGAACATGGGGAAAAGGTTTGGGAGATTAATTTTGGTATAATATAATCAAGATTCAAGTCTTATAAGGTCTAATAAGAATAGGTGGTGAGGGTGGTATTTATAGTGGGAGGAGAGGGGTTTTTTTGATTATTTTATTCATTAGTTTATTATTTTGGACCAAGAATATCAATATTGTTGATTCTTGTGACTAAATATAGTAACTAAAGAATTTGATTTTGAGATAGTGGTAGCTTACATCATCCATGACTCAAACATTCATGTATTTGGATAAAATGTTAAATGACATAAATTACTGTATTTCACTATCCACTAAAAATTCAACTATTTTAGAAAAAAAATCACCCTAACCATTTTTACCTGTGAAAAATTAAAAAATGGACTTCTTTTTATGAAAATAATTTTATTAATATGATAAATTTAATTTATAATTAAAATCAACATTTATTCAAAAAAATACATATTTTAAAATTATAATTGATTTTATGACACTTTGAAAAAATAATTATGGTCTCATAAAATTATCATACCATCATAAGAAAAAAATATTAATTTATGATTCTATTTTGTAAAAATAAATGTTCATTTAAAACATTATATTAATTATAAAATCATAAATAAATATTTATGCTTTAAAAAACCCACACTTAATTTATCATTTTTAAAATATTTATTAACTTATACCAAGATATAAATATATCATATTTTCATTTATAAGATACCCAAATTTTTTTATAATTTCATAGGTGATGTTACTATTATATTGGTCGGTTTACTATTCCTAATGGCCACATTACTATTCCAAAGTTCAAGTTATTATTCCATCAGTAAAGGTTCCACAATTTCTAGGAATGCCTCTTATTTTATTCATTATTCATTTATAAAGTTTGTATTGTGTTATCTATATGATTTTATGTTATTTATACTATATGAAATAATTATAAGAAGGTAATTTACATTGATAAAATTCTAGTTCATTACATTCTTCCCCCTTTATGAAATTTCACCCTTGAAATTTCATTTTACATACTATGGTGAAAACAAGTGAGGGTACTTATCTTTCATTGTTTCCTCTGATTACCATGTTGTCTCTTCATACTTATGGTTCCACCATAGTACTTTGACCAGGTGAGTGGTATTTTTGGTAGAAATTTATCTCTACAGTCCAAGATCTTCACCAGCTGCTCCTCATAAGAGAGATAATTTTCCAACTGTACCACCTATGAATTTAGTACATGTGAGGAATCTAGTATGTACTTCCTCAAGATGGATACATAGAATACATCATGTACCTGAGACAAGGTTGGTGGAAGTGTTAATCGATATGCCACATCTCTAATACGATCAAGATTATTGAAGGGGCCTATGTACCTGGGACTTAGCTTTCTTTTCTTCCCAAAACTTATGAATATATTACAAGGAGATATATGGAGGAATATCATGTCTCCAACCTTAAACTCCAAGTCCCATTAATGATTGTATGAATAGCTCTTTTATTGGTTTTGGGAATACCAGATATGCCACTGAATGGTTTTCACCTTTTCTACCATTTATTTGACCATTTTAGGTCCCAACATCTTCATTTCACTAACTTCAACCCATTATTTCAGTGTTCTACATCTTTTCCCATAAATGGATTTATGTGGAGCCATTTGGATGCTTGATTGGAAACTATTGTTGTTAGAGAACTCGATGAGAGGTAGATGTTGGTCCCATACTCCCTTTAAGTCCATATAACATTCTCTCAACATGTACTCTAGTGTATAAATAGTCCACTCAGATTGGCCATCAATTTGTGTATGATAATCCATAATGAAGTTCAAATTAGTGTTTAGAGAATGTTGGAGACTTTTCCAAAACATGGAGGTGAATCTTATATCTCATTTGGATATAATAGATAGTGGTACTCCATGAAGTCTCACCACTTATCTTCTATATATCCATGCAAGTTAATTGAGTGATAATTCCTCTCAAATTATGATAAAGTGAGTTATCTTTGTAAGACGATCCATAATTACCCGTATAGCATTATTTCCTCTAGATGTCTTTGGAAGTCTGGTGACAAAGTCCATGGTGATGTTTTCCCATTTCCATTTTGGTATGGGTAATGGTTGCATCATTCCCTTAAACTTTTTCCTTTCATCCTTCACTTGCTGGTATACTAGTCACTTTGATGTATATTCAGGGATCTCCTTCTTCATATTGTCCCACCAATAGTTCTCTTGGAGATTGTGATACATCTTTTTGATTCATGGGTGAATAGATAAATTTGAGTTATGTGATTCATTTAGGAGATCTTTCTTTACCTCAATATTGTATGGTACACATAATCATTACCCAAATCTTAAGACTCCTTCCTCATCCATTTTGAACTATTAGGATTTCACAATTATGATAATTTCTACCTTTTCTTGAATTTCTTCATCATTTCATTGAGAATCCTTTATTTTCTACATAAGGGATGTTTGAGAAATAATTTGAGAAAGAATCTATAATGTTCCTTACTTAATGATTCCCATGTCCATCTTTTCAAGTCTAGGAAGATTAGATCATTATCAATTATCATCATTGATAAAGTTATAGGATCCTTTCTCCTTAGAGCATCATCCACCCTATTTACTTTATTAGGATGGTAGTGGATTGAGAATTTGTAATCCTTGATGATCTCTAACCATCTTCACTAGCACGTAATAAGATACTTCTATGTTAATATATATTTTAGGTGCTTATGATCAGTATATATATCACACTTCTCCCTATATAGATAATACAGCCAGATTTTTAATGTGAAGATCATAGCTGCCAACTCTATATCATGTGTAGGATAGTTTTAATCATTATTTTTCAAATACCTTATGGCATAGGATATCACTTTATCATTTTTAATTAGTACATATCCTAATACCTTCTTTTAAGAATCATTGTATGCCATAAATAGTTCCCCACTTATCAGTATTGTGAGTACTGGTGCAGTGATAATCCTCTTTTTCAACTCTTTGAAGCAATCTTCACATTCACTAGTCCAAAAAAACTTTACTCCCTTCAACATGGTTAGTGAGTTTTAAAATCTTGATAAGTTCCTCACAAATCATTGGTAGTACCCATCTAGACCAAGGAATATATGGATCTCAATTAAAGATTTTTTTGGCCCACTCTTCAATTTCCTTTGCCTTGGAAGGATCCACATTTATTCCTCTACTAGTGATAACATTCACCAAGAATGGAAATTCCCCCATCTAGACCTCACATTTAGTATACTTTTCATATATTTTCTCCCTTCTTAAGGTATTTAGCATAGTATTCAAATGCTCCTCATGATTCTTCTTTCTTTTGGAGTATATCATAATATCATCGATAAAGACTACCAAAACATTATTGAGGTAATCTATAAAGAATATATTCATTAATTCCATGAAAATTTCTAGAGCATTAATTAGTAATAAGGTCATCACTATGAACTCAAAGTGTCCATGCCTCATTCGAAAAGTAGTCTTGGGA
This sequence comes from Viscum album, assembly GCA_963277665.1. NCBI lineage: Eukaryota > Viridiplantae > Streptophyta > Magnoliopsida > Santalales > Viscaceae > Viscum > Viscum album. Next base: position 463,461,947 of record OY728135.1, read on the forward strand.
ATATCTTTCTTCCTCACCTTTAATTGGTTATATCATAACTGAAGGTCCATCTTAGATAAATACTTGGACCCACATAGTTGATCGAACAAGTCATATATCCTTGGTAGGGGATACTTGTTCTTTATCATTTATTTATTAATATCATGATAATCAATGAATAAGAGTATTTATCCGTCCTTCTTCTTGATTAAGATGAAGGTTGCACCCCACGGTGAAGCACTCAGGCATATAAAACAATTGTCCAGATTCTCCTATAACTTCTTCTTTAGTTATTCCAACTCAATGGTGGAAATTATATAATGTGTCTTTGATATAGGAAGATATCCATGAATAAGTTCAATTGAGACCTTAACCTCTAGGTTGGGAGTAAGACCAGGAAATTCTCTAGGGAATACATCATTATAGTCTCTCACAATGGCCATGTCTTCAATCGTGATTATCTCTTTTATCTCAATCATTTGAGCTAGATATTATTTATCATAAGGAAATAATATCCAAAATGGATACAATGATTCTGAAAGATATTCATCCACATAATTACACTTATACATAATTGGAGGATGCTTCGAGATGTGACGAGTGGTCTCCATTTACCAATAGTTGATGTTAGCATTATATAAGGATAACCAATCCATACCCAATATAGCATCGAACTCTACTATAGGAAGTAGAATAAGATTCTCTAGGAGGTTCCATCCACAAATATTTACCATGAAAGAATTATATACTTTTTATGAATTAATTTCCCCATTCATTATTCTCATAGATAACTCAACCGCCATATTTTTATGTGTTGTTTGAATAGTTCTATTAAACTTGAAATATATGAAAGAATTATTAGATCCATAGACGATAATCCTACCTTTCACTATTTGATTCTAGTTCTAATCATTTTCTTCATCTGAAATAAACTTTGGGATGAGAATTTTTTAAATTTTAAAAACATAAAAGGTAAAATTATAACATTAAAGGTATGACTTATAAGTGAAAATTATATCCTAACATGCGATCCCCTAAGTTCCAATATAGGTTATCAATTGTGATAGAATTATCCCTAGGGTTTTTACTAAAATTTTCTAGTCCTAATCTTAAAACATAACTAGAATGTTCTCGGATACCAACTATAATGACCCTATCCTTTTACATATATAGTTACATGATTTTAAGTATAATTTACAATCAAATAAAAACATGGGATAATAAAGTCTACTATCTTTGTATGATTAGGTTCATGATTATAAATCATGAAACAAAAATAAAAAATCTTTTATTTAATATCCATAATGAGATCCTAACTTAATTTTATCTCTTACATCTTCATAGGGTAACCTATGAAATACATGAACAAAGGGATGGGCTAAAAATCCCACTAAGGTAATAAATATAGTAATATAGCACATAGGCTAGAAGTCATAAAATCATGACATAAAAAGGAATGGAAAATGAATAAAAATAAGTAATCATAACATAAAGAACAAGGGATCATATAATAATGGCATCATATAAATATGGAAACAAAATACAACATGACATAATCATGAGTCAAGGCTAACTGCCAAGACTATTGCACATGGTGGAAAAAGTCCCATAAAGGAATAAACTTTACTCTCTATCCTAACATGACATATCATGAGACTAAAACATTAACCAATTAATTTGAGAATACTCTAGGTGCACCCATCATAAAATGTTCATGAATATGTGTTCCACATAAATAATCAAACATAAATATAAGAGTTACCCATATAAATAATTTGGTATCTTAATCATATCAGAGAGCATAACAAATGGGAATATATGAAAATTGACCATGAAAGAATGGATTTAAATTATAAATGGACTTTTATAAGGTAAAATAGGCACATATCATGACAAATTATGTTCAATTGAATTGAAATAATGTAAAAATAATTTTTAATAAACTTTTTAAATGATCCTCTTTAGTGCGGTTTAAGGGAAAATATTAATGAGTCTTTAAAGAGGGAAAAGGTATAATTGTTTTCATAAAACCAAAAATTAACTTTTATAGTTTTTAATTATAAAATATTGGTGGCTTAAAATAGATTGTGTAATTTACTTGAAAATGTTTAAGAAATTGGGATATTCCATTTCATTGGGTTTGCTTATCGGGCGGAATTGGGAAGAGAACCTTATAAAACTTGTTTTTCCCCATCAAAGAAAGAAGAATTGAGATAGGTAAATATGTTTGGAAGATAAAAACAGAATTTAGGAAGATTAAATAAGAATAATTAAGAATTAAATTTGGGTAAATAGACAGAAATCATAACCCAAAGGAAAAAAATGGGGTTTCAGTGAGAATCCCTTACCTTATGTCTAAAAGTGGTCTCCACTTGCACTTAATGTCTTGGATAATGAAATTAGACTCATTAATAATTTAATTAATAACCTATTAAAAATTTATTTTATTTATTATAATTTTATTAAGTTCATTTATAGCCTTTTTGATGAGTTATAATATTTAATTTCATCATTCAGGAGTGTTTGTTTCCTTGGTTTTCATGACTGTTTCACTTGTATACATGTATGAAAGACCATGTAAAATGGGAATATTTATCTAGAATTGAAATTATATGTTATTAATGAACTTAAAAAAGATTAAATGGTATTATATATCATTTTTTCTAGATATTAGGATAATATATTAGATATAACATTAATGATAATCATTTAGATTATTTTGGTGTTTTTTTATCATCACGAACTAGTTTTGTTTTATTAATTAATATTATGCATATATACTAGTTTTAGAACACTAAATAAGTTTTAATATAAATTTTAAAAAAATAACCATTATAATGTTTTTATTACAAGCCTTGAATGATGTATTAGAAAACAAAAAAACATCATCCATGAAGGTGGTAAATCAACACCTCACATACGATGTTTTATTATCATTGTTATTTATTTAATTCCTAAGGAAGCAATACAAGGAAACATAAAATAGAGAGGGGGGAGGGGGGGAGGGGGGAGGGGGAGAGGAGGGTAAACCTAGAATTAGGGAGGTCTGAAGAAATGGGGACTGATTGCATCTGCACACATGAATTCCATTGCCTCTGGAGGAAAGGACCTAGACTCAGAAAAAAAACAAGTTTACATGCCTTGGGCTGCCTTTGAAGAAAAGAAGTCTTCTACAACATTCCCTTCATTCCAAGTATGACTAACCTCAGTGGGTTTTTTTCACAATCCCTTTTCATTTGAGGATGGTGTATTCAATCTGACAAGGGATTATCCCAATCTCACACATCGCATAAAAAATAAACAGAGAGTCAGTTTCCACCACCGCAAGATGAAAGTTTCTTTGAGTACACAACTGGAGACCGATAAGCATTGATTTTGATTTCAATTGGAGGTATTTCCCTCTAATAAGAAGTGGTGATAAGGATATAACCAATGAGCCTTTGGTGTCCTAAACAAACCCCCTCACCCCGCATGAGACCCATGTTGAATGAGCCATTAGTATTCAACTTGAGACCCAAAGTATATGGGTGCCAGCTAACCCATTTTTCCTGTGCTACCCTGGTAGTGTTATAGGGAAAGGAAGTACATGCCAGAATAATTTAGAAGGATATATAAGCCTCCCATTTATTCCCTTGGTGAATCAGATCAATCAAATTATTTCTAGTCTTGATGATGAGGTTGGGTCCCCTTCCCATAGACCCTTTGTGCCTGGCCTCATTACTTTCCTTCTAGATGCACCAACACCCCTCCACAAAAATTATCACTCTCACCTTATTTTCTATGCCATTATTCCCCACCCCTTGGAACCAATGATTGAGGAAACCTACAACCGATGACCCCTAGGGTGTCCAGACCGTAAAACTATTGAAATCATGCCATATATTTTTCTCCCAAGAACCTTCAAAGAAAATATGATCAATGGATTCAACCAGGGGATTTATGTAGCATTGGAATCTTGAATTTAGGTTCATACCCAACCTTTGGATGTTCTTCTCATTTGGGATGGCATGGTTCCTAACCCTCCATGCCATAAAGTTCAACTTAGATGGGATTTCTTTACACCATAGTACATCTCTGCATTCATCAGGATAGTCGGATGAAGCTTACACTTTGAGTTAGTATTTAACTTAAAAAGTACCTGAAGAGAATCCTATAAAGATGTATCTATCTAGTTCTTCATTGGGAAATATACTGTCAAAAATAGTTTTCTAGTCTGTGTTCAAGATAGCTTGGATAAATCTTGGGTAATCTGAAGCTTACCTAAAGGTGATACCCGAAGTGAGACATCTAGGGAAGCCAAGTCTTGATCCTGACTAGTTATGATTCCAAAAATTGATGTCACCTCTTCCCACAATCCAATGGTTGTTATTATGGAGATTCAAGAAGTGAGTTTAAATAATATTCAATACTACTGAGGGACTCCCTCTCTAATGGTCCATGTCGACCCTGTATCTATCCTGCATGGTTTTCCCCAAAAGGGTCTTCCCCTCTAAGATCTCTCATTCTAACTTAGTATGGAATCCATGCATTGTATTAGAGATGATTCTAACATTGATTCTTTATTAAATGGTATGCCTTGTCATTCTATCCCAAGCTTCCCAATGATGTTTCCCTTCCTATTGAGAATCCTATAGAAAAATTACATAATTTTCTCCAATCTAGTTATGAATTTTTTTGAAGAATTAATAGTTGATAGTACATGCATTTTAATTAATGATATCACACTGTTAATGGGTGTAATTATTCCCCCAAATGACAGAAAATGGTTCTTCGATTTTATGATTCTACCCATAAGCCTACCCACCAACTCGTCTAAATGGTGAATTCTTAGTTTGTTTGGAAATATTGGAGAACCCATGTACTCCATAGGAAAAGTTAATTAATGTATCTCCAGGCTGTTAACAATTTCTCTAACCAGTCTCTCCGAACACTGGTTAGAGATATAAACACTACTTTTATCCCGATTGACCTGTTGTCCACTCTACTTTGAGTACTCTCATAGTATTTCATTAATCCATTGGATGGATCTGTTTTTACCATCCACAATGATAATAGTGTCATCAGGAAACATGACATGAGAAATGTTACTTACTTGATGTCTTGACCAATATGGAAGGATGGTTCCCGACCTCATGCATTTGTGAATATAGCGGCTTAAAGAGTATTGGATGATGACGAAAAGGGTGGGGGAGAGCAGGTCTCCCAGCCTAAGGCCCCAAACCATCTTGAAGAATCCACATTTTTTCCCCATGAATGAGTTTGATAACCATACGGAACTAAAGCACCAAAAAATAAGATCAACAACCCAGTTAGAGAAGCCCATGTAGGATAGTATGTTAATTGTGTATCTCTATTCCATCTTGTCATACGCCTTATTCATGTAAAGCTTGATATCTATATTTGAACAAAATATTTTTTGATTGATCTCCCTTATCACCACTTGGTCAAAGCTAATTTCTCCTTGAATGGGTCTTCCTTTGATAAACCCATGTTGCTCTTTTGATATCCAGCTGGGGAGGTAGGCAGATATTCTCTGATTAAGGATGCTTGCCAAAACCTTGTAAGAAAATTTTCACATAGATATGGGGTGATATTGCTGGATATAGATTGGATCATTAACTTTAGGGACCAAAAATAGTTTGGTGGCATAGGTCACACATGGTAGATTACCCCCAAGGAAGAAATCTTGGATTTCTTGAACTAACTCATTTTACCTCTTGAGTGTTGTCTCCTTGAGAACCTCTTTAAAGTGCTTGGAAATGGTCTTTTGGTGAGACCAAAAAGACAAGAACATGGATAATTGTTTTGGGGAGGAATTTGGGAATAATATAAGCAATATCCAATTCTTAGAATGTGTGAGTAGAATAGGTGGTGAGGGGTGGTATTTATAGTGGGAGGAGAGAGGTGTTTTTTATTATTTTATTCATTAGTTTATTATTTTGGATCAAGACTATAAATAGTTTTGATTATTGTCACTAAATACAATAACTAAAGAATTTTATTTTGAGATAATGTCCACTTACATCATCCATGACTCAACCATGACTCAAAAATTCATTTATTTGGCCAAAATGTTAAATACCGTAAATTACCGTATTTCATTATTCACCAAAATTTTAATTATTTTAGAAAAATACCAAAAATTAACCCTAACCATTTTTTAAATTATAGAATTAAAAAATGGACTCCATTTTATGAAAATAATTTTCTAAATATTTTAAATTTAATTTTTAATTAAAATTATCATTTATTCGAAAAAAAACTGATTTTCAAATTATAACTAATTTTATAACACTTTGAAAAATTAATTAAGGACTCATAAAATTTTCTTATAATCATAAGATAACAAAATTTTAATTTATGATTCTATTTTGTGAAAATAAATTTTATTTTAAAAAATTATATTAATTATAAAATTATAAATAATCATTTACGCTTTAAAAAAATACCAACACTTAATTTATCATTTTTAAAACATTTATTTACTTATACGAAGATATAAATATATCATATTTTCATTTATATGATACCAAAATTTTATTTTTACTTCCATAGGTGAGGTTATTATTCTATTGGCTGGTTTACTATTCCTAATGGTCACATTACTATCCCAAATGTCAAGTTACTATTCCATCAGTAAAGGTTCCTTAATTTCTAGAAATACCACTTATTTCATTCATTATTCATTTATAAAGTTTGTATTGTGTTCTCTATGTAATTTTATGTGATTTATAATATATTAAATAATTATAAGAATGGAATTTCCATTGATAAAATTCCACGTCGTTACATAGCTAAGGAGGAATATTTGGAACAAATGGTTGAGAATCTCAATATATTCTTATTATAAATTAAAAAATGAGATATATAGTCTTACCCATGATAGTGAGTTATAAATTTTACCTTTATTCATTTCTATCTTATGGTTACCCTTATCTATCTTTGTTAGTGAGTGATAACCAAAATTGCGATGATGTAATTTATTTAGGGGGTATAACACCCAAATATTTTAGTATTATAATTTCTCATTAAATGAATGTTATAAATAATTTATCTTATAAGAAACACTGAACTAAAAAAACTGTGATACATTTTAGTTAGATAAAATATTATAATGAAAGATAAACATTAATACATTATGATAATGAAATAACGAAACAAAAAAGATAATATTTAATAAATATATTTTAATATAAAAATATATATCTTTATACAGCACCTATTATTATTATATGATGAATTTATAAAATTCAAATGATTATTTTAATATTAATTCATTAGTAAAATTAAATTTTTAGAATTTAAATAATTAATTTTAATGGTATTTAGTGAAGATTATTTAATATAAAATTAATATTTTTCAAAGTACTATTTTTGTAAAGTTTTTTGTTTGCTTTTACTCTTGAATAAAGAATTATTTTAATGAAATTTAGTAATAATATTTATAATTAAATAAATTAACATTCTTCCAAAATCTATTGCTAGGTAAGTAATAAGAATACATTCATTTTAGTCTTAAAAAATTATTCACTGAAAATTTCATTTTTATGCACTATTTTTTTTATATTAATAAAATAGATATATTATGGTTAAATGATGATAAGATAGATTGGAGATATGAATAATATATTAACTCTAATTTAATTATAAATTTATAGGAAATAAGAATAAGAATAGTTACTATTTGAAAAAATCATTTTCTTATGAAAAATAATTTTCGTTATATTTTTTGTTTCTCTATAAAAATTAAATTCATAGATTCTAGGATTTTAATTCAAAAAAATGAACTTTTTTTGTATTTAGTAAAAAATACTATCTTGGGATTATTTTTTATGATTTTTATGAAAATATTTATTTTTAGGTTAATAGTGTAAAATACTATTTTTACAAATAATGTGACTTTTATTACATAATTAGGATATAATAATGAATTAAAAATTTATGAAACCTTTTTACTAATCAAACATATTTTTAATAAGTAAAATATTATACATTTAAAATATTAATTTTAATATATAAATCTACAGTTTACATTTTGGAACGCAAGTAATATTTTTTCTAAAAAACTATTTTTATGCATTATACATTTATTATTTTCAAATTAATTTTAACCACCTCTATAAACTTCATATTATAAAATTTATTTCATATTTTTAATAATATTATAAAAATTAGGTAATAAGGATAATTTAATTTTTATTTATAAAAATAAGTTACTGAGGTTAAAAATTAGTTACCGTGGTAAAATTAAATTATGGTAAAGAGTTAAAGTGAGGGGAAGATGCCTAAATATCTCAAAACCATACCCCGTATTTGGGTGGATTAAAGGTGGATCAACCAAAACTCATCCCCTATCCATTATTTTCCACTTTAGGAGACACATTTCTTTGAAAATGACATGCATTCAGTATTAAGTTATGAATATTTACAAAAATATAATTCATCCACTTATAAAATGAGCCTCCTTCCACCCCTTCAATGATAAACTAAAAATTAAAAATATCCCCTATAATATGAATAATTTAATTAAAAAACAATCCTATCCCACTTTCTTAATATTTTAGTCCCTAAATATTTCCCAAATCCCTTCTAAATCGAGCAGGTTTACAATAAGAATCAAATTCTTCTATGTAAGTATTTTCTCCAATATAATCATTTTTTTATTTATTATAATTTTTAATCTTATTAAATCTATTTTCTCCATTCTAATATATTGAAATAAATAATTTTAATATACTAAAATGTTCTTATATCTATGTAATAAACAATATATATCTTTCCCCTTTCCATTGAAAAATGAAAACATTGTTCGTGTTACATGCGAACCACCACCTCCATTAATGATGTGTTCTATTTTTCATTATTTCCTTACATGACTAGATAAAATGGTATTTAATTAATAAATTTTATATTTATAACATTATTGATATTCTAAAAAGATAAATTAATTTCTATCTTCTTTTTATTTTATGGAAAATGAAAATGTCATCTGTGTGTACGTGTGGACTACCGCCTCCATGGAAATAGTTATTTCATTTTTCATCACCATCCTATTTAGATGGTTATAAGAATATATTTTATTAATTAAAATTATTTTTATGAAATTATTACGGTTTTTAAAGTTTATATTAATATTTTACACATTATTAATAGACCAACTTTATTCGTCAAAATTTACCAAAACAAATTCGTCACCAATTTTTTCTTCATAAATCATCAATAAAATTATTATTAAATGAAATTATAATTTTATAAATAATTATAAATAATTTATTCCATTGACTTATATAATATAGGATTTATGAACTTGGTATCAAATAAAAATTATCAACCTCAACATTTTAAAACATGTATGAAACAATCAAAATTGTTAACATATGATGATAAAAATAAACTAAGTATAACTAATTAATGTATAATAAAAGATTAAAATTAAAGATTACATAGGGTAATAGATATTAATAAGTTTATTAAATAATTTATTAATATGGTTATGTTTACTATACAAGTGGTTAAATAACTTTCATCAAATTCGGGAGTAAAAGGTAAGGGTTTCCTCTCAAATTTTTTTCTTTAAGACATGTTTTGTATTATAAAACTATTTTTCTTTATATGGTGTATATGTTTTCTATGTGAAGTATTGTATAATTATTCTATATTTATTCATGGTATTTAAAGTTTTATTTCAGTTTTTCTCTTTTAAATATTTTTTGAATCAAATGTTATAAAATTTGTAAGGATTTTTCATCACACTTTTCTTTCTTTGAGACATATGTTATATTCACCTCTTATTTTATATTGTGTGGTGTATATACTTCCATATATATTTTTTATGATACATTCATGAAGTTCATGGGATTTACAAATATATAAAAATTTATATCTTTCATGGTATTTCTATTTAATAGATACCAATTCAGTAATGTATTTTTGTTAACTCAAATATTATTTCTTTGAGTTATAATGATTCATCTTGAACTTATTTCTTATATATTTGGTTTCTTCCATGATAATATTTTATTATATGATACTTTATCTTTCTCTATGGGTAAAATTATATTATTAATTCCAAGAATATCCCTTGAGTAATATCTTTCTCATAAAATTATAACATTGTTAAGAATAGTTCTCATCCTCTCTAATAAGTTATTTCTCTTATATGTCCATATTCTTTATTTCAAAAAAAAATACTTTATTATTTTGAAACCCATAAATGTATTATCACATGTGATATTATTATTTATATTTAACTATTTTAAAAATAAAGTTTTATTATCCTTTTTCACAAGTGGTTTTCAGTAAAGGTTTTTAAAATATTTAAAAGGGCTTTCCATTCACTATCATATATTTTATCTTCCACTAAAGATTTCCCATGCAAAACCTTTATGAATTTTTAAACTATAAATTTTGGGATTTATTTTAAAATTGTGTTTTAAAATGTTTTTCATTTTACCTTATTGAAGTTTTTTTTAAGTGTCTTGTAACTCCATATCTTTTTGATGATGTTAAGAAATGTTTTCTAACAACTCTTTTTCATGGATTCGTTTCCATTTTCTTCTTTATCTATAAATTATCCACCATATATAGAATTTTGTTTTTGAATCACCCTATAAATTCTTTTATAAAATACTCCTTTTATGTTATTTAATTTTCAGTATCAACTCATCTTATTCTTGAAGTCATTTTATGTGATTCCATTTGGAATTATTACAAAACCAATTGTTTCCATGGATTACTTATGATATAATGAAAGATTGATTTAATGTAGAACTCGTATATATAGATGATTATTATGTCATGGGTGGGATCCTATACTTCACTCCAATTCATTAGTTATGGTTTTATATATCATGAGATAATGATGTGATGTAGAGGAATTTTATGTTGTTCACAACTTGAATGTGTGGGTATATTGCTTTGTTCAAAAGACGAGTCATGGGAATTTTGTTTTCTCCATAAACAGATGCATAGAAAAAAATTATTCATAACCTTTTTCATTTAAATTTAATTTCATTCACAACATGATGGGTGGTCATGTTTTTTTTTCACAACATGATTGGTTATGTTCCTTTGTTCACAACATGATGCATGGGCATGTTTCTTTGTTCACAACATGATGTATGGGAATCATTGGGTTTGGTCACAATGTTATGATTTCATATGATTAATATTATACCACACTACTTTATTATATTCCTATATAATTTTCTATAGAACATTGTTATTTTTTCATGCTTTCATACTCTTATTCCAAGGTATATGTTTGATCAATTGAGAATAAATTTCCATTAATCATGACGTGTGGAAAAATCTTATTGTTACATATTACATTTTATTATATATTTATCTCATATTAATGTTTTCTCGAATACTTATTATCAAACCCTTTATGAATTGTTTGTACATTTTTACCTTAATGGGAGTTTTATATCACCCCTATATTATGTTTTCCATTCCTCGAGTTATGAAGATGGGTATAATCTAGGATATATTTGGAAGGGGTTCCATTATGTTGTGATTGTGGATAATTGTTAGTAATAATATTTTTATGTATCTAGTTGAAAATTCCTGAGATTCAGAAGAAGAGCCTATTGGTAAAATAGCTAATTCATCATTTTTTAGATTTTATGGATCACTCATAATATAAAATATATTAACATCATGACCAGTGAAATTTTTTCCAAAGAATATAGACAATGATAATGTCGGAACCAAGATGATATCTATTCAAAATAATTTTATAATTAATTTAATCATAAGAAAAAATGTTACCTGGATCTTTAGATCTTTCTTCATTAAGTTTTTTGATCATTCTAACTCCATTGGTATAGAATTGTTGTGTTCTAAGGACCCAAAGTAGATCCCATATAATAGTGATCCACACATGCTCCTTCAATCTCTGAACAACACTGATGAATCATCGGGTTCTAGCATGGGCGATTGATCATATTGCGTTATTCTTCTTTGATCACTTCATATTCCTTTGAGATTAAAGGAATCTATCTTGTTCTTATCATTTTTTAGAGGATGATAGGAGGAATATTTTGAGAGTAATATAATTTTCAGAATGATTAAACTTCTCTAGAATGTGATAACATTATACTTATAGATCTATGGTTAGGGATTAATATTTAATTAATAGCATAAGGTCCCTTAATAATTTATTAAACCCATATAATAACACATGTCAGGTAATAAAATAATAATATTATTATCTTCTCATAGAGTGCACTAATTTGTGCAAGTATAAAGAATAATTTACTATCTTGTAAATTAATATTTATCATTGGACCTAATCTCGGTACGCTCATCCTCCTCGGTATTTATTGAATACCCAAATAAATATTGTCGGTAAATATTTATTCATTTAATAAATAAATAAATATTCTGTTAAATAATTGAAGAGTAAATATTTATTTAATATTCACATAACTAAATAAATAATTTATTACAATTAAAATAAAAATAGATAAATAAATATTATATATTCATATAATTAAACAATTTCCTTATGAATAAATATTTATTTAATAGTTTTGATTATTTAATAAATATTGATTAAATATTAACTCTCTATATAGAGAATAATATTTATTCTAGTTATTAAATATGAATAATATTTAACTAAGATAAAACAAAAACCTTTATGTGTAACACTCTAGGAATCTTCCTCAGTGGAACTTGGCAAACTTGCCTAAAGTCTATGATTAATCTAGAAACTCGTCAAGACACCCACAAAGAAAGAAGATATTTCATAATTAAAAAACCAAATATGAATACTCATTGTGTAATATAATCCCTTTGTCATGATATCTCATCAAGTAGGTTGCATACTTGTATCATCAACCATAATCCTTGGTATATCATTCTTTGATTATCCGAATGAACATGTCTACATCACCATGGATATGGAATTTATTTTTATGGTTCCATTACAATTAAAGGAATGAGATATCAACTTCTATAAATATGGAACTGAAAAATACTTTATTAACTTATTCATTAATAACATATCATTTTTAATGTACCTGTTGACACCGAAATTCGGATAAGGGCCGCATCGGGTGGATAAAAGAGAAATGAATTAATCCGGGATGAAAAAGAGGAGATTTTGGGTCCTGGAAGGTGGGTGCATGCAATATTGGGGAGACGCATGCAAGAGGACTTCTGGTATGCAAACTTTTGTGCACTGGCCTCCCCTTCCGTGCCCAAAGAAACTTCTTCTGCGACTGGCCGCACCTGGCCCCATTTCTGTGCCGAAGGGGACGTCGAACGGGAGTTTCCACGCCCGACACCATTTCTGCGCTGAAGTCTATTGGATCGAATTATACTAAATATACACAAGAGGGGGGGTGAATTGTGTCTTTTCAAAAATCTTCGTGAGATCATGTTATGTCCTTTATCTTTAATCAGATAGATTAATGCAGTGGAAATATGAAGTGTAGAGACACACGATGTATAGTGGTTCGGGGAACAGAAGGCCCCTAGTCCACTCCACCAATGCTCTACTCCACGAGATTGGTGAATTTCACTATCTGGTTATTGTTTCAAAAGACCTTTCAACAACTGAGTACAGGTTGTTGACACCTTTACAATCTAAGTCAAAAAAAGTCCTTTTGGTTCACTCATAGAACCTACACATTTTAGTATGAGAAGCTGGTCACTCAAGAATAGAAAAGAAATATTTTTGTACTTTGAAAATACTTTTGAGATGTTCTTCACAATTTCAACAGCATGCAATTGACAGTAGATGGATCCTCACCTTCAGAAATAATGATCTTCACAAAAGAGTCATTCTAAGTCGATCATGTTGCTTTAAATATAGAAATATAATTCACAACTTCAGCAGTAGCAGATTCACAGTAGATCTTCGATGTAGAATGAGTGAATATTCTATCGGGATTCTTCTTCTTCAATAAACAGAGCTTTGTTTCTCCTTTGAATCAGTAGGTCTATGTTTTTGATAGTCTCTGTTTTTATTCCTTTTTATTAATGATCGATTTTTTTACAAACCTTCACCTCCTTTTTTTATGTTCAGAAAATCTCATATATAATAATGACAATTACTTATCCTACAAAATTAGTTCCAAAAAAGTCACCTTTTGACTCGTGATATTCAAACATTTGAATTTACAAAGTAGTCATAACTTCCCTGAAGACTCATCATAAAATGATCCTTTTAATTCGATCCTCAAACCATTGATAAAATGGCTTTGAATTAGTCAAAGTCATGCTTAAAAAACAGCTTTAAATCCAGCTTGAAATCAGCCTAATAATCATCTTGTCGATCGTTGCAAAATAATATCAAATTTAAACTCTCTAACACCAAACGTAAGGTTGGGTTGTACAGTATGCATCCTCTGAACGTAACATAGATCATAAATGTAAGGTTGATGATGTAGCCTTCACACGTAATGTTTTCAACAATTGGTTGATCACAAACATAAGGTTCATGTCACTTTCTTCAAATGTAATGTTTATAAAAGATTCATGATTTTATAAGCTTCCAAATAAAATATACTTGATCCATACTTTTCTAAGAATGTATGGTTGTTTACAAAAGTAAGGTTGATGAACCATACTTTTGAGAAACAAACGTAATGTTTAACATTTATGTACGGTTATCCTTTCATACTTTTCTATCATCCCAAACGTAGGGTTCCTTCCTAATGTAGGGTTATTTTTCATACTTTTTTGATAATTTATGGTTGATTATCCATACTTTTCTCTTATATCATAAATTATACATCGAATTTCATCCTTACACTACGTTTCTCCACGTAGGGTATGAACAGTGTTTCTAGAACGCGCTAAAGCAGATCCCGAATATGTAGAGCATGAATAATGTTTCCAGAATGCGCTAAATGTGAATACCTTAGAAATTAATTCTCATTGTTCAAGAATCTAAATATTTCATCCAGAAATAAAAATATAATGAATAATAAATTCCTGCAATATTCTTAAAAATAAAATAATTAGAAAATAATTAATAGTATTTGTGAGCATCAAAATTATCATAAATAGATAGAGTATTGTTCTCAACAATCTCCCCCTTTAAATAACGACATTATGTATTGTTGAAAACAAAACTTTCTCAAAAATCTCCCCCTTTTTGATGATCACAAAACTCATAAAATAACCAATGAAATTAACTTACAAAAATTAATTACCTATAGTTTTGAATTTTGAAAAGATAAATACAATATTATATCTAACTTAATTTCTCCCTTTAATTTATCCATTTTAATTTATCCCCCAATAAAAAAATGAAACAGAAAAAAATGTTGTGTTTATCCAAATTTATCCCCCTTTTGTGATATAAAAAAAATGAAAAAATATAGAATATAACACAAATTAATGAAGCACTGAATGTAAGTAAATTCTATAAGTAATTGTTTATCAATTAGTGAATCTGGATTACTGGCTTAGCTAAACAAAGACAGTAAAACAAAATAAATATAATGAAACAGATTTTCATTAAAAGTACAAAATTGATAAATATAGTAATCAAGGTTTGGTCAGGTTTCAGATAGAGTCTATCTAATTTGAATGACTTCCTTGATTTCTGATAGCTTCTCCCTGAGTCATCTCATCATTCCATCACCAATCCTAACAATAAGATCCCTATTCTCTTGAGTCATATGAATGTCTTTTATGATGTTGACTCTGAAAAACTCATGTAGTCTTTCTTCCTTTTCCAAAAACAAAGACAACTTCTCTATGAATTTATTTAAGACAGATCTGATTCCTGGTTCATTTGATGTGAGCTGATCAACCAAAAATTTCTAATTGTCTAACAAGACTGATAAAGGACCATTGTTACATTAAAGATCTTGCAATCTGTCATTCATGTTTCTCATTATAGCTATGATAGCCTAAAACCTTCTGATTAAATCAGGATAAGTAACTGATTAACTATCTTCACTATTCATGACAGATGCAAATTTTGCCTCCATAAATAATTTGAGATCTGACAAATCTAACTTCATAACCATTTTAGACTTTAATTTTTCAACCACATTCATCATATCCTTCTTAAAAATTTCAACTTCTTTCTTGGAAACTGTACTATTTTTTAGCCTTTGGAATTTTAGTTGTTTCTTTTGCAATGCTCTCCTTAGAGATGAATTCTATTGCTCCACCCTCTGCATTTTCATGTAAATTTCTTCAACTTCCTTAGTTTCTATTTCAGGGGTACTTTTTTCTTGATTCTCCTTTCCAGAATGAAAGGGATGTACCAACACTAGGGGTAAGGATTCAGAATCTTCTTTCTCCTTAGCTTCTCTAACCGGTTGGTCCACAGATTTTTCCTTTGAGTCTTTTCCAGACTCTTCCATATAAAAATCCTCTTGAAGAACTTATGTTTGTACTTCTGAAGGATTTTCATCCTGTATATCATAAATAGCTTCTTCTATTTGAATCTCTTGAAGAATTTCACCTTTAGATAATTATGGACTTCCCACTTCTACTCCAGGAACTGCCTCTTGTTCAATGTTAGCTTCAGCTTCTGGTTCTGTTCTTTCAACTTCAATTATTTCAGGGTCATCTTCTGTAATATCCACATCCTATTCCTAAGTCTCTCCTTCAGCTTCTTCTTGAATTCCAGATTAAATCTGAGGTCCTTCCACTGGTTCTGACCTCTCAATAATAGCTTCCATTTCTTTTTCAACAGCAGCTTCTCTTACAAAACTGTAAGAGAGGAAATCTATTGTTGTCTGTATAGGTGAAACAAGTTCCTCATTAACAGTTCTTTTTCTTTGAGTCTGAATTCCCTCTTGACTTCTTTCTTCTTGAGTGTCTTCAGTTTCAAATCTTATTCTTCTTGCAGTAGTGCTTACTCTCGATTCATCTTTTCCCTCTTTGGACTTAACAGACTGAGCTTGAGCACTATCTTCTTCTTCCTCATCACCTACTGGAAAAATTTTCCCTTTTAATGTGCTCTAGGAATAGCCAATTTTTCTTAAAGTTCCAGCATTGAAAACATTACTGTGATGACATCTTACTCTGGCATCCACCAGTCTCACTATATACTTTTTAAACAAAAGTTGGGAAATGAATCTACCAAAAGGGTAGAAATTCATTCTGGCTTCACTATGACAGTAGTAACTCAGGTATCTCACCATGTACCTAGGAAAAAATAATTTTATATCACTGAGCAGAAGATACATTATGTACATGTCGGGATACAATATCTTCTCCATCTCTGACATTCTTAGTGTTATCCCTATTTGTAAAAATTTCACAAGAATCTTCTGATCTGGTTCAAAATACTTAATGAACATTTTTCTTATGTTAGTAGATCCAAACATGAAATACATAATATATTCAGATTTATGCACAGAATCTCCTATATTTTTCAAATCAAAATGAAATACTTCCTCATGAGGGCAGTTCAGTATCTGACTAATTTCAACTGAAGAGATCGAAAAATATCTATAAGTTCCACAAGGATGAATACGCTAAGAGGGGGTGAATCAGGGTATAACTAATTTGAAATTAAATCCTCTTTTGATCTTGTTTCTCTGTTAAGAAAAACACTCTTCTATCTCTTTCCCGTTGCACAATGTAAACAGAAAGTAAAGCATGCACAGGGCACAATAATTTTACTTGGTTCTCCCTCACTTGGCTACGTCCAAGGAGCATACACCGGCAATGTGCTGATGTACCAAATCCACTATAAGCACACTGCTATTTACAGGGTTCGAGATAGATCACTTCTATTCCCAGGCTCACTGTCTTTAAAAAGTTTAGGGTCAGCTCAATTCTTTCCCAAGGGTCATTCCCTATTTCTCTCTCTCTGACTCACTATCGGTGGATAGAATCACCTTATTCCTCTTCCTTTGGTCACTGCTCTGAAAAGGATTCACTCACAGTTTATAGACCTGTAGGTCTTTTCATTATCACTAATGAATACATCCTCTGTTGTATGTAGATTCTCTGTTGAAGTCCAACTTTCACCCGTAGATGAATCTCACTTTGCACTGAAGGTATCGGGCAATCTTCCAGCTTCCACGCAGCCCTGAACCACTGCTGTGAAACAACCTTACTTGGCACCCTTCTTTAAGATGGCACTCAAGTCTCGGCATGCAAGTCAAAACTGGCACGCAATTCCTCCTCAAGCACTTGCATGATACAAGCTTCTACAACTCCAAACTTTCATGACACACACCCTTTTACGCCCAAACCAATATTGGTGTGCAACCGACAACTTTCATGCTTCTTCAAAATCTGGAACGCAAGTGTCACCAAACCACTTGTGTGACGCCTTCTTCTATAGCTCAAAAATTATGTGACTCACTTCCTTTCTTGCCCAAATCACCTTAGGCGTGCAATTATCACCTAGCTCGCAACTTATACTTGCGCGACCACACACCACTTGCGCGACCACCACACATGCGCGATGGGAGCTCTGATTTTTCTAAGTGTTTAAATCTCGACCGAATGAGGAGGGTTCGACCTATATTTATAGGAATTTGGACACCCTGTGTGATGGCTCACAAGTCTCCACTCGGCGCGCAAGTTTCGGTGCGCAAGTCTCTGCCGCGCAAATCACTTGTGTGAACAACTCTAAAACTTAGGAGCCCCTTATCCCTTTGCCATATTTTGATGTACTGATATTGAAAAACATTAGGCACACAAGTTTCTTCTCCCTCAAGTACACGGTGCACAAGTCCCATTTCCAAAACCACTTTTCTTCATTTGTTGATTTTCAGGCCCAAAAATTTGGCAAACAGTGGAAAATGGCGCCACCTTGTTTCTGCTCTTTTTGTACCACCTCCAGATCATCCATTCCTTTCTCGACATTATTCAATCAAACATGGATCATTAACCACAACCCTTGAACTTGACATTCCACCATGAAATCCCCTTTGTCAAAAAATTTGTATGTCACAGTTTGCTTTGTCAACAATCACAACACAGATGTCCACTTTTTCAACAGACACAATCACCTCAAAAATGCTTCAATGATACCTTGAGAGATTTTTTCCCAACAATATCTATCCTCTATCTTAGCCATCATGGTGTTAGAATGATCTCCCAAATTGAAATGAATAGTTTTAAAGAAATATCGAAGTTCTACCTCATACAAAAATTTTGTATTCTCACTATTGAAGGTCCGTTCGAGATTCTGAAATGAAAGTGCTTGTTTTAACAACAAGTTCATCTGAAATAGCCATTCTAGATCAATAACATTTACCTATAATATTTTCCTTCCTTCTGAGTACTATTTCTTGGCATTGCTGGTCTTGGCCTCATCAGCTCTCTTAGTCTTTTCCATTTCTGCGAGATTCTATGAAGGTTTGAAGGTTAGGTTTTCAGAGGTTTGAAGATTAGGGTTAACAAGAAATGGTGCAGTTTCGCGGGTTTGAAAGGGTTTGGGTGGAAATGAAACAATTCATAATTCAAAAGGTTTCTGACATCCTTGATTCCCATGTTTTCATTAATCATTACATAGATTTTAAATATAAATAAAATTGATTACGTGGGGAAAAGAAGAAAGAAAAAAACTTATTCTGTTTGAAAAAAAAATAACTAAATTATTTTAAACATTATTAAAATAAAGAAAAAACACAGTAAAATAAAACTTTATTTAAAATTAAATAAACCTAGCTCCCCCTTAATAAAATCAAACATTGCAGTGGGAAGCGGTTTAGTAAAAATATCAGCTAATTGAATTTCAGTACTTACAAATTCCAAAGATATAACCTTTTTAAGAACATGATATCTTAGAAAATGATGTCTGATATCAATATACTTAGTTCTAGAATGATTAATAGGATTTTTTGAAATATTTATAGCACTAGTATTATCACATAAAATAGGATTATTATTAAAATTTATTCCAAAATCCATAAGACTGTTTTTCATCCACAACACTTGAGCATAGAAATTGCCAACAGAAACATATTCTGCCTCAGCTGTTGACAATGAAACTGAATGTTGTTTCTTACTTGACCATGGCACTAAGTATTTCCCTAAAAAGTGACAAGTATCTAAAGTGATTTTCCTATCAAATATACAACTCCCAAAGTCTGCATCTGAATATGAAATCAAATTAAAATTAGAAGTTTTGGGATAAAGAAGATATTGAAAAATAGTTCCTTTTAAATATCTAAAAATTATTTTAACAGCAATTAAATGAGATTCTTTAGGATTTTATTGTAATATTACAAAAAGACGTACTGAATACATTATATCTGTCATGTTAGCAATAAGATATAATTAACTACCAATAATACCTCTACATAACTTATTGTCAACTGATTTTCTAGTTTCGTCCAAATCAAGTTTTATATTAGTACACATAGGATTTGTATATGTCTTGCAGTTTTCAAGTCCAAATTTCTTTAATAAATCATTAATTTATTTTCTTTGATTCAAAACATTTCCAGAATATTTTTGATAAATTTGAAGTCTTAAAAAGAAATTTAATTCTCCCATCATGCTCATTTCAATTTTTTTGCATTAACTTTGAAAACTCATGAAAAAGGGATTTATTAGTTGATCCAAAAATTACATCATCAACTTAAATTTGAACCAATAAAATATTAGTATTTACAGTTTTCCTAAAAAGTGTTGGATCTACCATTCCAACAGTAAAATAATTTTTCAATAGAAAAGAGCTTAATCATTCATACCAAGCTCTAGGTGCTTGTTTAAGGCCATAAAGAGCTTTAGTAAGTTTAAAAATAGAATCTGGTTTTTGAGAATTTTCAAAACCAGGAGGTTTCTCAACATAAACTTACTCCATTAAATAACCATTTAGAAAGGCAGACTTAACATCCATCTGAAATAATTTAATGTTCATATGAGATGCATAGGCTAAAAGGATTCTAATGGCTTCTAATCTCGCTAAATGTGAAAAGGTATCATCATAATCTATACCTTCTTCCTGATTATATCCTTTTGCTACAAGTATTTCTTTATTTATAGTTATTATTCCTTGATCATATTGCTTATTTCTAAAGACCCATTTGGTTCCTATAATTGGATAATTATATGGCCTTTCAACTAATTCCCAGACTTCATTTATTTTGAACTGGTTTAATTCTTCTTGCATTGTTATCATCCATCTTTCATCATCTAAATCTTCTTCTATATACTTGGATTCTAATTGGGATAGAAAGGAAAATAATTATACAAGATTGCCTATATTTATTCTAGTTTTTATTCATGTGTCTAAGTCTCCTATTATAGTTTCTAAAGGGTATTCTTTAGGGTTATAGTCTGTCTAGGTAGTACACTCATAGGTTCTTCAGTATCATGTTCTTTTGAACTGGACTGAATTTCATTTATATCTTTTTCAAAATCATTTTTCAAGTTCTCAAGTCACATGTTATCATTAGAGTCAGATTCATCCATTTGATCTGTCCTTTTCTCAAAGGGATCAGATTCATCAAATTTCACATGAACAGATTCTTCAACAATCCTTGACTTCTTATTATAGACTCTATAAGCTTTGGAGGTAGCTAAATATCCTAAGAAAATGTCTTCATCAGATTTTGGATTGAACTTACCAAGATTTTCCTTGGTGTTAAATATGTAAACCTTGCATCCAAAAACTTTAAAGTAATTTACTTTAGGTTTTCTGTTATTCCAAAGTTCATAGGGTGTCTTTTTCAAAAGAGGTCTAATTAAAACTCTATTCATTACATAGCAGGTTGTGCTTACAGCTTCTGCCCAAAAATAGGTAGGAATACTGTATTCATTTAGCATAGTCCTAGCCATTTCCTGAATAGTCATATTTCTTCTTTCAACAATTCTATTTTGTTGAGGTGTTCTTGGTGCAGAGAAGGTGTGTTTAATACCCATATTTGAGCAGAAGGAATTAAATTCCTGATTCTAAAATTCTCCACCATGATCACTTATTAATTAAATTATTTTAAAACCTTTTTCATTTTGAACAGTTTTACAAAAACTTTCAAATAAAGTAAAAGCTTCATTTTTAAATTTTAAAAAGAAAATCCATGTAAATCTAGAATAGTCATCAACTAAAACATATACATATAATTTACCAGCAAATCTTTCTACTCCTGAAGGTCCAAATAAATCCATATGGATAAGTTCTAGAGGTTTAGATGTAGAAATTTTGTTAATAGATTTGAAGGATGATTTGTGTTGCTTTCCAAGATGACATGCATCAAAGAATCTGTTACTTTCAAATCTGAGACTAGGAAAATCAGAAACTAATTGATTCTTAGATAATTTATATAAAACATATACATTACAATGTCCAAGTCTCCTATGCTATATCCAAGATTCATTCACTTTAGCAGTTAAGAAGTTTACTTGTTGTTTACACAAGGAATTTAAATCCAGGGTATACACATTGTCAGTTCTAGGTGCGCTAAATTTAAGTAGTTTATTTTTGAAAATAGAACAACAATTGTTAGAAAAATCAATAGCATAACCATCATCATATAGTTGAGAGATACCTATCATATTGTTTTTCAATCCTTGTATAAGTAGTTTGTTGATTGAGACGGCTTCTAGATCTCCAACTATTCTAATACTAATGATCTTTCCTTTAGCATTGTCACCAAATGTAACTAGTCCACCATCTTTTTGTGTTAGTGTAGTGAAGTTCGATGAGTTTACATTCATATGTCTTGAGAAACCACTGTCCATATACCATATGTCCTTTTTTTGTGACCTGCTTCCTGCAAAATCATTTACACAATTTGCTTTGGTATTTATATTCTATTGGTTCTAGGGGTGTTAGGCAGCAGAGATCTGGGAATCCAGACTTGCTTTGTTTTTCTAATTTCACAAGAGTGAAATAAATCATTTGATACAAAATCTTTCTTAATACCACTTATTTGGGGTTGTCTTAAGAAACATTTTTTAGAAATATGTCCCCTTGTTCCACAGTAATTAAAATTTAGTCTTTTTTCACTTGGAATAAAATAATTCTTGTACAGCTTGGGTTTTTCACCTTTACTGCCAATTCCAAATCTTTCCTTTTTAATGAATTTTTTCCAAGAATTTCATTTAAATTATATTCTCCTTTTATTAAAAACAAGGGCTTCATTTTTATAAGTTTCCACTTTAGTTTGCAATGATTTTATCTTTGATTCATAATCTGTATTGTTAGCGTTAATTGAGTCAAAATTTTTAGTTAACTCCTTATATTATTTCAGCATTGTATCTCTTTCATCAAAAACAGACTTATGAATGTTCTTTAAATACTTATTCTTCTTAAATAGAGAATCATATTTTTCTTCAATTATATTGTAGTAGGCTGCAAGTTTTTCATTAGAGTAACTAGAGTCAGAACTAGAGTCAGAAGAGTGGTAAGATTGTACCTCATCTATTTCAACCATGAAACACATATTCACTTTCATATTTACTTCTTCATTCTATGATTCTGATTCTGAAGTGCTATTGTGGTCTTTAGATACACTCCATGTAGCTTTCATTGCTTTCTTGTCCTTATGATCATAATCATTTCTATTGAAGAATTTCTTTTCCTTGTCTTCTTTTAGCTAAGGACATGTAGAGACCCAAAGCTTTATGTACATAGACATTACATTACTTTTGTGGAATACTTAATACATAACAAAAATATACACCAAAGGACCGTAATAGTTTAGTGTCTTTGGAAACTTGGAACATAATATTCTAGTCATGGTGAAAGATCTTCAACATCTCCTAAAGATCTTCCCCTTTTGTTTTCTTACCTAAAACCTTTCTTTATATCCTGGGGAAAAGAAAACATAAAAAGTGTGATCTCAAATGCTCAGTAAGGGTAAATATAGAGAACATAAAACAATCCATAAACATTTGAATGCAAAAACTTGAACATAAAATCTAAAAATCAAAATCTTGAGCAAAGAGATAAAATCTTGGAAGTACGTAAGGCATATATCATAATGGAACATCAATCCTGATAAAATATCATGGGAATAAAATATGTAATTGTGGAAAACCATTAATCACATGATATGATTTCCATAGTAGACAAGGCATTGCTTCCAATACCATCTTAGTAGACAAAGTCCATTACTGAACCGAGTTCACTGCTCATTCCAGTCCTATATTACTGAACTGGATTAACTTGTCGTTTCATCCATGTCTATCTCATGAGATATAAATCTTTACCCAATGCATTGGAGGGATATATAGGTCCCACCCATCTCATAATGAAATCATTCTTACGTGTGCCACAATATAGACATAAATCATTCATCATAACCCAAAGAATAAAATGGGTTTCATAAACATCATCCCATCATAACATAATCCATATAAAACAAATGGATATCATTTAATCATAAAAATAATCAAACCATGTAAATAATAGAGACATTATACTTGAAACATAATTATACTAAATATTCTCATCTTAGATGGAAAATAGTTTTGACAAAACACTTGAAATGAATTCTTGAGGAAAATATCCTTTCTTCTTTAAAATCATTTTCTTTTCACGAAATGCCATGAAATTTTAAAAGAAAAGAATTTTGTTGAAAATATTCATGAAATCTTGTAGAGTAAGCTTCATGAAAATAAGGCGATATGAAACCTTAAAAATCTGTTCATGCCGTATAAATTAAAAAAAACATTATCCTCATACTTTTGTCGGAAAATTCAAAAAGTTCCTTATATGGTAAACAAAAGAAAGATTCCTTCCATAACACAAAGTAAAAGTCAAAGCGGGGTAAACATGACATTAAACATACATAGAAAAATATTAAACACTTTATGAAAAACATTTTATAGGAATGGATGAAAAATATAACCCCATTAAATACTTACGTATAAGCAATCTCGGATAAAAATGAGATTGAAAAATTATCCCTTACCTTAGGTCTGATATGCTTCGTACGTATCTGAACCTCCTCTTCTTCGACACGCCACTTTGAAACCTCCCCTTAGGGAAATAAATTGGTCTTTGAAGAAGACCAGGACCTCTAGTATGTTTCTAGGGAAGTTGATAAGGGAAATGGTAGGGGTTGGATGAGCTTGATGGCTCTAAATTGTGTAAAGAGGAGAGGGAGGATGTGCCCTTTTATAAGGGAGGATAGGGGCACCTTTGGAATTATAAGAAATATTAATTTATAATAAATTCTAACCCCACTTAAAAACCTCCAAAAATGACTCAAATTCGAAGCTTAGATGAGATAGGGTTGTAATATAATCAACCAATAAAATTTAGACAAGTTGGGAATTTATTTTAAACATTATCAACATGATTTATCCTTATATAATTTATTTAATTTTATTTGTGGTAATAAAATTATAAATTTTAAATCATTATAAATAATTACTTATATGTTGTGAATTGTCCATAATTGTATACTTTATTACATTTTAGACCATATAAATTTTAATTTATAATTTTTAAATATTTTTGTGATTTTTAAACAATTTTATAATATGTAATTTTTATAAAATAACAATAGTGTCAATTTTGACACTATTCATTTATTTGAATTTAAATAAAATATACACAGAATATATGTTTGAACTAAAAGATTTAATAGATTCATAACATGTCATATTTATCTAGAAAATTAGTGTAGAACATTAAATAGTTCATATAATATTTATTTTAATACTTTAAAATCATTTATTTCATAATTCAATCAATAAAATAATTTCAACATCACTATTGTGTTATAATTAATGATAATTATTTAATCCCTAAAAATTATAAATAAATTAACATTATTTAGATAATTTTATTATATTTATTTAGACTATTCATGTTTGAAGTTTCATGTAGTTTATCACTAAATTAAAATTATTATACTTATAAGATTTAAGAGAGTGACATGTTGTCATTTTCTTTGATTTTAATAATAATTAAATTATTTTAATGGTCAAAAGTCCATAAAATGAATTTATTCCAACCCTTAGGTGATATGGGTCTAATTTTATTCATCTAATAGTATTTTTCCAAGTGTTATGGTAATTTTATAATCTTATTTTTACCCTTAATTACCTGATTTACCTTTAACTGTAGTAAATAAAAATTACTGTAGTTACTATTCATAATATCAAGAAAATAAAATTAATCTATTAAAATAATTTGGACCAACTGAATCCAAATATGGAATCCATTTTTCAAAATTCAAAACACATAAGTTGTAGTAATTAATTTAAAATTAATTTTGTTGTTAAGAAAACGGGTTTTAAAAGTTAAAACATTGCCAAAGATTGAAAAGTTTTTACCTATGAATTCAATTTAAAATTAATGGTAATGACATAAATTATATTAAATGGTAAAAATATATTCTATTTATACTTTAAAACCATTAAATATTATAATTTAACCATATAAATTATTGCGATGAAAAAAGTTGTTTTTAATTAAAATATAGCGTGTTTTTATTATTCATTAAAATATGAAAGTTATCAGAATAATATGAAAATTTATCCAAAGTAAATTTTTATATACTGATTCCAAAGAAGAATTTTATTTTGTCAAATTGAACTTATAAACATTTCAAAAACTAGATTTAACGTTGGTGTGCCATCAAAAGGTGGCAAAACTGCATTTTTTTGAAAAATACTTATTTTACCTGAAAAATTTATTTTGTTCTCATACCATGTTCTAGAAAATATGTAAGATGAATAATAATGTTATAAAATTCAAAATTTAGTTAATATTATTCATAACGGCTAGTCCATAATAATATTATAACAATATATCGTTGTTTAGTGAAACTCGGTATTGCATACAACACACGCTATCGTGGAAGGTCGCGATTGCCTGTAATGCAAGCCAAGTCAGGGATGCATGTAGTGCAAGCTCCTTTTGGTGTAGCGTAAAACACAAGACATCACTGAAATTAAAAATAATATTTTTCATAAAATCTCGGGGTGTTACATTCTACCCCCCTTAAAATGAATTTTTCCCTCGAAATTCATCAGGGTTATAAATGGTTTACTACTCGAAAGTTTCTTTAATAGAAACCCACATCGTAAAAAGGAATACCAAAACTTATCTTTAAAAACTATAGTATGAAACATAATGGTTACCCAAATTAACTAATCACTGGGTTTCCACATAAGAGAACATAGGTGAAAATATGGATATGGAAGAGAAATTGAACCATCATGTTCTGATGGAGATTGGTAGAGAACATGGCTATGAAAAAGTCAACAATCACAAAGCCATAAATTTGTGATTTTCTAAGGTACCATCTGATTCATCGGATATAAGGGAACTCGGACAACATTTTTGGTTTTCAAGATCATTTCCCTAAAGTTGAAGAAATTGGAATTAGAAGAAATACTTTCTTGATTTTGGTACAATCTCACTGTTGGTCATTCCTTGGACAATTTCCACTTCATCTCTTAAAGAAATGAAGTTGAATTTGTCATTCGTGAAGTGTTAGCAGATCATGTGATAGAATGATGGGTCATTCCATCTATCTCAAACAAAAGGTTAGCAAAAAGTTATCAAATATAAATAAGTCCATCTATAGTGAGATTAATCATATATGGTTCCTAAAATGGACTTATACTTTATATATCATACTTCTTAATATAATAAAATTATTTTATACTAACCGGGGAATTCCTGTAGGCCAGTGGTAGAAAATAAAGGCCTGTCGCACTTCGGTTGTGGGTTCAATTCCCGCAACCTTGTCCGACGCGACGGGTTGTCGCCCATCCTGCAGGTTGTCCTTTTTCTAAAACTACATTATTATAACATTCCATCAATAATATCAAAAAAGTTATATTATTAAACAATACTAACTTATGTCCAACATAATCCATTCCAATCTTTAGGCTTATCCAAAATACTTCTGTCCAAGCTCATAGTATAAAGAAAACAATTACTAGAAATGTCATCTGTTGAGCATGTGAATACCATCATTTATCCCCCATATATCATACGATATATCTTGTTGGTCAAATTACAAACATGAAACATGAATTAACATAGAACCTTAGTGAAAACATGAATGCTATCAAAATTTAACACTTTCCACATACCAAAAAAATCCCAAAAATTCTACCTACTCAAACCATGATATCACTTTGTCCTTATATCAGTCATGAGCTCATGAATACTATTAAACATTTCATTTTATCCTTATCATATCATTTTCTTTCCAAAATATTTGCATTACTTTTCATGGTTACCAGTACCATATAATTATTGAAAACCAATACATAGATATTCCAAAATTCCATGATACCGTAAATGAGATTCCATGATACTATTTTGAAATCCCATTACATAAACACTTAATCATTACAAAACATCATTTTCATACTCAACATTCCAAATATTCATTGCATGTGACTTCCCTTTATCCTTTTCCTTAAGTGGTTTCTCACGTTGATCATCATTAACACTTGGATTAGGGCATTGGTTAGCATAATGCCCAATTTCCTTGCACTTGAAGCATTGAAGTGTTGGTGGAGCGTTCTCTGTTGTCTTTTCTCTATTCACATCATTAGAAACCTTTTTCCCATTACTTTTTCACTCAGCTGCTTGATGACCTTATTTTCCACACTTGAAACATTTTCTAGTACCTTTTAGACAATCTCCACCATGATTCTTTTCACACCTTGAGCATAAAGAAACATTCACCTTCTTTTCACCATTGTTCTAAGGTTTTTCCTTGAACTCCATATTTCATTTCTTGTCAAAACCATGAGATGGATATGTTACACCAACTTCCAGTTCTACCTTGATAGCACAATGCACAATTTATTCATAGCTACTGAAGTCTCTTATAGCTAATGCCCTTCTAAGACTTGGTTTTAAGCCACTGAATAATCGATCAACTTTACTTTCAGGTTGGATGATAAAGCCAGATGCATACCTCGCAAGTGTTGTAAAATTTGCTTCGTATATACCAACAGATTCATCATCCTTCTGCTTAATCTCAAGGAACTCATTTTCCATCTTTGTTGGAAGAATACAAGGGAAGTAATTACTGAAAAACAAGTTCTTGAACTCGTCCCATTCCATGGATTCAATTTCATCTTGGGACCTTGTATTCCTAATTAGAGTCCACCACTGGTCTACTTCACCTTCTAAATGGTAAACAGCGAAAATGAATTTTTCATGTTCTGAACAGCGAAGTATGGAAAATATATTTTCAATGAAACTGATCCATTGTTCAGCAACAATTGGATCAGAAGACCCATTGAAAGATGGTGGACGTTGCCTCATAAAGGACTCATCATAATATTGTTCCCTTCTCTAATCATTTGGAAATCCAAAATGATTCATAGCTTGTGTAAGTATAGAAATAAGATTTTTCACTCCATCTCCCATCACATTTGGTTTTTCGTGAGGACAATCATTTCATTTTCCATTAAATTGATCAACACGGTTCCTTCGGGTTCCAGCCATCATCTAAAACCCAAAAAGAATAGTGTGAGAGGCAAAAATCATGCTAGGAAAACAATATAATAAAGGGGGAGTACCTTCAATATCTAACATCTTAGGTTTAATTCTAATATCATTACCATAATTTTGGTACTATAACCTATACTTATACTGAACCTTAGGGACATCCCTAGACATACCTTAGAAATATATCTAGGGGTCTCACTAAAGTTCTCACATCCTAGTTTCCAAAGGTTGACTAAACTGACCTCTGATACCAACTGTAGAAACCCAAAGCTTGACGTACATAGAAATTACATTAATTTTGTGGAATACTTAATACATAACAAAAATAGACACCAAAGGACCATAATAGGTTAGTATCTTTGGAAACTTGGAACATAATCTTCTAATCATTGTGAAAGATCTTCAACATCTCCCATAAAGATCTTACCCTTTTGTTTTCTTACCTAAAACCTTTCTTTATATCCTGGGGAAAAGAAAACATAAAAAGGGTGATCTTAAATGATCATTAAGGGTAAAAATAGAGAACATAAAACAATCCATAAACATTTTAATGCAAAAACTTGAACATAAAATCTAAACATCAAAATCTTGAGAAAAGACATAAAATCTTGGAAGTATGTAAGGCATATATCATAATGGAACATCAATCCTGATAAAATAGCATGGGAATAAAACATGTAACTGTGGAAAACCATTAAGCACATGATATGAATCCATAGTAGCCAAGGAATTGCTGCCAATACCGTCTTAGTGGACAATGTCCATTACTGAACCGAGTTCACTCCTCGTTCCAGTCCTGTATTACTGAACCGGATTAACTTGTTGTTCCATCCATGTATATCTCATGAGATATAAATATTTACCCAATTCATTGGAGGGAGATATAGGTCCCACCCATATCATAATGAAATCATTCTTACGTGTGCCACAACATATACATAAATCATTCATCATAACCCAAAGAATAAAATGGGTTTCATAAACATCATCCCATCATAACATAATCCATATAAAACAAATGGATATCATTTAATCATAAAAATAATCAAACCATGTAAATAATAGATACATTATACTTGAAACATAATCATACTAAATATTCTCATCTTAGATGGAAAATATTTTTGACAAAACACTTGAAATGAATTCTTGAGGAAAATATCCTTTCTTATTTAAAATCATTTTCTTTTCAGGAAATGCCATGAAATTTTAAAATAAAATAATTTTGTTGAAAATATTAATGAAATATTGTAGAGTAAGCTTCATGAAAATAAGGTGATATGAAACCTTAAAAATCCATTCATGCTGTATAAATTAAAAAAAACTTTCTCCTCATACTTTTGTCAGAAAAGACAAAAAGTTCCTCGTATGGTAAACAAAAGAAAGATTCCTTCCATAACACAAAGTAAAAGTCAAAGCGGGGTAAACATGACATTAAACATACATGGAAAAATATTAAACACTTTATGAAAAACATTTTATGGGCATTGATAAAAAATATAACCCCAGTAAATACTTACATATAAGAAATCTCGGATAAAAATGAGATTGGAAGCTTATCCCTTACCTTAGGTCCGATATTCTTCGTACGTATCCGAACCTCCTCTTCTTCGACATGCCTCTTTGAAACATCCTCTTAGGGCACTAAAATTGGTCTTTGAAGAAGACCAGGACCTCTAGTATGTTTCTAGGGAAGTTGAGAAGGGAAATGGGCAGGGGTTGGCTGAGCTTGAACGCTCTAAATTGTGTAAAGAGGAGAGGGAGGAGGTTCCCTTTTATAAGGGAGGAGAGGGGAACCTTTGAAATTATAAGAAATGTTAATTTATAATAAATTCCAACCCCACTTAAAAACCTCCAAAAATGACTCAAATCTGAAGCTTAGATGAGATGAGGTTGTAATCTCATCAACCAATAAAATTTAGACAAGTTGGGAATTTATTTTAAACATTATCAACATGATTTATCCTTATATAATCTATTTAATTTTATTTGTGGTAATAAAACTCTAAATTTTAAATCATTATAAATAATTACTTATATGTTGTGAATTGTCCATAATTGTATACTTTATTACATTTTCAACCATATAAATTTTAATTTATAATTTTTAAATGTTTTTGCGATTTTTAAACATTTTTATAATATGTAATTTTTATAAAATAACAATAGTGTCAATTTTGACACTATTAATTTCTTTAAATTTAAATAAAATATACACAGAAGATATTGTTGACCTCGCCTGTTTTGATAATCCCAATTATGCTTTCATATACTTTGATAGTCTCAATATAATGTTTTTCTATATATTAATTCTTTCAATCTGTGATCAAGATGATAATAATATTAAAAAAATCCCTAAGATATGTTAATCCATGTCTATCTATGTTTATATGAGTTCTAAAGTTCTTCTAACCCATTCGGATATGCTTTGCATAAAAATAGATAAGTATAAGTCACTGATCTGCATATAGCTACTGATAAAGAGCTACCGGTACTCAGTCTACCAATAGACCTAGTCTACCGATATACAGAGTCACTGATACACAAAGGTCACCGATATGTATAGAGCTACTGATGTGCATGTCTACCAGTAGTTACTGATAGAGTACACCTGCTGATACGAGTACTGACAATCACAAACCAGAGCTACCAATATGAGGAAGTCTACCGATAGAACCAGTCTACCGAGCTACCGACTAACAAACAGACCAGAGCTACCGACAGACAAGAGCTATCGATAGACAGAAGTCTACCGATAGATCCAGTTCACAGATAGTTACCGATAGAGTAAGTCTACCGATACAAGTACAGTCACCGATACATTGAGAAACCGAGGGAACTAAGTTACTGGTTTGTAGAGAAACTGATGCAAGATCAAAGATCTACCAATGGAAGGACCTCTTACACAAAGTCCACCGTACACATTTACCAACACGAGCTACTAATTGACCAACCAGTCAAACTCTATACTCTCAATACTATTTCTTTATTAAGATAATGGTTACATTTGATGTTTTTAATGCATTCAATGATATTTAATGGATTCCGTTGCCATGTTAGGAAATCGTACCTAGTACCCATGAAAAAATTAATCATTCCTTTTTTCCGGAGCTGAAAGCTACAAAAAAGGAAGACAAAGACCAAGAAGAAAAAAAGAGAACACTGGGTGTGCATACGAAAAGCATTAAGGAACTAAGAAGGCACACAGGTGAAAAAGAAAAGAGCTGAACATCATTCAAACGTGGAGCATTTTTCACTAGTCTATATCCATACTCCAAGAATCTTGGACATACACGAAGAAGATTGTTCTACATGATGCATCTTGAGTAAAGAACTACAACAAACACTTCATACACTCAGGCTACTAAGTTGAACCTGAAATCAAGGAAGAAAACGACACTATATTTTCTAAGAAGAAACCAGAGAAGGACTCAGAAGCTTATCAGACAAATCAAACGAGTCCAAAGCTGCACTGCCAATCACTAAAGATTTTCTAAACTCTCTCTCACTTTATTTAGTGATTCCATATTTACATTTCGGGCAGTGTGTGTACCCTGTTTATTTTACACACACACATTGTCTCTCGAGAAAAACTGGAGGATTATTAAATCCTCATTAAAACTTCATAACCCTTTGTTTCCCACTGTGGATAGTGGTAGAGGTCAAGTAAGATCTGGACGGACTGTGTGTTGTTGTTTGTGTTTCCCACGTAGAACTGTTGTAGAGGTCTTTGGACCTGGACAGTAGTGTACTGCTATTTACCCCTGATCTAGGGTGTGGATCAATTTATATAAATTGTTGAGAGGACTAAGTCTCGGCTTGAGACTTAACCTCTTGGTTAACTCTGTTGTGCATTTGAATTTAAATCTATAAGTATACTATATATTTATTCTGCTGCTATTACTTTGAAATACAAAACTATTTTAAAGCTACTTTGATAGTTAAATTAGAAAGTGTTTATACTTATTGTAAATCAGTAGGTTAGTTTCAAAAGACAGTTTAATCTTGTGATTGAATTAACTGAGACCTAATCAATCTTTGAGAAGCTAAGTAAACATTTACAATCTATATAAATTTACTACAGTTTAACTTTGTTTTTAAATTGGGGGATTTTAAGAGAAATATTTTTAACAGAAATTTTTATTGGAACTCAATTCACCCCCCTCTTGAGTATCCACTCCGACAAACATTTGGTATCAGAGGACTTGTTTTTGTTAAAGTATTATTGACATACTCTGTTTTCAACTGTGATTTTAGTTGTATCTTTAAATATCTTAAATTTCTGTTAGTTCTAAATTTTATCTATTTAAACTTTCTTTTCTAAAATCTAGTTATGGATAATAGACTAGAGGGTGATGGTACTAACATGCCACCTTTCTTTAATGGAACCAACTATGCCCAGTGGAAACTTAAGATGAAAATACATTTGGAAAGTATGGGTTTTGATATCTAGACTGCTATAGAGTCTCAATATAAAATTCCATAAACTGAAAGAACAACTTGGGATGAACCTACAAAGACTGCTTACAATAATAATTATAAATCTGTGAATGCCTTGTACTATGCTTTAGGAGATGAAGAGTTTAATAGAATATCTGCTTGCAAAACTGCCTATGAAATTTGGGATACTTTGGGTGTTTCTCATGAAGGAACAACCAATGTTAAAGAAATGATATTAAATACTTATACTATTAAATATGATAATTTTAAAATGAAGACTGATGAACCCATTTTTTATATGTATATCAGGTTCAATGAGATAGTCAATACAATGAGTTCACTTGGAAAAGTTGTTCCAACTAAGGAACAAATTATGAGGATACTGAGATGTCTGCCAGAACGATGGAGAGGCACTTCTGTTTCAATCAGAGAGTCATGTGACATTGGAGCACTGTCTGTGAAAGAGATTATTGGTAAATTAATGATGTATGAGGAAGAACTCAAGGTGAATAAAGAGGAAGATGATGAACCAAAAAGAAAATATGTAGCTTTCAAGTCTACTACTTCAAATAGCAAGGACAAATAAAAAGCTCAAATACAAACTGGCAGTTCAACAAGTGAAATTTCAGACTCTGATAGTGATGCTAAAAGGGCTCAGATAGCCAAAAGGTTTAAGAAATTTTATAGGAAAAAGAAATTCTTCAGAAAATATAACTACAAGGGAAAGTATGACAATAAGGGACATTGGAAGGACTGGAAAAAACCAGATAAAGGTGATGAAGTGGTTTTCTACGAGTGTAAAAGGAAAGGACACATCAAGGCTGATTGTCCAAAATTAAAAGTCAAAAAGAAATATGATTATAAGGACAAGAAGTACAAGAAAGCTATGAAAGCTACTTGGAGTGCTTCAGAAGACAGAACAAGTGAGTCTGAAATTTATGATTCTAAGAAGAATCGTGCCAACATGTGTTTCATGACCAACACAACTGAGGTAAATTTAGATACTCCTATTTTAAATTCCTATTATTCTGGAGATGATGCAGAATCTGATTCTGATTCTGAAAAAATGTCTAAGGCTGACTTATTTGAATACTACAATATGCTGGAATAAACATGTAATGAACTTAAAGACAAATATAAGTCACTAAAGAAACAGAATGCTCTTACTGTCAATGTTAAATCTTCCTTTGATATAGAAAAAAGAAAATAATGCTCAACTATTAAAGGAAAATACTGAATTGAAAATGTCTAATGAGAAACTTAGAAAGGACTTAGAAAAGTTCACAAATTGAAAAGATACTCTAACTCAAATGATAGGTAAGAAAGTTGCACCTAAATACACTACTGGTTTGGGATACCAACCTTGACAAATACAGTTCACTAAAACTCGATTTATTCCTATGTCTGGACAAAATTCTTCTTATTTCAGTTCTAGAAATTCCTATGCTTCAACTAGTTATTCATATGGTTATAGATCAAATAAAGTTTATATTTCAAAATCTATTGATTCTATAAATTATATGAGACCCATAATACAAATATGGGTACCTAAATCTTTGATTGTTAACCTATCTGGACCTAAGAAGATCTGGGTACCAAAATCATTTTCTATCTAAATCTATTTTGTAGGAAACATGCTTAAAGAGTTCTCACAAGAAGGTATGGTACTTGGATAGTGGATGTTCAAGACAAATGTCTGGAGATTATTCATGCTTCAAGAGCTTAATAAAGGTTGATGGAGGCCATGTCACCTTTGGTGATAATTCTAAATGAAAAATCATCGACCTAGGCCAGATTGGTAACATAGATTCAGTTTTAATTTCTAAAGTTTTATTTGTTGATGGACTTAAATATAACCTGTTAAGTATTTCTCAATTATGTGATGATGGATTTAATGTGAAATTTGAAAATGATTAGTGTAATGTTTTTAATTCTAAGAATGTTTTAGTGTTTTTTTCTTTAAGAAATGAAAATGTTTATGTTGTTGATTTAAATGATTTAGTTAAACAACATGTTACTTGTTTAAATGATTTTCATAAAGAATTTTGGCTTTGGCACAGAAGATTAGGACACTGCAACATCTATTCACTTAGAAATATGACTAAGAAAAACTCGGTTAGAGACCTACCTAAATTTGAATTCCCAAATTAAAAAGTTTGTAATCCCTGCCAAAAGGGAAAGCAACATAAAGTTTCTTTTAAATCAAAAAATAAGCTTCTACTTCTCAACCTCTTGAGTTGGTTCACATGGAATTGTTTGGACCATCAAGGGATTCTAGTTTAAATGGGAAGCACTATGTCTATGTTCCAGTAGATGACTTTTCTAGATATACTTGGGTATACTTCTTAGCTCACAAAAGTGAATCTTGTTCTTACTTTGTTAAATACTCTAAGTCTGTAGAAAACCTTAGTGGACTTAAGATTAAAACCCTGAGAAGTGATCATGGTCGTGAGTTTGAAAATCAAGATTTTGAATCTTATTTCTCACACAATGGCTATAGTCACAACTTTTCTTCTCCTAGGACACCTCAACAGAATGGTGTAGTAGAAAGAAGAAATAGAACCCTTCAAGAAATAGCTAGAACCAAGCTCAATGAGTATGACCTGCCTATTTACTTTTGGGCTGAAGCTGTGAATATATCCTGTTATATTATTAATAGAGTCTTAATTAGACCAGTTCTCAAGAAGACCCCATATGAGTTATGAAAAAATATAAAACCTAAATTTAGTTACTTCATAGTCTTTGGCTACAAAGTTTTTATTCTTAATACAAAGGATAATCTGGAAAAGTTTTCTTCTAAGAGTGATGAAGGAATTTTTCTTGGTTATTCTTTAACTAGAAAAGCCTATAGAGTCTTTAATAAGAGAACCAAATGTGTGGAAAAATCTGTTCACATAAATTTTGATGAAACTGATCCACATGAGCCTAAAACCTCTCTTGAAAATCTTGAAGAATATTTGAGTGTTCTGGACCTTAATTATAAATCTAAAGAACCTGCTATAAAAATATCTAGTTCTGGACATATTCCAGAATCTGCTTCTATTGAACCTGAACTTGGAGATGAACCTGAAATTTCTAGTCCTACCTTTACTAGATCAACTAGGATTCTAAAAAATCATCCTTTAGATGCTGTTGTTGGTAATCTTGATAGAGGGACATAGACTAGAGCTTCTCTAAGAAACCAGGTTGAACATCAAGCCTTTATTTCACAGATAGAACCTAAAAATATCAATGATGCTATCAATGATGAATTTTGGGTAATGGCTATGAAAGAAGAGTTAAATCAATTTGAAAGAAACAAAGTCTGAGAATTAGTTGACAGACCTAAGGAAACTTTAACAATAGGCACTAAATGGGTTTTTAGAAACAATGTTGATGAATCTGGAAACATAGTTAGAAACAAATCTAGGCTAGTTGCACAAGGATATAGTCAAGAGGAAGGTACATACTATGAGGAAACATTTTCACCTGTAGCTAGATTAGAAGCTATTAGGATCTTACTTTCCTATGTTGCTCATCTGAATTTCAAGTTATATCAAATGGATGTTAAAAGTGATTTTCTAAATGGTTTTATTGTTGAAGATTTTTTTGTTGAACAACCACCTGGATTTACTAATCCTCATTTTCCAAAATCAAGTTTTTAAACTTTCTAAGGCTTTATATGGTTTAAAACAAGCTCCAAGATCTTGGTATGATAGAATTAGTAATTTTCTTATTTCAAAAAGTTTTACTAAAGGGATTTTTAATCCAACTCTTTTTATTAAAAGAATTTCTAAATTTGTTTTAATAGTTCAAATCTATGTTGATGATATTATCTTTGGATCTTCTAAACACTCTTTATGTACTGATTTTTCAAAGAGTAT
This sequence comes from Viscum album, assembly GCA_963277665.1. NCBI lineage: Eukaryota > Viridiplantae > Streptophyta > Magnoliopsida > Santalales > Viscaceae > Viscum > Viscum album. Next base: position 463,499,558 of record OY728135.1, read on the forward strand.
TCAAAATGAGTTTGAAATGAGTTTAATGGGAGAACTTAAATATTTTCTTGGATTTCAAGTTTTCCAAAATGAAAATGGTATTATTTTGAATCAAAGTAAATATACAAAGGACCTTTTAAAACGTTTTGGTTTGGATAGTATTAAGGAAATTGAAACTCCTATGAGTACAGTTTGTAAATTGGATGCAGATGAAACTAGGAAACCAGTGGATCAAACCAATTACAGAGGTATGATTGGAAGCTTACTTTAACTTACTGCTAGTCGAACAGATATTATGTTTAGTGTGTGTATATGTGAAAGATTTAAATCTATTCCAAAAGAATCTCATTTACTTGTTGTTAAACAAATTTTTAAGTATCTTAAACATACTGTAAACTTAGGTTTGTTTTACCCAAAAGGAAAACCCTTTGAGTTAATGAGTTATTCAGATGCTGATTTTGCTGTTTGCAAGTTAGATAGAAAAAGAACATAAGGAACATGTCATTTATTGGGAAAATCCTTAGTATCTTGGTGTAGTAAAAAGAAGAATTTTGTAGCATTGTCCACTGCCAAAGCAGAATACATAGCTGCTAGTAGTTTCTGTGCAAAAATTTTGTGGATGAAACACACTCTTTTTTACTATGGATATGACTTTAAGCACGTTTCTATCAACTGTGACAACACTAGTGCAATAAACATCTCGAAGAACCCTGTGTCTCACTCTAGGACAAAACACATTGATGTAAGGAACCATTTCTTAAGAGATCATTACCAAAAGGGTGATATTATTCTTGATTTTATAGGTACTGAACATCAATTAGCTGATATTTTCACTAAACCTTTGAGTTCAGAAAGGTTAAGTTGCATTAGACATGAGTTAGGTATGTTAAACCTTGATCGGTAGTTATTATCACCAATGTAAAATTCTCACCGATGTGAAATTCTCACCGATGTGAAATTCTCACCGATGTGAAATTCTCACCGATGTGAAATTCTCACCGATGTGAAATTCTCACCGATGTGAATTTCTCACCGATGTGAAATTATCACTGATGTAAAACTCTCACTGATGTAACCTCACTGATAGGAATTCTCACTAATAGACCCTACTGATGATTGCGCTATTTTAAACTTCTGTCTGCTTCCAGAATCTGAATCATTTTTGCGTTATTTCATTTTATTTATTTATTTTATGATTCCTAAATGATAAAGATAAATTCCGAGATACTTCTATATCCACTGAGCCACAAACCCTTACCCTCAAACCTTATCTCCTGAATCCTTAGAGAACCCTAAATCCCTCTAATTAGAGATGGAAAAAACCAAACTTCCAACCGTCAAATATGACTCTGTTGAGCCAAAAACAAATAAGTAGAATACCGAGAAAGAAGCAAGTGGTAGTGTTGCTAGAACTAGGTCGGGGAGACGACCAGTGAATCCTCATCTGCATAATCGAGTTATTGTGATTGAAAAGGAGTTGTGTGTAGAGTGGATGCTGCCTAGAAAATACTTAGTGCTCGAAGTACTTGAAGATCAAAAATGGGTAGAGTGTTTTTCGAACAACAATGGTCCCTAATTTCCAAAGTTAGTGAAACAATTTTACGAGTTTGTGAGCTTTGAAAAATATGAGAATGAAAATTGAGTAACCTCTTTTGTGAATGGAAAGGAGATATCGTTTTTATCTGTTGAATGGGCTGAGTGCTTAAAAGTTACACATGAAGGGTTATCTGGATATGTATCGAGAGCCATGCCACCTACCAGTGATATTTTCAACTATGAGACTGCTTTGGAAGAGCTTACTGGTGATGGAAGTCAAAGACAAGTAGTTGCTGCAAAAATGGATGGAGAGAACAGATTGTTGTTCAAATTTGTTCAACATGTCTTGATACCGAGGAGAGGAGACTTTTCCAATTTGATATATTAGGATATATATCTCTTGCATCTCTTAAGACATTGTGTAAAAGTTAATTTGTGCAGATTACTGATGATACAAATGGAAGACATGACGAGGCCGAAATCAAAGACAAATGCCATATTCTTTGCTAAGTTAATTTCAGTGATTATCAAGGTAAAAGGGGTGGCTGAGTCTCAAGATGAGACAGTGGTAGTGAATAATAACTTTTGTATCACCTCTACAGTCTGCAAATACATGAGGATCAATTGGAACCCTTGGAGAGGGGAATGGGTCAATGATGACTAGAAGGTGTATGACAAATTTAATCCTGTGAATCATCCTTCAAGACCTAAGGATGTGAGGGATCCAGGTCTGGGACCTGATGAAGAGGAGCCAGAATATAGTGATGATTCAGAAGAGGAAGATTCCTCTGTTGATGAAGGAGGAGACCCTGACTTACCTCCTAGCCCAAATCCTGAAAATCTTGATCAACATAAATCAGATAAGGAAGAAGCTACTTTAGATATAAGGCCCTGGCCTTAAACCTTACTTAATATTTAATTAAATTAATAATTCACATTGAGGATCTTTTCAGGTTTAGATTTTTAGAGAATTAGATCATAAATCATGAATTATATTCCACATTTAAACAAAGTGGTTACATAAAAGATAGTATTCATTTTTCCCCATCAACGAAAACGTATTTAAAATAAAACATGGATTATTTCTTGACACTTCCTTGACACTATCATCATAACATGCACCTTTCCCTTGACCTGTGAAGAACATTTCAAAAACTTGGGATGAGAATAAAAATCTCAGTAAGGGATATAAAAGTACGAAAAGAAAACATTAGTCCATGTATGAAATCATACTTTACTCGTAAAACATAAGAATTTTAACATACCTCATCAAATCATGAATAAATCATAGAAATAATAAGGCATAAAGGTAACTTGAGGCATTCATAACATTCTTACGTAGGGAGTAACCCTCTTGTTTACGTTTGGAATACCCATCATAGTATATTCCCTAAATCTCTTTATAGAAACTTTATCGTTTAACTCCTTCGCGTTACCCAATGCATTGGAGAGATATATCGGGCTCACCCGCCCTCAGTTTATCACGGAACCACCCATCATCATAATAATGCCCAAGAACCATAACATAATCGTATCACATAAAACATGCATAAAGGAAACATAACATTTACACTTTTCAATCACAAGATATCAATACAACTCATTGATATAAAAACATTATGAAAACCATTTTCAATACCAAAATAAAATAAAAGTAAAACATGGTATTTATTTTTCATTTTAAAAAAAAGTATGGCTTGTAGAGGAAGCCGAAACTCAAATAATGGTCATGGTGGCGGAGAAGTCGTTGTCGCCGCATACATACGACAAAAACATTCCCTTTTGTCATTTGGTAAAATTCTTTGTATAAAAAAACATTCCTTTTGGATAAATGTAAAAGTCAAAGGGGTTTATACACCATATAAAAGAAGGTTGTGTATAAAACAAAATATGCCTCAATGAAAGGAGATTGAGACGAAGTCCCATACAAAGATCATTTTTTAAATAAAATAGATCTATTATGTGTATTCACTATAATTACACATAAATGATGTATAAATACAAGATAGGACATAATAATATCATGACATAATTTTAAAGTAGGAGATTAACCCAAAGAACGGAAATTGGGTTAAGAAGTTCCCTTACAAAAATTTGACAGCCTAACGGCGTCACTACAAAATTCAGAAAATGAGTTAATGAGAGATAAAAAGGGTATCTCATAACTTGGACATAAAATTTACATCAATAAGGATATAGAAGAACATAACCCAACATTACAATATTTAAATTAAAAGACCCAACAAAAGAAGTCTTTTAAAAAGAGGAGGGTGAAAAGTTCCCTTACCGACTTGGGTATCTTTCGAAACGTACACCCCATGAAAGAAGGACAATACAACATTGATGTAAATACTAATAAAAGAAATTATATTACAAAAAGAGTATAATAATGGGTAGTACATATACCACTCAAAGGAAATGGTGGTAAAAGTAACATAAATCTCACCGGAATAAAAGTGAGATGAAAAATCCCTTACAAAAACTCGGCAGCTGAACGGCGCCACTTAAAACTTCCAAAAATGGATTGATGAGATCAAATAGGGTCTCTCATCATATTAAAATAAAATTTACATCAAGAGGAATATAAAATAACATCCCAATCATAAGAAATATGATCTTAAAAGGAATGACATAAAAGAGTGTACTTAAAAAGAAAGAGAGGGGTAGTTTCTCTTACCTCGGGTCCGACTTGACTCGATCATTCTTTAACCTCCTGAATAATAAACTTGAGTTAATTTATACTTTCTTAATAACCTTTTTCAAGTTCATTATTCATTTTATATCACTTACTACCATGCTATGAACACTATGTAATTATTTAAGTTAATAATGGTCGTTTTGTAGATCATTGCTACTTGAGTCAAAAATAAACTCTTTATAATTACAAGTTGTTCATGTGGTAAAATATATATTATATCCAGAATTATATTCATTATGTAGATATCATATATATAATATATATCCATTATATACATGAATTTATAATATTACATAACATTTAGAGGTAAGAAACGAAATGCATCGTTCATGGAGACGGTAAGCCGTACGTACGCATGAACGCTACTTCCATTTCTATTTCTTATTTAATGGAATTAAAACATAATGATACATAATATTATTATAATTAAAGTATGTTATAATATATAATATCATCAAATCTATCCTTTATACATACCACATATGGTATTAACGAATCAAATCACTTTGAGGGGGGCGGTAGTCCGCACTTCCTAAAATGAAGATATCGCGTTTAACCATAATGAAAACCATAAAGGTATTCCATAAATGAAAAATAAAGAATATTAAGTAAAACATAAACATATTATATATCATATATAAATATAGTGACATATTAATGGCCACCTTTGAGGGTGTTAAAATAATATTGAACAATCATCGTTTCGTGAGGCAGAAATTCACCATCCACAGAAACAGTATGTTCTTTAACCATTAGATGTAGGTGTGTGTAAGTGTAGCTCGAATAATTCTTATAAAAACATCCTAGTATATTTAATATAGTGTATTTGTTACAAAATAAATGAATAAAAAGAGTTTAGGGGGTTGGAGAAGCAAAATAAAACAAAAGAACACAAGTGAAGACATTACCATAAAATCGGGTATCTCTCTTTGATTTGAGCTCAAAGGCTTCCTTGGGAATCCTTCTGCCCAAAGTGAGGCTTCTAGGAGTAATATAGTTATGTGGAGAGACAAAATGAGTAGGGGTTGGCCAAGCCAAAGTCTTTAGAGGTGTGGGTAAGGTGGTAGAGGTGGGGGCCTTTTATAAGAGGAGAGGAGGGGCACTCTTGGAAAGTTAAAAAAATGTTACTTTATTTTCAAATGAGTTTCAGATTTTAAAGGTCCCACATTGATTTATTTCAAGGATAAGGTGTTAAGGGTTCTAAATATACTCATCCAATAGGTTTTTGAGAAGTGTAAGTTATAGTTTTAACATTATCTTTTCATTTTATTTAAATCTTTTATTAATGAGGTAATCGCTGCATCATCATGATGTCATAAATAATTTAATTTATTTAATGTCTAAAAATTATAAAAAAATATCATGATGTAGGAAATATTTTTATATTTCTAATGAATATTTATAGTCAAAAATATTACTTGTATAACCCCATTTAAAAATTGTTTTAGTAAAATAGCTCATGCTTGTAACATTTTTATTTTAACTTTAAATAAAAAGTTATTTATGCCATTTTCCAACCAAAGTGGCTCCATGGGGTCCCCAAGTTGACCCATGGATTTTATTGGTCGGCCATGACACATCCAATGAGGGTAGGACATGTTTCTAGGTCATTTTATATTATTAAAACATTATTTTTACCTTAAAATACACTAATTACCTCTAATCGCGATTAAAAACTTAAAATTTACTATTCACCAAAAATTTATTTTAATCCCATTGAACCACATTTTACATCCTAATGACAACCATGTATGTCGGACTTTTGAAATTCAAATCACAGAAGTGGTTAAGTTTCATTTAAACGAAAAATCAGTTTTTAAACTACCACTTAGTGGTTTCACTATTCATCAAAAATTGATGTTTTTCAGAAAAATACCAAAAATTAACCCTAAGCTATATTTGATATTCCGAATTCAAAAATGATGTCTATTTTAAAAAATTCAAAAAATATAAGTTGCATTAATTAATTTAATAATTAATTCCCGCTGTCAAAACAAATTGCGTGTTTTTAAAAACAATATCTATTAAAAGATTGAAACTAGTTTAAGTCCAATTTCAAAGTGAAATTAATTCCAATGACCACTATTGGATTAAATGGTAAAAATATATTATAATTTCACTTTAAAAACAATTCAAAAGATAGTCTAATCATATAAATAAATTAGATTAAAAATAGGTTTTGAATTAAAATACAACATTTTTCACTATTCATTAAAAAATGAACTTTATCGGAAAAATACCAAAAATTTAGACAAAGTAAATTTTGAGGTCCCGATTCTAAAGAAGAATTTTATTTTGTCAAATATAACACATAAAATTTTAAAAAGGTGGATTTAAAAGAGGTTCGCCATCAAAAGGCGGTTAATCGACCTTTTAAAGAATATTAGAATGTTTACGCTTAAAATTGGATTCATTCGCATTTTTAATCCTCTAACATTTATTGTAAAAAGTAAAAATATTTGACAAACATATATAATCATTTTGTAGTTAGTTATTTTCATTCTCTCCATTACAATGGCTAGGCATTAACTACCATTTAAAATAATATTATTTTGTTATTAGAGTGCAACGTAAGATTCCCAAGAAACTCGTTGTTGCGTATTGGGTACGCCATCGAGCATAGCGTCCCCTTTAAAGTAATATTAATATTTTATTCACAAAAATGAATAAATATGAAAATTTCATATTCTTTATTTACCTGGGGTGTTACATCCTTCCCCCCTTTTGGGAATTGCGTTCTCGCAATTTTAAAATTGGGCTTGGAAGCTTCATTGAAAATCCCACATCGGAACAAGAGTCAGTAAAACTATCACTTTAAAAGAATGGGAGAGAATTAAAAATGTCACCTGAGTTAACCCATACTAGGATTCCAAGTATTAAAATATGGATATGGAGGAAAGGGTCATGTTCTAATGGAGAGTGATAGTAAACATGTCTAGGAGAAAGTTAACAACAAGAAAATCACAAACTTGTGATGGGTTAAATGGTATTTGATTCCCCAGTAGGAAAAATTAACAGACAACATTTTTGTTTTATGTTACTTTTCATTGAGTAATTTATTCATGAGCTTAACTAAAACATAAGGAAGCATACTTAATTGTCATGTTGACTTTCAACTTTTACTAGATTTCTTACATGAACCCATATTTTCTCCAAAAGACGAGTATTTGGGATGACTTGTTCACATTAAGAGAGATATAATAAACTTCTAGAGAATCACCTAATCCACAAAAAAGAAATATATACTTTCTATGTCTTTAGACCTTAACCAAAACTAAAACCAAAAAGGTTAGTATGAGATCATATAATACCCAAAAAGGATAGTCCTTTATATATAAAAAATCTATTCTTAATCTCCAAAATTTGTCAAACAAAACCCAAAGTTCAACAAAGTCCATTCAATAAACATCTATCAATAAAATTCTACAAAGTAAACCAAACTAAGATTGAAACCCAATTCTCTGAATGATTTAATCACATAGTCTCCTAAGATAAATTTTAACATTTTTCTCCAAAATAACATCAGTTACTCTTACAGTCTCATACAAAAAAGTAATTAACCTAATCACACAACCTCTATGATAGGCTAATCATTTCCATTGATAACCAAAAATCAACTTACTCTTAATCCATAAAATCATCTAACTAAAAAGAATCATTCAAACTAACCAGGGACTTCACGTAGTCCAGTGGTAGGCGATAAATACCAGTTGCACTTTGGTTGTGGGTTCGATTCCCGCAGCTTCATCCGACGGGACGGGTTGTTACATGGTTTGTGTGTTGTCCCTTTTCAAAAACTATATAATTTTATTACATTCCTCCAAAAGAGATAAATTCATCAAAAATAACCATAACATATTTTAACCACAAAGGTTATCTGATAACTTCCATTTTGCAACCCAAAATGTATTAACCAGTAATTGCCTCAAATTCAAGGATCATATAAACCCAAATGGTTCTTTATAACTATATCCACAAAAGAAGGGATAATTATTCCTTGAATAAACTTTTCATATATCAAACATCAGGGTTACTATAAAAAGTCTTCTAATGTAACCCCATCATCAAAAGAGACTTAATACATCTAAGAATTTCACCATCCTAAAATCTACCATAACTCTTGAATCCCTTATATGATGACTTATTACTCATTCAACATTCTTCATGATCCATTAGCCATTCCTTTTCAACTTATTCTGAAATACTTCTTTCCTTTCATTCTTTATTGTCAGTTTCTTCATCCTCAATCGGAATGGCATTAGGTATTGGTAAATGAATATTTGTACAATCTTGGTGACCTCATTCCCGAAACTTCTTCGTAGGACATGTGTTTGCATAATGACCATGCACACCACATTTAAAACATTCAACTGATCCTTCAGAAAGAACTTTTTTCCCTTTCCTAAAGTCAACTAGATGTTTCATTTTTCCATGGCAGGTTCTTGCTTTATGACCTTCATTTCCACATCTATAGCATCTTTCTGTCCCTTTGAAACATTTTCCTATTTGTTTCTTTCCACAGATTTGACACATAGGTTTTTGAACATACTTACCTTTATGATTATTACCTGAACTTCCGTAGGGATTTGTTTCTCACATATACGATGCCTTATAAAAATCACTAAGGTTCATGTGGTCAATCATGACTCCAGATAGTTGGTTGAGGATAACCACAAGAGTTCTCATTGCAGCTCCAATATCATTCAGTTGTTCTTTCATAAAACTGTCACAGTTTTCTTCAAATCCACTGTTACTTTGGGGCCTACTAGATCCATCCATTTACTAAAACCAAAAAATTCAGTGTGAGTATATCAGTAAAATCATAAAATAAAAAAGAAGAAGATAAACACCAATATATACTTATCCAAATTATCTCAAACTCGTTCTAACTTTCAAAAAAATGATGACTCCATCTAATATACTAACCATTGTGGTTATACAAAACTTGTCACTTTTTCTTAAACAACACTCTAACCTCTAAAGTTATCTAAACTGACCTCTGATACCAACTATAAGGCCCCAGCCTTAAACCTTACTTAATATTGAATTAAATGAATAATTCACATTGAGGATCTTTTCAGGTTTAGATTTTTAGATAATTAGTTCATAAATCATGAATTACATTCCACATTTAAACAAAGTGGTTACATAAAAGATAGTATTAATTTTTCCCCATCAACGGAAATGTATTTAAAATAAAACATGGATTCTTTCTTGACACTTCCTTGACACTATCATCGTAACATGCACCTTTACCTTGACCTGTGAAAAACATTTCAAAAACTTGGGATGAGCATAAAAATCTCAGTAAGGGATATAAAAGTACGAAAAGAAAACATTAGTCCTTGTATGAAATCATACTTTACTCATAAAACATAAGAATTTCAACATACCTCATCAAATCATGAATAAATCATAGAAATCATAAGGCATAAAGGTAACTTGAGGCATTCATAACATTCTTACATAGGGAGTAACCCTCTTGGTTACGTTTGGAATACACATCACAGTATATTCCCTAAATCTATTCGGAGAAACCTTATCGTTTAACTCCTTCACGTTACCCAATGCATTAGAGAGCTATATCGGGCTCACCCACCCTCAGTTTATCACGGAACCACCCATCTTCATAATAATGACCAAGAACCATAACATAGTCGTATCACATAAAACATGCATAAAGGAAACATAACATTTCCACTTTTAAATCACAAGATATCAATACAACACATTGATATAAAAACATTATGAAAACCATTTTCAATACCAAAATAAAATAAAAGTAAAACATGGTATTTATTTTTCATTTTAAAAAAAATTATGGCTTGTAGAGGAAGCCGAAACTCAAATAATGGTCACGGCGGCGGAGAAGTCGTTGTCACCGCATACATACGACAAAAACATTCCCTTTTTCATTTGGTAAAACGCTTTGTATAAAAACAATATTCCTTTCGGATAAACGTAAAAGTCAAAGGGGTTTATACACCGTATAAAAGAAGGTTGTGTATAAAACAAAATATGCCTCAATGAAAGGATATTGAGACAGAGTCCCATACAAAGATCATTTTTTAAATAAAATAGATCTATTATGTTTATTCACTATAAGTACACATAAAGAATGTATAAATAAAATATAGGACATAATAATATCATGACATAATTTTAAAGTAGGAGATTAACCCAAAGAACGGAAATTGGGTTAATAAGTTCACTTACAAAAATTTGACAGCCTAACGGCGTCACTACAAAATTCAGAAAATGAGTTGATGAGAGATAAAAAGGGTATCTCATCACTTGGACATAAAATTTAAATCAATAAGGATATATAATAATATATACCAACATTACAATATGTAAATTAAAATACCCAACAAAAGAAGTCTTTTAAAAAGAGGAGGGTGAAAAGTTCCCTTACAGACTTGGGTATCTTTCGAAACATACACCCCATGAAAGAAGGACAATAAAACATTGATGTAAATACTCATAAAAGAAATTATATTACACAAAGAGTATAATAATGGGTAGTACATATACCACTCAAAGGAAATGGTGGTAAAAGTAGCATAAATCTCACGGGAATAAAAGTGAGATGAAAAATCCCTTACAAAAACTCGGCAGCCGAACGTCGCCACTTAAAACTTCCAAAAATGGATTGATTAAATAAAATAGGGTCTCTCATCATATTAACATAAAATTTACAGCACGAGGAATATAAAATAACATCTCGATCATAAGAAAGATGAGCTTAAAAGGAATGACATAAAAGAGTGTACTTAAAAAGAAAGAGAGGGGTAGTTTCCCTTACCTCGGGTCCGACTTGACTCGATCGTTCTTTAACATCCTGAATAATAAACTTGAGTTAATTTATACTTTATTAAGATAATTTTTCAAGTTCATTATTCCTTTTATATCACTTACTACCATGCTATGAACACTATGTAATTATTTAAGTTAATAATGGTCGTTTTGTAGATCATTGCTACTTGAGTCAAAAATAAACTCTTTATAATTACAAGTTGTTCATGTGGTAAAATATATATTATATCCAGAATTATATTAATTATGTAGATATCATATATATCATATATATTCATTATATACATGCATTTATAATATTACATAACATTTAGAGGTAAGAAATGAAATGCACCGTTCATGGAGACGGTAAGTCGTACGTACGCATGAACGCTACTTCCATTTCTATTTCTTATTTAATGGAATTAAAACATAATGATACATAATATTATTATAATTAAATTATGGTATCATATATAATATCATCAAATCTATCCTTTATACATACCACATATGGTATTGACGAATCAAATCACTTTGAGGGGGGCGGTAGTCCGCACTTCCTAAAATGAAGATATCACGTTTAACCATAATGGAAACCATAAAGGTATGCCATAAATGAAAAATACAGAAGCTTAAGTAAAAAATAAACATATTATATATCATATATAAATATATTTACATATTAATGGCCACCTTTGAGGGTGTTAAAAGAATATTGAACAATCGTCGTTTCGTGAGGCAGAAATTCACCATCCATAGAAACAGTATGTTCTTTAACCATTAGATGTAGGTGTGTGTAAGTGTAGCTCGAATAATTATTATAAAAACATCCTAGTATATTGAATATACTGGATTTGTTACAAAAGAAATTAATAAAAAGAGTTTAGGGGTTGGAGAAGCAAAATAAAACAAAAGAACACAAGTGAAGACATTACCTTAAAATCGGGTATCTCTCTTTGATTTGAGCTCAAAGGATTCCTAAAGAAGACTTCTTCCCAAAGTGAGGATTCTAGGTGTAATAGAGGGATGTGGAGAGACAAAATGAGTAGGTTTTGGCCGAGCCAAAGGCTTGAGAGGTGTGGGTAAGGTGGTAGGGGTCAGGGCCTTTTATAAGAGGAGAGGAGGGGAACTCTTGGAAAGTTACAAAATGTTACTTTATTTTCAAATGAGTTTCGGATTTTAAAGGTCCCAAATTGATTTATTTCGAGTATAAGGTGGTAATGGGTCGAAATATACCCATACAATAGGTTTTTGACAAGTGTAAGTTATATTTTTAACATTATCTTTTCATTTTATTTAAATCTTTTATTAATGAGGTAATCACTGCATCATCATGATGTCATAAATAATTTAATTTATTTAATGTCTAAAAATTATAAAAAAAAATATCATGATGTAGGAAATATTTTTATATTTCTAATTAATATTTATAGTTAAAAATAGGACTTGTATAACCCCATTTAAAATTTTTTTTAGTAAAACAGCTCATGCTTGTGACATTTTTATTTTAACTTTAAATAAAAAGTTATTTATGTCATTTTCCAACCAAAGTGGCTCCATGGGGTCCCCAAGTTGACCCATGGATTTTATTGGTCGGCCATGAAACATCCAATGATGGTAGGACATGTGTCTAGGTCATTTCATATTATTAAAACATTATTTTTACCTTAAAATACACTAATTACCTCTAATCGCGATTAAAAACTTAAAAGTTACTATTCACCAAAAATTTATTTTAATCCCATTGAACAAAATTTTACATCCTAATGACAACCATGTATGTTGGATTTTTGAAATTCAAATCATAGAAGTGGTGAAGTTTCATTTAAACGAAAAATCAGTTTTTAAACTACCACTTAGTGGTTTCACTATTCATCAAAAATTGATGTTTTTCAGAAAAATACCAAAAATTCACCCTAAGCTATATTTGATATTCCGAATTCAAAAATGATGTCTATTTTAAAAAATTCAAAACATATAAGTTGCATTAATTAATTTAATAATTAATTCCCACTGTCAAAACAAATAGCGTGTTTTTAAGAAACAATATCTATTAAAAGATTGAAACTAATTTAAGTCCAATTTCAAAGTGAAATTAATTCCAATGACCACTATTGGATTAAATGGTAAAAATATATTCTAATTTCACTTTAAAAAAATTCAAAAGATAATATAATCATATAAATAAATTAGATTAAAAAGAGGTTTTGAATTAAAATACAACATTTTTCACTATTCATTAAAAAAATGAACTTTATCGGAAAAATACCAAAAATTTACACAAAGTAAATTTTGAGGTCCCGATTCTAAAGAAGAATTTTATTTTGTCAAATATAACACATAAAATTTTCAAAAAGTGGATTTAAAAGAGGTTCGCCATCAAAAGGCGCTCAATCGACCTTTTAAAGAATATTAGAATGTTTACGCTTAAAATTGGATTCATTCGCATTTTTAATCCTCTAAAATTTATTGTAAAAAGTAAAAATATTTGACAAACATATATAATCATTTTTTAGTTAGTTCTGTTCATTCCCGCCATTACAACGACTAGGCGTTAACTACCATTTAAAATAATATTATTTTGTTATTAGAGTGCAACGTAAGATTCCCAAGAAACTCGTTGTTGCGTATTGGGTACGCCATCGAGCATAGCGTCCCATTTAAAGTAATATTAATATTTTATTCACAAATATAGATAAATATGAAAATGTCATATTCTTTATTTACCTGGGGTGTTACATTAGAGGCTGTTGAAGAGGCTGTTGAAAAGGCTGCTGTAGAGAATGAAGAAGATGCTCATGAAAGTGAAGCATATCTGTCAGCTGATTTGAGTCTTAGTCCAGTTATTGGACAATATTTATTGATTTATAAGGATGCAAATGAAGTTGACATTCCCTTGCCTATTGTGGAAGAAACTCATACTGCTGTAGAGATGGAAATAATAGTATAAGATTCTCCTCAGGATGAAAGACCTGCTGAGAATACTGCTGAAAATGCTGTTGTTTTACTTGAGGATAAACCTATTGAGGGGAAGCATCAAACCAATGTTGGAAGTGTTACAGTGGCTGCTGGAATTGATGATTGGGCAGAAGACCCAGGTTTTGTAGTCTGTGGTTTAGACACTCCAGATTCAGATAATGAGGTATCTCACAATAGTCCAAAGATTGTTTATAATATTGAATCTGAGTTGTTGCCTGAATATGTGGTCATAATACATGACCTGGATACTTTAATGAAAAATATTAAGGACAATTTTGTGGAAGTGGTAAAGAAGATAGAAGTTTTTCTGGTCTCTTCAGTTCAATCTATTATGACTGACTCAGTGGTTAGTTTAGCATATGAAAGAGTACCCATTGCAGTTGTACCTGCCGATATGATCACAAGGGTTGATCTGGAATCCTTGAAGGATGAGCTGAAATAATCTTTTAATTCCTCAGTTGCTGAGATGAAGTACAGTTTTGCTGAAGAGATGAGTATGTTGGAAAGATCTTTTGAACTTTCTCTTGCTTGTAATTTGTCAACCTTCATGGAAGAAATAGTGGAATAAGTTAAAGACTGCCATGCTCAAGTTTCTAGACTTGAAGCAGATCTTGAAGCTCTAAAGGAATCTGTTGTTTCTTTAGACTCTTACATGAGCTCAAAATCTCAAGCAGACAAGGACTTAGCCTATGTCAAGAGTGTGGTAAGCCAGATGGTTTTAGTATTTGAAGGCTTCAAAACTTCTATGAAAGATCATATTAAAACCCAGGATTCCCAAGTTCAAAATCTTATCAGTGGGTTGACCAAAAGCTTCAAAGAGACTATATCTTTCTCTATTGGTTCTCTTGTATCTAAACCCTCTATAGATCTGAATCAAATTCGAGCTTTGATGAAGGAGGAGCTTGGTCAAGCTTCAACCAGTGGCTCTGTGGACTCATCCGAGATGAGCAGAGTTGTGCTTTCTACTAGAGATTCATCCAAAGAGATAATGAAGATAGTACAAGACTACATGAGAGAAGAATCTACCTCTTAGAAAGAAGTGAAAGATAAGGTGGACTTCTATTTCTCTAAGATTTTCACCAAGAATCAACTCAACAATAACTTCAAACTTCTGTTGGAAAATATGAAGTTGCCTCCTGTCAATCAAGATTTCAGAGAGAAAGTTAGCAAGCTAAGGGAATTGACTCCAGCGTTGGACAAGTTTATGGAGAACAAGGATGACTTCATATCTGCTATGGAGAGAGGAGGAGGAATAATTATAGATTTCAGAAATCTGTTGCTGCCTTTTCTGCATGTTGATGCTAGGCCAGTGATTGTCCCTCCTACCTTACCAGCCTCTACATCTGCTACTTCTCCAGTTTAGATGACTCCTGCCCAAGAAATTTGAAGCCTCACTCTTATGATCACACAAAGGACTCCTTAGTACAGACCAGGACCAGTTTATGTGGCTCAGCCTCCTATTATCATTTCTAGAATTCCTAAGCCCTCACCTGAATCCTCTTCTACTCCCAAAGGCAAATCTCACATTGAGGATGTGGATTGAACAAGTGTCTAGACTATTTGATAGGAATTCAGTGTATTTTGTTTTATGTATTTGTACCTTTTTGTAACATCTAATACAATTGTATTTCCTTTCTTTCTCATTGTGCTACTTTTTTTTCTTCTATTTCTTATTTTTTCCCACTTTTTGATTATCACAAAGGGGGAGAAATGTTCTACAGGGATATTGAGGGGGAGAAATATTCACCCAGGGGGTAAGAAGTCTTAAAGGGAGAATAAATAATGGGGAGAAATTTTATATAAGGAACAACCATCATGATTTTCCCTTCTGATACCAGTGCTTTTACTTTCATCCTTTGATACCATTTCATTTAATTCTCTGATACCACTAAATTTTACTTTAGATATCATTGAATTTAATTTTATCTCTAATACTATCACTTTATCTTCCACCTCTGATCCACTATGTTCTATAACATACTGTTTCTATGAGATAATTTCATTTAATGATATATCCTCTGATACAACTGCTCACTATTTTTTAAAACAATAATATCATAAGTTGTGATTATCAAAAAGGGGGAGATTGTTGACCTCACCTGTTTTGATAATCCCAATTTTTCTTTCATATACTTTGATAGTCTCAATATAATGTTTTTCTATATATTAATTATTTCAATTTTTGATCAAGATGATAATAATATTAAAACAATCCCTGAGATATGTTAATCCATGTCTATCTATGTTTATATGAGTTCTGAAGTTCTTCTAACCCATTCGGATATGCTTTGCATAAAAACAGATAAGTATAAGTCACTGATCTGCGTATAGATACTGATAAAGAGCTATCGGTACTCAGTCTACCGATAGACCTAGTCTACCGATAGACAGAGTCACCGATACACAAAAGTCACTGATATGTATAGAGCTGCTGATGTGAATGTCTACCAGTAGTTACCGATAGAGTAAGCATGTTGATACGAGTACTGACAATCACAAACCAGATCTACCGATATGAGGAAGTCTACCGATAGAACCAGTCTACCGAGCTACTGACTGACAAACAAACCAAAGCTACCGACAGATAAGAGCTACCAATAGACAGAAGTCTACCGATAGAGCCAGTTCGCAGATAGTTACCAATAGAGTAAGTCTACTGATACAAGTACAGTCACAGATACATTGAGAAACCGATGGAACGAAGTCATTGGTTTATAGAGAAATTGATGCAAGATCAAAGATCTACCGATGGAATGACCTGCTACACAAAGTCCACCATACACATTTACCAACACGAGCTACTAATTGACCAACCAGTCAAACTCTATACTCTCAATACTATTTCTTTATTAAGCTAACGGTTACATTTGTTGTTTTTAATGCATTCAATGTTATTTAATGGATTCTATTTCCATGTCAGGAAACTGTACCTTGTACCCATACAAAAAGTAATCATTCCTTTTTGCTAAAGCTAAAAGCTACAAAAACGGAAGATAAAGACCAAGAAGAAAAAAAGAGAACACTGGGTGTGCATACGATAAGCATTAAGGAACTAAGAAGGCACACGGGTGAAAAAGACAAGAGTTGAACAGCATTCAAACGTGGAGCATTTTTCACTAGTCTATATCCATAATCCAAGAATCCTGGACATACATGAAGAAGCTTGTTCTAGAGATGAACACAGGCTGCATCTTGAGTGAAGAACTACAACAAACACTTCATGCACTCAGGCTCCTAAGTTGAACCTGAAATCAAGGAAGAAAACGACACTCTGTTTTCTGAGCAGAAACTAGATAAGGACTCAGAAGCTTATCAGACAAATCAAACAAGTCCAAAGCTGCACTGCCAATCACTAAAGATTTTCTAAACTCTCTCTCACTTTATTTAGTGATTCCATCTTTACGTTTCGAGCAGTGTGTGTACCCTGTTTATTTTACACACACACTGTCTCCTGAGCAAAACTGGAGGATTCTTAAATCCTCATTCAAACTTCATAACCCTTTGTTTCCCACTGTGGATAGTGGTAGAGGTCAAGTAAGACCTGTACAGACTGTGTTATATTGTTTTTTTTCCCACGTAGAATTGTGGTAGAGTTCTTTGGACTTGGACAGTAGTGTACTGCTGTTTACCCCCGATCCAGGGTGTAGATCAATTTATATAAATTGTTGAGAGGACTAAGTCTCGGCTTTAGACTGAACCTCTTGGTTAACTCTACTGTACATTTTAATTTAAATCTATAAGTATACTATATATTTATTCCACTGCTATTACTTTGAAATACAAAACTATTTTAAAGCTACTTTGATAGTTAAATTAGCAAGTGTTTATACTTATTGTAAATCAGTATGTTAGATTCAAAAGTCAGTTTAATCTTGTGATTGAATTAACTGAGACCTAATCAATCTTTGAGAAGATAAGTGAACATTTACAATCTGTATAAATTCACTATAGTTTAACTTTGTTTTTAAATTGGGGGATTTTAAGAGAAATATTTTTAACAAAAAATTTTATTGGAACTCAATTCACCCCCCTCTCGAGTATCCACTCCGACCAACAGATATGTTTGAACTAAAAGATTTAATAGATTTATAACATGTCATATTTATCTATAAAATTAGTGGAGCACATTAAATAGTTCATATAATATTTTTTTTAATACTTTTAAAATCATTTATTTGATAATTCAATCAATAAAATAATATCAACATCACTATTGTGTCATAATTAATGATAATTATTTAATCGCTAAAAATTATAAATAAATTCATATTATGTAGATAATTTTATTAGATTTTTGGAGACTATTCATGTTCGAAGTTTCATTAATTTTATCACTAAATTAAAATTATTATACTTATAAGATTTAAGAGAGTGACATGTTGTCATTTTCTTTGGTTTTAATAATAACTAGTACTCGCCCGTGCATTCGCACGGTGATATAACAAAATTCATTGGTTATGCATTTAATGTTACTAATGAACATGAATATTGAATTGTTTTAAATAACAATATTATTATTCTTATTATTATAATACAATTGAACAAAATATGATAACTTCATTATGAAAGTAGAATAACATTTGGATAGATTTTAAAAGGTGAAGAAGAATCTATAAGAAATAAGAAATTATTTTCAGCATGGAGATTTTAATTAAATGAATGAAAATAATATTGAAATTGACATTTGTAATTATATTAATTATGATAAAAAATGTTGTAATTTAGGTCATTGTAATGTAAAGAACAAAACATGGAATAATTAATTAGATTGAAAGACATATTATGTTATAGTAAAATAGAATACATATAACTGGATGACAATATTGAAAATAGTAATCAAAATAATGAATAAAATTCCACAACAAATCACATGGATGTAAAGTTGAGTATGTAGATAAGAAATACTTTATACAAATTAGAACTACAGGTGAAAATATAGCCTTGACAAATGACTTTAAAAAAATCCAACATGTTCAATTACATGAGAGTACAACGTCACCATCATATAGATGTTGGTCAGGGTATCAATACGGCCACTGTATTCTCCTTTTGGGTATGAAATAAGTAACAGGACCATAACAATTGCAGATGCGAAAAAGATAGAGTACCTTCTTTTGACCAAAAAAAGTATAGAGGTGCTCTCGATTATCTTGACATATCAAGTAGATCTGAACAGAATCAACGATGAACCAGGGGAATTATTAATTATTTCATTTTTATGTGTGTATGTGCTGTATAACCATGCGTGAAATATGGATATAAAAATATTCAAGATAAAATTAAAGACATTTCAAGAAAATATAGCTACTGTTTAACCTAGATACAACACAATTCTCCTGTTATGTATCCGCAAAAAAATGGTTCAATGCATAATTTTAAGAAGACAATACAATATTTAAATATTAATAATAAACATGAATTCTAACTACATAGAAATCAGCTCTGTCAGCTCCCTGTACTCATACCACTCTCCCCCGCTCTTCCCTATCGGCACTGCAGGCCTAACAAAAACCTCCATCGGGCTTGGCAGATGAACTATCAAATATATAGAAACCACAAAATTGTGGCCGCTGCTTGCAATTTTTCACTCCCGACCATCCAGAAACCATGACCTGTCACCCATCTTCATGAACACCTCTAGAAGAAAAACATTTAAATAAATGATAAAAACAGAAATCTACATCAGAGAATCTAGATTTTAGTGAAGTAACAATATCAAGGAATCTATTTATTCAAAAAATATGATTAATAAGTTGAATCTACCAAGAAAAAGGAATGAACCAATATAATGAAATCAGTTTGTAGATATATCAAACAAACATGTCAAAAAAACAATGAGAATTTTATTTAAAAAAAAGAGGGATGATACTTCATTTGATAAAGCACACAAGATGAATGGGATAAATACATTTCATAGAAATAGAATAGAAAATTGATATAGTGGAAGAGTAAATTTATAAAAAAATGTAAAAAATAATGTCTCTCTACCCATATTCATCAATAGGATGAACATATGCCATGTTTATCAAAAAAAATAAACAACAAAACAAATGTGACAGTCTATCAAATGTGTTAAATTTATTCACTCTGCTTACCATGGGAGATTCAAAATGGATAACTGCCTAAATTTTGTTGTCAAAAGAAGAAACCATTCCCTGAACACTCCAATAGAAAATGTTTTCAATGAGTATAACCAATCAAAAACAATGTGTTGAAGGATTGAGGGTGCTAGAATACATATTATATAAAGAAACTGTATCAAATAACATTCTGTTTTAATTAGGATATTGATAAAAGTTAAAAGGGGTATATTTTCAAAGATGACTGTAATATTCATTTGTAGGATATGAAATATCCATGTGAAAATATATAGTATACAGAATAGAAATAACCAAAACATACTCTATAGATTAGAAATTTTCATATAATAATGGATTTTTAAAAAGAATAACCAAATGAAGATAAATGGGAAGAGAATACATCGCACCTTCTGTGGAGATTTGTGGAAGAAGGTAGAATGAAAATTCCACAATGGTTAATTAAACACTAAGAACAGCACAAGAATGCCTTCTCCAAGAATTTCAGAATGGTTAATTAACCACCCTTGAAAATCAAGCACTGGATGCCTATTCCAGTGCCTCATAATCCTTCCAATGAACCTAAAAAAACCAAACATTGTTATATAATATTAACAGGTCATATTAATAATATAAAGGAACTATCTAAGAAGATTTAAGATATTTCAGTATATGTTCTTTGGATATTATACCAAAAAATAATCACAGGATCTGAGTAATTTGAATTATCTAAAAATTCATGTCCTGGGTTAAAGAAATCACATGATCTAGTGTCTTATATTTCAAAACCCATTAATGATATGATAATTTATCTAATGATAAATCCTTATTCAAGTATAGTATATTGTCTTAAGTATTTTTCTCAGATAATTTATAGTGTACAGGGAACCAATTCTACGATGTCTAATGTGGATTTAGGAACTAAAACCTGGTATCATATTCCATTAGTGGCTCATAAATTAGGAGGATAGAACCTATTTGTATCAAGCCTATTTGTCATTATGGTTATTAGGACATGGATAGGGTGAGGGATTTATTGTCACTATCCACTGCAGATGTATTCAAATCAGGAAAAGGGGATAATGTTATATTTCAGGTTCCTAGGCAGTACCATGTTTTCTGCTTTCTAATGTTTTTGATTATGTGTGTTTTGATTTTGGATTTTTTATTCCTACAGTAATGACTGTTCCTAGTTATGTTGACTTGTGAAACCCTATTACTGCTTCCCCAGGTTCAACATCATTAGTAGTTCCAAGTTAGTATGAATTGGAAAAATATATTACTCATTTCCCAGTTCCTGCATCTAACAGTCTAATTGGACATCTTTCATATGCCATGGATGGGTAATGGTTGTTATTGAAAAAATAGACAATCAAAGAGAAAGTAATACATGATTTAGAAGTTGTTCAAGGAGTTATTTATTAGAAAAAATGATATATTTCAAGAATTCCATACAAAATAAGTTGGAATAGGTGACGTTATTAGGGATGTAAACAGACTACATAAATTCAGAAAATCGACAACATTTAAAATAGTATACTAAAAAAAGGGCATATTTTGTTGTCATGCAAGCATGTATAAGGGGTAAACATACATGTACCTTCTATTTGTAACCTTATTCATTGTACATATAACATATCTTCTCAAAAAAAATCCATGTTTTGTTCAACACAACCTGTGAAATGAATGATGGAAAATATATGAGAAATCAACATGTTCAATGTATCTCATTTTTCGACTGATTTGATCAACATGTGAAAATATAGGTAATACACTACCTGTGATGGATGGTAAGATTGAAAGCTGGTTAATTTTACATAGCTAATTTATTCCACCAATAGAATCAACATCATTTGTCAATGAAAAAAATGTACTGCATCATGAGAAGTAATCAACCTGGAGAACATAAATAAAATAGTAGTGCATCATGTGAATTAAATGACAGGGAGAGATTCTGGCCATAAAAAAGTTGAAAACATAAAAAACATTGACAATAGTGGAAAATGTTATTAAAAACATGCTACAATACATTTGAAAACATACAAACCTGGATGTTGTACTTTATTTTGAATGAGATAGTATTTCATGTTTGAAAAAGTAGTGCATGTTTTCCCACTTGAGTAAGTAGTGTATGTTTTTCTAATTTAGAAAGAAGTGAATGTTTCAATGAGAATGTAGTGCATGGTTTTTTACTTGAAATCAAATTAGTGTAGGGAGATTGTCATATATAACACCCACTCAAGGAATCCAATATTTTTATCCTCTCCCCATATAGTATTTTAAAATAAAGGTGGACATCCGACAATACAGTAACAGTTCCCAACATCCCTTATTTTATGGTAAATATTGAGACCCCCCTTGGTTCCACCTGATTCCAGAGAGAATGGTACCTTAAGAAATAGACTTCTAAAAAATAAAAAGATTGAAGTATTTAAAAAACAAATAAAATGAAAACCCAAATATTCAATTTCTTCTCTTTTTTCCCAATCAAACTCGTGAGTATGCACCTGACTTAAGAAATAGGAATCCCATGTTACACCATATGGGGTTGAAAAGGTATAGAGATCCATAAATGTTCCATTATGGGCCTTGCTAACCTTCTCAAGAGATAAAATTGAGTTTTAAGTCAATAACAGTTAAAACATATATACATTTAAAACACATATACATTGTCTTCCCACATAATTGGGAAGATATATAATTCACATAGCCACCAATAACTGGTTCAATGTAATGAAAGTAAATAGAAACACATAATAGTCACAAGAAGATTATGTTAATATTGTTTCTATAATTGTGATTTCAAATCTGCAAGACTGGAAAATGGATCATAAATAAAAAATGAAAAAGGATTCGAACACATATACAAAAGGAATACAATATAAAATGCACACAGTCTAATTGGACCTCCTTCATGTGCCATGGATGGGTAATGGTTGGAATTGACAAAATAGATAATCAAAAAGAAAGTAATACATGCTTTATAAGTTTTTCAAGGAGTTATTTATTAGAAAAAATGATATATTTCAATAATTCCATACAACATAAGTTGTAATAGGAGACATTATTAGGTATGTAAAAAGGCTCCATATATTCTGAAAAATCAACAACATTTAAAAAAGTATACTAAAATAGGGTATATTTTGTTGTCATGCATGCATGTATAAGGGGTAAAAATAGATGTACCTTCTATTTGTATCCTTCTCCATTGTATATATAACATATATTCTCAAAAAAATTGATATTTTTCATTCAACACAACCTGTGCAATGAATATTGGAAACAAATGAGAAATCAACATGTTCAATGTATCTCA
This sequence comes from Viscum album, assembly GCA_963277665.1. NCBI lineage: Eukaryota > Viridiplantae > Streptophyta > Magnoliopsida > Santalales > Viscaceae > Viscum > Viscum album. Next base: position 463,522,941 of record OY728135.1, read on the forward strand.
TTTTTCGACTGATATGTTTAGCATGTGAAAATATAGGTAATATACTACCTGTGATGGCTGGTAAGATTGAAGGATGGTTGATTTTACATAGCCCATTTATTCCACCAATAGGATCAACATCATTTAACAATGAAAAAAAACAGTACTGCATCATGAGAAGTAATCAACCTGAAGAACATAAAAAATAGTAGTGCATCATGTGAATTAAATGATAGGAAGAGCATCTGGCCATAAAAAAGTGGAAAACATAAAAAACATTGACAATAGTGGAAATGATATTAAAAACATTATGCAATACATTTGAAATCATATAAACCTGGATGATGTACTTTGTTTTGAATGAGATGGTATTGCATGTTTGAAAAAGTAGTGCATGTTTTCCCACTTGAGTAAGTAGTGCATGTTTTCCTATTTGAGAAAGTACTTAATGTTTCAATGAGAAAGCAGTGAAAAAAATTAGTGTATCATGTGAATTTGAAAATGGTAGTGCATCATGAGAACTAAATTTGAAAACATACAAACCGAGATGTTTTTTTATGATTCCAAGAACAGTATGAATTGAACATCAATGGGTTGATGGGTTGCTGTCCAGATTTTTTCCTGCCCATAAAACTGAAGAAAAATAGAGGGAATTACATGCGAAGCCTACCCATTCTTCAACAGGTTCTTGGGGTGATGAACAGTAGCTGGTCGACCATGCCAAGCTTTCACTTTGTTCAAAACTGAAACATCAAGAAGACATCGATGGACTGCCAGAAAGATGTCAAATTGTTAATCAGAAAATTGAGGGAATTCCAGTGGAGAAATTAGCCCAGGAAAGAGGAAAAAATACCTACCATCAAACAAATAGGGCTGCAAGTCCAAGATATCATCAAGTCCTCAAATAATATCAGTGAACAGGGTGAAAAAGCCACTATCCAGCACAAGAAAGCTAAGATATCCAACAAACCATAAAAAACAATGAATTCATGTAACACATCATCATGGAGGTAAAACCTTAGAAGTGTTGAAAGATAGTAATAAATTGTGTTCATAGAAAAACCTGTAAAGCCCTCAGGGACCTGCTAGCACAATTAGACATTTCATATCTATTGACTCACAGCCTATAATCTTGATAATCCATTGTGATTTAATCCACATGAGAGAAAAACAACACCCTTATCCAATAATGACATCTTACATACAGAAGAGACCCTGAGCATAGAAAATAGTCCCTAAAAGTTCACCTACAACTTCAATGAGATAATTATCAATAGGTATCAAAATTCCCATGGTTTGTTTGGTTATCCCTTTTGTGTAAAAATTATATAATAATCATACTTAATGTATCACTCTACTCAAAAACTTTATGGTAATCCTTTATTTAAGGTGACTGTATAATTGAATTAATGCATCACACTACTCAACTCAGGATCAACATCATTTGTCAATGAAAAAAATATTACTGCATCATGAGAAGTAATCGACCTGGAGAACATAAAAAAAACATTAGTGCATCATGTGAATTAAATTATAGGGAGAGAATCAGGCCATAAAAAAGTGGAAAACGTAAAAAACATTGACAACAGTGGAAAATGTTATTAAAAATATTATGCAATACATTTGAAATAATATGAACCTGGATGTTGTACTTTGTTTTGAATGAGATAGTATTACATGTTTGAAAAAGTAGTGCATGTTTTCCCACTTAAGTAAGTAGTGCATGTTTTCCTATTTGAGAAAGTAGTGAATGTTTCAATGAGAAAGTAGTGCATGGTTTTTTACTTGAAAAAAAATTAGTGCATCATGTGAATTTTAAAATGGTAGTGCATCATGAGAACTAAATTTGAAAACATACGAACCGAGATGTTTGTTTATGCTTCCAAGAATAGAATTAATTGAACTTCAACAGGTTGATGGGTTGCTGTACAGATTTTTTCTTGCCCAGAAAACTAAAGAAAAATATAGGGAATTACATGCGAAGCCTACCCATTCTTCAAATGGTGCATGGGGTGTTGTACAGTAGTTGGTCAACCATTCCAATCTTACGCTTTGTTCAAAACTAAACATCAAGAAGACATCGATGGACTGCCAGAAAGTTGTTAAATCGTTAATCAGAAAATAGAGGGAATTTTAGTGGAGAAAGCAGCTAGGAAAGAGGAAAAAAATACCTACCATAAAACAAATAGGGTTTCAAGTCTAGTATATCATCAAGTCCCCAGTAAAGATCAGTGAACAGGGTGAAAAGGACACTATCCAGCGCAAGTAAGCTAAGATATCCAGAAAACCATAAAAAACAATGAATTCATGTAACACATCATCATGGAGGTAAAGCCCCGGAAGTCTTGAAAGACAGGAATAAATCGAGTTGATAGAAAAACCTGTAAATACCTCAGGGACCTGCTAGAACAAGTTGAAACTTCATATCCATTGACTCACAACCCAGAAGCTTGATAATCCATACTGATTTAAGCCACATGAGAGAAAAACAACACCCTTATCCAATAATGACATCTTACATACAGAAGAGACCCTGGGCATAGAAAACAGTCCCTAAAAGTACACATACAAATTCAATGATTTCTGGGAGGGAGGGTTGACATTATAGAAGTTGCAAAGACATTAAAAACATGTTGGAATACGTCAAAACAATATCTCATACATATGAATTTGATTAATTTCAATAAATTTTACCTCTAGAGGAAGTAGTCACGTATCTGAAGATAAGAAAATCTACCATGCTATGAAAGATTGAAATTAGAAAAAATGAAGTAGAATTGGAAAAAAACATTAAATTACAAGGATAAAATGATATACCTAAAGATAAACATAAGTAAACAGACCAACATGTCCATTATAATATAATGATAAAATATACAAAGGTAAATATGTAAAGAATCATCTGATAGATCATAGATCATTATTGAAATGATATTCAAGAACACATTAAAAATGACTATAATAACTCAAAAACAATCTGAGTTGAGCAGTGTGATGCATTAATTTAATTATACAGTCCCTTAAATAAAGGATTACCACAAATTTGTTGAGTAGAGTGATAAATTAAATATTATTATTATATAATTTGTACAGAAAAGAGAGAACCAAACAAACCATCTGAATTTTGATACCTATTGATAATTATCTCACTACAAGGAAATATTACTATATTGAAGAATACATGATCTATACCCATCCTCCAATTTTCAAATGACTCGCAATCAGGGAAGTGATTAAAAAATACCCACTAATTTTGCAGGAGTCAATGGTAGTTGGGTTCAATGAAGAAGACATAAATGTGGGATGTTCGAATAATTTTAATAAATATGAAAACAATATGTCATAAAGGATAGTACAATTAATTCCTATAGATCATACCTCAAAAGGAAGTCACATCACATCACCAACAATGAAATCAGACCCTGCTGTGAAAAATTTTAATAGGAATAACAAAATGATAGCTACAGGAAGAGGTATGTGTTCCAATGTACTGAGAATTGTTTAGTCAGAGACGATAAAATAGACTATTATATCAATGCAGGAAGAGGTATGTGTTTCAATATAATCCAATGTATACTCACAGTGTGAATTTCAACAGTATAAGTTATGAAAATAAGAAGATGAATCGTTGTCAGGAGAAATTCCTCGCGCAGTTATTGGGTAATGTAAAATGCATAGTTAATTGAATTTTGTAGGTTGTATAGTTTGTGTGATAGTAAGAAAACTGTTACCTCATCAAAGTTTTACTGTAAAGTCAGTTCTTCACAATATCCCTTGGTCCTCCAGTAGCCGACGCAGTGGAATAGTGTTGCCAGTTTTGGTAGTAGTAGGTGTAGCAGACGGTTGCGGTAGACAGAGACACAGTAAAAGAAATCGGAAATCCCTTATCTTCGGAAGAGTGGTTGATCTCAGAATCTGGTAGTCAATGTCAAATTATAATCGGCTGAGACAATGACTTCAAATCTGACATTAGTATCACAATAAATAGATGTAGAATGATAGTAAGGTGGGAGGAAGACGATGGTGAAGCAGAGATTTTAAGGGCAGTAGACTCAGTATGTTCCAGGAAGGAGACGATGGATGTCGTTGGACAGTTCTCTGTGGTAGTCACTAAAAGAGGGAAACTGTAGTCCAGAAGACGGTAGTTGTTAAGGCCTTCATTGAAGTCGAGTTGCGGGAGGAAGAAGCTGGGAGAAGGAAACCCTAATCGGGGAGCCGCGGGAGTAAGTTACTGGGAGAAGGAAACGCAATCGGGGAGGAAAGCGTCGGGTTTCGGCAAATTGCATAGGATAGGAAGGGATTTTTGGTAGTTTTTTGTAGGTGAAATGGTAATTTGATTGGGATATTTGGTGACGTGGTTCGTTGGTTGCTTGACACCTCAGCCTGGGTACACCCAGGTTTAGTAAATATAGTAGATTAAATTATTTTAATGGTCAAAAGTCCATAAAATGAATTTATTATGACCCTTAGGTGATATGGGTCTACTTTTATTCATCCAATAGGATTTTGGAAAGTTTTAGGGTAATTTTATAATCTTATTTTTACCCTTAATTACCCGATTTACCTTTTAGTGTAGTAAATAAAAATTACCGTAGTTACTATTCATAATATCAAAAAAAATAAAAGTAACCTATTAACATAATTTGGACCCACTGAATCCAAATATGGAATCCATTTTTCAAAATTCAAAATAGAGAATTTGTGGTAATTAATTTAAAATTAATCCCATTATTAAGAAAATGGGTTTTAAAAGTTAAAACATTACCAAAGATTGAAATGTTTTTACCTATGAATTCAATGTAAAATTAATGGTAATGACATACATTATATTAAATAGTAAAAATATATTATATTTATACTTTAAAACCATTAAATATTATAATTTGACCATATAAATTATTACGATGAAAAAAGTTGTTTTTAATTAAAATATAGCGTGTTTTTACTATTCATTAAAATATGAAAGTTATCAGAATAATATGAAAAATTTATCCAAAGTACATTTTTATATCCTGATTCCAAATAAGAATTTTATTTTGTCAAATTTAACTTATAAACTTGTCAAAAACTAGATTTAAAGTTGGTGCGCCATCAAAAGGCGGCAAAACTGCATTTTTTTGAAAAATACTTATTTTACCCGAAAAATTTATTTTGTTCTCATACCATATTCTAGAAAATATGTAAGATGAATAATAATGTTATAAAATTCAAAATTTAGTTAATATTATTCATAATGGCTAGTCCATAATAATATTATAACAATATATCGTTGTTTAGTGAAACTCGGTATTGCGTACAACACACGCTATCGTGGAAGGTCGTGATTGCCTGTAATGCAAGCCAAGTCAGGGATGCGTGTAGTGCAAGATACTTTTGGTGTAGCGTACAACACAAGACATCAATGAAATAAAAAAGAATATTTTTCATAAAATCTCGGGGTGTTACAGGACAGTCAGGTTTGATGTGCCCCATTTTCTTAAATTCATAACATCTGACTTCCTTGTCATCCTTTTTTAAGGTTTTTCTGAATACCTTATTCTTTCTATATAATTTTGTGAATTTTCTAGCTAGCTAATCCAATTCCACATCAGAATTTGATAAATCAGAACTTTCTGATTTCACATTTACACTTTTCTTCATCTTTCTGTTTTTGCTCTGTGATGACACTTTCAAGGCAATGTCATCTCTCTTAATAAACACTTTATGCTCATTAGCTTCATCTTTAATCTCAGATTCATACATCATTAGTGTTCCAATTAGTTCTCTCATGGTTAATTCTTTGATAGGTATCGACTATCTGATTACAGCAGAGATTCCATTACATCTTGTAGGTAGTACCCTTGGTACTTTTAAAGCTTGATCAGCTTGTTTAATGGGATCTCCCAAAGCGGTTATGTTATTGAAAATCTCTGTCAATATTCCATTCATTTGAGTAATACTTTCACCTTCAACCATTCTGAATGTATCAAATTTAAGCTTAGAAGAAGCATATCTCATTTCCCTGATATTGTTAGTTCCTTCATAAGCAACAGCAATAGTTTGCCACATCTCATATGTTGTCGAGCATTGAGATACTCTGTTGAATTCATCAGGTCCTAGACCACATATAATAGCATTAATTTCCTTTGAGTTCATATCATATTCTACTTCAGTAGATGCACTCCATGTTTCAGGTTTTTTTGGTATTTCATATGAAGTCAGAATCTTAGAATATACTCTGTATACAAGGTTTTTAAGATAGATAATCATTCGCGACTTCTAGCATCCATAGTTTTCTCCATTGAAGTATGGTGCTCTGACCATATACATTCCCTCTCTAGTATCAGTCATCTTGATCTGTGTATAATCACTTTCTGCTTGTTAAGGCTTTATCAGAAAGCTCAACCTATGATACCAATTGTTGGATCGGATTATACTAAATATACACAAGAGGGGGGTGAGTTGTGTCTTTTCAAAAATCTTCGCGAGATTGTGTTCTGTCCTTTATCTTTAATCAGATAGATTAATGCAGCAGAAATATGAAGTGCAGAGACACACGATGTATAGTGGTTCGGGGAACATAAGTCCCTTAGTCCACTCCACCAATGCTCTACTCCACGAGCTTGGTGACTTTCACTATCTGGTCCTCATTTCAACGGACCTTTCAACAACTGAGTATAGGCAGTTGACACCTTTACAATCTAAGGAAAAACAAAGCCTTTTGGTTCACTCATAGAACCTACACAGCTTAGTACGAGTAGTCGGTCACTCAAGAATAGAAAAAAAAGATTTTTGTACTTTTAAAATACTTTCCAGATGTTCTTCACAATTGCAACAGCATGCAATTGACAGTAGATGGATCGTTACCTTCAAAAATACTTATCTTCACAAAAGAGTCATTCTTAGTCGATCATGTTGCAGTAAATAGAGAAATATAATTCACAACTTCTGCAGTAGTAGATTCACAGTAGATCTTCGATGTAGAACAAGTGAATCTTCTATCGTGATTATTCTTCTTCAATAAACAGAGATTTGTCGCTCTTTTGAATCAGCAGGTCTATGTTTTTGATAGTCTCTGTTTTTCTTCCTTTTTATGAATGATTGATTTTTTTAGAAACCTTCACCTCCTTTTTTTCTGTTCAGAAAAGATCATATATAATAATGACGAGCACTTATCCTGCAAATTTAGATCTACAAAAGTCGTCTTTTGACTCACGATATTCAAAATTTTGAATTTACAAATTAGTCATAACTTCCCTGAAGACTCGGCATAAAATCTCCTTTTAATTCGATCCTTAAACCATTGATAAAACAGATTTGAATCAGTCAAAGTCACGCTTAAAAAACATCTTTAAATCTAGCTTTAAATCAGCCTAATAATCAGCTTGTTGATCATTGCAAAATAATATCGACTTTAAACTCTTCGACGCCAAACGTAAGGTTGAGTTGTACAGTATATATCCTCTGAATGTAACATAGATCATAAACATAAGGTTTATGATGTAGCCTTCATACGTAAGGTTTTCAATGTAAGGTTGATCACAAACTTAAGGTTCATGTCACTTTCTTCAAGCATAAGGTTGATAAAAGATCCATTCTTTTATAAGCTTCCAAAAAAAAGATACTTGATCCATACTTTTCTAAGAATGTATGGTGGTTTACAAAAGTAATGTTGATGAACCATACTTTTGAGAAACAAATGTAACGTTTAACACTTACATATGGTTTTCCTTCCATAGTTTTCTAATATCCCAAATGTAGAGTTTCTTCCTAACGTAGGGTTCTTTTTCATACATTTCTGATAATGTATGGTTGATTAGCCATACTTCTATCTTATCTCATAAAGTATATACCACATTTCATCCTTACACTACGTTTCTAAACGTAGGGTATGAACAGGGTTTCCAGAATGTTCTAAAGCAGATCCCGAATATGTAGAGCATGAATAGTGTTTCTAGAACGCGCTAAATGCGAATACCTTAGAAATTAATTCTCGTTGTTCAATAATCTAAATATTTCATCCAGAAATAAAAATATAATGAATAATAAATTCCTGCAATATTCTTAAAAAATAAAATCATTAGAAAATAATTAAGGGTATTTGTGAGCATCAAAATTATCATAAATAGATAGATTATTGTTCTCAACAATCTCCCCCTTTAAATAACAACATTATGTATTGTTGAAAACAACAAATGCTCAAAAAAGTCGACGTCAAATGGGCATTTGTGTGCCCAAACCATTTCCCCGCCGAAGGTGACGTCGAACGGGTCTTTGGACGCCTGACCCCCATTTCCTCGCACAAGGCGACGTCAAACGGGTGTTTACGCATCCGGCCCCCTCTGTGCGCACAAGCCGACGACCGACAGGAGTTTGCATTCCAGGATCTTACATGCCACTTCGAGGACTCTGGCTATAAAACAAACCATATCCCCACCCTTCAGGAAAGGGGGGAACCGAAGATGAAGTGATGCTCTGCTGTGCGAAAACCCCATCTTCCGCGACTGCGTGAAAAACCCATGGCCTTCAGGTATTGTTTTTTTTTTGCGTGATAGGTCCTTCGGGAGAACGTTTGGGTGGGCCCTCTCATCCTTATGAATTTCATTTCTTCCCAAATTCATTTGCATGCAAGGGGTCCCCTCTTGCGCGCATGATCCCTTTGTGTTGGGTGCTCCTTTGCACCGACCGTCTAACTTGCTCGCAAACCGTCTGTATTGCACGCAACCCCTCGGTCTTGCGCACCACCAGTCCAACATGCGTGTGAACCATCCGTCTTGCACCCAACCCCTCCGTCTTGCGCGAAAACCTTGTGTCTTGCATGTATGCCCCCTATCTTTCCCTGGACCATTCTATTACGTGCACTCCATGTACTGCCCTCACCTTGAGGCACCCTGTCCAAGCCTCCCTTATATGCAAACCCACCTTGTCCGAGCTGTAGGATGTTAAACTGCCAAGCGTCATCGTCCTCAGCACATGACGTTAAACTCTGACCTCACCCCGTGCCTTGCACATCTTGTGCCCCATATCAGACATTTTCTATGCCCACTGGTCTCCACAGGAGTGAGATCATTCCTCACATGGAATGAAATCCTCTTTATAAGAGCAGCGTCTGTCCGTGGGGAAAGGGAAAACACCTTGATGTAAGCCCCTAGCTTCCCTTGCAGGAGGTAGAATCCCTACTCCTCCTTCCTTCCTGGGTGCTAAATCCCTCTCCCGCTGGGCTTTGTCACCACCCGGGCCTCCCTCTTGGAGTAAGTTCCAACCTCCATCACCTTGGGATGCTAACCACACATAAGCCCCTATTTCCTATTTAGGCCTCCAACTACGTGTAACCCTAGTCTACTTCCCACGGATGCACCTTTCGCGATGTGATCATCAGGTCTTTACTGCCTCTTGTTTCTCACACCAAGCATGACTCACATGGTCTTAGAGTAAGCATCGACTATGACATCCTCTCCGAGTAGCCTAGAGTGTAAGCCCCAAACCCAACCTTAACTATGAGGTCTTTGATCCTTGCCAAGGCGAGGTACATAGGAAGCCTCCCTGAGGTTCAATCCCACCACCCATTGGTTCCGACCATCTTCACGTCAGTTCACCAAACCCAACCTGAACTACGAGGTCTTTGATCCTTGCCAAGGTGAGGTACGTAGGAAGCCTCCCTGAGGTTCAATCCCACCTCCCATTCATCCCGAAAATCTTCACTTCGGTTCACCAAACCCAACCTGAATTATTAGGTCTTTCATCCTTTCCAAGGCAAGGTACGTAGGAAGCCTCCATGAGGTTCAAGCACACCACCCATTGGTCCCGACCATCTTTACGTCGGTTCACCAAACCCAACCTGAACTATGAGTTCTTTGATCCTTGCCAAGGTGATGTACGTAGGAAGCCTCCCTAAGGTTCAATCCTACCACCCATTGGTCCCGACCATCTTCACATCAGTTCCCCAAACCCAACCTGAACTATGGGGTCTTTGATCCTTGCCAATGTGAGGTATGTAAGAAGCCTCCCTAAGGTTCAAGCCCACCACCCATTTATCACGACCCGTCCTCGGGGCCCGTGTCGTGACTACCCCAAGCCCGCCTCCCATAGGCCAAGGGCTGGAAACTAGCACCAAAGGCGTAAATCCCGACAAAGGGGAAGGCATTGCATTTATAAAGTAAACAAACACCACATAGTAAGCCAGCAGAAGTAAACACTAAGTAAAACTGGGTACAAAAGTAAGTGCGGAAAGTAAATGGGCCAGAATACAAACCCAAACTGAAAGTAAAGTACAACTGGAAAGAAAGTACAAAAACTGAAAGTAAAGCAGCAACGTTGATCCGTCCACTGGAAGTCCCACCTGAAGGGTGGGTACAGATAGCCTCCTCAGCTCCTCGGGTCCAGTCGTCCGCTCCGTGTACCTCCCGCCAAGTGGTCCACCTCCAGGTACTGACCTGCTCCACAAGCCTCAACCACGATCAGCGATGTCCATTGTCTGCATCCAACACAACGTAGTGTGGGAATAGCCCGTGCAGGGGTGAGTATACACTACTCAATAGGGACCCCGAGACCCCCGAAGTTCTCCCAAAATCCAAAAAGGATAATCCACAAAGGAAAGATACAATCATGAAGTAACAACCAACACTACTTAGGTATATGCCCATACATATACCTAAGTCATCAATTCCAGTTCGACTCCAACATCCGAGCCCAAGCTCGATCATGTCCACACAGGATAGTACAACCCAATCCACACAGGAAAGCACAAAACAATCCACACAGGAAAGCAAGTCAATCTTATCAAAGATAATGATTGAAAGTCAAGACTCATCTCACACAGGTACACATCATTTGTAAAGAAAAAGGAGATGATCAGATGTAGTTACTGATTCATCTAGCTGGGACCCGTGTAGGATAAAAGTACTGTAGTCATCGCCACTGAACCCACATAGGATTCCAGTACGGTTGTCGTCGTCGTCGAACCCACGGAGGATTCCAGTACGATAGTCTTCACCGTTGAACCCACATAGGATTCCAGTATGGTTGTCGTCACTTCCGAACCCATGGAGGATTTCAGTGTAGTCGTAGTCGTCGAACCCACGGAGGATTCCAGTACAAAAGTCTTCACCGTCGAACCCACATAGGATTTCAGTACGGTAGTCTTTATCGTCGAACCCACGGAGGATTCCACTATGAAAGTCTACATCGTCGAACCCACGGAGGATTCCAGTACAAAAGTATTCATCGTCGAACCCACATAGGATTTCAGTACGGTAGTCTTCATTGTCGAACCCACGGAGGATTCCAGTACGAAAGTCTTCATCGTCGAACCCACAGAGGATTCCAGTACGATTTCCATCGTCGTCGCAGCCAGCTCTAGAGTTCCCACACACAGCATGCTCGTTTCTGGGAGGGTATGCTCCACGAGCCAAGGGGGGTCGATACGTCAACTGACACGTAGTCCAGAGTTGATGTATCCCAAAGTTCTTCCTCGTCGATAAGAACTCAACGTGACAGACGGCGCGTCAATCGGACGCCCGGTCTGAGAGTTAATGGCTTTTTCGTTCCAGGGGCCCAGTTGGTTTTTAAGTCAAAAACAACCCGACCGTACTCCAGCTGCATCCAAACCTCGATCGTAGTAATCCAAAAGGTCTGTCTCACTAAGAGGAATCCAACAAAGTCGACGTCACGTCAATCGGACATCCGGAGCTCAAGTTATAAGCGTTTCCGCTCCGAGGGCCCGGTTGGTTTCGTGTTCGAACCAACCTGGCAACACCCAAAGTTCTCAAAAACCTTGAGTGTAATATACCGTAACGACCATCTCGATCCAAGGATCGCATCACAACTGACGGTGCATCGATCGGAGGTATGTATCCCAATATATGGGCAAAAGACTGGAAGTGATCCGAAAATGGGGGGTTTGGTCCCGGTCCGACCCGACCCAACCCCCCCTAGGTCAGCCCGAACAGGGTCGACCGGACCCGGTTCTGGGTCCGACCCGGTTGGGCGTGGCCTGGCCCAGTCCACACAACCCGGCCCGGCCCAGCCGGGTGGCACGCTGGCTCGGCCAGTGAGCCGAGCGGGGGACACGGTCCCCCGTGGCCTTTACACTCCGTGGACGCGGCGAGCGCCGCCTCCTGCTCCCCCTGATCCCGCGCAGCCGCGGGATCCGGCCGCCTACCGCCGCAGATTCAGCCATGGTGGTTCCTCCTGGCAGCGCGCCGGGGTGCTTCCGCCTCCGGGTGGCCGGCGACCCGCGGCGCCGGTGATGTCCGCGGGCCACCGGAGTTGCTTCCGTGGTCCGTTTTCAATTCCTTCTACACCAGTGTTCATCTCGGGTCCCGTACTTTACTGCGGAATCATCAAATTGTCTCTACTGCCTGTTCCGTCATCGACCGTTGATCTGCATGTCAAATAAACAATCTGCGGAGTCTTCGAATCGCCTCTGTGGCCCCGACTCCGGTCGTGGTTTCGTTCGGCCTCAACGGCGCGGTGCGATGGCGCCACGCTTCTTCTCCCATACTTCTTTGTTTCCACGTGGTGTCGTTGCACCGTGATACCTTTTTTCGTGCCGCGACAAACACATCATCAAAGGGGGAGAAGGGTCGGTCATGTTCGTGTGGTCCGGCCCCCTCCCGTTAATCCGATATCAAACATCTAAGAAAAAGATGTTTGGACAGTCAAGAAAATTCATGAACCAAAAATCAAACCCCTACCTCGATGAAGTCGTCAAACGAGGTTTGTCGTAGGAAAGGGACATCGCAGAAGACGGTGTCGCGGTACACGGCATCATGGTAAACGGTGTCACGGAGAAGAGGACTGTTGGCATCACGGTACACGGCGTCACGACGTCGATCTCCGAGGAATCAGCGTTATTTTTCATCCTTCGTCGGAGGTCGGTGTTCTTCGTCGGTGACGGTGTGTTCTTCGCGTTCTTCAAGGAGGAGGAAGATATTCCTCAAGAGCGCAGGATTCCTCCCTTCCTTTCACACAACGAATCAACCCCTAATAAAATAAGTCTTGTCTTATTTTATTAACACACACGCAAGCCATTAATTTGAAAATCAAACAGATCTCATTCAGTTAATTGAATTAATTGAGGAGTGTTTAATATTCAAATTAATTTTGAGGGTTGACTTGCCATTAATTCGGGGTGCGGGTGAGTTACAAATTAAAAGAATGAGCGGGAGGTTAAAAAGGGATTTGAAGGGGTGGGGCTCGTGTGGGCCCCACTTCAATAATATCCTACCTAGTGGAGTTAGGATATTAGTGGGTCCCACTCCAACCACCAAGAATATGGTTAACTACTTAGGATAGAAATAAAATTTGTAGCACAATATTTTATTTTATTCTTTAGTTAACCCATTTAATTAATAACCTCACCTGAGCAAACACAACTCCGGAAAAAGGTGTTCTTAAGAAATTACCAGCGTTGTGGTTTCATCAGTGTCCTTGGATTTTGATTCTGAGCACCGGTTCAAAAGTTAGGAAAACCCGCTCGTTCGTTCACTGAACGTACCCGAGCTAAACTTTGGAACATGATTCGGGGCACACCGGGCCTTGGAATCAGGTTCCGTCAGAAACTGCGCCCTTGTAAAATCCCAAAGAAAATTAATAAAAAAAATTCCCTTGAATTTTATGGGTCTTTACACCATTGGTCTCAACCATCTTCACGTCGGTTCACCAAAACCAACCTGAACTTTGAGGTCTTTGATCCTTTCCAAGGTGGGGTATGTAGGTAGCCTCCCTGAGGTTCAATCCCACCACCCATTGGTCCCGACCATCTTCACATCGGTTCACCAAACCCAACCTGAACTACGAGGTCTTTGATCCTTGCCAAGGCGAGGTACGTAGGAAGCCTTTCTGAGGTTCAATCCCACCACCATTGGTCCCGAACATCTTCATGTCAGTTCACCAAACCCAACCTGAACTATGAGATCTTTGATCCATTCCAAGGTGAGGTACGTAGAAAGCCTCTCTGAGGTTCAAGCCCACCACCCATTAGTCCCGACCATCTTCACGTCGATTCACTAAACCCAACCTGAACTGTGAGGTCTTTGATCCTTCCCCAGATGAGGTATGTAGGAAGTCTCCCTAAGGTTCAAGCCCACCACCCATTGGTCCTGACCATCTTCACATTGGTTCATCAAACCCAACCTGAACTATGAGGTCTTTGATCCTTGCTAAGGTGATGTACGTAGGAAGTCTCCCTGAGGTTCAAGCCCACCACCCCTTGGTCCCAACCATCTTCACGTCAGTTCACCAAACCCAACCTGAACTATGATGTCTTTGATCCATGCCAAGGAGAGGTATGTAGGAATCCTCCATGAGGTTCAATCCCACCACCTATTGGTCCTGACCATCTTCAAATCAGTTTCCCAAACCCACCCTGAACTATGAGGTCTTTGATCCTTGCCAAGGTGAGGTGCGTAGTAAGCCTCCCTGAGGTTCAATCCCACCACCCATTGGTCCTGAACATCATCCCATCGGTTCACCAAACCCAACCTAAACTACGAGGTCTTTGATCCCTACCAAGGTAAGGTATGTAGGAAGTTTCCCTGAGGTTCAATCCCACCACCCATTGGTCCCGACCATCTTCACGTCAGTTTACACACCAACCCGAACTACATGGACTTTGATCCTTGCCAAGGAAAGGTACATAGGATTCCTCCCTAAGGTTTAAGACCAACACCCCACTAGTTCTGACCCCCTTCACGTTGGGCCACCTTTATCCTTCACAATGTTAAACTACATACCTCATCCCTACCAAGGCAGGATACATAGGAAGCCTCCCCGAAGTTCAAGACCAACAACCTATCGAACCTTACCACCTCACATCGGTCCACCCCCGTCCCGCATGATGTTAGACTATAAACCCCAGTCAGCAGTAAGCCGTTGTGCCCCAAGAAGCGGTAAGTCAGTGTGTCCCTCAATCAGTGGTAATCCATTGCATCCCCTATTCAGTGGAAAGTCGTTGTAATCCCCTTTGCTAGGACCCACATATTTTTTCTGTCCTAATGGCGTCAAATCAACCCAGGATGATAACCATGCGTGAGCCCCATACACATCATCGGGTTTTTGTTCTATGTGTACACCCAAATTCAAGCCCATTCCCTGGTCTTCCCTTCGAGCCTATGTGTTTCGGGAAGGTCATGCCCCAAACCAGAGGTTCCACTTCCTCTGGGTCTAATACATGAGTCCATTCTCATGGTTCACCTCCTTAGGTGTCCCATCGCCCTACAAAACTACGCATACTTTGATTCCCTTTCACGTGGATATGTAGGAAGTCTCCTTGAGACTCAATCCCAACATTATCGTTGTCCTCATGGTGGTTCCATCCCATTCACCATTCAATTCATTCAACACTCCATCACTCATCTTGATTCTTACCGGGGCCGCTAAATCCTGGTGAGGTCATGATAGCTCACCCCCTACATCAGTGTACCCTCCAGGGGTTACACTCATCTAATCCACTCTAGTTAGTGTTCTGATCTGTCTGATCCATCTCTGATGGACGTTAAACTTGCGGCATACCCTGTGTTAAACATTGGAAGATGAGGAAAACCTCATAGACATGCCTAGGGCATACAATTCCTCACATTCGACGTGGTATTCCTCGAGCTTCTACACCCTTGAGAAGACCTATAGTAAGGGACAAAAGATAGACACGCTAGTGTTCCAGCATCCAGACACGCCAGTGATGTCCAATGTGACTACTCCCCCAACCTAAGGTTGCTTCCCTGACCGGACCCCTTTGAATGTCCTGACAGAAGCAGTGTAATTAACCGGCATCCATGAAGATATGGCACTGGGAAGAATTTCACGAACCACATCTTAAATCTATACAGGAGTCCCGGATTAGGTGACGGGTTCTGAGGAGGAATCCACAAAAAGAAGAACTAACATCCCATCATCCCATTTCAATCAATGAGAAAACATCCCTAAATAAGGAACGGATGTCGCCCGCCTTTGGAAAGCAGAAATTTGGGGCAAAAAACAGCATCATCTTCCTCAAAAAGACAAACGTGCACACCCTGGTGAAAGCATTGGAAATAGAAATGGTGAACCCGACATGAATTTATTATCCTCGATATGGAGATTTGTAACGTTCGAGACATCAGTGGATTATAATGTCACCAGATCCAGCTATCTGGCACCGGGTGTAGCCAAGAAAATAGCGGGTCTGGCGTGAAACTCACCAGAAGTTGGGGAAGTCAAAACATTGGACACCCCGGTTTGTGAAGTTGTCAGTGTGGATCCATCTAAGATGGAATGGAGTTGGGGCATGGGTCATCAATTCTTTTCTATTCATCACTAATGGGTTAATCTCCCTGCTTCTCAGCAACCAAGATACTACTGGAATTTGATCATCACCCGCCCATCGACATAGGGGTAGGGGAAATGCCAACACGGTAGTCGCGCAGCTCCACTACTTCGACAACAATCTCCACACCTACAAATGTCGGGTGCTCGCACCCCATTTCCCTGTCTGGATTCATTTAGAGAAGAGTTATCAATGACCTCATACGCCGGTATGAGGAGGAGGGGATTATCCCGACTCGGGATATGGCCCGCTAGGATCTGGAGGCATATGTTCCTTGCCACCAATGCTGTCCCCAACATACAATCATTTCAGGAGCCTCTTCCTGGAACCCCTCGATGAATCTCCCCCATACGCCGACGAGGTTAGAGATGTGTGGGTCAGCCCAGTCGGGATTCCATTTCAAGGGGCCCCAAGGAGGGCTCTCACTAGGTCATTCCAGAGCCACCGTCCAGTTCCAAAATTCGAAAATCAGGTAATCCATGCGCCTTCACCGTTGGCCTCAGTCTGGTTGACTTGACGCCAGTGTTGGGCACAGGCCGAGGCGGACGCCCGCCAAGGGGCGTCAACGTTAACAACTACTGTGGATCAGGCCACTGTCAACATATATCATCAACCCCTTCCATATGATTAGTAGGGGAACTTGTATATTCGGCCCAGATCGAGGCCCCAATCTCCCCACAGTCAGGATTGGTCGACTCTTCCGGCCTCCGGTGCAGGTAATGGTCGTTGCCAGTATAGGGGTCCTCCCCGTACAGCCACCATGGAGAACGCGGGTCTTCCCCACTTTCATGCTCAACATGGTGGTCTAACTCATGCTACCCTCATTCTAAATGAGGGACCTCCCCATGATTGTGACACCCAATATGGAATCCTCTCTCGTGCTAATTATATCGGGTATGGAGTCATCTCGCCTGCCACGGACTACCGGTGCAGGGACGTTGCGCATCTGGTCACTCTCCAATGTGGGGGACCTCCCCATGTTCTTATAGTAGTCGGTGAAGGTCCTCCCCGCCTCAGAAACCAGAGGGGTGAAGGCCAGCCTCTCCTCACCAACACCTAGCACAGAGGTCCTACCCGTCTTCGGCTCAACCAGTACAAGGACCTTCCTTGCAGTGATGTCGCCAAGGGAAACAAGCATGGGGGTATCACCCGTGCTCCTATCGGCTCCAGCAGAGGTCCTACCCACTCCAGCGCTTCCCACTGAGGTCCTCCCCATATCCACTTTAATATCTGTCATGATGCTCCTCGCACCTTGGCTTACTCTGGAAAACGTTCTCCCCACCCCAACACCAGTATGTTAGAAGGACCTCATCATGCCGAAAATCTACCCTATCCTGAAGAACCATCTTGGGGCAAGAGGGTAGGTCGTCGCCACCACAAAAGGAACACTGACAAGATTCAAACTGAGATCAAACCGGTTTTCTCCTCATATTTTGATGCTGAATAAGACTCAACGATGGAACCCTCACCCAGGTCCTCCATGTTAAGGGTTGGGGCAGGAACAACGCGCATCGGCCTAGTACTCCCAGAATGCGAGGTCCATTGGATTACCACCTCCCTGTGTAGGTATATCCATGAGGAATAAAATTTGGAAACCCTACAGGTTACAGTCATACAATCACCACCGTTGTCACCAGAATCACTCTATACCTCAACTAGAGATCACAGAGAGCTATTCTGGGGACCAATGGTGGATGAGCAGCAGCGTGGTCCACCACCAGCAGCCGTAGTCCCAGCACCAGAAACTTCGGCCGTCAGCCCATCCTACCGCGATGTGGTGTCTAAGTTGCTACACACTTTGGAGGACAGCCTGAGATGTGGTGGTTTTCCAGCTCTCTCACCGTACTCTCCACCGTCCAGCCTACTGTCCCAGCGGTCTGCTTCAGTACCACTATCGGTTCCTCAGCTGCCTATGGTTGACGAGTGGGGTAATGAAGGGATAGACCCTGAATCTAATCCAAGGATCTTATGTAATATCCTCGTAATGGGCCACTTCCCTGAGATGTTTTGGCCCATGGCAGCGTCGAATTTTTGTACGCTAGAATCGCTCACCCCAGAGGAAGTTAAGTGTTTCCGTCAAACCCTCTGGGTGACGCACTTCCACCTTCATCACCAGTGAGTGGCTTATCCAAGGAGCCAAGTGCATTTTGAAGACATTGGAGAGAAATATTATCTAGTTGATTTGGAAGCAGACCCTGGGGCCCATCACCCTGAGTCACCAGGTCACCATAGGGCCCTCCAACAGTAATGAGTTTAGAGTTTCAAGTTACTCCACAAGATTATCAAATAGGCTTCCCCCCATGTGCAGATCTATGGCTGGGGGAAATATAATGCCCTCCTCTTCAGTACTATTCGACGAAAAACCGACTCTCTAGGCGAAATTGAAAAAATGCTCCCATTTATAGTCTCAGTCGACATGGCCACCCTATCGGAAGAGGAAAATGAGCTGGAGCTCTTGGATAGGGACCTCTCCCTGAAGGTGTTCCATAGCTACTGGATCCCTCGGGGAGGGTTACTCGTCAACAGAGGAGCTTGTTGGGTCTCCCTGCACCCACTGAGGCATTAGTACTTATCCAGAATCACGGTAAGGGTAAAGAGCATCTTGGAGCTTTCAAGTCCTCTAACCCATCTGGCTGAGTGTAGAAGACGGAGGAAGACCCTGAAAAAGCCGTGTTGCATCAGAAACTTTCCTAACAGAAGAAGTTGGTCGACGACCTCCTTTCTGAACGCGATGTAGAGCATCGGCCGGACTACGGTGATCCTAGGATAGGGCAGCAGGGGAAGACATAATTTCCCCTCAACAAATTGTCTCCAGTTGACCCTGACCATCCTGCTCACGCAGACAGGTTTGAGGCCGGAGCTTACGGTAAGAGGGTTCGGTGTGTACCGTTGAATCCTCTTGAACGACGTAACAATCCTCAGGATCCAGCTCCCCCTCCCTCATCTGCCTAGCAGGTCACTCCACCAGCCGCTCCATGATCCATTGGGAAACTTTATCATGTTGAAGAACCCACCAACGCACTGGTGGTCAGGTATCACCATCAATATAGGAACCCCCTCCTAGATGATTCAATATCAGTACTTATCACCCATATTGAGGCATTAGAGACATGATAGGTGGTGATCCCGCTCGATGGAAAGCCTTATCCGGCATGGGTGGATGATATGCCATCACCCCCGAGTTTCAGGAATCCCACATTCACTACTAAAAATATGGCCTTTATCAGTGCTAGAAAAGTCAATTAACAATGCTATAAAAAGCGCCGATAATCAAGGTGAGGATAAAGGGGGTCCCTTTTATCAGCGCTCTGAAAAGCGCTGATAAAGGCCCCTTTTATCAGCGCTAAAAAAAGCGCTGATAAAAGTCAAAAAAAATAAAAAAAATTATATAATGCAGGGGGGATCTTTTAACAGCGCTTGACACCCCCCCCCCCCCCCTTATCAGTGCTAGGCAGACCCCCCCCTCCCTCTACTCTCTCGCGCGTTGCCCTTCCTACGCATCCCCACACGTGCGTACTCCTTTTCTTCTACCCGAACTCAAACCTGTGACCTCCCCCCTTTCATGGCTGCACCTTTACCACTAATCCATTTCATTTTTTCTCTATTTAATGATATATCTATTTATTTATATATTTATATAGTTATATTTATTCGTATATTAATATAGATTCATATTAATATAAATATATTTATTCATATATTAGTATATATATATATATTCATTCATATGTTAATATATATTTATATATATATTTATATATATTTTTAGTTATAATATTTTATCCGTATATTTATTTTTATATTAATATATACTTATAAGATTAGTTTTAAATACATTTATGAAATATGTTTTTTATGTGTGTTTATAAATAAATAAATACATACATACATACATATATACAACACACACACATACACACAAACACACACACAGAGACATATATATTTACGAATAAATACATATATATGTGTTTTTGAAAATCCATATATAGAATGTTAAAACAACCATAACTTATAATCCAAAAGCCTTTTTCAACTCCACAACTATTCAAATCAAATAAAATGAAACAATATTTGATATTATATGTGGTACAGGCCTAATGGACATCCAGATCATAAGTTATACTTGTTTGAATGTTAAAACATTGGGGTATCCCGACTAAAAACTCGGTTTTGGAGTCCTTATAAGCCTTTTTTTGCCCTAAAAATGTGACAAAAGCTTTTCTTTGGTCACCAGAGCATAGATATCATCACAGGCTTAGATTTGATATGTTATAGAGCTCAAACAGACACCCAGATCAAAAGTTATGGTCGTTTGAAGTTTGGGTTACATTTTCAACTTATTTTAGATCTTTTATTAATTTTTTTGATTTTTTGTGTCTTCCAATTGTTATTAAATGATTTTTAATCAATAATAATTAGAAAATTATTAATTAATAATATTTTTTAAAATATTTTAAAGCCATTTTTACTAAATTTCTTATATATTAAATGTAATATTCTATTTATACTTATCTAAAACATATTTAAAATATATATATTATATTTATATCAATATAAATATACTTATATAACAATATTTTGTTTTTCATGATTTTTTTTGAAACATAAAATTTATCAGCGGTAGGAAAAAGTGCTGATAAATCCCCCCTTTATCAGCGCTGCTAAAAGAAGTGCTGATAAAGGGGTCCCCTTTATCAATGCTAAAAAAAGCGCTGATAATGGGTCACTTTTAACAGCGCTTTTTTTTAGCAGTGTTAAAAGTTCCCCTTTATCAGTGCTTTTTTTAGCACTGATAAAAGGGTAGCACTTCCCTTGCCCATTTTTGTAGTAGTGATTTTCTCCCTTCAATGGGACAGGGGACCCGCCACAGCACCTGGCCCACTTTACCACAAGGTGTGGCCCCATGTTGGGAACTCCGGCACAACAAGAGGACACCAAGCTCCGATTTTTTGTGCAGACATTAGAAGGGCCTGCTTTTGTCTGGTATAGCCAGCTCCCCATCAGATCAGTAACCAACTGGGAGGACCTCCATATGCAGTTCCTCTACAAGTTTAGTTCTACCATGCGGAAGACGAGTATCGCGGACCTCTTCAAGTGCATGCAAAGGTCTGATGAGCATGTCACCGACTTTGTTTCCTATTGGAAAGGACTTTTGTATTCCATTGACATGCCGCTGACTCAGGATAAATTTCTAACAATGTGCGTAGGGAACGTCAAGACGGATTTATTACCCTATCTGATCACCCAGAACTATCTCGGGGGATTTCAAGACTTCTCTGATAAGGACCAGCACTTAGAGGAAGCCTTACAGCAGACCAAGAAGGCATGTATGTTGCCTCCTATGATCCCCACGAGAAGGGTTTCCTGGGCCGAACCTACCGCAGTGGCCCAGATAGAGACCCCCAGGTGACTAGAGTTGTTTCCAATAGAGCGGCCTCCACAACCTCATAGAGGCCATCTACCTCAGGCACAGCCACTAGCCCAGCATCACCCACCACAGAATCGGCAGGTTCCCCCTCACAATACGTTATCACCGCCCAGGAGAGATAACTGAGCTCCACCTCCTCGACAAGATCCTCCAGCCCCTCGTAGGGGTCAATCTCAAAGTCCCCCCTTTCCAGATAGGAAAAATCGAACCTACTCATTCAATGAGTCACAAGTCCCCAATTACTTCTGCAGTGCCTTGGAGCAGGGGATTATACGTTTTCATGAGTGTAGAAGACCGGAAGAGGAAAACCTCATTGATCACCCTAATTACTGTCTCTACCACTGGATCCTGGGGTACACTCTAAAGAAGTTTTATGTGTTCAAAGAATGAATTCAAGGCCAGGTAAATGAAAATATAGTCCATTTAGGCCCGACTCCGGCACAGGTGGCATACGTCTTCATGAGACCAGACAGCAGCAGCGACAGTGAGGGTGAGTGGAATCAGGTTTCCAGTCACGGATTCTAGAATTATGACAACTTGATGACTCGAAAAACAGTCTCCTATGCTCATGGTGTCATCCAAGCATGCTTGAATCGTCTAGATCCTTTAGAAGCTATGGACACCACTTTTGTATCGTCATCTCAGCTATCCTCTTCCTAGAAGAGAAAACACCGGCGACGCAAGGGAAAGAAGAGTCCCCCGCCAATGACATCATTATCTCATACTCTCAGTGAATTCATGCCCCCGTATATGGAAATCCCTCCCAGAATCCGTCCAGTAGTGGATGACTTTTCGAGTGACGGTCAAGGGTGCACCTCAGTTAACACCATAGAGCTGGTAAATCCCTACATGATTCCTAATGATGAGGAGCACCTAGTGGATCCTCCCAACTCCCCCAGTCATCGTCAACGTCGAAGTAGTCGTGGCTATATAGGCCATTGGAGTACCTCAGTCAGCACTTCCAGCCAGGCTGTCCATGCTACTGAAACCAGACAATAGGATCATCACAAAGCTCAGCATGCGCAACCTTTTCATCTGATGGCATAAGGCCCGCCTTCGCTGCCATTCATTCTACTGGATCAGGCAGAGCCACCCCGACCATGCCGTGACTAGCCATGTCCTGCTACAGGACAGTCTCAGATGTCTGGCTCTCATCTGGTAGTCACTCCATAGGCTTCGACTAGTAAGCAGCGGGATATGCCCAGCACCAATCAGTCGTCGGTCCAGCCAGTAGGGCCCGCCATGCCTCCTGTTATAGAGCATCCTCCTGCAAGAAGAATTTCATACCTGTTGCGAAAGTATGATGTTCTTAAGAATCTTTCCAATATTCCAGCAAGGCTATCCATCCTTAAGGCCCTTTGCCTGTCATCAAATATGCATGAGTCCCTCTCTGAGGCTTTAATAATCCTCCTCCAGTTTGATACGGAAGTAGTAGCTGTAGAATCCTTTCATGCTGAAGCGGTCGATAATGCTGAATTTCAGGCCATTATCTCATTCTCGGGAAAAGATGAAGGCTCTCCCATACAAGGGGAACATTTATCCACTGTACAAAACTGTCCAGTTCAATGGTGTGGAGGTTCGTCGCTATCTTATAGACACAGGATCTGTAATTAATCTAATCCCGACTCAGACACTACAAAAGATGGGATTGTATAAAGATAATCTGAGTCCCTCTAACCTAAGAATCCAAGGTTATGACAGGAAGGAACAGACATCGGTCGGTAAGATCCACTTGAAGTCCTAGTTTGGTGTCCTAGTTTCCAGCACCGAATTTATGGTAGTCTCCCAGGACACAACCTACAATGCATTGATTGGAAGGCCAAAGCTCCACCTGCATGTGGCAGTTCCCTCGTCATATCACCAGTGCCTCAAGTACTCCCTTAATGGTCGAGTGGGCATGCTTCAAGGTGACACATCTCCCTTTGCTTCTTGTGAGGCCCGCTATCTGGATTCTAACTACTACAAGATCAAGGACAAGTAGATTCATACCAACAAGTTTGAGCATTCCATGGTTGCGACCGACCCGTGGATAGATCTAGATGATGCCTACATCTTTCCAATCCACCGATTGGAGGCTACAGCCCCGGACATGGGACAATGATTCATTGTGTATGGGACAAGGGGGGAACACATTCCCATGTCTAAGTGATGGAGGAAAATCACCTCGTACTCCTATACAAATTAGGCTCAGGTGATCCCAGAGCCTCCTACCCCCATAAGGTACCAGGATATCCGCCCCATGGAAACATTAATACATCATACGTGCTTATTCCACTGGGATGGAATTAACCGGATTAATCCAACACACCATTATTGCTTCGATATCATCAAGTGTGTCCCCTTGTGCTGAAGGCCAGATGGGATCGGATCAATAGCCTTTATCGCTATGGTTGCAGCATCATAGGGGTCCTCCTATGGAGTGACTAATTCCACTCAAGCTGGTACCAGCCCCCCTTCGAGATCTATGAACTCAAAAACAATTCCTCCCACCAAGTATCCCTCCTCTATAATTGAATAATAATATTTAGAGGATGCTCCCCATGCCTTTGAAGAGGGCGTCTCTTCCATAGTTGACGAGTTCGTACAGGTGAACCTTGGTAGCGAGGTAGACCCGAGATCCACATTGATTAGTGCCGCCGTATCCCTATAAGAGTGGTAGCAGTACATATACTTCCTAAAACAACATTGCGATATATTTTCTTAGAGTTATGATGAGATTCTATGACTAGATCCTCAGGTAGCCATCCACCTCCTCGATATCCCTGCAAATCATCGTGGGTTCAAGCAGCCTCCCAGAAAGATGCACCCTTCTCACAGTTCCATGGTAGAGGTGGAAGTTGATAAGACCATCAGAGCCAATTTCATTAAGGAAGTATAGAACCCCAAATGGATATCCAACATTATTCCAATCAGGAAGAAGAATGGATATATCAGAGTCTACAACGACTTCTGGGATCTCAACCTTCATTGTCCAAAGGATGATTTTCCCCTTCCTGTGATGGAGTTGTTGATTGATTCTACAGCTGGATTTCAAGCCCTCTCCTTCATGGATGGGTACTCTGGATAAAACTAGATCTGAATGGCCCCCGAGGAAGATGATTTTACAGCCTTTAGGGTGCCACAAGTTACTTTTTGTTACCAAGTTATGCCCTTCGGTTTAAAGAATGCAGGTTCCACCTACCAGCGGGCTATGCATCGCATATTTAAGTCGATCCTTGGGACGTTGGTGGAATGTTATGTGGATGATATGGTGGTTAAATCCCACCAGTGTCAGGACCATCTCAAAGACCTTGAGAAAGTGTTCGTCTTCCTCAATTCCTATCACCTGGAGATAAACCCATTGAAGTTTTCCTTAAAAGTCACCTCTGGAATGTTTCTCGGATTCTTTGTCAGATACAGGGGCATTGAGATTGACCCATAGAAGATCAAGCCTATTATCCAAATGTCTACTTCGAGAAACATTTGAGAGCTTCTAGGTTTCAAAGGCCACTTATCCTATATACGCCGATTCATCGCAAACCTGGATGGAAAGTGTAATCCCTTTTCTCGGCTCATGAAGAAAGGCATCGTCTATGAGTGGGATGGAGAGTGTTAGATTGCTTTTGAAGAGATCAAGCAGTATCTGCTCCAACCTCTGATCTTAATGCCACCCATCTCTGGAAATCCATTAGTCCTTTATGTGACCGCCCTGGAATGATCTCTCAGCACCCTTCTCACCCAGAAGAACAATGATGGGACAAAGAATAGCCTTTACTACCTCAGTCATATGCTCCTTGATACGGAGACTCGATACTCCCCCATCAAAAAGAGTTGCCTTGCACTGGTATTCGCAGTTAGAAATCGAGACATTACTTGCAACACCACGAGGTACAGCTAGTATCTCAGGTAGACCCACTAAAGTACATTATGAACCGCCCCATGTTGATAGGTCGTCTCGCTCAGTGGGCAGTGATTCTCTAACAGTTCGATATCAGGTTTGTCACTCAGAAATCTATTAAGGGGAAATAATTGGAAGACTTCCTTTATTCCCATCAGACTCCTACTGACCAGTCCTTGGATCTCGATTTCCCCAATGAGGCAATCCTCTCGGTAGACCAAGTCATGTCGTGTTGGCAGATGAACATTGATGGTGCTTCCCAAAGCCCCATCGGCAGGAGGATCAATGATCCCAGGCTCAACAGGGTAGGATTGGGTATCGTCTTTATTACCCCGGCACAGCCCATTATTCCATACTCCTTCCTGTTTTCAGAAGGTTGAACCAATAATGAGGCAGAGTATCAGGCTCTTATCACTGGCCTCGAGCTAGCCCTCGAGATTGATGTGCCCCATTTTCATATGAAAGGGGATTCCGAACTAGTCATCAATAATATCAATGGTGACTAAGTCATTAGAAATCCAGAGCTCGTGCCATTGTTGGAATGCACCCTCCAGCTAATAGCCCAGTTCCCATCTCGTCCAGAAGTTACTCATGTTCCTCGATCTCAAAATGGTTGAGCTAACGCCCTGGTCGGCCTGGGTACATCACTCGCGGAGCCCGAACATGATGATTTGATTATCCACATGGAACATGGGAGAGTCAATACTCCTGTCACCCCTGATGAAGATGACAACCCATGGGTAAGCCACCTTACCACCAGGGCCTCGATGTCAGGACCCCCGGGTCCCCTATATGTGATGATCGAAGTGACTCCCGACTGGAGAGCCCCCTTTGTTAAATATCTCCAAAATGGTTACCTCCCAGCTAATCAGGCTGGGCGCGAGTGAATCTGACACCGCACATTGTAGTTCACCCTCCAAGACAACCCTGGCCATGAGCAGATCCTCTACAAGAACGGGTTCGATGGGGTTCTCCTTTGTTGCATTCAAGGAGTCGAGATTTCTCAGGTCATTCAAGAGGTTCACATCAGTTCTTGTGGGGCTCATCAGATCTATCCAAAGCTATCTCACCAAATCTATATATTGGGGTACTTTTGGCCCTCTATGATCTATAACTGCATCGAGTTCACCATGAGATGCCATGCGTGCCAAATTCATGATAACTTTAAGCATCGGCCGCTAGAGCCTCTCCACTCCACCAAGTACTCTTGTCCATTTGCAATGTGGGGACTCGATGTCATGGGACCATATCCACCAACGATAGCTCAATAGTGCAGATTCATCCTGACGGCTATATATTTCTTCTCCAAGTGGGCAGAGGCAGTTCCACTAAAGGAGGTCAAGGCCCATTCCATCATTGACTTTGTGATTTTTAACATCATCTACTGATTTGGAGTCCCCCACGCCATCCTCTCCGATAACGACACAAACTTCCAAGCAGCTGAGCTAAAGAAATTGTATGCTAAGTACAACATCTGTTCTAACCATACCTCCTGCTATCAAGCGCAAGCAAATGGACAGATCGAGGTGTTCAAAAAAACCCTCTCTAACATTTCTATAGAAAATGGTTGGTCATAATAAGAAGAGTTGTCCGAACAATCTCCCTAATTCCCTCTGGGATTATCAGATGACAACTCATAATTCCACCTAGGTGACCCCATATTCCCTGGTGTATAGAACAAAGGCTCTCCTGACCATCGAGATTCAATTTCCCTCACTGTGCACAATTGTCTATGATCAGAAAGCACTAGATAAAGTAGCTTAAATCCTTCTGGATGAGTTGGAAGTGCTTAACGAGAACATGCTTCATGCCCTGCATAATATGGAAAGTCATCAGAAGAAGATAGCCAAAGCTTTCAACAAGAAAGTTCACCTCTGCTCCTTCTTGCAGGGTGACTTGGTACTGGCCTTGAGGGCACCAATGATACCTGGAAGGAAGCCACCCAAGTTGGAACCTAAATGGGAAAGACCATACATCATTCAAAAGGTTTACTCTAATGGCGCGTACTCGCTGGTTATAATGGATGGTGAGCGTATAACTCCTCACACCAATTCCAAGTTCCTCAAGCAATACTTTTCTTAAGCTATAGGGTCCCACATGACCATAAACTGTATGGTCCTGCATAACCTTAAACTAGTCGGTCCCCCATGAACCTAAACTTCGTGACGGTCCCGCACGACCCTAAACTGCATGACAGCCCTACATGACCTTAAACTGCACAGTCTTACATGACCTCAAACTGTGCATCATCCTGCATAACGTTAAACTGCATCTCAAGAACTATGTATGGCTTGATTCCCATTCCCATGGGATACGTACGAATTCTCAGACACCTCGTCTTGATTCCAGCCCCAGATTCCTCTTTTATTATCCCCTCCTAAGCATAGTTCTTTTGGGGGATCTCACATGGAGTCGTGTAGGCTTCTTGGACCCCACCCATGTTAGGGTTATGATGATTGCACCATGTTCCCTTCTTCGTTATTCTAATCCTCTCATGTCTTTATCACATGACGCTAAACTGTGTGGCCTTTTTAGAACTATGTGTGGATTTATTCCCATCCTCATGGGATACGTAGGACCTCCCGAACATTTCATTCATAGGCCCAACCCCAAAACTTCGAGACCTACCATTGGGACGAAACACATGGTGTGGCATAGGCATTTTCCCTCATTCGCATCAAGTTCATCATAATCATACCATGTATCTATCTCCCCTGAAGATCTCTATCTCTTCTCCTATCCAACTTCATTTGAAATTGCACGGGTGCATTCATGTTCCACACACCCTATCATTTGGGTTTCCATTATCTTTCACACCTGAAGGGACCACCAAATGGCATGGATGCTAGGACTAAGGGCTCTCCTACCATAATGGGCCAACGTTCTCAAGGGTTCTAGACAAAAAATCAATACAAAGTCCCACATTGCGAATATGGTCAACGGTTGATGATCATTTTTTTCCCATTTCAGGTTATGCAATATAGATGTTGTGTCTCGAATCTGGTCGGTAGTTATCCTTTATTGTTTTCACCATCCCCATATGTTCTAAACATGGAGTGTAGTGGTTCATTCTGCCCCGCCATCTCTCCAAATCTCGATCTACTTCAATAGAGAGTGTAATTCCAACTGTGGGACCCTTGTGTAATGGGGAGGGCCTAATTCTACTCCTTGTTTCCCAAATCAAGCATTGCTCATGTGGGCTTAGGAGTTGTGAAGTAAATTCTCGAATGAGAGGTCATACAGCTACAGTTGGTCAGGACACCCAAGCCTCAGGTCCTTTGGGCCTCTGGCCCAAGTTCTCATTTTGGATTGTGTGGTGTGGTACAGACTCATGTCCTCATTCATGTCGGGTTATTTCTCCATGCCACACATATCCCCTTAAGACATCCCTCCCTTCATTTATCACTTGTCCCGTGAGCATGGTCCCTGCCATGCTTCGAAAGTCCCATCACTTGGGCTTCCATCACCTTCTACATCCAAAAGGGCCTTGAATGGAATGGATGCTCAGCCCAAAGGGCTATCCTACTGTGGATAACACCCTCAAGGATTGAGAGTGAAAAGTTGATACAATTCCCATGTTGCAAAAATAGTCAACAGTTATCCTCTATCATCATTTTTGCTTTGTGGTCCACCATAAGCACGATGATTTTCCATCTTTTTCCCACGCATATGAAATTAAACTAGGCATATATGGTCCGAGCTCTACGACCCTAAACTATGATCACCTTTTTCCTCACTGCAAGATGTTAAAATGTAATCTAGCCATGACATTTTGTCCATGGTCTGGCCTTAGTCCCCTGGCCCAAGTTCTCACTTAGGGTTGTATGGTGTGGTGTGATATCATGTCCTCATTCATGTCGGGTTTCTCATCATTCCGTACACATCCCGGGATGAGATATCTTACCCCTGCCTTCGTCCTCACTGCAAGACGTTAAACTACAAGCTGGCCATGACATTCTGTCCATGGCCCAGCGTTAGGCCCCTTGGCCTTTTCAGGCCCCTGGCCCAAGTTCTCACTTAGGGTTGTACGGTGTGGTGTGGGATTGTGTCCTCATTCACATCGGGTTACTAGTCGTTCCATACATTCCCCACATTGGGGTATCTTTCCCTTATTAGTGTCACCCTTCCCCCCAGAACTACGTGTGTCTTGATTCCCATCCTCATGGGATACGTAGGACCGCCCGAACGTCTGGTCTTCAGGTCCATCCCCATCTCTTAGAAACCTCCCTATCATTTTGGCCCCTTGGCCCATGTTCTTCCAGAATAGGGGTATACAGTGCAGTATGGGTTCATATCCCCATTCACGCTGAATTTATAACAACCACGCCTCATATATCTCTCTCCTGAGTGGCCTTTTCCCCCTTTCCCTGCTTTCATCTCTTTGAGTCAGCTACCCTTGAGTCGGGTCCCTCTGCCCTCTTTGGTGATTCACCAATTGGCTCATGATTACTCTGGTCTAGAACCCGGAGTGTCATATTCTACATGGACATGCTTTCGCCCATTTCTCAGGTTCCGTGTTCCTCTTCATTTGGGATTCCATTATATTTCACACCTGAAGGGACCCCCAAATGGCATGGATGTTAGGCCTAAGTGCTCTCCTACCATCATGGGCCAATGTCCTAGAGGGTTTCAGACAATAAATTGATACAAGTCCCACATTGCGAATATGTTCAGTGGTCAATGCTCATTTGTTGTTCCCATTTTAGGCCACACAATATGGATGTTGTGTTTCAAACACGGTCAACAGTTATCCTCCATCGTCACACCAGCCCCTTCAAGCCTTGAATGTTGGTTACATGATTCACATTATTTTCCACCACATCATGTCCAAATGGAATTTTGACACTCTTGGAACTATCCCTTAGTGTGCATTTTCACGTTACGAGGACCAAATCTGTGGTAAAGGCGTCATTTGGGGCTCCACACTGACTTCCCTTTGGTGTGCATTCCAGGTATTTCAAAAACCTCTTCCACCCTTGTTTCCCACACCGAGTTTGACTCATGTGGTCTTAGGGACCAGTTTGAGGTCCACACTTAATTGGAAGGATTCCACTTCCCTATGGTCCGAGTTCTAAGACCTTATCCTAAGATCTATCCCAGAACTATGTACGGCTTGATTCCCATTCCCATGGGATACATAGGAATGCCCAGACATCTCGTCTTCGGGTCCAGCTCAACTGGGAGCCAGTTTCTCCTGCCCCTTATCCTCTAACCTTTCTTGGCCCCTCAGACCGAGGTTTCCTCCTCAGAATCACGCACGGTATGATGTGGAACTCATCCTCATTCACGTCAGGTATTCTTTATCATGCCGTGCACATTTCATCTGGAACCTCATCTCTCCTGTATATGTCTGAGCCATATGAATTTAAACTATAAGGACTAGTCCCACATTACTTTAAATTATTGAGTCTATATTTCGTGATGTTAAAATGCATGGTTGGTCCCATCACATGACCCTAAACTATGACATTATCGTCCTGACCACATGATGAAAAACGGCATTGCACCGTGATATCCTCACTCAAGGGGGAATCATGTTTGGTATCGGTCACACACAATACCATTTTTCAATTCCTGAATATGAATTGATTCCTATGGCGATTCCTGGACTTTCTATCCTAGGTCCATCTATTCAAAAAAATCACACATTCATCCTAAAGGAAAAACAAGATCTATCAAATACCGCTTCTTTCTGTGCAAGGGCTATACCCGCACAACCTTGTTATCTCTGACACTGGTATCCTACCATGTCTCATTTAGAACTACGTGTGGATTGATTCACATCCTAATGGGATATATAGGAATTCCCAGAAACATTGTCTCCGGGTCCAGCCCCAAGAATCCAAAATCTTGTTCCCTCTCTTTCAGCCCCTCATCCCAAACTCTTTTGGGAATGTGTGGTGTGGCGAGTACCTCATGGGTCCTCATTCACGTCGAGTTTTGAAAATGTCACACCATGTTCCTCCTAAATCTTTTCCCCACCTGGTCTGAGTTCTATGACCCTAAACTAAGATCTCCCTATGAGAACTATGCATTGGGTTTGGATACTTTTCCGCCCTGCACACAATCCATCAAATTAATCCCCCTTAATGGTTTATCCTATGACCATTAAGCTAGAAGCATGCAACCTCAGGACCCTTTCCCTTGGAGGTAAGGGACTCAAATCCCTCTATCTAATATTTTTTATAGTCGTATTCAGATTCTTTTTGAAAAAGAACCCGAAGTATGGAATTTTCATGGGGACATTCCCCTCGTTCCATGTCCAAGCTTCATGAGCCTGTCATTTAGATCCTCATCCTCCTCCATGTCTGAAGGGACCCCCTTTAAGGCCTGGTCTCATGCCACACTAGCTTACCTACCATCTTGGACCAACTTCCCTGAGGACCTCGAATGATATTTGTGACAGGTCCCGTGTTTCGAACATGGTCAACGGTCGACCACCATTTGTCCGTCTCCATTCTGGGCTAACGCGATATGGATACTGTGTTTCTAACATGGTCAATAGTTATCCCCTATTATCATGCCACCATCATTGTGGTCCAGATCTCGAGCATCATGATTCACATATTTCCACTTTCTTATGTTCAAGTGGAATTCCAACATACTCGTATTTACTCCCCCACACACCTAGGTACGTTATATAGGAAACACATCACTCCAACTCCACACTTTGTGTGCCCTTCATTTGGACCCTCATCCTATTTCACGTCTGAAACAACCCCCTAACAGTTTGGATGCTCAGCCTATGGCTCGCCTACTGTCCTGTGATAATGTTCCGGAAGTCTAATGGATGACATTTCGAGTCAAGCCTCGTGTTTCAAACATGGTCAGTGGTCAGCCCTCATTTGTTATTCCCATTCCAAGCTAACGCAATAAGGATACTATGTTTCGAACACGGTCAATAGTAATCCTTTATTGTCATGCCACCTTTACAGTGTTCCAAATCTAGGGTATCATGATTCACACATTCCACTCCCCTATGTCCAGGTTAATTATAATTCCCTTGGTGTTAACCCCCTTATGCATTAGAGAACATTGGAAGGATGACACGTTAATTTTTCTAAGGCCCTCATCCTCCAATTGGGCCTCTCCCATTTCTTCCCAAAAATCTGAGTTGGTTGTTCAAAAATTAGGTTCCCAAATCTTGGTTGGAATTCCTACATTCAAATGAAGTAATAGTGTGAGCATCCCTTGTTTCTCACATCGGGCATGACCCATTTGAGCTTAGGAATTGATTTCTATTTATTTCATGATTGTGGTTGAAATGCATTAAACCTGACGAACAAGTAAATAAATCTATTCATACATGCAGTTCAGAACATGAGGGAGTAAAAATAAATGTTTTTATGAGTTAGACCAAAACAGGTCCTTTAAGGATCATCATCTTGGATAAATCACTCTAGCGCCACTACCTTTTGGCTTATGGCCTCCAGGATTGCCTCCCGCCCCCTGAGAACCTTCTCTTCATCAGTGGCCACAGAGCACAGTTCATTGACCCTAGCCTGTGATTTCACCTGTTCAGTTTAGAGTGCAGTCATTTGGTGACCCGCTTCCACTAGATACTCTTAGTCATCCACTGGCTGGGCCCTCAATTTCTCAACAATCTCAGAATAGTTTGCAATGAATACCTATTTTTCTTTTGCATGTTCTTTAAGGTGTCAGACCTCTTGTTCTTCCTTTAGGAATGCTTGGGTACTCCTTAACTCTTTCTGACTCCGGGAAATGTCGGAGCGTCGACCGCTCTCACATAGATTCTCGGCAATGTAGTCACGGACTGTTGAATAAAGACGTTGAGAATCCACCCCTCTAGCATATAGAAAGCGCAGCCAGGTGTGGAGTGATCCAATCTGTTTTAGCCATTCCGTCTAAGGCTGACCGAGAAAGCACTTGATACACTTCCACCCTTTGCGCCACGTCATACATCTCTCATCAGCCGCCCCCGAATCAGAATCATCTATCTCCTTAGGATCTGCAAGCTGATAGTCAGGGAAATCAGCGAGGAGTTCAGTAGCAGGGTCTTCTTCAGGGACCTCCACCTCGTCAGTGACTTCACTCTCATTAGGCTGGAGTTCCACCCCAGTGACATTAATATCCCTCATTGAAATCTTTATCTCATCGAGTACCAGGGTAGGGTCACCTAGAATGGTTGCTTCTATAAAGGCTGATGTGGTCGCTACCCATCCCACTCCTATAGATGTCCCAGACTCAACGGTTTGTCGTGCCTCCAACCTTACGATCACTACATCGGGAATCAGTATCTTGATTAGCTAAATTCTCAAGAAAAGAGGGAAAACCAATGAGAAAGGACTTACATGAGCCAAGTGCAGCAGTGTCCAATGCATGTGTCATGGCGATGGGGCCCGCCATGAGAGAGCCTTCAATTATTTTCAACTCGATTACTGACGTCAGATCCTCTTGTACAATGGGGATGGCAGGGGGCTCTCCTTCTAGCTGATTATCGCCTAATCTAGATGAAATTGGTTCCCCACTACACCTGGTCCCGAGGGCTGGCCCCCGAGGTTTCTCCCCAATCTCCATAGGTTTACTCGTTCCCCTAGTGGGGAAGGCTTCCTGGGGACCCTAGCCCATGTGTTCCTAAATAGGATAGGGTTTGGTTAATAGATCTAGATTATGAAAAGATGAAGGCAGGTATAAGGTTTAAACCATACCTCAAGCTGTTCTGCCAGTTCTACATCGGAGCCAATGATTTCACCACTCTCCTGGGAACTCTGCTGGTGAAATCATTGGCTCCGATGTAGAACTGGTTTAAACCTTATACCTGCCTTCATCTTTGCAGAGGAGGACCCAGAGAGGCTGCCACCAAGACCCTCATCTTGGTTAACCAAACCCTATCCTCATCTTGGTCCTCTTCTTTTGTCCCTTATTCTTATTCTTCTTTTTCATATTCTTCTTCTTACTCCTCCTCTGCACTTTCATCCTCAGATGGCAGCCTCTCTGGGTCATGCTCCTGGACAAGCATTACTTTCACCAGGAGATGTGGTTCTTCATACCACCCCACTGGCATGCGTACATGTCCATGGTTGTCAGGTATGCATGTCGATGATGAAAGTTTACTCTATCCAATATCCAGATGCACCCTATGTCTGGCAGATCGAGCCCAGTGCGTATCAACCTCTTCCATAACTCTTCGGCGGACATGGACTATCATAGCATTCTCCAAGAAGACCACATAGAAGGGAAGATAACATTAGAGGACAATGTTAGGAGGTACCTAAGTTGCTTTCTTGGGAGTTCCCTAGTCGGACCTCGAGGCCGTGCATGAGACCACCCTTCCCCAGAGGGTAGAGGCACATTTTCGGTCTTCTCTTCCCCTGCCGATGAAGTACCAGCCTATGCCATGCTAGCTGACCGACCCGTTATTTGCCTCACTTCCCCCATGGCACCTCGTCTACCTTCCTACTCTTCTGGCTCTACACTAGTTGCCTTGATCTGCAAAATGCATTTCCAAAGAATCACCTCGGGGTACGTTCTCTTCCAGTGTTCGGTATACTCTATTGACAGTCTGGCACTGACATCGGTGGGGGGAAGAGTGATGATTTCACCCAGGCCTGTCATCGTGAACATAACCCACAGCTGGTGGATAATGCATGGATTCCACTCTTCCTGAACCTTTGTGTATACTTTCTTGGGAATCTGCTACATGCACCCGAACTGCCTGGAAAACCTAGTCAGCACATAGGGGTCGCAGAAGATTTTTCCATCAATTTGGTCCACCAGCACGCCGCCCTGAATGCTCTACATGTACTTCCTATGCTCCAGTGGACCCCACCCATCATCTACTATTTGGGAAAATGGGGTTCGGAACGGGTGGAAGTCGAAGTGAGTGTGACTGCCAATCTTGAGCTTGATTCTGTCATCCCTGAGCGTCAATGGGTGGATCCCAGCGATGTTCAAGAGGGATGGTCGCATACCGTTACCATGGGGGTGGATGGCATTCGAGAAGTCATACCCACCATAGTGTGATGCGACCCAACCGTTGAGAATCTGGAACAGCCCACATATCCTCCTGGGTGTAATTACCCTCAAAATGCACCCTAGAATACTGTATATCCTAGCCAACATTGTTACCCCTAATCTAACCTTATTCTTTTCCACCATAATTTCAGACATCACTAGCATCCCTGGGCAGAATCTCATCCATGTGTCCCTCAAAAGTAACAACCATCTGCTCAAGAATGTGGAAAGGAACCCAGCATATCACACATTCGGGTCTTGACCTTCATTGATTCCAAATCCCCATGATCGATACTCTCCTATCTCCAAAATCTTTCAATATGATCCTTTTTTTCCCCTCTGAGATGTGTTCGGAAATTTCTTCCCTCGGCCTGGAATCTTCATGATCATGTCCTGGGTCAGGAAGAGACTAAACCACCCTGAATAGGGTATGTCCTTTAGGATATATTTTATTCTAAGTTCCTCTTTATCCATCTCTAGCAGGTTCCATGACAGTATTGGGGTGTGGGTCCTATCCCCCTAGACATTCTCTGTCAGGAGGAACTCATCATACCGATACCTCTCCAAGGGGATTCCCCCAATATAGTGGACATCCCACAGAATGATTCCCACATCCCCATGATGGATGTGAAAAGTGTTGGTATTAGGCGACCATCAACTGAACAGCTCTGCTACCAAGTCCTTCTGTCGGTAAAAGTGGAATTGAGACGTCCAAACGGCCTTGAAAAGCCCAATGGCCCACAGCTTCGCCCCAAATTCCTCGCATGTCTGATGTACCAGTACACCCATGCCCATTCATTGGTAAAGTTGCCCCTAGATCTGAAATCTCACTCCTGTTATCCCTTCATCTCATCAGTAATGCTGCTTCTGAAAGTACTTTCATAAATAGCGGAAGATTCCTCGAGAACTGGATCGCTTCCCACAACTGTCCTGGTCTTCATATTTAGGACATAGATGGTTGGGTTCTATGTTTCCCTAGAAGGATGGATGTTGTGGGTAATGTGGAAGACTATACTCGTGCATCACCCAAGACCGTGGTGTGTCCGTCTCAAAACCGGGCATCGTCACCTCTTCCAAAAGACTAAAGTTCCATAGCGGTAGGCTACTTCTCAAGACGTAATCCTTTTGAGCTTGCATAAACATGCCAAAAATCATTTGGTTATCAGACACAACCCCCCTCGCGCGAAGAATCTAAGGGTTTGCGATCATTTCGATTCTTCTTTCAGCAGCGGCAACTTCCCTCTCAGTGTCGTTCTATTGAACAGCCATTTTTAAAACTCTGAAGGGATCGATGCAAAAGAAGAAATATTTGGCACACAAAAGCTATGGTGGCGTGAAAAAAGGTCGATGCATGCGGAAAAAATTTGGAAGGTGCACAAAACCCATAGTCGGTCACGGAATCTTATGCGCGGATCAGTATTGTTTTCGCGCATGAGAGAAAGAAATCATGTCGCACGGAAAAAGTCAAAGTAGAGCCTGGGGGCTGGCCTATTTATAGTGTGCCGATGCGTCTTCTATACGTGCAAAATGTGTTTTTCCGTGCTGTCAAAGATGTATTTTCTATTTTTCGGTGCACCCTCAGAATCTGACCTTCGGGTTAACTTTCAGTTCTGATTCTAAGGTGGTGCATTTTTATATGCTAAAATTCAGAGAATGTCTGCATCAGGTAGATAAAAGAGCAATGAATGAATCCATGATGAAAAAGAGGAGATTCCGGGGCCCGGGAGGTGGGCGCATGCAAGATTGGGGAGATGCGCACAAGAGGACTTATGGAACGCAAACTTTTGTGTGCAGGCCTCCCCTTCCATGCCCAAAGCACTGTCCTTCGTGACTAGTCATGCCCGGCCCTAATTCCGTGCTGAAGGAAACGTCGAACAGGAGTTTCTGCGCCCGACACTGTTTCCACACCAAAGTCGACGTCGAATAGGTGTTTGCACTTCTGACCCGTTTTTGCGTCGAAGGTGACTTTGAACGGGTCTTTGCATGCCGGAAACCTGTTTACACACATAAGGTGATGTTGAACAGGCATTTTCATGCCCGACCCCCTCTGTGCGCACAAGCCAACGACTGATGGGAGTTTGCATGACAGGCACTTGCGCGCCACTCCGAGGACTCCGGCTATAAAAAAATTGTATCCCCGTCCTTTAGGAAAAGGGGGAACTGAAGACGAAGCAACACTATACTGCACGAAAACCCCATCTTCCGCGACCGTGCGAAAAACCCATGGATTTTGGGTGTTTTTTTTTGTGTGATAGGTCCTCTGAGGGAACCTTTGGGTGGGCCCTATGATCCTGGTGAATTTCATTTATTTCTAAAGTCATTTGTGCGCAAGGGGTCCCCTCTTGCGCACATGTTCCCTTTGTGTCAGGCGCTCCTTCACGCTGATTGTCCAACTTGCACGCAAACCATCCGTCTTGCGTGCAACCCCTCGGTCTTGCGCGCCACTAGTCCAACTTGCGCGCGAACCATCTGTCTTGCACGTAACCCCTCCGTCTTGCATGCAAGCCTTGAATCTTGCACGCAGGCCTCCTATCTTGCCCCAAACCATTCTATTACGTGTGCTCCATGTGTTTCCCCCACCTTGAGGCACCCTGTCCAAGCCTCTCTTATGCGCAAACCCACCTCGTCTGAGCTGCAAGACGCTAAACTGCCAAGCGCCATCGTCCTCAGCACATGACGTTAAATTGTGACCTCGCCCCGTGCCTTGCACTTGGGTTGCCCCATCTCGGACTTTTTCCATGCCCACTGGTCTCCACAAGAGTGATATTATTCCTCACATGGAATGGCATCCTCTTTATTGGAGTGGCATTTGTCTGTGAGGAAAGGGAAACCACCTTGGTGTAATCCCCTAGCTTCCCTTACAGGAGGTAGTATCCCAACTTCTCCTTCCTTCCTGGGTGTTAAATCCCTCTACCGCTGGGCTTTGTCACCACCCGGGCCTCCCTCCTAGAGTAAGTACCAACCTCCATCACCTTGGGCTGCTAACTGTTGGAGTTGGTGGCCTAGAATCAACTACTTTGTACTTTATTCATTAATAAATACCTTGTCACATATTGATTGTTATTCTGTGTGACAATGCATGTGATAATTTCCTAAGGATATCTATTTCATTAAAGGGTCATAGCGGATCCCTACTATGATGATAACCCAGAAGTTCCATAACACTGTTCTTGAATATATGTTCTATGTCCGGATAATGTTATTTGAGGGACACAAATAATACAGGCCATTAGGGGTGAGGACTCATAAAAATTTGAGGCACCTTATCATGGTGTTCACCCTTGGTAATATCTAGGAGGATATTATGAGAATGAGACCCTATAGTAGGAAATCCACATTTTATAGTGTCATTGAATGTTCCTATCTCCGGACAAGTGTATTGGTCCTTAGACTTTAATATTATTATTAATGGGTATTACAACTCACACACTTAGATATATTGAGGAAAACTGTGACAACACACTGTTCGCAGCGAGGTAGGATACGTTGGGTGCATTACGAGTGATACTGCATTAATAGAAAATGCGAGAAAGGATTTGTCCCTTCTATTCCATAACAAAAGTAGATATCTCAGGACCTTTTATGGAATTGATATAGAATAAATAAATCCATGGTCATGGTAAGGTATGGGCGAGTTCAGTTCCGGGAAGTCAAAGAAATAATAATCGAGCACATGGGTTGATGGCACTAGCATGCAACCCGCTTGATTAGAGATATTGAGACAAAGGGTTTAAATTAAACAGTAAGCGTTATTTGATGTGACACGTCAATGCGGCATCAACTTCTTTCTCTTGGGTGCCTTGACCCATTGCTAGATAGTAATATTAGACTTTAGGAAAGCCTGCCTAATGCCAACGAAAAAAAGGCCTAGAGGGTCACACACTAAGTGTATCCAAGTATCTCAAGTAGAATAAAGATTATTCTCATATGTGGTTTAATAATTATTCAAGGAAGCATAAATCGTTTTTATTGATGGAGGAAGAATAAAATGAAAAATAAGATATACACACCGTATACATTGAATGTGCATGCCGTGTAGTTTTCATTTTGGAAAGGAAATGAAAAACAAGTACACGCCGTGTAGTTTTTCCGGTTGGGATTTTGAGGAAATAATATTTTTTTATTAAATGATATTTATTATAATCAACATGGGTGCATATCAAGGAATTAATGATTCAACATGGAGGTTTTCAATAAGAGTTAATGAAATAAATAAAACGCGAACGCATTTATTTATTGTCATAACTCTATAACCTCAAACCCAATTATAAATATCCTCACAACCCTAACACTTTTCCATGAATTATTGTGCACAAAAATTCTAGAAAATTCTCTCAAGGACAAGAGAAATCCTTCCTCCAAGAACGCTCTCAAGACAGAGAGAGATCCTTATCCATCGGATCAAGGCGATCTAAGGCAGACAATGAAAGTAAAGGATTCTCTATGCTAGAACCCAGAGATTCCTTTGGAAACATCCATATATATGTGGTGCACGTGTGGATCACCACTAGAGGAATTCTACACTTGGCTTCTGTGACACAATGATGAATCACATAGAAACATGATCGGAAAACATCAACGAAGAAAGAATTCCATCAAGGTAATTAGTATCAATTAATTAAATTAATTATAACCAACATATTATGATCCTCTCGATGGTTCTAAGACCCTTCTCTTTCTTTTTGTTCTCTGTTCTATTCCGAAGATCCGGCGTTTTATTATCATGACAGATCTCAGATTGAACATTGTTTAACGCTAAAATTAAAGTTGGGAAAACCCACCAACACGCTTCCGATGTGCCCAGAACCTACAATTGGTATCAGAGGGGTCATATAATTGATTACAATTATTTAGTTTTTCATTGGTGATTTACGCATTTAATAATTTAGTTGTTTCAATTCAAGTTAATCATTCTTTAAATCTGAATCTCAAGATTTGTTCCTCCTCTCTCATTTCTCGTTCACCTTACAAAAACAAATTTTTCTTTTAAAATTGATTAAAATAAAATAGAGGATCTCATATAAAGTTGCCAAACATTCCTGGACGTACAACACAAGAATACACGACATGTATTCGTAAGTACACGTCGTGTAGTCTAGGTTCAATGCATCGGACCGGTCTGCCAAATCAGGTCGTGTATTGGACTATACCTAAGTCATAAATGACACTGTGTGTTGACCAGGAATAGGTGGCACACGGTTTCTGGATTACACGTCATGTGGTCCACTGAACACGGCATGTAGTCCCTTCGGGTTAGGGTTGGACCGTGTACCTCGTACATGGCTTGCCCGGCTGGAAACCATGTAACGCGGATACTACACAGAGTGTGTCCCACTGAACATGTCGTGTACTCCAAAAATTTCCAAATTACATCTACACACCATGGACCCGGGCGTGTACTTCGGATGGACGGTGAACAAAAGTACACACTGTCTAGTCAGAACTATACAGCGTGTACTCATCCAAATTACATAGATTTATTAAAATTTATTATTATATTATAAAAACTCTTGAGACGTGTACTATAGTGCAGGTGTAAAGTTGAGGCACAACACGTGATAGGTGTTTTATATATATGTGTTTAATTTATAATCTTTGTAATGAACGGGAATTCACCGAGTTGAATCTAAGGTACAAGTTATGTACAAAGATAATTTTAAATTTATTTGTTTAAAATTATGATGGATGAGAATCTCAATAAAATTCAGAAAAGGGTTTAAGATAAAAGGATTGATTAATTAAAGATAATTAATTGATTCGAGCATGATTTATCTTAAGAAAGAACGATTAAATAATTGAATGATAGTTTTATTTATGTGTAAATATCATTTCATGTATGGATGATCATGAGCTAGACCAAGACCTTTGTATGTGAATGGTTTCTTTTAATTTATTTATTTAAATTAAATTTTTTGGCTTGCGAGGCTTCTCCTCATTAATATGTAGGGCCTTCATGCCCAAGGATTATTTTATATAAAAACCCCTTTTACCCCTCACCTACATGTGAGATAAATACATATGTAATGGATGGAGTTCCCAAGCTAGTAGAGGCGTCTCAAGTTAGGATCCAAGGTGAAACCAATCCAAGGAGATACAAAGGTGGATAGGTGGAAAGATGTAAACACGAACCTGAAAGGTTCAAGGTATTTCTCCCCTAGGTCTTGGGTTAGTTTATCAACTGCTAGATAAACTAACCAATATAACAAGCTCATGATCATAACATTTATTTTATTTCTATCAGTTTCATGGTTTATTTATTGTGGGTGTGTTCTCACGATCACACAATTAATGAATTAAACAAGCATGCAAGATGGAACTAAAATAAGACTGACTTATGCATAAATATTATCTTAGACATGGTTAATCACTTAAGTATATCCCACTTAATATTAACAATCATGTAATCAAAGATAATAAAATATAAATTTACATATAAGGAAAAATCCCTCAATGAAATATTAAGTCGGTATAGCCTTCCATAATCTTGGTTAGAATCGAACCATAGTTCAAAGTGCTTGAGCAACCCTAGTTGGGGTGATTTAAATTATTAGGGAATTCTAATTCAAGGTTTTGGGTTGACTTGACTTGGTTCGCATCAAGGGTTGACTGTCACAGCAGGACTTGGTGTGACCAAGAGGCAAAGGTTGAGGAAATCCAAAATAAAAAGTATTTTAGTATTGGGGAGTCCACTCAGTGGATCAAGGAGCTGCAAGTTAATGCAGTTGGAATTTGTAATTCCTACCTAAAATCTTCAATTTTCTTAACCTATCCTAGTTGGGGTAATGAGAAGGAAAATATGTATCATTTCCACTATAATATTCAGGAAACATAATATTCTAAAGTCAATTGTGAGGGCTATTGGATTTCGATAAAATAGTGGGAGACTAATAAGTATTAATTTATTTATTTGTCTCAGTTTTATAAAGTACTAAAACCTTTTATCATCTTAATTTTTAGAAATGACAAGAAAAATTACTTCAAACATAGCATTGCGAACCATACTTGAGAAGGAAAACCTTCTCACTGGAACCAATTTCCAAGAGTGGTAGAGACGTTTACACATCATCCTTCACCACGAGAGGAAATTGTATGTGCTGGAAGAGCTTGTTCCAGTTGTGCCTGGGAAAGAGGCTAGTAATGAGAAAATATCTCTCTATGCGAAACATATGGATGATGCCATATATTTCCAGTGTTTCATGCTATCGGCCATGTCTAATGATCTCTTGAAGTAACATGAAAACATGGAAGCATATAGCATGATGTCTCACCTTAAGGATCCATACCAAGAGAAGGTGAGACAAGAGAGATATGAGATCTCCAATACTTTGTTTACAACTAAGCTTAGAGAGTCTACGCCAGTTGGGCCTCATATAGTCAAGCTTATTGGTTACATTGAATGTCTGGACATCTTAGGGATTAAATTCCCAGATGAGTTGCATATAGATCTCATCCTATCATCACTGCCCAATACCTTCTCTAGATTCATTGTCAATTATAACATGAGAAACAATGAGAAGATTCTATCAGAACTTCTAACCTTAATTTGCCAGGTAGATAAGGATATGGGGCGTGACAAACCCGTAGTCCTTATGGTGAATAAGAAAAGGAAGGACAAGGCAAAGAGGCCAAAGACTTATAAACGGTCTGAAGCCCCCGAGCATCGTCCCTCCAAGAAGGGGAAGATCCAGAGGCAGGGCAAGGAATGGTAGGTAGTATGTTTTTCATGTTTCAAGCAAAGACACTGGAAGAGGAACTGCACTCAGAAGTGTGGGGATGATAAATGTGCATTCGTTATTGAGTGCAATCTTTCCATTTCTACGCATTGGGTATTAAATAAAGCTTTTGGGGATCACATCTGTATTCAAATGCAGGAACCAAGTAGATTTAGAAATATTTCCAGAGGATAGGTGGATCTTCGAGCTGCCAATGGCGCAAGGTTGGTTGCATTGGCTATTGGCGATAACCACCTCTCATTGCTAAATGGGATGATTTTGGTTTTACATAACTGTTATTATGTGCCTAGTGTTACCAAGAATATAATTTATGTATCATGTTTGGATATAGATGGATTTATTTTCAATTTTGGAAATAAGGGTTGTCTCTTTTATAATAAAAACATATGTTATGGTATGGCACATTTAAATAATGGTTTTTATGTATTAAATTATGAAAACCAAGTGTTAGAAATCAATAACGAAAAAAACTCACATGACTCATACATCACCCAGTTGTGGAATCACCGTCTCAGTCATGTAAATAAGAAGAGCTTGATAAAGCTATACCAAGATGGTTATTTGGAATCTACTAAGCCAAAACCACTTGATAGATGCCATGCTTGTTTACAAGGAAAAATGACCAAGTCATCCTTCGGTGGACAAGGTGAAAGGGCCACAGAGCTTCTAGGATTGGTTCACACGGATGTGTGTGGACCATTTCCAATAGAATCTATAGGTGGATATTCTTACTTCATTACTTTTAATGATGATTTATGTATACATGGATATTTCTACTTAATGAGGTATAAGTCAGAAGCCTTAGAGAAATTGAAGGAATTCAAGATTGAAGTAGAGAATCAGCTTGGTAAGAAGATAAAGAAACTTCGATCAGATCGAGGTGGAGAATATCTGAACCAAGAGTTCATCGATCTTCTACGGGAGTCTAGGATTATATATCAACTCACTTCTCCTTATACACCATAGTGGAATGGTGTTAGTGAAAGGAGGAACCACACCTTTTTGGACATGGTGAGTTCAATGATGAGTCATGCAGATCTTCCACTATCCTTTTGGGGATATGCATTACAAACTGCAGCATACACATTAAACTGAGTACCAACTAAGGCGGTAAATGGAATTCCCTCTAAGTTATGGGATGCAAAGATACCCATTTTGTCTTATACACATGTATGGGTATGCGAGGAATTTGTTAAGTCCTTATTAGGCAACAAACTAGCACCCCAGGGTACAAGGTGTATCTTTATAGGATATCTCAA
Organism: Viscum album; assembly: GCA_963277665.1. Lineage (NCBI taxonomy): Eukaryota > Viridiplantae > Streptophyta > Magnoliopsida > Santalales > Viscaceae > Viscum > Viscum album. Next base: position 463,567,477 of record OY728135.1, read on the forward strand.
GGAAAGAAAAGGATATTAACTATATAACCCTCAAGACAAGAAAGTGATTATCACCAGACAAGCTGTCTTTCTTGAGAGGGAGAACATCCTCAAAAGGGATAGTGGGAGAAAGATTGACTTCGATGAAGTTGATGATCAAGATACACAGGAGTTGGTACAGGAACAAGTTTCACAGGTCCCCATGGAAGAGGTTCCAGAAACACAAGTACTGCGTAGGAGCTCAAGAGAGGTAAGGGAACCAGAGAGATTTGGTTTCCTAGTCACCAAGGATGGTGAATCATTATTGTTGGACAATGATGAACCTCTATCCTATAAGGAAGCAGTAGAAAGCTCAGAAGCTACAAGATGGATAGAAGCTATGAATTCTGAGATGGATTCCATGTATCATAACCAATTCTGGGTTCTGGTCGATAATCCAGTTGATGTAAATCCTGTTGGATGAAAATGGGTATTCAAGAGAAAACTGGACATGGAAGGTCAAGTTAGCACCTATAAAGCAAGGGTAGTGGCTAAAGGATTCAGACAGTGTCAAGGAATTGACTATGATGAAACCTTATCACCAGTTTCCATGTTTAAATCCATAAGAATCATACTTACCATAGTATCTTACGATGACTATGAGATTTGTAAAATGGATGTCAAAACAGCATTCCTTGATGGGAACCTTCAGGAAGATGTCTATATGACACAACCAGAAGGGTTTGTGACACCAGGTGAAGCCAAACGGGTTTCCAAGTTGTAGAAATCCATTTATAGATTAAAAAAATCATCCAGGTCATGGAACATTCGATTTGATGAAGCCATAAAGGAATTTGGTTTCATTAAGAATGAATCTGAGCCATGTGTTTATAAGTGGTTTAATGGGAATATGATCGTTATACTAGTAGTATATGTTGATGACATATTGCTTATTGGAAACGATGTACCAGTATTATAGTCAGTTAAGTACTGGTTGAACAAGTGTTTCTACATGAAGTACTTGGGTAAGGCAGCCTACATTCTAGGGATCAAGATCATTCATGATAGATCCAAGAGGTTTCTTGGACTATGTCAGGGTACATACATTGACCAGATACTAAAGAGATTTAGTATGGAACAATCCAAGAGGGGATTGGTTCCAGTGTCACATGGCCTACATCTTTCTAAGAAAATGTGTCCTCAGACACAACAAGAGAAAGATAGAATGAGTAAGATCCCATATGCTTTGGCTATAGTATCCATCATGTATGTCATGTTATGTACCAGGATTGATGTTGCCTATGCACTAAGCATGGTAGGAAGATATCAAGCAGATCCAAGAGAACAACATTGGACTGTTGTTAAGACTATCCTTAAGTATCTAAGAATAACTAAGGATATGTTCCTAGTTTATGGAGGAGATGAAGAAATTTTCATCAGAGGGTATGCTGATGCTGGTTTTCAGATAGATCATAACAATATGAAGTCGTTATATATATATGTTTTCTGTCTCAATAGAGGAGCTGTGAGCTAGAAGAGTTCAAAGAAGCTAGTTGTCGCTGATTCTACAGTGGAGTCCGAATATATAGTGGCTTCTGATGCAGCCAAGGAAGCCTTCTGGATTCAGAACTTTGTCCAAGAGCTTGATGTGGTGCCTATCGGTAAATATCCTATCACGTTGTATTGTGATAATACTGTAGCGGTGGCTCTTGCAAAAGAACCAAGGTCACATCAACGAACAAAGAACATACTTTGGAAGTATCACCTATTGAGGGATTTATATCAAAGGGGTGAAGTTGCAGTGAGAAGAGTGTCCACAGAAGAGAATGTGGTAGACCCTATGAGTAAAGGCCTATCTCAGCAGAAGCATGAATATCATGTGAGAGCTAGTGGGTTAAAGGTTGTTAGCAGTTGGATCTAGTCCAAGTGGGAGTATATTGGAGTTGGTGTCCTAGAACCAAATACTTTAAACTTTATTCATTAATAAATACCTTATCACATTTTGATTGTTCTTCTTCATGACAATTCATGTGATAATGTCCTAAGGATAGCTGTTGCATTAAAGGGTCATAGCAGATCCCTGCTATGATGAGATTCTGGAAGTACCATAACACTGTTTTTGAATATATGTTATATGGTTGGATTATGTTATTTGAGGGATACAAATAATACAGGCCATTAGGGGTGAGGACTCATAAAACTTTGAGGCACCTTCTCATGGTGTGTTCCCTTGGTAATATTCAGGAGGATATTATGAGAACGAGACCCTCCAGTAGGAAATCCACATTTCATAGTGTCATTGGATGTTCCTATCTGCAGACATGTGTATTGGTCCTTAGGAATTAAGATTATTATTAATGGGTATTACAACTCTCACACTTAAATGTATTGATGAAAACTGTGACGACACACTGTTCGCAGCGAGGTAGGATACGTTGGGTGCGTCACGAGTTATACTGCATTAATAGATAATGCGAGAAAGGATTTTTCCCTTCTATTCCATAATGGAATTAGATATCTCAGGCCCTTTGATGGAATTTATATATCCTAAATAAATACATGGACATGGTAATGTGTGGGCGAGTTCAATTCCGGGAAGTCAAAGAAATAATAATCGAGCGCATGGATTGATGGCACTAGCATGCAACCCACTTGATTAGAGATATCGAGACAAAGGGATTAAATTACATGGTAAGTGTTGGTATGAGGTGAAATGTCAATACAGCATCAACTTCTTTCTCTTGGGTGCCTTGACCTGTTGCTAGACAGTAATATTAGACTTTAGGCAAGCTCGCCTAATTCCAACGAGAAAGAGGCCTAGAGGGTCACACACTAAGTGTATCCAAGTATCTCAAGTAGAATAAATATTATTCCCATATGTGGTTTAATAATTATTCAAGGAAGCCTAAATAATTCTTAATGTTGGAGGAAGAATAAAATGAAAAATAATATATACACACCGTGTACATTGAATGTACATGGAATGTAGTTTTTAATTTGGAAAGGAAATGAAAAACAAGTACACACCGTGTATTAATGATTACACGCCATGTAGTTTTTTCAGTCAGGATTTTGAGGAAATAATATTGTTTTATTAAATGATATTTATTATAATCAACGTGGGAACATTTCAAGAAATTAATGATTCGACATGGGGGTTTTCAATAAGAGTTAATGAAATAAATAAAATGCATAACGTATTTATTTATTGTCATAACTCTATAACCTCAAACCCAATTATAAATATCCTCACAACCACAACACTTTTCCATGAATCATTTTTCACAACAATTCTGGAAAATTCTCTCAAGGCCAAGAGAACTCCTTCCTCCAAGAATGCTCTCAAGACCGAGAGAGATCCTCCTCCATCGGATCAAGGTAATCTATGGCAGACAATGTAGGCAAAGGCTTCTCTACGCTAGCACCCAGAGATTCCTTTGGCGACGTCCAGAGATACGTGGTGCACGTGTGGATCACCACTAGATGAAGTCTACACTTGGCTTCTACGATGCAATGAAGAATCACATCAAAATGTGACCATAAAACATCAACTAAGAAAGAATTCCATCAAGGTAATTTTTTTCAATTAATTAAATTAATTATAACCAACATATGATGATCCTCTCAATGGTTCTGGGACCTTTCTCTTTCTTTTCGTTATTTGTTCTATTCCAAAGATCCGTCATTTTATTATCGTGATGGATCTCAGATTGAACATTGTTTAATGATAAAATTAAAGTTGGTAAAACCCACCAACATGCTTCCGCTACACACGGAACCTACACTAACCATGAGTAAGCCCCTATTTCCTCTTTGGTCCGCCAACTATGTGTAGCCCCAGTCTACTTCCCACGAATGCACTTTTCACGACATGATCATCAGGTCTTTCCTGCCTCTTGTTTCTCACACCGAGCATGTCTCACATGGTCTTAGAGTAAGCATCGACCATGAAATCATCTCCGGCTAGCCTAAAGTATAAGACCAAAACCCAACCTAAACTACAAGGTCTTTGATCCTTGCCAAGGTGAGGTACATAAGAAGCCTCCCCGAGGTTCAATCCCGCCACTCATTGGTCCCGAACATATTCACTTCGGTTCACCAAACCCAACCTGAACTATGAGGTCTTTCATCCTTGCCAAGGAGAGGTAAGTATGAAGCCTCCCTAAGGTTCAAGCCCACCACCCATTAGTCCTAACCATCTTCACATCGGTTCACCAAACCCAACCTGAAATACAAGGTCTTTGATCCTTGCCAAGGCGAGGTACGTAGGAAGCCTCCCTGAGGTTCAATCCCACCACCCATTGGTCTCGACCATCTTCATGTCGGTTCACCAAACCCAACCTGAACTATGAGGTCTTTGATTCTTTCCAAGGTGAGGTACGTAGGAAGCATCCCTGAGGTTCAAGCCCACTACCCATTGGTCCCGACCATCTTCACATCGGTTCACCAAACCCAACCTGAACTACAAGGTCTTTGATCCTTGCCAAGGTGAGGTACATAGGAAGCCTCCCTGAGGTTCATGCCCACCACCCATTGGTCCTGACCATCTTCGCGTTGGTTCACCAAACCCAACATGAACTACAAGGTCTTTGATCCTTTCCAAGGTGAGGTACATAGAAAGCCTCCCTGAGGTTCAATCCCACCACTCATTGGTCCCGACCATCTTCGCGTCGGTTCACCAAACCCAACCTAAACTATGAGTACTTTGATCCTTGCCAAGGTGAGGTACGTAGGAAGCCTTCCTAAGGTTCAATCCCACCACCCATTGGTCCCAACCATCTTCACGTAGGTTCACCAAACCCAACCTAAACTACGAGGTATTTGATCCTTTCCAAGGTGAGGTACGTAGGAAGCCTCCCTAAGGTTTAAGCCAACCTCCCATTGGTCCTGACCATCTTCACGTTGGTTCACCAAACCCAACCTGAACTACGAGGCCTTTAATCCTTGCCAAGGCGAGGTATGTAGGAAGCTTACCTAAGGTTCAAGCCCACCACCCATTGGTCCTGACTATCTTCACTTCGGTTCACCAAACCCAACCTGAACTATGAGGTCTTTGACCCTTGCCAAGGTGAGGTGCGTAGGAAGCCTCCCTGAGGTTCAAGCCCACCACCCATTGGTCCCGACCATATTCACATCGGTTCACCAAACACAACATGAACTATGGGGTCTTTGATCCTTGCCAAGGCGAGGTATGTAAGAAGCCTCACTAAGGTTCAAGCCCACCACCCATTGGTCCCGACCATCTTCACGTCATTTCACCCAACCCAACCTGAACTATGAGGTCATTGATCCTTGCCATGGTGAGGTACGTAGGAAGCCTCCCTAAGGTTCAAGCCCACCACCAATTGGTACTGACCATCTTCATGTCGGTTCACCAAACTCAACCTGAACTATGAGGTCTTTGATCCTTGTCGAGGAAAGGTATGTAGGACACCTCCATGAGGTTCAAGACCACCACCCATTGGTCCCGACCATCTTCATGTCGGTTTACCGACACCAACCCGAACTACATGGAATTTGATCCTTGACAAGGAAAGGTATTTAGGATTCCTCCCTAAGGTTCAATCCCAACACCCCACTGGTTCCGACCCCCTTCACGTCAAACCACCTTCATCCTAAACGATGTTAAACTGCATCCCTTATCCCTGCCAAGGAAGGATACGTAGGAATCCTCCCCGAGGTTCAATAACAATAACTTATCGAAACCTGACCACCTCACGTCGGTCCACCCCCATCCCGCATGAATTTAAATTGTAAACCCCAGTTAGCAGTAAGTTTTTGTGCCCCACACAGCGGTAAGACATTTTGTCCCTCAATCAGTGGTAATCCATTATGTCCCCCATTCTGCGGCAAGCCATTGTAATCCCCTTTGCTGGGATCCACATCTTTGGTTCGTCCTAGTGGTGTCAGACAAACTCAGGCTGCTAACCATGTGTGATCCCCATACACATCATCGGGTTTTTGTCCTATGTGTACACCCCAATTCAAGACCATTTCCTGGTCTTCCCTTCGAGCCTATGTGTTTCGGGAAGGTCATTCCCCAACCTAGAGGTTCCACTTTCTCCGGGTCCAATACATGCGTCCATTCTCACGGGCCACCTCCTTAGGTGTCCCATCGCCCCATCGAACTACACAGACTTTGATTCCCTACCACGGGGATATATAGGAAGTATACTAAAGACTCAAACCCAACATTACCGTCATCATCATGGTGGTTCCATCCCATTCACCATCCAATTAATTCAACGCTCCATCACCCATCTTGATTCTTACCCAGGCCACCACATCTCGGTGAGATCATGACAGCTCACCCCCCCTACATCAGTGTACCCTCCAGGGGTTACACTCATCTGATTCACTCTAGTCAGTGTTATGATCAGTCTGATCCATCTCCTATGGACGTTAAACTTGTGGAATACCCTGTGTTAAACATGGGAAGCTAAGGAAAACCTCAGATACATGCCTAGGGAATATGATTCCTTGCATTCGACATGGGATTCCTCGGGCTTTCGTGCCCTCGAGAAGACCTATAATAAGAGATAGAATACAGACGCACCAGTGTTCCAGTGTCCAGACATTCCAGTGATGTCCAACGATACTACTCCCCCGACTGAAGGTTGTTTCCCTGACTAGAACCCTTGGAATGTCCTGACAGAAGCAATGTAATTAACTATCATCCATGAAGATATGGCACTGGTAAGAGTTTCACAAACCACGTCTTAAATCTATAAGGGAGACCCGGATTAGGTGACGAGTTCCGAGGAGGAATACAAAGAAGGAATAACTAACATCCCATCATCCTGTTTCGATCAAGGATCAAACTTCCCTGAACAAGGAACAGATGCCACCCACCTTTGGAAAGTGGGAATGCGGGGCAAAAAACAGTGTCGTCTTCCTCAAACAGACGGATTCATGTGCCCTGGCGAAAGCATCAGAAACAGTACCCAACATACCCTGTTTCATCGTGATCATATATCATCGTAGTTTATGGAAATACATCAAAGTGTACAAGTTGTGACATTAATTAATAATAATCTTAAATTTTAAGGATCTAACACATGGTCATAGATAGAAATATCCAATGACACATAAACATGTGGAATTTTTACAGGTGGTTCAGTTCTCATAATCTCTCATCTTAGAGATTACAAGTGAGAACTTGATGAGATGAAGTCTCATTTTCTTATGAGTACTCATAGTAATAATGAACGTAGTATGTAACCCATTATAGAATGTTATTTTTCCATAGAAAAAATTTTAACGATATCACCATAGCATTTCAAGGTTCTCATCATAGCGGGGTACTACTATGCACTTGTCATTGAGATAAATACTTTGAGACATTATTACATCAAAATCATGCAGAACTATAGACAATATGTAATAATATATTTTAATTGATATTCACTTATTTTAATATACATGAAATATAAAGTAAAAAACTACTATTTTAGGAAAGAAATTCCAATATACTCCCGCTTAGACTAGTGCCAACTACTATTGAATTTCAATTTTCTAACTCTAACATGATTATCATTTTTCTAATAAATTAAGGATTTAGTTAAGGGGTCTTCCATATTTTCATTCATGGAAACTCTACTTATAGTTAAATCACCTCATTGAGGAAAATCCCACAATAGATGATATTTTTTAAGTATATGATTCATCCACTAATGTGACCTTGGATCCTTTCCAAGATCCACCATTACAATATTAACACAATAGAGTGTGATTGGGTTTTTAATCCTGGACACCACATCAAGATCTTGGATGAATTTTAATATCCAAACTTCTTCTTTAGCTTCATTAGAAGCTATAATATACTCAAAGTCTATTATATAATAGGAAACCATGTATTTATTTGAGCTCTTCCAGCTCATAGAACTTCTATTAAGAGTGAATATGTATACTGAATGTGATTTCATATCATCTTGATCTATTTGGAAACTAACATCTACATATCTCTTAATGACTAGTTACTCATCTCCTATAACGACCCACACTTTACATACATTGTTAATACTTCAAAATTGAAGCACACTTATTACAACATATGACAAAACCACAAAGGACCGTATAGGTATAGTGTCTTTAGAAACTGGGGAAACATAAACAACTGGTTCATAAATCTTCTACAGTGTCTCCCATTTATTTCATCATATCTAGGGTCCCTTTTAGCATATTCTACTTAATATCCATCTTCCTGACCTGGGGAAAAGAAAACATAAAAGGGTGAGCTCAAATGCTCAGCAAGGGCAAATAAAAGAAATAAAAAATCATATCATATCTTTATGAAAATCAAAACCTGCAAAAGAGATCATAATATCTTAACATGGAATAAATCATAGAAGTGAGAATGAGATCCCCATAATCATAACATAAAACTTGAATCTTTGTGGCATGCACACATAATCATGGAAAATCATTTCTTGTTAGTCATGACTCATTGCCAAGACTATCTTAGTGGACAAAGTCCCTTTCTGAACCGAGTTCACTCCTCGTTTCAGTCCTGTATCACTGAACCGAAATAACCTTCCGTTCCAGCCATGTCTATCTCATGAGATATAAAATCTTTACCCAATGCATTGGAGGGAGATATAGGTCCCACCCATCTTATAATGAATCCTTTCTTATGTGTGCCACATAATCATAAAACATACATCATCGCATAACACATATAACAAAAATGGGATTCTTGAAACATCATGACATCATAAATCAATTCATATATGATAAAGGAATTCATAAACATAATTCCATCACAACATAGTCAAACCAATGTAAAAATATGGATAGAAACAGAACCCTTTATTATCTTAGATGGAAAATAATTTTGATAAAACACTTGAATTGAATTCTTGAGGAAAATATCCTTTCTTCTTCAAAAACATTTTTCCTTTCATAACATGTCATACAACTTTGAAATAAAAGAAGTTGATTAAAAATAAACTTGAAAACTTGTAAAGGAAGCTTCTTTTAAGTAATGTTTTAAAAATCCATTCATGCCGTATAAGTTAAAAAAAACATTCTTCGTACTTTTGTCGGAAAAGTCAAAAAGTACCTCGTACGGAAAAACGACAAAAGATTCCTTTCTTATTCTTTACTAAAAACTCACCTAAGGGTAAAATTGGATTTAAACTATTTCAAGTGGATGGAAACAATATTACATATTGAGGGAACATGGATGTGGATGATAAAATACACCCCAGTAAATACTTACGAATAAACAATCTCGGATAAAAATGAGATTGTGATATTTCCCTTACCTTAGGTCCGATTTGCTTTGTTCGTGTCCGAAGCTCCTGTATAATGGTTTAAATAATGTTATTGACTTATTCCAGAATCATACATATTGATATGAGATCATATATGGTCATATTATTAGCTTCTTGTTAGTAATATTTCATTGTTACTTGTTACTCGGGTCTTTATAACTTTTTGTTCTTATGCGTGTTTTGTCGAATAAATTCTTATTCTTATCTTTAGGTTATAGATAATTCATTTCCAGAATGGTATTAGTGTAGTATATACCATATTCATTCATTCAATTCATTTATATAATCATTATGAAATGAAGATCATGTAGAACGAGTCGCATCACATCGTGGAGACGGTATTCCGTACGTATGCACGAGTGATGATATCATTCCTATGATCGTGGAATTGTATTGGAGTATATATATATATTATTTCAGTATCAATATTACTTAATAATAATCATATATAGTTACTGATTACACCATTATACCCATCCTTGTAAGGTGATGGTGGAAAATAGATTACACCACGGCGTGGAGACGGTATTCCGTACGTACGCACGCGCGGTGATTTCATTTTTCCGTAGGATGGATAGAAGGTGAATTAGGGTTGTTTCATATTTATAATAACATATCAGTATGTAAGTAATACTGATGTTATTACTTTATCATGAAACAACTAAAGAAGAAGAAGTTGAAGAAGAAAGAAATTGAAAAGATCGGTAATGGATATTACCTCTTCTTTGGAACGCCTTTTTGAATCCTCCACTTAAGGAACTAAGATTGGTCTTTGGAGAAGACCAGGACCTCTAGGATTATTCTAGGGAAGTGGAGAAGGGAAAATGGCAGGGGTTGGCCGAGCTTGAGTGCTCAAATTGGTGTGAGGAGGAGGGGGAGGAGGTGCCCTTTTATAAGGGAGGAGAGGGGCACCTTAGGAATATCTCAAAATATTATTTTATATTAAAGTCAAAATCGGTTTATAATGGTTCCAAAGGGTCTTATTTCGAAGCTAAAGTGGGGATGGGTCGAAATCCTATCAACCAATAGGATTTAGACAAGTTTAGGGTATTATTTTAACCTTATCAATTAGATTTAACTCTAAGTTAATTAATTTAACTTTTACCGTGTCTTTTTGTTTTCTTTCACTATATGGTTAATACACTTACTATAACATGCCAAACGAACCCCAAATTGTTTATTATTAATATATATATCCTTATCTAAGTCATTTGTCCGAACCTTAGATTTTTAGGAATAAAATAACAATTAATAATATAATATTTGATTTAAAAACTATTTTGTGTCAATTTTGACACTATTTGATATATGATTTTTGTGAAAGTCATAACAGAATTATATGTTCGAACCAAGTTGATTAAATCAACACTAATATATCATAGCAACCTAGAAAATTAGTGGAATTCATAAAAAGTCTCAAATTACATTTATTTTGGTGTTTATAACATCAATTATGTCAATATTTCATTAATAAGATAATTACTGCATCATCATTGTGTCATAAATAAATTAAATTATTTAATGTCTAAAAATTACAAATAAAATACCCTTATGTAGGAAATCTTTTTAGCTTTCTAATTAATATTTATAGTCGAATTTATCTTATGTATAACCCCATATTAAAAATGATTTACTTATTAAACTTTGATTTTAACTATTTTAACCCTTCTTTAAATAAATTAATAATAAATGTCCTAATCTAATCCAAGTGGGCCTAAATGATAATATTTTACACTTAAGGTTGTTTTTGGTCGAGATAAACTTGTCCAATAGAATTAGGACATGTGTTAGGGTAATATTAATATCATATTTACCCTTAGTTACCCTATTTACTATTAACCGCGGTAAAAAAAAAGTAAAAAGTTACTATTCACCAAAAAATTATTTTCATCTCATTGAACCACATTTTAGTCCTTGATATTAACCGTGTCTCTCGGATTTTCGAAATTCCATTCACAGAAGCGGTAAAATTAAGTTTTATGCAAAATTCAGTTTTTTAACCTACCACTTAGTGGTTTCACTATTCATCAAAAATTGAAAGTTTTCAGAAAAATACCAAAATTTCACCCTAGGCTAATTTCGATATTCTGAGTCCAAAAATGAAGTCCATTTTGAAAAATAAAATTTATAAAATTTTAAAAAGTGGTTATTACTATTCATAACGGCTAGTTTTAATAGCATATTGTTGTTTAGTGAAACTCGGTATTGCGTACGACGCAAGCTATCGAGGAAGGTCGCGATTGCGTGCAAAGCAAGCCAAGCAAGTGTTGTGTAGAAAAAGATTCCTTTGATGATTTATATAACATAAAAGTCTCGGGTGTTACATTCTACCCCCCTTAAAAAGAATTTCGCCCTCGAAATTCGTCACTTTGTAACAAACAAATGAGGATACTTCTCCCTCATCATATCCTCAAGCTCCCATGTAGCTTCTTCAAGTTGGTGGTTCCTCCATAAAACTTTCACCAAGCGAGTGGTCTTGTTTCGTAGGACTTTTTCGCTACGATCCAGAATCTCTATCGGCTGTTCTTCATAAGAAAGATCTTGCTCCAGCGGTACAACTTCTGAGCTGAGTACATGTGAAGGATCTGGTATGTACTTTCTCAGGAGAGATACGTGGAACACATCGTGAACTTGAGAGAGATTCGGTGGAAGCGCCAATCGGTAAGCTACCTTCCCAACACGATCCAGTATTTCAAAAGGACCGATATATCTAGGGCTCAACTTCCCCTTCTTTCCAAATCTCATAACCCTCTTCCAGGGAGATATTCGTAAGAACACTTTATCGCCCACTTCAAACTCTAGGTCTTTTCTTCGGTTGTCGGCATAACTTTTCTGTCGACTCTGAGCTGCTCTTATGTGTTGTTGAATAGATCTGACCTTTTCTGCCATTTCATCAACGAGATCAGGTCCTAATAGCTTTCTTTCCCCAACTTCATCCCAGCAAGTTGGAGTCCTGCATTTCTTTCCATAGAGAGCTTCATAAGGAGCCATCTGAATACTGGAGTGAAAGCTATTATTATAAGAAAATTCCACCAAAGGTAGGTGTTGATCCCAACCTCCTTTGAAATCCATAGAGCAAGCTCTCAACATATCTTCTAGGGTTTGAATTGTTCTCTCAGACTGACCGTCTGTCTGGGGATGATAAGCAGTGCTGAAACTCAACTCTGTATCCAGAGTATGCTGAAGACTTCGCCAGAACTTCGAGGTAAATCTCGGATCTCGATCAGATATAATAGAAAGTGGTACTCCATGCAATCTTACCACTTCCTTTACATATATCCTGGCAAGCTGATCTAGAGAGAAATCCTCTCTAATAGCAATGAAGTGTGCAGACTTTGTAAGACGATCAACTATGACCCAGATAGCATTATTGCCTTTGGATGTTTTAGGAAGTCCTGTGACAAAGTCCATAGTGATGTTTTCCCATTTCCATTCGGGTATGGGTAATGGTTGTAACATCCCCTTAGACTTCTGTCTCTCAGCTTTAACTTGTTGACAAACCAAGCATCGAGAGACATATTCAGCAACATCTCTTTTCATGCCATCCCACCAGAAGTACTCTTTCAGGTCCCTATACATCTTCGTGCTTCCAGGATGAATAGAGAATGAAGAACTATGAGCCTCATCCAGCAGCTCTTTCTTTAATTCGGGGATGGGAGGAACACAAACCCGATTCCTGAACTTTATTATCCCATCACAATCAAGGTTGAATTCAGGAACATTTCTCACCTTCTTTTGTAACTCGACATCTTCTTTCTGTGCCTCTTTAATCTTCACATGTATAGATGGTTGAACATTCATTTGAGAAAGATAAGATTTTTCCCCTTCCATTATAATTCTAAGATCCATCCTTTTTAAATCCATAAATATTGGATCTTTTGTGATCCTCATCATGGATAAACTAGCATGGTCTTGTCGACTTAATGCATCTGCCACCTTGTTTGCTTTCCCAGGGTGGTAATGGATTGAGCAGTCATAATCCTTAATCAGCTCCAACCATCTTCTTTGGCGCATATTCAGCTCCTTTTGTGTGAAAATATACTTTAAACTTTTATGATCAGTATAAATATCACACCTTTCACCATAAAGGTAATGCCTCCAAATCTTTAATGCAAAGATTACCGCAGCCAACTCCAAATCATGTGTTGGGTAATTTTGCTCATGGATTTTCAACTGTCGTGAGGCATAAGCTATCACCATATCATTTTGCATAAGAACACACCCCAATCCCTTCTTGGATGCATCACTATAGATCACAAACCTTTCTCCACTACAAGGCAGTGTGAGCACAGGTGCACTGGATAACCTTCTTTTCAACTCCTTGAAATTCTCTTCACATTCCTCTGTCCAGACAAACTTAACTCCTTTCCGAGTCAACTTGGTGAGTGGATTAGATAATCGTGAAAAATCTTTTACAAAACGTCGATAATAACCAGCCAAACCAAGAAAACTTCGGATCTCAGTTACTGTTGTTGGTCTTGACCATCTTTCGATAACTTCTGTTTTTGCTGGATCCACAGATATCCCCTCTTTTGAGATTATATGGCCCAAAAATGCAACTTTTTGAAGCCAAAATTCACACTTGGTAAATTTGGCATAAAGCTTCTCCTTTCTCAGGGTCTTCAATATAATTCTCAAGTGATCTTCATGCTCTTCCTTGCTCTTTGAATAGACAAGAATATCGTCTATAAAGACTACCACAAATTGATCAAGATGGTCTCTAAAGACTCTATTCATTAGATCCATGAAGATAGCAGGGGCATTAGTAAGACCAAATGGCATCACTATAAATTCATAGTGTCCATATCTTGTACGGAAAGCCGTCTTTGGTATATCCTCCCTTTTGACCCTTAATTGATGATACCCTGAACGAAGATCAATCTTGGAAAAGTATTGAGCTCCGCGTAGTTGGTCAAATAAGTCATCAATGCGTGGGAGAGGATATTTGTTCTTGATAGTGATCTTGTTAAGTTCTCGATAATCAATGCAGAGTCTCATTGATCCATATTTCTTCTTAACAAATAGAACAGGTGCTCCCCAAGGTGACGCACTAGGGCATATGAATCCCTTATCAAGATTCTCTTGGAGTTGCTTCTTCAATTCCTGCAACTCAATTGGGGCCATTCTATAAGGTGTCTTTGAAATAGGCAAAGCACCCGGTACGAGTTCTATTGAAAACTCAACTTCACGATTTGGTGGAAGACCCGGCAATTCCTCCGGAAAGACATCATCAAACTCCCGTACAATGGGCATATTCTTAATCGTGAGTTTCTCACCAACCATTTGAGATAAATAACCTTCATTTAGTGGAATCAATACCCATAATATGGAAGAAATTTCCACTGGAAGGTTATGTTCATCCTTGCATTGATAGACGATCACAGGTTGATCTGGAATATGAAATGTGACTTCCCTTCTTTGGCAATTGATATGAGCTCCATGTAGAGAAAGCCAATCCATGCCAAGAATCACATCAAATTCCACTAAAGGAAGGATCACAAGATTTGCAGGAAGCACTTTCCCACAAACTTCGATTGGAGAAGAATTATAAACTTCTGATGCGATTGATGTGCCATTAGGTGTTGTCACAGCTAACTCAACATCTAATTGTTGAGGTAATACGGTGATACCCTTAGAAAATTTTTCAGAAATAAAAGAGTGGGTGGATCCAGAATCAAATAAAACATTTGCTACTTTAGAGTGGATGGTAAGTGTACCTTTCACCACATCGTTATCGTACTCCACATCGCTGATAGAAATTGCATGTGACTTTCCTTTTTCTTTAGCCTTAAGAGTTTGTTGACGTCGACCATCATCATCAACCCTTGGATTTGGGCATTGATTGGCATAATGCCCCATCTCCTTGCACTTGAAACATTGAAGTGTAGCAGGTTCATTCTGTGTATCCCTTCCTTTGTTTGCATCATTAGACATCTTCTTCCCATTATCACGGCATTCAAATGCCCGATGACCTTCCTTTCCACATTTAAAACATTTACTTGTCCCTTTAAGACAACTCCCTCCATGTTTCTTTCCACACTTTGAGCATAAGGGAAAGTTCATCTTCTTTTCCGTGTGCTCTTTAGATTTTTCTTTGAATTCCATCTTCCTCTTCTTATCAAACCCATGTGACTGATGGGTTACTCCAATCTCCATCTCGACTTTGAGAGCACATCGAACGATTTCCTCGTAGCTATTGAAGTCCCTTATGGCTAACGCCCTTCGAAGACTTGGTTTTAAGCCACTAAAGAATCGATCGATCTTACTCTCAGGTTGGATAATAATACCAGAAGCGTACCTTGCAAGTCTTGTAAAATTTGCTTCATAGGTACTAACAGATTCATCATCCCTTTGCTTCAGTTCAAGGAACTCTTTCTCCATCTTTGTTCGGAGAATACGAGGGAAGTACTTATTGAAAAATAAGTTCTTGAACTCGTCCCATTCCATAGACTCAATTTCATCCCTTTGCCTTGTATTCTTAACAAGATTCCACCATTGATCAGCATCTCCTTCCAAACGATACACTGCTAGGATGACTTTATCATGCTCAGAACATTGAAGAACTGAAAATATCTTTTCAGTAGTACTAATCCATTGTTCAGCAACTAATGGATCAGTAGACCCGCTGAAAGATGGTGGACGCTGCCTCATGAAGGATTCAACAGAATGTTGCTCCCTCCTTTGTTCATTTGGAAATCCTGCATGATTCATAGCTTGAGAAAGTTGTGTGAGCATGGCTATAAGATTTTGCATTCTAGCTCCCATATCGTTTGGTTGCTCAGGGGGACAATCATTGCATTGCCCATCACATTCCGCATTAACACGGTTCCTTCGGGTTCCAGCCATTGATTAAAACCAAGAAGAATAGTGTGAGCAACACTAATTATAATAGGAAACCACATAATTCAAGAATAAAATTTTCATGCTTAAGGTCTTATCCTAGGTTACTCAAGGCCATTTCTAAAACACTAAGATTGTGTTCTATGCTTAGACTTATCCTTAGGGTTCTTACTAAGGCTTTCACATCCTAGTTTCCAAAGGTTGACTATACCTTTCCTCTGATACCAACTATAACGACCCACACTTTACATACATTGTTAATACTTCAAAATTGAAGCACACTTATTACAACATATGACAAAACCACAAAGGACCGTATAGGTATAGTGTCTTTAGAAACTGGGGAAACATAAACAACTGGTTCATAAATCTTCTACAGTGTCTCCCATTTATTTCATCATATCTAGGGTCCCTTTTAGCATATTCTACTTAATATCCATCTTCCTGACCTGGGGAAAATAAAACATAAAAGGGTGAGCTCAAATGCTCAGCAAGGGAAAATAAAAGAAATAAAAAATCATATCATATCTTTATGAAAATCAAAACCTGCAAAAGAGATCATAATATCTTAACATGGAATAAATCATAGAAGTGAGAATGAGATCCCCATAATCATAACATAAAACTTGAATCTTTGTGTCATGCACACATAATCATGGAAAATCATTTCTTGTTAGTCATGACTCATTGCCAAGACTATCTTAGTGGACAAAGTCCCTTTCTGAACCGAGTTCACTCCTCGTTTCAGTCCTGTATCACTGAACCAAAATAACCTTCCGTTCTAGCCATGTCTATCTCATGAGATATAAAATCTTTACCCAATGCATTGGAGGGAGATATAGGTCCCACCCATCTTATAATGAATCCTTTCTTATGTGTGCCACATAATCATAAAACATACATCATCGCATAACACATATAACAAAAATGGGATTCTTGAAACATCATGACATCATAAATCAATTCATATATGATAAAGGAATTCATAAACATAATTCCATCACAACATAGTCAAACCAATGTAAAAATATGGATAGAAACAGAACCCTTTATTATCTTAGATGGAAAATAATTTTGATAAAACACTTGAATTGAATTCTTGAGGAAAATATCCTTTCTTCTTCAAAAACATTTTTCCTTTCATAACATGTCATACAACTTTGAAATAAAAGAAGTTGATTAAAAATAAACTTGAAAACTTGTAAAGGAAGCTTCTTTTAAGTAATGTTTTAAAAATCCATTCATGCCGTATAAGTTAAAAAAACATTCTTCGTACTTTTGTCGGAAAAGTCAAAAAGTACCTCGTACGGAAAAACGACAAAAGATTCCTTTCTTATTCTTTACTAAAAACTCACCTAAGGGTAAAATTGGATTTAAACTATTTCAAGTGGATGGAAACAATATTACATATTGAGGGAACATGGATGTGGATGATAAAATACACCCCAGTAAATACTTACGAATAAACAATCTCGGATAAAAATGAGATTGTGATATTTCCCTTACCTTAGGTCCGATTTGCTTTGTTCGTGTCCGAAGCTCCTGTATAATGGTTTAAATAATGTTATTGACTTATTCCAGAATCATACATATTGATATGAGATCATATATGGTCATATTATTAGCTTCTTGTTAGTAATATTTCATTGTTACTTGTTACTCGGGTCTTTATAACTTTTTGTTCTTATGCGTGTTTTGTCGAATAAATTCTTATTCTTATCTTTAGGTTATAGATAATTCATTTCCAGAATGGTATTAGTGTAGTATATACCATATTCATTCATTCAATTCATTTATATAATCATTATGAAATGAAGATCATGTAGAACGAGTCGCATCACATCGTGGAGACGGTATTCCGTACGTACGCACGAGTGATGATATCGTTCCTATGATCGTGGAATTGTATTGGATTATATATATATATTATTTCAGTATCAATATTACTTAATAATAATCATATATAGTTACTGATTACACCATTATACCCATCCTTGTAAGGTGATGGTGGAAAATAGATTACACCACGGCGTGGAGACGGTATTCCGTACGTACGCACGCGCGGTGATTTCATTTTTCCGTAGGATGGATAGAAGGTGAATTAGGGTTGTTTCATATTTATAATAACATATCAGTATGTAAGTAATACTGATGTTATTACTTTATCATGAAACAACTAAAGAAGAAGAAGTTGAAGAAGAAAGAAATTGAAAAGATCGGTAATGGATATTACCTCTTCTTTGGAACGCCTTTTTGAATCCTCCACTTAAGGAACTAAGATTGGTCTTTGGAGAAGACCAGGACCTCTAGGATTATTCTAGGGAAGTGGAGAAGGGAAAATGGCAGGGGTTGGCCGAGCTTGAGTGCTCAAATTGGTGTGAGGAGGAGGGGGAGGAGGTGCCCTTTTATAAGGGAGGAGAGGGGCACCTTAGGAATATCTCAAAATATTATTTTATATTAAAGTCAAAATCGGTTTATAATGGTTCCAAAGGGTCTTATTTCGAAGCTAAAGTGGGGATGGGTCGAAATCCTATCAACCAATAGGATTTAGACAAGTTTAGGGTATTATTTTAACCTTATCAATTAGATTTAACTCTAAGTTAATTAATTTAACTTTTACCGTGTCTTTTTGTTTTCTTTCACTATATGGTTAATACACTTACTATAACATGCCAAACGAACCCCAAATTGTTTATTATTAATATATATATCCTTATCTAAGTCATTTGTCCGAACCTTAGATTTTTAGGAATAAAATAACAATTAATAATATAATATTTGATTTAAAAACTATTTTGTGTCAATTTTGACACTATTTGATATATGATTTTTGTGAAAGTCATAACAGAATTATATGTTCGAACCAAGTTGATTAAATCAACACTAATATATCATAGCAACCTAGAAAATTAGTGGAATTCATAAAAAGTCTCAAATTACATTTATTTTGGTGTTTATAACATCAATTATGTCAATATTTCATTAATAAGATAATTACTGCATCATCATTGTGTCATAAATAAATTAAATTATTTAATGTCTAAAAATTACAAATAAAATACCCTTATGTAGGAAATCTTTTTAGCTTTCTAATTAATATTTATAGTCGAATTTATCTTATGTATAACCCCATATTAAAAATGATTTACTTATTAAACTTTGATTTTAACTATTTTAACCCTTCTTTAAATAAATTAATAATAAATGTCCTAATCTAATCCAAGTGGGCCTAAATGATAATATTTTACACTTAAGGTTGTTTTTGGTCGAGATAAACTTGTCCAATAGAATTAGGACATGTGTTAGGGTAATATTAATATCATATTTACCCTTAGTTACCCTATTTACTATTAACCGCGGTAAAAAAAAAGTAAAAAGTTACTATTCACCAAAAAATTATTTTCATCTCATTGAACCACATTTTAGTCCTTGATATTAACCGTGTCTCTCGGATTTTCGAAATTCCATTCACAGAAGCGGTAAAATTAAGTTTTATGCAAAATTCAGTTTTTTAACCTACCACTTAGTGGTTTCACTATTCATCAAAAATTGAAAGTTTTCAGAAAAATACCAAAATTTCACCCTAGGCTAATTTCGATATTCTGAGTCCAAAAATGAAGTCCATTTTGAAAAATAAAATTTATAAAATTTTAAAAAGTGGTTATTACTATTCATAACAGCTAGTTTTAATAGCATATTGTTGTTTAGTGAAACTCGGTATTGCGTACGACGCAAGCTATCGAGGAAGGTCGCGATTGCGTGCAAAGCAAGCCAAGCAAGTGTTGTGTAGAAAAAGATTCCTTTGATGATTTATATAACATAAAAGTCTCGGGTGTTATCTCCTTCATGGACTAGAAATATATCCTTAATACCTCGTATAGTTAAGGATAGTCTTGACTGTCATCCAATGGTTGTCACCCATGTCATATTTATATATTTCTATCATGCTTAAGGAGTAGTCAATATTTATCCTTATACATATAATAACATATATGAAAGACCAAATCACTAGATCATATGGGGTCCTTTACATCCTTTTTATTTCATCATGTGTTTGAGAACATGTTTTATTGGAAAGATGAATGTCATGTGGCACTAGAAATAGTCCCATCTTGGATTGTTACATACTGAATATTTTCAGTATCTTTTCAATATATATACTTCAACTTAGTCCAAGAATCCTCTTGGATCAATATTTATATATCTTTATCCCAAGAATATAAACTTCTTCACCTAAGTCATTCATAGAGAATAATGTGTTTAACTAAGATTTAATAGACTATAAGACTTATATTCCATTCCTAATAAGTACTATGTCATCGACATAAACTATTAGGAAAATGGTTTCACTCCCACTAAACCGCTTATATATACAAGGATTTCATTCATTCTTTATTAAACCAAATTATGTTATGGATCCATCAAACTAAATTTTTCTTTCCAAAGATGCTTAATTTAACCCATAAGTTGTTCTCTTGAACTTTTATAATTTTTTTGTCTTTTAGAGTTGTAAACCCTACAAGTTGCATTATATAGACATCTTCTTAAAGGTTCCCATTAAGGAAAGTTATTCTTATATCCATCTATAAAATATCATAGTCATGGTAATATTATATGGAAAGTATAATTCCAATTGATTTCTATATAAAAACTTGTGAAATGGTTTTGTCATAGTTTATGGCTTGAAGCTTTTTGAACCCTTTTGTAACCAGTCATGCCTTATAGGTACTAAATTTTCCATCCATGTCCAGTTTATTCTTGAATTTCTATTTTCAAAAAATAGGTTCTACATTCACTAAATGATTTACCAAAGCCCAAACTTGGTTTTGATACATGGAATCCATTTCAAAATTCATAGATCATTTCTGTTTGGAATCTTATGTTATTGATACCACTTCCTTGTAGGTTAAAGGACCATTATTATCAACTAATAATGAGTCTCCATACTCAATGACTAGAAAATCATATCATTCTAGTTCTCTAACCTCTCTCATAAACCAACACGGTACTTGTGTCTCTAGAATATCCTCTTCTATAGAGATTTGTGGAATCTATTCATGTGACAGCTCTTGTATATCTTGAGCCTTTACTTTATCAAATTCTATATATCTCTCATTATCTTATTTGGATATGTGATCCCTTTCAACAAAAATGGGATGCCTGTTGACCAAAAATTTATTATTTGAAGGATTTTATAGTTAATTCCATTTAGTTTCTTAGGATACCCTGTAAAGATAAACTTTGTGCCTCTGGGTGCATGCTCGTTACTAGAAATGGCCTTAACATACACTTTGCAACCCCACACTCGTATATGCATCAACATGGGTTTATTTCTATATTCAAAAATGTTATGCAATACCAATTTATTCTTTAGTTGGTACTTGGTTTAGTATGTATGTTGTTGTATGAAATGCATATCCCCAAAAGGATAATGGAAGACTTACAAGACTCATAATTGATATCACCATGTCTAACAGGGTGTGGTTCTTCCTTTTTATTGCACTATTCTATTATGGTGTATAAGGATGATTGAGTTGGGATAAAATCCTAAAATCTCATAGATAATTAACGAAGTCCTGATTAATATATTCTTCTTCATGCTATGAGTGGATTTTATTAATCTTCTTACTAAGATAGTTCTCAACTTCATTATTATATTCATTGAATATATCAAAGGAATCTAACTTATACCTCATTAAGTAGATGTAAGAGCCCATATTCTTTTGATCCCTTTTTTTATCCTTTTCCTAGGTGCAAAGGGTTTTCGAAGTTATAACATAATAAAATATTACATTTTTTTAGGATTGAAGTGTTTATTAAATATTTTAAAACATTTTTTGTTAAATAAATTTTTAAAAATATATTATATATAAAATGAAGACTTTTCATCTAGGATCATGACAGAGCCAGAAACATTGCATGTTAATAAAAATTGATTCACAAATCACTTTGTAAATACCCGTAAAATTCAAGGGAAATTTTTTTCTTAATTTTCTTTAGAATTTTACAAGAGCGCGGTTTCAGACGGCACCTGATTCCGAGGCCCGGAGTGCCCGGAATCTTTTTCCGAAGTTTGGCTCGGGTACGTTCAGTGAACGAACGAGCGGGAATTCCTAACTTTTGATCCGGTGCTCGGAATTGAAATCTGAGGGCACCGATGAACTCGCAGCGCCGATATTCGCTTAAAGAGACCTTTTCGGAAGTTGCGTTTGTTGCGGGTTGAAAGTTAGTTTTTGGGTTTTTAGATTAAGTTAAATAAAGTTTGTGAAATACAAAATTTATTTAAACTTGTGGGTTAACTTCTCCCAAAGGAAGTTAGGGGTGGGACCCACACCCACTTAACCTCCTTTGAGAGGATTAAGTGTGGTGGGGCCCACACGAACCCTAAACTTTTCAAGTTCCCTAACTCCCCTCTCTCCCTCTTAAATTCTTGTCAACTTAACTTCTATTTAATTATACAACTCATGTATATTAAATAAGTGAGTTTAATTTTGGAGTTATCCATTTTGAATTTCAAACCTTTGAAATTCTTTGTTAAGTTTGTGATTAAATTAAGCTCTTCTCTCTTTTTGTTGGGTTATAACTCTTTAGCCAACTTGAGAGTTTTTGAGAGCTCCTCCTTCTTCTTCTTCAACTTGACGAAGAACGCTCAACTTGACGAAGAACGCTCAAGTTCCGACGAAGAACGCCGCTCCGCTCTTCTTCGTCTTCCGTGTCAACGAGAGGGAACGCCGCTTCCTCCTCGGACTCCCTTCGTCGACATAAGAAGTTTCGCCAACGACGTATCTCTTCGGGCGTATCTCTTCGTCATCGGATTTGACGAACGACGACCGCGACGCCCGACCTCCGCGACGTTGTCTTCCGCGGGGCGTTGTCAAATCTTCGAACCTATACCCGAGGTAGGGGTTGTTGATTTATTGTTTAATTATTTCGTTCTTGATCGTGGATCTAGCATGTCTAACGTGAGGCAATTGAATATTTTAAGTTGTGTTATTATTTAACATGAGGGGGGCCGGACCGCATGAACACGGTCGAACCCCCTCCATCGTTCATGTTGTTTTATCTTGCGGGTGGAAGCAAGGTGGCGTGGTGCCGTCGCACCACGCGGATAATTGAATGTTTATCTTGCGCGACGCCGTCGCGCGCGCGCCATGGAAGAATCTTCAAGAACGCGACGCCGCCGCGCCACATCAAGGGGAATCGAAGGCGCAGCGGAGGGGCGCGGTGCCGTCGCACCGCGCCGGACGACGAACACCGCGGCCGGTTCCGGGCCGCGGCGGAATGAGAAGACCGGCGGCCGGGCCGCCGGCGTCGGAAGCCGAAGAGGGGACCGGATTTTCCGGTCCCGTTGGAGAAAACCGGCCGGCCAGCTGGCCGGCCGGATGGTAATGAACCGGGGGAAATTAATCCCCCGGCCAGCTCAAAAAACCCCCCTCATAAAGAGGGGGGCGGTTTCCATGAAGAGGGGGGCAGCAGCCCCCCGGTTTTTCCTCAAGCCGGCCCCCACGTGGGGGCCGTTTATTTTGCAAAGGGCACGGCATTTAGCCGTGCCGCCAACCAAATCAAGCGGGGGGCTTTGCCCCCCCCCCCCCCCCCCCGCGTGCAGCCTCCGTGCGGCGCCAGGCCACCGCGGCCCCCGCGCCGCCGGCCGGCCGGGCCGGGTCGTACCCGGTTTGGGTCGACCCGGACCCGGACCCCCCGTTTCGAATCAGATTCGGTCTTTTGGCCATATCTTGAGCCACGGACCCCCGATTGACGAACCGTCTGCGGCAACGTGATCCTTGGATCGAGACGGTCGTTTAGGTATATCGCACTCAAGGTTTCAGATTACTTTGAGTTCGGCCGGGTTGGTTCGTTCACGAAACCAACCGGGCCTTCGGAGCGGAAACGCTCATATCTTGAGCTACGGACGTCCGATTGATGTGCCGTCAGCTGTGTTGTGTTCCTCTTAGTGAGAAGGATCTTTTGGCATACTCCGCCCGAGGTTTGGACGCAGGTGGAGTACGGTCGGGTTGGTTTTGCCTTAAAAACCAACCGGGCCCCGGGAACGAAAATGCCAATAACTCTCAGACCGGGCGTCCGATCGACGCGCCGTCTGTTGCGTTGAGTTCCTGTTGACGATACGGAACTTTTGGATACATCAACTCTGGACTTTGTGACAGTTGATGTATCAGTCTCTCGGCTCGTGGAGCGGACCCTCCGAACGAGCTTGCTGTGTGCGGGAACCCTAGTGCTGGCTGCGACTGCTACTACTGCTACTACTGCTACTGTGACTGCGATGACGACAGTACATAGATCCTGTGTGGATTCGACGACGACGACTACTGCACTCAGCGATCCTACGTGGATCAGTGCTACAGGTCCTGCGTGGGCCCGATCCTGTGTGGGTCCGATCCTGTGTAGGTCACTGCGGGGGTTAGTACCTATCGATCCTTCGTGGGTCCGACGACTTAGATGGTTCAGTGATCATCTTTATCGTCATCCGAAGAAGTATATTCGTGTGAGCTAAATTTTCTGTTTTACTCGATAGAGGTGGTGCGCTTGGTTGTAGCGGCAGACCTGCGATATTGGAGATGAGCGTACGGAGTACGAAGACCGTGTAGCCGGCTGAGACCTGAAGACTGCTCGACCGACTCGACTTGGAGTGAGTCGACTAGCCCAGTGGACGGAGCGCCCGGTATTTGGCGGCAGACCCACGGCGGACGGAGCGCCTGGTAGTTGGCAGCAGACCCGCGGTACTCGACTGAAGGAGTACCTCTGTAGGCTATTTGGGTGAGCGCCCGGTATTTGGCAGCAGACCCTCAGCGGACGGAGCGCCCGGTAGTTGGCGGCAGACCCGCAGTACTCGACAGGAGGAGTACCTCAGCAGTCTTAGGTTAGTGAGCAGTATCTCAGAGTCGTGACAGTACACTGTACACTTCAGAGATGGGGCTCTTCAGTAGTTACGTTCTTGATAATGAAAATCCTGTGTGAGCTGAATCCTGTTGCTTTCCTGTGTGGATTGTGTTGTGCAATCCTGTGTGGATTACGTTTTGCTTTCCTGTGTGGAATACGTTTACTTTCCTGTGTGGACTGAGTTGTACTTGGGCTCGGAGGTTGGAGCGTATTTGAAAT
Source organism: Viscum album (assembly GCA_963277665.1). Classification (NCBI taxonomy): domain Eukaryota; kingdom Viridiplantae; phylum Streptophyta; class Magnoliopsida; order Santalales; family Viscaceae; genus Viscum; species Viscum album. The sequence continues at coordinate 463,592,664 of OY728135.1, forward strand.
TGATGTCTTAGGTATATGTATGGGCATATACCTAAGCAGTGTCGGTTGTTACTTCGTGATTGTACCTTTCTTCGTGGTTTATCCTTTGTGGATTTGAGAGACCTTCAGGGGTCTCGGGGTCCCTACTGAGTAGCTTATACTCACCCCTGCACGGGCTTTGCCCGCACTACGTTGTGTTGGTTGCAGACGACGGGCAGCGTTGACCTTAGCTGAGGCTTGCAGAGCGGGACGGTACCCGGAGGTGGACCACTGGGCGGGACGTGCTCGGAGCGGACGGCAGGACCCGTGGAGCAGTGGAGCTATCTGTACCCACCCTTCAGGTGGGATTCCCGGTGGACAGCTTGGTGTAGCGGCTTTTACTTTTCAGTTGCTGTTTTCCCTTTCGAGTTGTACTTTACTTTCAATTTGGGTTTGTATACTGGCCCATTTACTTTTATGCACTTTCAGTTGTACTCTGCTTTTGTTTAGTGTTTACTTTCCGCTTGCTTACTCTGTGGTGTTTGTTTACTTTTCAAAGGCAATGCCTTCCCTTTTTACCGGTATTTACGCCTTGGTGCTAGTCGCCAGCCCCTGGCCTATGGAAGGCGGGCTTGGGGTAGTCACGGCACGGACCCCGAGGGCGGGTCGTGAAAAATTGGTATCAAAGGAGTTCGGTTCTACCGCGAACTCTGATCTTTTCTCTATGAAGCAATAATGTTTAGCGTATTGAGTGTGGTTATCAGTCCAGGGAGTCCAGTGTTGGTGCGGCGGCCGACGTATCCGTACACTAGGACCCTGACTTCTGATTTCCGACTTAATGCATGAAAACATTGATTGCGTGTGTGTTTCAAAGTTTTCTTTGTGATTACTTATATCGTCTCACCAGGTATACTGTTTGATCGTGGTGCACCTGTTTCCTATTCAGGATGGCCCCACGACGGCAGCCAGCTAGGGTTCCGAGAGTCGAGTGTGACGAAAGCCCACCGAGCGACGAGGCTTCGGTGCAGGGCCCTTTGTCAGCAGTGGCACCGGCGGTAGCACTACCCGCCGAGCCCCCGATGTTTCCAGCGCCAGCCGCTGATGATGCACGTCGCCTCAGCGCACTGCATGAGTTTCAGCTCCAGCGACCGCCCAGGTTTCGCGGGGAGACGGATCCCCAGGCAGCAGAGGACTGGTTGGAGGCAGTGGTACGAGTGTTTAGGCTAGTGAGGACACCAGCAGACCTCATGGTGATCCTCGCTGCGAGCCTACTACATGCAGCAGCAGGACGATGGTGGAGCTTGATGCTCCAGGTGCACGATGAGGCATCTCTACATTGGACGGACTTTGAGAGCATCTTCCGCTCGAAGTTCGTCCCAGCCACCCTTCGTGCGGTGCGTATCCAGGAGCTTCTTCAGCTGCGGCAGGGCAGCATGACGGTCGCGCAGTACTCGGTGAGATTTACCGATCTCTCGCGCTACTCGACCGACATGGTACGGGACCCATTCTTTCGGGCCCGGACCTTCGAGCAGGGTTTGAGACACGAGATCAGGGCATCGCTGATCTCCCTCAGCATACCGACTCACACAGGAGTACTGGAGCGGGCCCTTCTGATCGAGAGCTTCCTTGCTGAGTCTACACCAGCGCAGCGACCCACCGCAGGGCGGCACGTGGCAGAGTCATCTGCAGCAGGTAGCCGACGGATGACTCAGGGTTCCAGGCAGACCAGACCTACCAGTGGCCGACTGCACGACTCAGGCTCAGTTGTGCGGGGAAGCCGGGGTGGAGTCAGAGCCAGGCGTGCAGAAAGTGGGCAGTGTTACTCCTGTGGCGGGATTGGTCACATGGCTCGTGACTGTCCGACCCGCCATGCTGATGATCAGCAGTTAAGTGAAGAACCTCCCAGGCAGAGGCAGAGGTTCGACCGTGGCGGTCCGCAGGGAGGAGGCGGACGAGGCAGAGGAGCTGGACGAGCAGCCGGTGGTGGGCGACACTTTGAGGCTCTGCCACCACCACCACCAGGAGGTCCACCCCGACCACAGGGAGTAGGTGAACATGCGAGAGCTCAACTTCAGGCAGCCGAGGCCTTCGATCATGGAGCTCTGGGAGCCGATGGACAGGAGCAGAACTAGTGGATACATCCTTTGTACTTCTGGTTCCTTGTTGCATTTGTGTAGCGTCTTGTATTATGAGCTGCAATAATAAAAGACGCATACCTTGTGATATTTTCGTTCCTGTCCTCTTTCGTGATGTTACTAAGAGGTTCCAGTTTTGGCTGTTGACTTGACCCTCACTTGTGAGACATCTACTGGAGGAGACCCAGTTACCACACACTGATGCCGACAGTGTGACTCAACCCTTGGAGGCGAGAGTAACGGTTGAATATCTTAGTAGTAGCGTCGAGGCCTTACGACGTCATCCTTGGTATGGATTAGTATCATCCATGTTAGGATTGACTGTTTTAGGCAAAGAATGTGGTTCATCCAGGGGATGGGACCAGATTTCTCTTATCGGCAAAGAAGAAATCTTGCAGCTCTGATGGGACCGGAGATGGTCCAGGCCACGACAGAGAAGGTCCAGGTCATCCAGGAGTGGATGAGGACAGCTCAGAGCCGGCAGAAGTCATACGCTGACAGGAGGCGGAGGCCACTAGAGTTTGAGGATGGCGACCACGTCTTCTTGCGGGTCTCACCTCGACGTGGTATTCGGAGATTTGGCCGAGGCGGCAAGTTATCTCCGCGCTTCATCGGACCCTTCCAGGTCCTCAGCAGGATTGGTGAGGTGGCTTATCGCCTGGCTCTACCACCTCAGTTGCACCGGGTGCACGACGTCTTCCACGTGTCTCAGCTGAGGAGATACGTGCACGACCCGACGCACATCATTGACCATGGGGAGCTTGACGATGACGATGGGGAGACTTTTACGGAGGTCCCGGTGGAGATAGAGGATCGACAGGAGCGGGTCCTGCGTGGGCGATCGATTCCTCTTGTGCGCATCAGATGGCAGCACGGGAATCTCCAGGAGAGCGCATGGGAGCTGGAGGCTCAGATGCGTGCTCAGTACCCTCATTTGTTTCCCTAGTTTTTGATGTATCTTTACGGGGACGTAAAGCCCTGAGGTGGGAGTAATGTAAAGACCCGTAAAATTCAAGGGAAATTTTTTTCTTAATTTTCTTTAGAATTTTACAAGAGCGCGGTTTCAGACGACACCTGATTCCGAGGCCCGGAGTGCCCGGAATCTTTTTCTGAAGTTTGGCTCGGGTACGTTCAGTGAACGAACGAGCGGGAATTCCTAACTTTTGATCCGGTGCTCGGAATTGAAATCCGAGGGCACCGATGAACTCGCAGCACCGATATTCGCTTAAAGAGACCTTTTCGGAAGTTGCGTTTATTGCGGGTTGAAAGTTAGTTTTTGGGTTTTTAGATTAAGTTAAATAAAGTTTGTGAAATACAAAATTTATTTAAACTTGTGGGTTAACTTCTCCCAAAGGAAGTTAGGGGTGGGACCCACACCCACTTAACCTCCTTTGAGAGGATTAAGTGTGGTGGGGCCCACAAGAACCCTAAACTTTTCAAGTTCCCTAAATCCCCTCTCTCCCTCTTAAAGGCTTGTCAACTTAACTTATATTTAATTATACAACTCATGTATATTAAATAAGTGAGTTTAATTTTGGAGTTATCCATTTTGAATTTCAAACCTTTGAAATTCTTTGTTAAGTTTGTGATTAAATTAAGCTCTTCTCTCTTTTTGTTGGGTTAGAACTCTTTAGCCAACTTGAGAGTTTTTGAGAGCTCCTCCTCCTTCTTCTTCAACTTGACGAAGAACGCTCAACTTGACGAAGAACGCTCAAGTTCCGACGAAGAACGTCGCTCCGCTCTTCTTCGTCTTCCGTGTCAACGAGAGGGAACGCCGCTTCCTCCTCGGACTCCCTTCGTCGACATAAGAAGTTTCGCCAACGACGTATCTCTTCGTGCGTATCTCTTCGTCATCAGATTTGACGAACGACGACCGCGACGCCCGACCTCCGCGACGTTGTCTTCCGCGGGACGTTGTGAAATCTTAGAACCTATACCCGAGGTAGGGGTTGTTGATTTATTGTTTAATTATTTCGTTCTTGATCGTGGATCTAGCATGTCTAACGTGAGGCAATTGAATATTTTAAGTTGTGTTATTATTTAACGTGAGGGGGGTCGGACCGCATGAACACGGCCAAACCCCCTCCATCGTTCATGTTGTTTTATCTTGCGGGTGGAAGCAAGGTGGCGTGGTGCCGTCTCACCACGCGGATAATTGAATGTTTATCTTGCGCGACGCCGTCGCGCGCGCGCCATGGAAGAATCTTCAAGAACGCGACGCCGCCGCGCCACATCAAGGGGAATCGAAGGCGCGGCGGAGGGGCGCGGTGCCGTCGCACCGCGCCGGACGACGAACACCGCGGCCGGTTCCGGGCCGCGGCGGAATGAGAAGACCAGCGGCCGGGCCGCCGGCGTCGGAATCCGAAGAGGGGACCGGATTTTCCGGTCCCGTTGGAGAAAACCGGCCGGCCGGATGGTAATGAACCGGGGGAAATTCATCCCCCGACCAGCTCAAAAAACCCCCCCTCATAAAGAGGGGGGCGGTTTCCATGAAGAGGGGGGCAGCAGCCCCCCGGTTTTTCCTCAAGACGGCCCCCACGTGGGGGCCGTTTATTTTGCAAAGGGCGCGGCATTTAGCCGCGCCGCCAACCAAATCAAGCGGGGGGCTTTGCCCCCCCCCCCCCCCCCCCCCCCCCCCCCGCGTGCAGCCTCCGTGCGGCGCCCGGCCGCCGCGGCCCCCGCGCCGCCGCGCCACCGGCCGGTCGGGCCGGGTCGGGTCGACCCGGTTCGGGCCGACCCAGGGGGGGGTCGGGCCGGGTCGCCCCGGACCCGGACCCCCCGTTTCGAATCAGATTCGGTCTTTTGGCCATATCTTGAGCCACGAACCCCCGATTGACGAACCGTCTGCGGCAACGCGATCCTTGGATCGAGACGGTCGTTTCGGTATATCGCACTCAAGGTTTCGGATTACTTTGAGTTCGGCCGGGTTGGTTCGTTCACGAAACCAACCGGGCCTTCGGAGCGGAAACGCTCATATCTTGAGCTACGGACGTCCGATTGACGTGCCGTCAGCCGTGTTGTGTTCCTCTTAGTGAGACAGATCTTTTGGCATACTCCGCCCGAGGTTTGGACGCAGGTGGAGTACGGTCAGGTTGGTTTTGCCTTAAAAACCAACCGGGCCCCGGGGACGAAAATGCCAATAACTCTCAGACCGGGCGTCCGATCGACGCGCCGTCTGTTGCGTTGAGTTCCTGTTAACGATATGGAACTTTTGGATACATCAACTCTGGACTTTGTGACAGTTGATGTATCAGCCTCTCAGCTCGTGGAGCGGACCCTCCGAACGAGCTTGCTGTGTGCGGGAACCCTAGTGCTGGCTGCGACTGCTACTACTGCTACTACTGCTACTGTGACTGCGACGACGACAGTACAGAGATCCTGTGTGGATTCGACGACGACGACTACTGCACTCAGCGATCCTACGTGGATCAGTGCTACAGGTCCTGCGTGGGCCCGATCCTGTGTGGGTCCGATCCTGTGTAGGTCACTGCGGGGGTTAGTACCTATCGATCCTTCGTGGGTCCGACGACTTAGATGGTTCAGTGATCATCTTTATCGTCATCCGAAGAAGTATATTCGTGTGAGCTGAATTTTCTGTTTTACTCGATAGAGGTGGTGCGCTTGGTTGTAGCGGCAGACCTGCGATACTGGAGACGAGCGTACGGAGTACGGAGACCGTGTAGCCGGCTGAGACCTGAAGACTGCTCGACCGACTCGACTTGGAGTGAGTCGACTAGCCCAGTGGACGGAGCGCCCGGTATTTGGCGGCAGACCCACGGCGGACGGAGCTCCTGGTAGTTGGCAGCAGACCCGCGGTACTCGACTGAAGGAGTACCTCTGTAGGCTATTTGGGTGAGCGCCCGGTATTTGGCAGCAGACCCTCAGCGGACGGAGCGCCCGGTAGTTGGCGGCAGACCCGCGGTACTCGACAGGAGGAGTACCTCAGCAGTCTTAGGTTAGTGAGCAGTATCTCAGAGTCGTGACAGGACACTGTACACTTCAGAGATGGGGCTCTTCAGTAGTTACGTTCTTGATAATGAAAATCCTGTGTGAGATGAATCCTGTTGCTTTCCTGTGTGGATTGTGTTGTGAAATCCTGTGTGGATTACGTTTTGCTTTCCTGTGTGGAATACGTTTACTTTCCTGTGTGGACTGAGTTGTACTTGGGCTCGGAGGTTGGAGCGTATTTGAAATTGATGTCTTAGGTATATGTATGAGCATATACCTAAGAAGTGTCAGTTGTTACTTCGTGATTGTACCTTTCTTCGTGGTTTATCCTTTGTGGATTTGAGAGACCTTCAGGGGTCTCGGGGTCCCTACTGAGTAGCTTATACTCACCCCTGCACGGGCTTTTCCCGCACTACGTTGTGTTGGTTGCAGACGACGGACAGCGTTGACCTTAGCTGAGGCTTGCAGAGCGGGACGGTACCCGGAGGTGGACCACTGGGCGGGACGTGCTCGGAGCGGACGGCGGGACCCGTAGAGCAGTGGAGCTATCTGTACCCACCCTTCAGGTGGGATTCCCGGTGGACAGCTCGGTGTAGCGGCTTTTACTTTTCAGTTGCTGTTTTCCCTTTCGAGTTGTACTTTACTTTCAGTTTGGGTTTGTATACTGGCCCATTTACTTTTCCGCACTTTCAGTTGTACTCTGCTTTTGTTTAGTGTTTACTTTCCACTTGCTTACTCTGTGGTGTTTGTTTACTTTTCAAAGGCAATGCCTTCCCTTTTTACCGGGATTTACGCCTTGGTGCTAGTCGCCAGCCCCTGGCCTATGGAAGGCGGGCTTGGGGTAGTCACGGTACGGACCCCGAGGGCGGGTCGTGACACACTTAGCGTGTAATATTTGTGTGTAAATATATATTTACATGAGTTATGTAAATATTAAACATTGAAAAAATATATGTGTTACAAAATGTTGTATGTATGTATGTATGTATGTATGCATAAATAATACATTATCATATAAATATTATGATATTAAATAATAAGTATTATTTTATATGTATATGAATACATTTATGTGTGTGGAAATATATATATATATATATATATATATTAATGATTTGGTTGAAAAAAAAGGAAGAACAAATCAAATAAGACAAAAAATGGGGAGTTAAGTGTTGAAATAGGCGAGGCATTGAAATAAAGTGGGGGATTTGAATTGATAAGAGGGAGAATGTGTACCATTTTGAAATAATAATAATAATAATGAAGTCAAGAAAATGTGTATGAAAATAAAGATATAGAATAAGTAAAAAGTAATAAATAATAAAAGGAAAGAAGAATAAATAATTAGGGGTGATGCATTAAAAAGGGGTGCATGAAAAGAGGAGGTGTGACTTGAGATGTAAAAATTAGGTAAATAAAATACCCAAAATAATCAACTTCTCTTTACCATATCTCCCTCAATGTTAATTGGATCTACATGCCATTAGTTCCGTTGGATTCGACTTGATAGGTATAAGGTAATCTGATAGTTTGTTTCTATAGGCATCAAGGTTTTTTCCAGAGTTAATTAAATGTGATTTTTGTGTGTGAATTGTTAAATATAGAGAATCAAACAATTATATCTTCTTTTGGAATCACTTTTGTGTAATATTTACATCTAGTTATGAGTTTGATGGTCATGTTGAACCATTCTTCATCTCTCAATGATTTCTAGTTGTTAGGGTTTTCTTTGAAACTTCATGTCGGGCCTTGAAAATATTATTTATAATCCTATTTTGGTTCATGAATTGAGGTGGGAGATCTATGACTTATCCTTTTCTATACTGTGTAAGTGTGGAATTATCATGATTTAACTTCTTTGTTTAAATAAATGTGGTTAACCATAATCAAATAAGAATCTAGAAAAATAATATCATAAAATTAATATGTTATAATCCGGGGATTATAAAAGATAATGATAAATTAAATGTTGAGTAATTCTGTTAATAAATTATTAATTCTAAAAAAATTAATTGGATAACTAAATTATGCATTCTAATATTGTTTCTGATAATACTGGAAATTCATGAAATAAAAAATTAATTTGTTAATATTATATGAAGAAATAGAAGCTTGATGCATGAAGGAAATGGTCAACTCGGTTATATTTTCTAAAATAAAATTCAAGATAATATTACATGCCTGGGAGGTTTCTAATAATCAAGGAATCTTGAATTTTTGTTAAAAAATAGGTTTATTAAATATTGTTGATAAAAATTCCAAGGTTGGAATTTATAAAATTACCACATACTGTGGATAATAAAAAATAATTTCATGTTATTGAATAATGATAATTATTTTGAAAAATTATCCAGGATATGGAAATGGATAATCACATAAATTTTTCTAATTATTATTTGATAAAATCATAAAAATAGTATGTTGCAGTGTTAAACTTCTTAAATAATGTTTATGAGAATTATGTTTTAAATTATGGGTATTATAGAATTGATATGCTAATTTTCTTTCAAGTTAAAATTTATATTTTTTTCATGAAATGATTATGAGCTCATTCTTGGTTTTAATTGATAAATAAGAAGTACAATTCAGAAAAAAGAAATAATTTAATGCATGTGCCTTATAACTATTCTTTTTTTGGAAATATTTTACTGCATGTGTAGGTTTATTATCCTTTCTTAAGTATGTTATCACATGTTATAATTTAATTAAGTTCTAGTCACTGTAATCACTATCGCTTGAGAAAATATTAATATTCATGTTTGAATACTATGGGATGTTTGATCACTTTTTTTAATGTATATTTTTTATTTTCTATAATATTTACTAGATAGTGTGTTATTGAAATGTGACTGTCATAGGGTGTGGAAAAAATAATTATTTCCTAAGTTAAAATTAAGTATATTGGTCAACCTAGGTTGTATCCAGAGAGTATCACACAAAAATCAAGTTGTCATGTTAAAAATTGAGAAAGAAGTGTAGGTTAATTTTGAAATTGTTTGATTTAAAAAATAAAAGAAACTAAACAAAGGAAATAAATTTAAGAAAAAATATTTATAAAATTTTTAAAAAACAAGTGATTTAAAAATATTATATTATAAGAGTGATCAGGTTAGGTTCGGTTTTCCAATTGTAATTCTATCTTAGTTCTAATTTATCCAATTATCTTCTACTAAGCCAATTATAGAGAGATTTCAAAATTGATTCCTCTCACTCCCTTGGTCAATAGTGATAGTGAGATTAAACCTTAAAAAGATATCATATTGGTCTAATTTACTTCCTATATATGAAAAAAATGTAGCGAATACCCTCAATTGACTAGGAAATTCCCAATTGAGTCTTGTTTATCCCAAGCAATCAAGAATATTCACTACCCCTTCCACACGTATCAATGATCGTCGCGTAATTCACCACTAATCTCTGATCTATTCCATTGTAAATAGACCAAAACCTATTGAAGGGAGATATTTTTCATTGACCAAAGAAATAATAACAATATAATATAAAATCAAATACGATTGCACAAGATAATAAAAACCTTTATTAGAATTTGAAATCAACTTCACAGAAGAGAGAAAAGGATTTTAAATCATTAAGGGAAAGAAATAAATAATTACAAAAGGAAAAATCCATACATCCCCAATAACATAGAATTTTACCCATCTATTTTAAGTGTATCCTTAAATAAGTAGGAATAATAAGACATTACAATATTAAGAAGAACAAAAGAGAGAAAAGAAAGAACAAAAAAAATTATTCTCCAGAATTTTGCTTCGGTTCTGCCCACCAGATCACCAAAACATTCCATGGTCCCTTATTATAAGATGTTCATAATTGAGTTTTATATCTAAATTTTAATTTTTAAATCTTTTAGAGTTGTTTATAATAAGTTATGGCTGAATTAATAGATCAGACTCTTTCTATCTGCCGAATACAATTTCACCTACCCCAATTTGAATGGTTTAAGTGTAGCCTTAATGAAACAATTTATACATTAAATTTAATTTGAAGCTTCCACATAAAGTATTATTTCAAATCCAGCTGAAATCATCACATTTTTAAGTCGGCATCTCGATTTATACCCCATTTAATGAGGTAGATTCCATTCTGCTGACCAAAATAAGTTTTCACATTTATCAATGTTTTTGGGCTAGTTAAGGGAATTAAAATGGGATCTAGGTCCATAAGAATAATTTGTATCCCATTAATACTGGAATCCTAAAAAAATAATCACTTGAATTGGATCAAAATTGTATAAGTTATTATCAAAAAATAGAAGCAACAGAAAATTGATAAATTTCCAAAATTAACCATTTTTCACATTTAAGCCCAAAATTCACCAAAAATAATAAAATGATGAAAATAATCTCAAATTGATTAATTGTTTGGGATTAAATAAATTAAAAACATATGTAGAAATATGAAAATATTAGCTTTATCAATTCCTCCATACTTAGAACTTGGACTCCTGGATAAGTAAATATCAAAATCAAATCAAAGAAAATTTAAAACACATATCCATGAGATCCACCAATTTAACACCAAGAAAAAAAAGATATCATTAATCATAAAAAAAACATTATTTCAATTTCTTTGTTCATATAATTCAATATATTTCTACTTCATTTCTACTCCCATGCACACAAAACACTTACCTCACTTTCATTTTATATCATCACACAAATGTAAATTTTCAATAATGTATTTCTCATCCAAACTCATGAAAGGGTTACCATAGGCTTGATAGATTCCTACATCTCTAATATATGTGATTCAAGGACATGTTTTTATCATTAGTACTTATAAAGTTTGTTTTGTTCCTTTTGGTTGGTAGGATTTTAATGTGAAAAATTCTAAGGTATAATATAGAGGGTTTGTCTCTTTTTAAGAAAAATTGCATGATTCTAATTTTTACTCAAGTATGGTATCCTTATCACTCCCCTTAGTAGAAAATCAGCTCCATCATCATGAAAACTCAAGGAAAGTTCGCATCATTCATCATTTCAGCAGCAAAAATATCAATCATATCAAACATAATTTTTCTTGAAAGCTTCAAATAGACACAACTTTCTTTATCCATTGGAAGATCTATAGAGGCACGACATTTTTATCATGAAAGATATATAAGGGAACATCTTTAAAAAGAATGATTTTTTCAGTAGAAAATCATCTCTTAAACATTTTCTTTTCTACCCAAAGTATCACCAAATAAATTATCATAATATAAGAAAAATTCCCCCACACTTAAGTTCAACTAGATTATGAAATTTCACTTCACGAGTAAGTTGGATATGAAAAAATGGATTATAATGTGGCTAACCTAATAGGTTTTTCATGCATTATAAGGGCTAAAATGACTAAATTTGTAAGTTAGACCATTATAAAAAAGGATTATTTTGAAAATAAGTCTTTAAAACCAAAGAAATTACTCAATAATTTAAAACAAATGTACCTCAAACTCTCACATTTTGAAAAAAATAAATCAAATTGTGGTTAAAACAAGCATGTTTTGGTTCTCTCATGAAGAGAGTTTAATGAAAATAATATGAAAAAAATGGTTCAAAAACCTCACAGGATATTGATTTCATAGATAGACATTTATATGTGGCATGAGATTCAAAAATCAAAGTACTTTTTAGGAAATTTACAAATATTTTAACTTGAAACAAGGTCATTTTTAATATTCATTTAAGATCAATTTCCTAGGATAAATTGTTCCACTCATTGACATGGGTTTCAAAAATGGAAAATATAATCATTTAATCTCAAAATTTTCAAAAACACAAAAAAAATTGAAATACACACATTTTTTTATTTTTTTGAAAAACATAAAAAAAAACAATTGAAATTTTTAAACTAAAAGGGTTCCATCCCCCACACTTAAATGATGCAATGTATTCAATGAATTAATGTGGATTTAACATGTAATTATATTTTTAATTTAATCACAATAGGAAAGAAAGTGTTAAGGATAGGTACAACATGACTTATTAGAAATGTAGCATTGAGTTAATCTTCTAAGTGTGACACACATGAAAACCTACCACCAAAAGTAGAGAAAATAAAATAAGAAATTTATTAAAAGAAAATAAAATAGAAATAGAGTGAGAAAATAAGGATAGATCTTGGTTTAATCCCGTAAGTGGGCCCTGGGTTTTGACTACCTCTATATGAGAAGTAACAGTTGGTTTTCCCCAATCTAATGGTGGGTGGAGTTTCTTTAGCATGAACCCAAAAAAAATATTCTTTTAATATTTCACTACTTCCTTTCTTGTTGAGGACACCATGGATATAGTATGTCAAATCTACCCCCATGGGAATGAGATAAAACTTTCATAGTGGGGTAGAATAATGAATGATTCCTCCTCTTTCTTGGTTTCTACTTTCACAACTTCTTCTTCATTCTCCAGTGGTTTCTCAAGGTATGTTGCATCAAAATAATAGTCAAAGGGAAGGTCAGAGTATAATTTTTTTTGAACAAAATTAAAGCATGAAGAATAAATATCAAATTCTTACCTTTCAAAGTAACTATCTTGTGTCTTTGTTTCCTTAGAAAAATCCACTTTTGTCTCCACTTGAACTCCCTATAATAAGTGTTTACCAAGTTCAGGGAGCTCCATATATTCCTTATCAGATGCATCTTTTTTTCTTCCTCATCTACCAAGGTAATTGTCCCGAACCGTCCTCTGAGGCCCGTTTTGTGACTACCCCAAGCCCACCTCCCAAAGGCCAGGGGCTAGCAACTAGCACCAAAGGCATTATCCTGCAAGTGGTAGGGAATTTCCTGAGTACCTATACGTATGTACGCACACATCCCCATCCCACAATGCTAAAAAGTAAACATGCATTCCACTAAGACAACAACTGAGAGTAATAGTACAAAACTGAAAGTAAAGGGGCCAGAATACAAGCCCAACAAAATACAAGTACAAGATCCTAAAGTCTGCCTACAGTAAAACCTACCTGAAGGGTAGGTGAAGGGATTGTTGCCTAAAGTCATATAAGTATGCCTCATCTGTCAGATATCATTGGGAATCACCTGGTCCCGAACCACCAAGGTCTTTGTTGAATCGTATGTCATCTGCACAAGACATGACACTTGTGAGCAGAGCCCGTATAGGGGTTAGTAACACAATACTCATTAAGGGCCCCAAAACAAAAAGGTAATGCCCCAAAGGAAAGTATACACATATTATACTACCAAATAGGTACACGAATTATAGCCCCTAATAAGTAAAGTCAAGAGATAGTCACTAGAGTCATCTCATGCGGGTATAAATCTAAAGTATGAAAAGCAAGACTATCAATCGTAAACACTGAAAACCTTAAACTGATTAGGCACTCATCCCCAATGAGTTACTTAGGCTTGTTGGGACACCTAGACCCTCTCGTAACTTATGCATGTTGGGGCACCTAGACTCGCTCATCACTTGGGCCTACTGGGGAACCTAGACCCACTCGTCACTTCGTCCAGCTGAGGCACCTAGACCCACTCATCACTTTGTCCTGCTAGGGAACCTAGACCCACTCTTCACTATCTTCTCATCATATCCAGTCATAGGATTCCTGCTCATAGCGCACTTGATTCCAGGAGAATATATTCCTAAATCCATCAGTTGTATTTCAATTTCCATGAAAACCCACTTAGAGTATATCAAAATCATTGCCTCGTTATGAGGGTCTTAATGCTGAAAATGTCTCATCAATCGGACATATTGTTTTGAAGATATGAGCCTTTTAGTGAAAAGGGGTCCAGTTGGGTTCGGGTCTGGTCTGAACCGGTTTGGGGTCCGCCGACCCAACTTGGGTCCACTGACTCGACCCGGGTCCAACCCGGCCTGGACTGGCTGGGTCTGACCCGACCAGCTGTGGCGGCTTGAGATCGGCCCGCCTGACCAACCTGGCCCACTGGAGCGAGCCAGTCTGATCTTCCTAGGATGCAGTGGGTGCCGTGGGTCGTCGCCGCAGTCTAGATGGACCGCAGCCTCCAATCGCATATGCCCGCACTACTACCGTCCATTGTCGATGGCCCCTGTCCGCTGCCCGCAGTATAGTCACGATCCTCTTCTACTGTCACTAGTGCAGGCCACCTCCCACACGCAGATTCCACTGCAGGCCACCAAAATTGCTCTCATGGTTCTTTTTTTATCCCGAAGGTGTTCTAGAGTCCTTGGGTCACCATCTCGCATGTTGTAGGATCCAACTCATCTTGTTGTCGATCCGAGGGACCGATCGCACTCAAAACTTCCTAACAAAGTCCAACGCGACCACGTGGGTCCGTCGGTGAAGAACATAAGTATGGGGATAGAAAAAGAACCAAGAACACCTGAGGGAGGGGAATTGGCCTTGTTCATTTGACCTTTGTTCATCTCATTAGAATGAAATGGAAAATAATAAGCATAAAATTTCTAACCCTTCAAGCCTTGAAATAAACAATCCATCCCACATTAATGAATGACCCATAGATCAACCTTTTAGTGGGTCGATTTTCATTCATCGTTTAGAAAGAGAGAATGGGGAAACATAATAACATAGAAAAAAACCCCGACCTTGAGGTTGGATCATTCGATGGTGAAGATCTGAGTCGTACCATCGTCATTCGTCGTTCCTAGATCCTCAATTCATCATTCTTCACTCACCAATGAAAATACTCCAAAGGTTCAGAGAAGTTCCAAGATCATGCCAATGATCCAATATCTCTGTTAAATAATTAAATGGGGGAAATGTGTTTCATCCTTTTTAGTTACTTTGAGTCTCTACGTCATTACGCTATTTCATTTATGAAATGAAACAAGATTTCTGTTACTCTTCAGTTTTAGTGCCACTACATTATTTCATTTATTAAATAAAATAGTCCACTAGATGTTGCGTCACAACGAAACAAATTTGAATGAAATAAACATTCATAAGTTTATTTTATTTTTTCTTTAAAATGATCAAAATTTAACTTTTACCTTTGACCTGCGCCAGTCGAGGTTAGGTCATTTCTTAGGTAATTTTGTCATTTCAGACGCAACGGTGCCCTCGGATTTTTAATTCGAGAACCCATTTAGAAGCTACCAAAATTGCGCACGTGTGCTATTTTAAATAACCTTTAAAAGGTTAAAACTTTTATTTCAGGCTCACTAGGCCTCAGAATCATATTCCTTCTCAGCACCTGGTCTTGAAATAATCCCATACAATTTTATTAAAAAATTACATGGAATTTTCAAGACATTACATTCTCCCCACCTTAAGGATTTTTTTCCTCAAAATCCAAAAACAAGGGCTAAAAAACAAATGGGCATATTGAGCACAAATATGAGCCTCTCAATCCCAAGTGCTCTCTTGGAGATTCCCATGCTACCATCGAACGCGCACCAGAGGAATCGACCTCCCATGAAGGAACCTCTCCTGTAAATCCTAAATCTCTACTAAGAACTCCATAAAAGTTTCCCCATAGTCAATGTGCAGCTCTCCACAATCGATGGAGTGTAATGGATCCTGCACGTACCTCTTCAGTTGTGACACATGGAAGACATTATGCACCTGGTGCATTTTGGGGGGAAGATCTAGGCAGTACGCCACCTCTCTAACTCTGCTTAGAATCTGAAAAGGGCTAATGAATCTTGGAGATAACGTACCGCCCTAGCCAAATCCCTACAATCCTCATCAAGGTGAGACCTGAAGGAACACATGGTCTCCATCCCCGAACTCCAAGGGGATCTATCTCCTAATAGCATAAGATTTCTGTCTACTCCATGAAATCCTCATCCACTCTTAGATGATCCTCACCTTCTTGGTGGTTGCCCATACTAACTCGGGACCCATGAGTGCTGACTCCCCTGGGTCTATCCAATATAATGGTGATCTTCATGGTTACCCATATAGTGCCTCAAACGGTGTCATACCAATTGTGAAGTTGTTGTTGTTGTTGTACGCGAACTTCATTAGTGGTAGGTGTTCCTCCAAACAGTGATTGAAGACCAAGATACAAGTACAAAGCATGACCTCTAAACCCTAGATAGTTCTCTCTGTCTGACCATCCGTCTGGGGAGAAAAGCTATGCTCAAATGTAGCTAAGTCTTGAATGCCTCCTATAATCCCTTCCACATTCAGGATGTGAAATGAACATCATGGTCTGACATGATCACCTAAGTAACCCCATGAAGCCACATTATCTCCTGAACATAGAGGCATCCCAATATCTCTACCAAACCCTGCTTCCAGATGGGTTGGAAGTGGGCTGACTTGGTGAGTCGCTCCACGATCACCTAGATGGTATCGATCCCCTTGGACATGCATGGTAAACCTATCATGAATTCCATAGAGATATCATCCCACTTCCACTCTGGAACCTCAAGTGGCTGAGCCAAGCCAGTTGGAACCTGATTCTCTGCCTTCACTTATTGACAAGTGAGGTATCGAGAAATGAAATCCATTATTTCCTTCTTCATCCTCGGCCACCAGCACTAATGTTGGAGATCTTGGTACATCTTTTCCACTTCTAGATTTACTTTCAAGGGTGAGGTGTGGAACTCTCTCAGAACCTCCTCTCACAACGTCACTGGTATAATGGTGTGCCCTCTAAAAAGGAAGATGTACTCCCCACCCATTAAATATTCATCAAGGGTCTGCCCTGTGGATAACTGGGCATGTTGGGCCTCACAGTCGATATCCCCAAGTTGTGCCTCCCTAACTCGCTGTAAGAGTGGGGGAGTGACAACCATCGACTTAAGGTAAGATGATCCATCACCATCTACGAAGGATATCTACATCATGACTAACTACTCTAATGCCTCACTCAGCAACTGCAACCCGGTTCTCCTGCTGAGTGCATTGGCCACCACATTCCCTTTCCTAGGAGTATAGACTATTTCAAAGTCATAGTCCTTGAGGAACTCTAGACACCACCACTATTTCAAGTTCAGGTCCTTCTGGGAGAAGATATACCTGATACTTTTGTGGATGAATTAGATGGAAAACTGCTCACCCATCAAGTAGTGTCGGCACACGTTCAAAGTGAAGACCATTACTGATAGCTCAAGATCATGGGTCGCGTAGTTCTGATCATGTTTCCTCAACTATCATGAACCATAGGAAATCACTGTCTTATCTTGAATTAGTAAACAACCCAGTCTGGTCCCTGATGCATCACAAAACACTACATACCCTATGCCCTCCTCTAGCAGTCTCAATATAGGGGCGCTCGTCAGTCTCTGGCCCAACTCTTGGAAACTCTACTAGCACTTCTCTATCCACACGAAGGGATGTCTCTTCTATGTCAAATATGATAAGGGTGTTACTACCCTATAAAATTCATTCATGAACCTTTGGTAGTATCCAACCAAACCCAAGAAACACCACACCTCATCCATGCTCCTGGGTAGCTCCCAAGCAAGCATTTCCTCTATCTTTGTCGGGTCCATTGAAACTCTAGCCTCTGAAATGATGTGTCCTATAAAGTGAACCTTCTAAATCCATAATTGACACTTTTAGATTTTCCCATAAATTTGGTGCACTCTGAGCATATCTAGGACCATCCTCAGGTGTGGTGTGCTCCTCCTTAGATGCCGAGTACACCAGGATTTCATTAATAAAGACCACAACGAACCTATAAAGGTGAGGCTGGAAGATCCTGTTTATGAGTCCCATGAACACTAATGGAGCATTGGTCATGCTGAATGGAATAAAAAAGAACTCATAGTATCCATACCAACATCTAAAGGTTGTCTTTAGTACATACTCATCTCGTACATGAAGTTGATGATAACCAGACATGAGGTCTATCTTTGAGAACTACATTACTCCCTTCAACTAATTGAAGAGGTATTTGATTCTTGGAAGTGGATATCTATTCTTCACGGAAACTTGATTCAGGCACTGATAGTCCACACACATCCTCAAACTTCTATCTGTCTTCTTGGTAAACAGAATTGGGGCCACCCAAGGTGAAACACCAGGCCTCACCATGCCCTTCCTCTGCATGTCCTCTATTTGTACCCTCAAATCACAAAGCTTCACCAAATCCATCTGATATGCTAGTGTGGATATATGTGTCTTCTCAGGGTACATATTTATGTATATTTTGACCTTCTTATGAGGAGGTAATCTTGGAACTTCCTCAAGGAATATTTCCTCATACTCGTCCACCACTATAGGAAATTTAGAACTCCTCTCATCCACCCCACCGAGGGTAAGGCTAACTAACTGGTGAGTTATTGGATACACCTTCCTATGATTAAGTCTTTCATATGTTGAAAGTGTTCCCTTTTCACCAATAAATGTGAACATGGTTCCATCTTCATGGACACACCACACTCTACACCTAAAATATTCAATCTGAGTATGGACTGTGAAAAACCATTTCATACATAGAATGACATTGTAAGGCCTTGAAGATACTACTAAGAGATCTCAGTCAAAGCTCTCACCTCCAAGAGTAAGCTCTCATTTCCATCACCAGTGTGTTATCATCAAATCCCCTCCTATAGGAGTCTCTAATTGTAAGGATCGAACCAACAGCTCTATCGAAATCTCTGATCTCTGAACAAGGTTCTTGGAAAGGAAAGAGTGACTGAAACCTATGTCTATAAGAACTACATCTAAGGTGTATAAGAAACAGATCGTACCACTAATCATCTCTAGAGAGTCAGGATTATAGGCCTCTATCGCCTGAAGCTGGGAATGCCCTTATCCACTGGCTCCTGGAGCCTATGGTGGACCACCTGGGGGTGGTGGTGGTAGCACCTCAAACCTCCTCCCAATGCCTGCTACTCTACTTGATCCCCTTCCACATTTGCATCCCTATGGACCACTCTACTCGACCCTCTTCCTCTACCTCGGTGGTCCCTCGACCGTCTGTTGATCATTAGCGAGTTGGGAAGTCACGAGCTATGTGTCCCTACCCACCGCACGTGTAGCACACCCTGCTCCTCTGCTAACTCTCTCTACCCTGGGATCCTCATAATACTGATCTTGTTTCCTATGGTTATCCCCTAAAAGGATTGACCCACTTGGGTCCCCACGTCTACTACATGTTACCCACCACTAAAGACTCCACCGCCTGATGTCTACTGGTAGCTTCTACTGTTGGTGCCCACTCTGCTAGGAAGCTCTCCATGAGAAGGGCTCTTTCTAGCACCCTAGCTTGGTTAGGGATGATAAGTGATACCATGGACACCCTGATCTCCTGAAGCAATCCTTGCTCAAAAGCTCTAGACCTAAAGAACAGGTCTTTCACCATGTCTGTATAGTAGTGAGAAAGCTCAGTGAATCTCATTAAGTACTCTGTTACTATCATGTTACCCTGTTGTAGGTGTATTAGCTCCTGGATGCGTACTGAGTTCAGAGTCACTAAAAATAATTCCTCCCTAAAGAGGCACTCAAAATCAGTCCAAGTGAGGGTCACCTCGTCATGCTTCTGGATTGTCATGCTCCACCATCTCCCCGCTGAGCCCTGAAGAAGGCTCACAACTAAGATCATCATCTGGTCGGATAGTTTCCTTAGAAGAAGGAAGAAACAGGTGAATACCTCCATCCAATGATCAACTATATGAAGGTAAGTCTCACCCCTGAACCTGACAGGTCTCTGGTTCTAGAACTCGTTTAAGGCACTTAGCCTACATGTGTCCTCTATCGGAAATGCTGGTAGGAACTATTGATTAATAGGTAGTGGTAGCACCGGTGCACCACCCAGGGGGTATCTCTAGTACTAGTCCCTGCACTGAAGCCTCATCGCTAGGTGTATCATCCTCGTGGTCACGCACCAGAATCCTGGTTGGTTGTGTTCATGGAGTCATCATAAAACAGATCAAGATGAACCATAATCAATAGATTATACCTGGTGAGATAAATATGAATCAAGAAGTAAATGAGAATACTATCAATTCCTATATGATGTATGCAACCATTGTTTTCATGTACTGAGTCAAAAAGTAGAATTCGGGGTCTTGGTGTACAGATACTTCGACCGCTACACTAACACTGGACTCCCCAAGTCTAAAATTCGAACTTGAAATATTTAAAAATGTTTCCCTAAAACAAATCCACTGACCTTTAGTCCTTAAGGCAGGACTTACCACCTATGATACTAGTATTTTATGACTCGTCCCCTAGGGACCATGCCATGACTACCCCAATCCCACCTCCCAAAGGCCAGGGGCTGGCGACTAGCACTAAAGGCATTATCTCACAAGTGGGAAGCATTTTCCTAAGTACATGTACGCATGCACACACACATCTCCATCCCACAATGTGTAAAAGTAAACATGAATACCACTAATACAACCACTGAGAATAACAGTACAAAACTGAAAGTAAAGGGTCTAGAATACAAGCCCAAAAAACAAGTACAAGCTCCTAAAGTCTGCTTGTGGTAAACCCTACCTGAAGGGTAGGTGAAGGGGGTTCCGCTTGAGTTCATAGAAGTACGCATCGTCTATCGGATCTCACTGGGCACAGCCTCATCCTGGAACATCAAGGTCTCTATCAAAGCATATGTCATTTTCACAAGACACAACACGTGCAGGCGGAGCCCATGCAGGGGTGAGTAACACAATACTCAGTAAGGATCCTAAAACAAAATGGTAATACCACAAAGGAAGGTATTCACAAATTATACTACCAAAGAGGTACAGGAAGTATATCCCTTAAGAAGTACAGTAAAGAGAGAGAGTCACCAAAGTCAAATCACATAGGTATAAATCTAAAGTATGAAAAGTAAGACTATTAGTTGAAAACACTAAACACCTTGCACTGCTGAGGCACTCATCCCTGATGAGTCACTTAGGCATGCTAGGGTACCTAGACCTGCTTGTAACTTAGTCCTGATGGGTAACCTAGACCCACTCATCACTTGGACCTACTAGGGCACCTAGACTTGTTCTTCACTTCGGCCTACTACGACACCTAAACATGCTCCTCACTTTGGCTTGCTGGGGCACTTAGAGATGCTTGTTACTGTCTTCTCATCACATCCAGATGCAGGATTCCTACTTATAGAGTGCTTGATTCTGGGAGAATTTACTCCTTAAACCATTAAGAATATCTTAATTTCCCCAAAACCCACTTAGATTATATTAAAAGGACATCCTCATCACGAGGGTCTCAATTCCGTAAACTAATTGTCAATCAGACGTATGGTTTGGAAGATATGAGTATTTTAGTGAAAAGGGGTCAGTTGGCTCTGGGTTTGGTCTGACCTAGCTCATTGTGGCAGCCCGGCCCGAGGTGCTGGGGTTGTCCTGCCTGACCAACCCAGCCCATTAGAGCAGGCCGGTCTGATCTACCTAGGATGCAGTAGGCACCATGGGTCACCATTGTGGTCCGGCTGGACTGCGACCTCTAGTCGCATCCACCCACACCACCGGCGACCCCTGTCCGCTACCTGTGGCATAGTTGTGGGCCTCATATGCCTCTGTGGTGTGCCACTGATCCATGCCACCTCCCGCATGTGGCCACTGATAGTTTCTTTCACAGGCCACCGGAATTACTCTAGTGGTATGTTCTTTGATCTGAAAGGTGTTCTGAGGTCCTTGGGTCGCCATCTCACCTGTTGTGGGCTCCAAATCACCTTTTTGTCTATTTGGGGGACTAGTTATGCTTGGAACCCCCCGGAAATGTCCAGCATGACCACGTGGGTCCATCAACAAAGACCGTAAGAATGGGGATAGAAAAAGAACCAAGAACACCCAAATGATGGTCATTGGCCTTATTCATTCAGCCTTCATTCGTCTCATTATAATGAAAGGGGAAAAAATAAACACCAAGTTTCTAAGACTTCAAGCCCTGCAATAAACAATCCATCCAACATGAACAAATGAACTGTGGATCAACCTATTAGTGGTTTGATCCGCATTCATCGTTTAGAAAGAGAGAACGAGGAAACGGAATCACATAGAACAAAACCCCTACCTCGAGGTTGGATAATTTGATGGTGAAGATCAGAGTAGCACCACCATCATCTGTCATTACTCTATCCTCAATCCATCATTAGTGAAAAAAATTCATTCATCACTCACCAACGCAAATCCTCCCAAGGTTCAGTGCAGTTTCAGGATCGTGCCAAGGATCATGTATCTTTATTAAACAATTAAATGGGGGAAATGTGTTTTATCATTTTCATTTATGATAAGTCATTATGTCATTACGTTGTTTCATTTATGAAATGAAACAACATTTTTGTTATGCTTCAGTTTCAGTACCACTACATTGTTTCATTTATTAAATGAAACAATTGGCTCGAAGTTGCGTCACAACAAAAAAAATTGAATAAAATAAAATTTCTTATGTTTATTTTATTTTTTCTTTAAAACGCTCAAAAATTAAATTTTATCATCCAACCAAACCGATCTAGGTTAGGTCATTTCTTAGGTAATGTCATCATTCTGGGCGCAACAGTGCCTTTGGATTTTTAATCTGGGCACCCTTTTAGAAGCTTCCAAAACTGCGCACACATATTATTTTAAATAACCTTAGAAAAGTTCAAATGTTTATTCCAAGTTCACCAGGCCTCAGAATCACATGTCATCTTAGATCCTGGTCTTAAAATAATCCCATATAATTTTAAAATAATTACATGGAATTTCAGGGACATTACACAATACAATTTTTGGATGAATATGAAAATTTAAAACAAGGGGAGATAATAATCAATTTATATTTAATAAAATCAGAATGAAAAGATTAAAATACTATCTCCTAGAGTTTTTTCAACTTAAATTGATTATTTGGTGGGACGTGCCTCTTGTATTTTATTTTCACTAGGTAGAGGTAGTTAGTTAGGCTCCTCCATATTTTCTTCAAATTCCGCCACTTTGGTGGTGTCTTCCTTTAATGGTTCTGGCTCTTCTACTTTGTAAGGAATAAGGGGATCAAGTAGTTCTTCACACTCATTATAGAATCCATCCAGATATTATTGATCTCCCACACATAGATATGTAGACAATTCTTCCTTCTTGGCCTCCTCATGTTCGTGCTTAGGTTCTGGTTTCTCCATCAATGCATGAACATATTCAAATGCTAGTTCTACTTTCCTCTCCGGTTGTTCTATGTCTTTTTTAAGTTCTTCCATCTGAACTATATCATATCCAAACTCATCTTTTTATTCCACTTGTGGGTAATTGTGCCATGAATTAAATAAACAATCATTTGAAAACATCATGGAAAAAATATTTTTTGGGATTTTTTTTAATTTGAAAAGAGTCAAATATTTACAATTAGATTGTGGGCAATGTCTCCCGAGTAACATCGCCAAGTTTTGACATGTTCCTATCATGGGTGTGGAAAAATAAATTATTTACTTAGTTAAAATGAAGTATAGTGTTCAACCTAGGTTTTCTCCAGAGAGGAGCACACAACAATCATAATGTCACATTAAATTTTGAGAAAGAAGTGTAGGTTAATTTTGAAATTATTCGATTTTAAAAAGACAATAAACAAAGGAAAGGAATTTAAGAAAAAATATTGAGAGAAAATTGAAAAAAATAAGTGATTAAAAACTATTATATTAGAAGAGTGATTACATCATGGTTGGTTCTCCAATTTTAATTCTATCATAGTTCTAATTTATCCAATTCTCTTCTACCAATTCGATTAAAGTGAGATTTCACGATTGCTTCCTCTCACTTCCTTGGTTAATGGTGATGGTGAGAGTAAACCTTACCAAGATATCATATAGTTCTACTCTCCTTCCAATTTGTGAAATAGATGTAGCTAATACCCTCAATTGACTAGTCAATTCCCGATTGTGTCTTGTTTATCCCAAATAATCAAGAATATTCACTACCCCTACCACATGTACTGATGATCGCCGATTACTGCACCAATAAGCTCTGATCTATTACATTATATATAGACCATAACCTAGTGGGGGGATATTTATAATTTATTAAATAAATAATAAAAATAGAATATAAAATCAAATATTAAAACACAAGATAATAAAAACCATTATTAGAATTTGAAACCAACTTCGCGGAATAGAGAAATGGATCTTAAATCATTAAGTGAAATAACTCAAGAATCGAAAAAGGAAAAACCTCTCCTTACATAATCACATAGAATTATTACCATCCATGTGAAAGGTATCCTTAAATAATGGGGAATAATGAGGCATTACAATATTAAGAAGAACAAAAGAGAGAAAAGAAAGAACATAAAAATTTATCCTTTAGAATCTGTCTTCCATAAGTTTGCTTCAGTTCTACCCACCAGATCACCAAAACATGTCATGGTACCTTCTTATAAGATGTTTTTAATTTATTTGGATATCTACCATTTAAATTTCAAATATTTTTGAGTCATTTACAATAATTTATGGCCGAATTAATAGAACTGATTTTTTTCTGGATGCTGAATACTATTCCACCTACCCCACTTTAAATGGTTCAAGAGTTGCCTTAATGAAATAATTTCTCCATTAAATTTAATGTAAAGCTTAAAATTTGATTATTATTTCAAACCTAGCTATAATAATCACATTTTGAGGTTATTATCTTGAGATATACCTCATTTAATGAGGTAGGTACCATTCTGTCAAACAAAATAAGTTTTCACATTGATTGATTTTTTTGGACTTGTGGGAGTTCGAATGGGATATGGGTCCAGAAGAAATATTTGTATCCCACGAATACTAAAATATTAAAAAAATAATCTCTTTAATTGGATCAAAATTATATAAGTTATTATTGAAAAATATAAGCAATAGAAAACTGGTAAATTTCCAAAACTAACCATTTTTCACATTTAAGCCCAAAATTCAGCAAAAAACATAAAATGATGCAAATAAGATCAAATTTATTAATTGGTTGGGATTAAATAAATTAAAAACATATTTATAAATGTTAAAATATTATCTTTATCAGTCCACATGTCCAATATTTAGGATCTATTAGGTTTGGTTTCATAGAAATTGAAGAAACAGACAAACACCCTGAAAATATGGTGAATTATATCGCATGAAGATAGCAAAGGAGATGAGAAGATAAATGATTAAAAGAGTAAGTAGGAGTCATAAACTCACTTAGGGATATCCAAAATATTTGATGATTCTCAAAATGGGAACTAGATAGATGATATCTCTCCATACCTAGGAGAGGAGAGGAGGATCTCCACAGGAGGTTGCTATGTGTGGGTAAGGGAAGAAGAAAATGGAAAAAAAAGAAATAAGGAGGTAGGGGAAAACTGAAAATTCACCCCTTTAAGAAGGAACATAGTTTGGATGCATGGTTTGAAAAATCATTCACCAACCATTCTTGAGCCACTATCTAAGAAAGAGGGTCTAATGGTTCATGCGCAAGGTTTGGGAAACTGTGCACAAACCATTCATTTCCCTTCTGTAAAGGAACCTGCAGAAACCACATGACCATATAGATCCTCTCACACAATTATCATAAACCATGTGAGACCTCCAACTCCATTGGATCATTCTCATGGTTTCTTCCATAGGGCCTCACGGTTTCATACAAACCATGCGCCCCTGCCAGCATCTCCCGATTTTGAGGTTTTGGAACCTGATTATCCTAAAACTCATAGAAACACCTAAGGCATCTCTCGGAACCTTATCCAAGTCTAAAAACAAAAAATTTATGTTTTCAAACTCCCGTAATTTCATTTTTACACATGGTTTACAATTCACTCCATCCACCAAACTGAAAATCTCAAATTCCCTTGGAATTTCAACCTGGTCCAAAACATGGGATGTTACAAACTTCCCACCATAGAACTTATCATCCCCAAGAATCCTTGTGGAAATAAAAAAAAATAACACCCAACCCACTTGATACATGAAGTTTCTTTTAGACAAGCGTGTTGTGTTCCCAAACACCCAATGCATCATCAAACATCACTTTGAGCGTATGGTAAGTAGGCCATTAAAACCTGATCCAACACTTGTATTCAAAACTAAAACATCAAGATAGTGATTACTTGAGGCTGTTAAAATAGATAAATGGTAATTTAATCATATATTTAATCACATGGCCTATGGTGTACCCCACCATAGGTTCTACCATTAAAAAGGCCAATTCTGAGCCACAGTATCTCTTCACCAAAATTTTTCATTTCAACATGACCTAGAATTCTAGCGATGATCACAACATTATTATCATCATAAATAATGTTCGAATCACACTACACTCACATCATCCCAATGACGTTCCATGAAATAGTTCCTCACCGACCTCATTTAATGAAACCAGAGGAAAATAAATCAATCCACACCCATACTACTATTCTCAAACCGCTCGTCTTAGTCTGTCGATGTAACATAGCCTGAAACGCAAAACCTTCCTCCAAGTCACATCTCATTTACTTTAGAAACATACACCTAATCTCATACCCAACTTCTGGTGATTTCTCAATCCAAACATTCACTAAAAGCTATCATTACCTATCATGAACATGGGTGTACACCCGGTCCATCATATTTGGATTGACACTCCTTAACTAAAACAACTAGAACCAAATAAAGTCTTAATAACCTTATAATCATCTATTGTAATCCAAGGAGACCACCCAAGGTAGATCATACCTTGTAATTTATAATTGAGATGTTGGTACATATCTGAAATGTCCATGCATCATACACTGACCAAGTCCAACATTAGTCAAATTAAAGAGTTGTCTGGTGTTTGTGAGTCTGTCCAAGGTGTTCCTACTTGGGAACCCAAGTACGAATCAAGACTAAAAATGAATTTAAAACAACCACACTTATAAAGTGAAACTCCCACAAAGTTTATTTATCAATCCCAACGACTTTTAATTTAGTGTGGTGTAAAAATGACACTCTCTCGGTGCACTATGAATGATATCAAGATAGGGTACATGATCGTCACTAAGACAAAAATAAACTGATATGATATTAATAATTCCCATAAGAATACTTGAGACACTCCCATAACATTCAAGTTCAAGTGCTTAGTACTGTTTTAAACCAACTGTAAACCGACTATGCAAAGGAAATGATAGACGGACCACCCCGGGTCGACTCTTTTGGAGAATCTCAGCTGCACCTGTCGACACATCATCATTAACCAATCACAATTCCTTTACCACATGAGGAATCCTTGGATCACTCAAACATGAACACCAAACTTTATCCTTGACTAATAGTGTTTTCAAAGGTTTTGTACTCATCCAACCATCCCATCATCATGCTACCTCATGAGCATAGACATATTTCAAACTCAGTAGCCTCGAGGGAATTCAAATAAAATCTGAACATTTCCAAATGGTATTATACTATTGTGTTCCATCTACATGGAAGGAAAAACTACAACACATTCCAAATTATTCTCTCCACCTTAGGAGTGTCCTAGTCATCATTTACTGGGAAATGGAACTCATTACATGACACACGTTCTATCGACCATTGATGTTATTAATATTTTATTAACTTTTTATATACTCCCTTTACTAGTTTTATATGAAATTTTCATAATTTGTGTGAAATATTAATGTTTAAATATTAAATATAATTTTTGATCATTATTTGAATTCATCCAAATTCAAGTCAGTTTACTGTTTTAATAATAATTATCACTATAATGATAAAAATTGTGTGATTATTATTTTTTAGGATTCCTTATTCAATTTTCCACATATAATTATAATGAATCATTGACCAATTATTCCATTTTAAGGGCCATATGGACCACACAATAAGGCCCACAAAATCTGTGAAGAAACCGGATAATCCATGAAGATAGAATTAATGGGATCACTCTAGAATTCCAAATCCTTTAATTCTCCTAAAAATTTTGGGGGGAAATTCAATTCATCTTGGATAAAAATTTCAAGGCCCAACTTCAAATACAAGGATCCCAACTGATTCATTTAAACTCATCCCACCATTCCGGCTGAGAATTAAAATCAGTACAGTATTTATAACTTTTATCCTGATCTAGACATCCAATATAGATAATATTTTTCAGTGTGAAAGACAAGATATGGTCGGACAACTTTGTTTAATAAAGTGTTCATATTTGAAGGAATATTACTATTGATAAACCCATTCAAATTTCGGCCTTCTAAAAAGTTTGGATTGAAATGGACAGATTAAATTTTTTTAATCAAAATGCCATAACTTTGGATCCTTAAGTCAAATGGAATCCAAATTTTCAGAGTAGACATAGGAGATAATTATATAAAACTTGTAATAAGAGAATATCTCGATATTTGGATGTATAATTTATCAAAGTGGAAATTCAAGTTGAGGGGTAGTTTTGGAATACAAACAGCCCACAACATTGGGCTATAAATACACCCCCCTCCTCTCCTTGAAAGAGTTGGCATTTCAGAGAAAATGAGGATATATTGGCATGAACAAGGCCCTACCAAAGGCTTGGTAGGATCTTATAAACTCAAGTTTTCACTTGAGGAACCTTTCCTCCTCTCTTTCTTTTAATTTACTTTTGTAGTTTTCTTTGTTAATAATTTTGCAAGTGTTTGTCTTTGTAATTATATTTTAATGCAAGTTTCTTCTTAAATATCTCTTATTCTCATCAAAATTATGTAGTTTAATATTAATGTTCTTAAAATAGTTTAAATAAAGTTAAAATTGTTTCCCTTATTTTTCTTCCTCATTCAATCGAAAGTCTTTTTTTAACTCTCTTCAACGATCGTGTGTGTGTTCAACGCACTACTCTTTTCTTATCCCATTCTTTTCACTTTGTTTATAATTCATCACCTTAAACATATTTAAATAGATTAATAATAATTTAAATGGATGGGTAAATCTACCATTGGGGTGAGTTATAATTTGGGGATATTAATTGATTGAGAGCTTTTGCTCGATGAGTATTATTTGAGTTAATATTGTGTATGTTGAACTTTATATGTCATGGATTAATGACATGTTTTGTTTAATATATGGATTATATGGATTATTGGAACCAAAAATACACTACCATAAACAAGTAATGGTAATTATTAGAACCTTAAGTTAAGTTATGTCTTGGATTAAATCTTTAACAATTGGGAATTTCGATCAAAGTCATCTTGTGAAGTGGGTATTAATTTAATGCAATATAATGAAAATCTCAAGGATATCATAAGATTAAATCCCCAATAATAAACTCACCCCAATATTTATCAATTTTTTAAATAAAAAATCATCCATAAATTATTTCATAATCTCTAAAAACAAACCCCCTAATCAAAATACAATCAACTAAAAACAACCGACTATTAAAAAGTATCATCATTGTGGATTTGACCCGAGTGCTGCTGTACACATTAGCAGAGCACCAGAATATTGAACAGTCTATAAGTGACAATCAGTCATGATTTCAAATGGAATCATTACTGGGGATGGTTAAATTAAGTAGTTGTTTGTTTTTGGTTATTGTAAAATGTTGAACCCTCTATGATATGGTTATTTTAATAATCACAAATCATTGTTATCTTTGTTTATAAGTCAATTTATTCAATTATTCATTCTATTATAAATGTGTTTACTATGATTAATCATGTCTATAGATGTTTATCTATGATTATTTATGGTTTACTATTGACCTGGAAGTGTTCTAGATTGAACAGACACTTTGTGAGAGTTTCATGTTTTTGACTCATCGTTGGTTATTTTCTTGAGTCACCGTTAGTTGAAGGCATGACAACAGTCGCACCGACGAGAACGGTCACACCAATGAGAACATTATTACCAATGACAATGGTCACACTGATGATAACGATCACACCAATGAGAACGGTCATACCAATGACAACAGTCGCACCGACGAGAACGGTCGCACCGATGAGAACGGTCGCACTGATGAGAATGGTCGCACTGATGACAACAGTCGCACTGATGAGAACGGTCGCACCAATGACAATGGTCGCACTGATGAGAAAGGCCACACTGATGAGAACGGTCGCACCAATGACAATAGTCGCACCGATGAGAACGGTCACACCAATGAGAACAGTCACCCCGATGTTGATCACATGTCCTACCGAAGCTGATGCTGATCATGTGAAATACCGATGTCGATGCTGATCACATGACCTACTGATACCGATGAAAATTCAAATGACTTACCGATCTCATGACTCACTGATAGTCATGAAAACTATTTGAATTTCTATTAACTCTTATTTAATTCCAACGGTCATATTTTCTTAGTTTAATGCATCTGCTATTAATTAATGTTGGTTGTTGGATGTCAGGAAACCATACCTCATACCTGTAAAAACGTAATCATTCATTTTGCCAGATCTCAAGGAATAAAAAGGAAGATTTTCAGTGAAAAAGAGACAACTCAACAAAAGAAAAAAACGCAAGAAAAGAAAAGTGTGCACGAGTGTGACATCCCACGGAACATAAGAAGAACTTGAAGAACACCTGTAAAAACCAGATAGCTTCAAGCAGATCATTAACCTGGAATAAACACAAAAAAGACGAGTTGTTGTGTCTTACTGAAGATCATATGCACAAGTCTGAATAGATGTAGCTGAGAAGAACAACGATACTCTGTTTTGTGTCATCCTTACCAGAAAGGACTTGAATTACATCTGCAACATCAAAATGAGTCCAGAGCTCATCTGCAATTACATAGAGCATTCTAAAACTCTTTTATTTCCTCTGTTGTATCCCTTTGCTTAACATTCTGAGCAGTGTGTGTGCATCTGTCTATTTTAGATACACCCTAACTCCTAATCTGAACTAGAGGATACTAAATCCTCACACCACACTTTCTACACCTTCTTGTATCCCACTGTGAGTTGTGGAAGAGGTCTGGTGTGACCTGGACAGACTGAGAGTTATTGCTATTGTTTTTCCCACGTAGAATTGTGGTAGAGGTCTGAGGACCTGAACAATCTGAGTACTATTGTAAACCCTCAATCCAGGGTGTGGATTATAGTTTATATAAACTGTTTGAGAGGACTAAGTCTCGGCTTGAGACTGAACCTCTTGTTTTACAAATTGTTGTGCTTTTTATCTTTGTTAAAACCTATTTTGAATATTCCACTTCTAAGTACTTTAAATATAAATCTATTTTAAATTAACTATGATAGTTGAACTAGCAAGTGTTTATACCTATTGTGAACCTGTAAGTTAATTTCAAAAGCTAACTTAATTTTTAGATTATGTTAATTGAGAAGTAATCAATATTTGAGAGACTAATTGAACATTTACAATCTTTATAAATTCACTACAGTTTAACTTGTTTTATAAATTGGGGGATTTGAATAAAAATCTTTTTAACAGAAATTTTAATTGGAACTCAATTCACCCCCATCTTGAGTATCCACTCCGACCAACATAAAACAACAAAAAAACAAAATTTTAAAAAAATTGAAAAAAAAACACAAAGAAAAACCCATCTTCATCTTTCTTCCAAAATATCTCTGAATGCCCCGTAGCCTCCCAAACAATACCTTAGATTTTTTTGACCCTAAAATTGAGAGAACACTTTGCCGACTTAGGAGGAACATTAGGGATAATCAAATAATTCAAGAAATAGTTATTGTCCAACCAGTTAAATTAGAAATGGTCAATCCTAGGGAACAAACCCTTAGATAACTTGTTGCCCCTAATATGAATTACCAACCTCTTGGTATTCAATATCCAAACATAGAGGCTGACTTTGAACTCAAATCGGGTTTGATTCATCTTCTCCCTCATTTCAATGGGCTAGCCGGTGAGGATCCACATCTCCACCTTAAAGAGTTCCAAGTGGTGTGCTATACCATGAAGCCTCAAGGGGTTTCTGAGGAACAAATAAAACTCCAAGAATTATCTTTCTCCCTAGCTGACACTGCCAAGTCATGGATTTACTACCTCCCTCATGGTTCCATAAACACATGGAATGACATGAATCGACTCTTCTTATAGAAATTCATTCCTGCTTCTCGTATTGCTTCTATCTGAAAGAAAATAAGTGGTATTCATCAATTCCCAAATGAATCACTCTATGATTATTGGGAGAGGTTCAAAAATCTTGGGGAAACCCGCCCACATCACCAAATCCCTGACCAAATCTTGACCCAATACTTCTATGAGGGGTTATTGGCTATAGAGAGAACTCTCATTGATGTCACAAGTGTTGGTGCTCTTGTTGATAAAACTCTTGCAGCTGCAAGAGATCTCATAAGCAACATGGCTGCAAACACACAACAATTCCATACTCGAGCAAATTCTCAAGTCAAAAAAACTAAAGATAATAAATCTATAGATCTAAACAAGATGACAGAGTAGATGAGTGAACTTATAGGTCTTGTGCGATAACTAGATGTGGTGTACAAAGCCTCAACCTCATCTTCTCCACAATCAATGTTTCCTATACCTATCAAGAACTATGGAATCTATAGCTCCCCGTCTCATCCAATTGACACATTTCCACAACTTCAAGAGGATCACTTTGATTCATCCGGACCAATGGAGCTCAATGCAGCATATGCTTAGTGGAACCCTAACCCTCAAAAATCAGGTCAATTTGTTAGAAACTTCAACCAACCCCATTATGAGCCCTTCTCTTCTACATATAACCCTAACTTGAGATATTGGAATCCTATTTCTCATCCCCCTCAATACCCTCATCAAAACCCAAACCAATTCCAATATGGTCAAAGTGTTGGTAACTTCCAACAACAGTACCCTTTTGTTCGTCAACCTCAAAGGATCAATCCTCCTCTTCCTCCTACTAGATTCCACTATCCTAATGATACTTCCCAATTCCAAAAACAATACAATCTCTTTACCAAGAACCAAAATCATGGTATTCCTAATCCAGGACAAGCCTCTTCTTCCAAGCAACTATGGGAAAGTGCAGTGAAAGATCTTGCCTCCTTCACTTGTTCCATCCTAAAAAACATTGAAACCCAAATTGGATAACATGCATCCCACCTGAGCCAGCAACAACAATCAAATTATTCCCAACTCCCAGCTCAAACATTACCCAACCCTAAGGGTAATGTAAGTGCAATTTCACTTAGATCAAGAAATAAAATTTCTATACCTCATGATAAGTCCTCCAACCCCCTTTGAATATTAACCTAGAAAATGAAAATAAAAAGAAACATGAAAAGGAACCTGAAGACATTCCCTCAGCTCCTTCTATTCCACTTAGGAATATAATTCCTTTTCATCAAGATGTTTCTAAACTAAGGAAGTCCTTTGAACCTAATTCTGAAATGCTTGACATGTTTAGATGTGTTGAAGTCAACATTTCCCTCTTATATGCCATAAAACAAATCCCTAATTATTTCAAGTTTCTTAAGGAATTATTAACCCATAAGAGGGATCTTAGGACCTTTGAAAATGTTTCCACCTAATAGTTTATTCCCATAAAGTGCAAAGATCCTTGGACCTTTATGGTTTCATGCCAAATTAGAAGTTCCAACTTTGATGACGCACTCATAGACCTAGGAGACTCGATTAATTTCATGCCAAAATCCATATTCTCCAACCTTGGTATTGGTCCCTTACATCCAATGGGTGTTGTCATTAAATTTCCCAATAAAAGCACTGCTAGTACTGAGGGTATAATCGAGGATTTACTTGTTCATGTGAATGATCTTATCTTCCCTATTGATTTCAATATCCTTGACATGGAAGGTGAGACAAACTCTTCTCGATCTCCCCTAAATCTAGGAAGACCATTCTTAATGACAGAGAGAACCAATATTGATGTCCATTTAGGAATCTTATCCATGGAATTTGGTGACCAACTGGTCAAGTTCAACATTTTCCAAGCCATACGATACCCATATGAGGATCACTCTACATTCTCAATCCATGATTCTGAGGAAACTTCTAAGAGACAATTGAACCCCAATACATCACGTTCTTCATGTTCTAATGACAAAGGATCTTGTAAAATCTACACCATGATTAACCAAGTCATAAATGGTGAAGTTGATATGAACCTCTCATTCATAGACTCCATAAATCTAGAGGTTCTTGAAAACTCTCTTGAATCCCACATAAACTCTGATCTCTACTACTCCACCTTGGACAATATTAAGGAAAATGAATATGAATCAACTGAAGTCCCTTCCTCCATTCTTGAGTTGTCTAACCCACAAATGAAATATGAGACTAATCTAAAACATCTTCTTGAACACCTGAAATATGCATTCCTTTTCCATGATCACTCTTATCCTATCATTATCTTTGCTTCACTTAGTGAAACTGAGAATTCCAAACTTATTCAAGTGTTAGAGGAAAACAAAAAGTCCTTAGGTTGGACCCTAGATGACATACCAAGAATCAACCTTTCCCTTTGCATGCATCACATCCATCTTGAGGAATCATCCAAACCAATTAGACAACCACAAAGAAGACTCAATCCACTCATACTTGAGGTAGTTAGGGAAGAGATCACTAAGGTTCTTCAAGCTGGTATTATCTACCCAATTTTTGATAGTGAATGGGTTATTCCAATTCAATTTGTACCTAAGGAGGGTGGGATAACTATTTTCACAAATGAACATAGGGATGTAGTCTCAACTCTATTTAAGAACAAATGGTGTGTGTGCATTGATTATCGAAAATTGAATTTTAAAACATGAAAATATCACTAACATCTTCCATTACTTGATCAAATGCTATAATAATTAGCTGTAAAGTCACACTATTGCTTTCTTGATGGATACACCAGCTAATTCTAAATCCCAATCGCACCTCAGGACCAAGAAAAGACTAATTTCACTTGCCCCTTTGGAACATATTCATATAAGAGAATGCCTTTTGGACTTTTTAATCCTAATGAAACATTCTAGAGGTGTATGATGAGTATCTTTTATGAATTCATTGAACACTGCATGGAAGTCTTCATGGATGAATTTACCATTTATGGTGAGTCATTTGAATCATGCTTACATTCACACTCTATAGTCCTTCAAAAGTGTGTTAAGTGTAACCTTGTGTTAAATTTTGAAAAATGTCACTTCATGGTTGGAAATGGGATTGTTCTAGGGAACATAGTTTCAAAATAGGGTATTGAAGTTGATCCTACCAAAATTGAAGTGATCCAATCACTTCCTAAACCCACCTCTATTTGAGACATTCATCCATTACTCAGTCATGCTAGTTTTTGTTGGTGATTCATCCATAATTTTAGTAGTATTTCTCTCCCACTCACTCGGTTTCTCCAAAATGATGTCACTTTCCATTTCGATGAGGTTTTCAAGAGAGAATTCGTTAAAATAAAAAAAATCTTAAATCTGCCCCGATAATCCAACCCCAAGATTGGTCCTTACCCTTTGAATTGATGTTTGATGCTTCTGATAGAGCTGTTTGGGTTGTTCTTGGTCAAAGAAGAGAAAAAATTCCTCATGTCATCTATTATGACTCAAAAACTTTGGATGAAACTCAAAATCATTACACTGTGACTGAAAAGAAACTTTTAACATTGGTTTTTACCTTAGATAAATTCTAGACCTATCTCTTAGGTGCCAAAATCATCATCGTCACAGACTATTCTTCTATAAAGTTCTTACTCAAGAAAAGTGATTCTAAACCGAGGCTAATAAGATGGATCCTAATTCTCCAAGAGTTTGACCTTGAAATCAAAGATATACCAGGAAAAGAAAACCTTTTGGTTGATCACCTAAGTAAAATTTATAATTCTTCTCATTTAGAAATCATTGATCCTGAATTCCCCACTGATTATCTTTCATATCTCACTCCAAAGTTACCATGGTATGCCCCAATTGTAAACTACTTGGTTGCTGGTATTTTTTCCTAAAAAAGTTTCAAAAGAACAAAAAATGAATCTGAAAAGTGATTCAAAATTCTATTTTTGTGAAGATAATAAAATTTGGAAAATTGGGGCTGACATGGTAATTAGGAGATGTGTTGATGAAGATGAACATTCCTCCATCTTAGAATTATGTCACTCACTTCTTGGAGGTGGCCACTTTAGACAACAAAGGACCTCCTGAAAGGTCCTAGACTCTGTATTCTTCTATCCATCACTCTTCAAGGACTCACATGAGTTCTGTCAATCATGTCCCACTTGCCAAAAGTTTGACATAATTTAAAAGAGAAATGAAATGCCTCAAAAGCATTTAATTTTTTTGTGAGATCTTAAATGTTTGGGGCATCGATTTCATGGGACCATTCCCCCTTTAAAATGGATTCTCATACATTCTTCTTACTGTTGATTATGTTTCTAGGTGGTTTGAGGCCAAACCCACTAGAAAGGATGATTCACATACTGTTAGTGAGTTCCTAAAGACACACATCTTCCACCGATTTGGCACACCATGTGTCTTGATAAGTGACTTAGGAACCCATTTTTGTAATAGAACCATGGAATATATTTTGAAAAATAATGGGGTTGTACATAAAACTTCATCTGCATATCAC
Source organism: Viscum album (assembly GCA_963277665.1). NCBI lineage: Eukaryota > Viridiplantae > Streptophyta > Magnoliopsida > Santalales > Viscaceae > Viscum > Viscum album. The sequence continues at coordinate 463,628,997 of OY728135.1, forward strand.
CCCCAAACAAATGTCATGGTTGAACTTTCTAATAGATAAGTCAAAAGAGTTCTTGAGAGAATTGTTAAGCCCACCAAAAAATATTGGTCTGAAAGACTTGGTGAAGCACTTTGGTCTTATCAAACTGCCTGTAAAACACCCATTGGGATGTCTACTTTTAGGATAGTTTTTGTTAAAGCGTGTCATTTTCTAGATGAAATCCAACATAAGTCATTTTGGGCTGTGAAAACTTGTAATTTTGATTTTGAAAAATTTGGTGAAGAAAGATTTTTGCAATTGGATGAATTGTAGGAGCTTATACTTGATTCTTATGAGAATTCTAATAAATAAAAATAAAAATCTAAGGCACTCCATGATAAACGCATCCTGAGAGAGGTATTTCATGAAGGTGAAAAGGTAATGCTCTTCAATTCTCGATTTCGACTTTACCCAGGTAAGTTTAATTCTCATTGGGAAGGTCCTTTTGTTATTACTAATGTTTACCCATTTGGTTCAGTGAAAGTCCAAGACCCATCTTCCAAAAGTAAATTCACGGTTAATGGACATCGGTTAAAGAATCACCATGAGAGGAAACACATCTTGGGAACCACATCAACTTCCATCAGATCCACAACTTCTATAGTATACCCACCACTAGATGGAGATGGAAACCCACCAAATCCAAACCAAGGGGCACCTCTTTCTTTTTAACTCCTCTCTCTCTCTATCTCTATTTCTTCTTCTTCCTCCCTCATTTTCATTTTGATTTTTTACCACTTTCCTCATCACACTTTTTTATTTATTCTTTCTCTTTTGTGTGGGTGTGTATTTAAAAAAAACTAAAAAAACCTAAAAAACTAAAAAACAAAAAAGAATCATTTAAAAAAAATATGAAAAATCAAGAGTCATACTTACTCACCTTCCAATTTTCAAATTTTGTCCAACCATTTTGGGGAGTCAAAAGACATGGTTTCATCTAAAAAATTTTGTGGTTTCTTTATATATTTGGATAAAGAATATTGTGTCAAAACCAACAAATTTTTAATGCTCAATTTCTGATTTGGAAAATAATTTTCCCCAACCGTAAGGAACAGCATTAGCTTTCATGCCAAGGCCACATATGGTCATCTTTTCAAAATATGTATTTTTCACCCCCATTTGTGAATCTTGAGTTTGTGAACCTTAAAGCTGAATTTCCTACTTTAGTTTGAATTAATATGATAGAGGCATTTTCTGAACCACGTGAGAATTATAATAGCCAAATAGCCTCCCATTATCCATACATTAATCCTCCATTTGAAATCCCCTTTGATCTTATGAAAACCTTTTCTTTAATAACCACATTATAATCCCAATACCTTATCCCACCCAATATCAACATGGATTTTCAGTTCATTATTTATCAAAATTTTAGTGTGGGGGGAATTGATTTCATTTTGGGTGCCCTTTTATTGATTTTAAACATGTTATCGTATGCTTGAGGAAAATCATACATTTTAGTGTGGGGGAGAGGTTTTCATTTAATGAGTTTTGAGAATGTATATATGTTTATGACATATTGTTCAAATTTTATTTACAAGTGTTCAAAAAAATCAAAAAAAAAGAACAAAAAAAGAATGGGTTGTGTCTTGGGTGGTTCAAAAATCACTCTTCCTCAACCTTTGATCTTGTTATAACTATTACAATTAGTGTATTGAGGAGATAAATCATGGGTTGGGATATGAGTGTGAGATCTTTTTCAAGTTCAAATTTCGAAAAAAATGAAAAAAAATAACACTTGAATTATATATTCTTATGTCATTGGGATAAGTTTTGTGTTTTTTAAATATTACATCATCTCATTAACATTAAATTTTCTTCCACTTTTGTGTCTTTATTCACACAATTTTTCCCTTTTAAATATGTGTTTCCATTTCTTTCCATGTTTTATTTCAAAAATATCATGCATTTCTTTTTTCATGTTGGTGTTTTACCCCTCTTTCTACTCTTTTGAATACTAAATTCCTACCATCCCATAGCCATAGTAAAACCCCTTAAAAAGACCTCTTGATTCTTGTGCGCTTTAGGATAGGGAATGGAAGTTGAGAGCTCTTTAAAACTCTAAGATTTTAAATTTTGGTTAGTGAAAGAGTGAACCTCTATTAATGAATTTTATCATCTTGGGAGGTGTGAGTTTTGAGTGTCCACATTTTCCATTTCTAAATTTGAGCATGAAAAAATGAATTTTTTTTGGAATATTTTTTCTGTAACAACTTGTGGTGGAATTCAATATGGATGAGTGAAATGATCTAAACCTCCCCTAATTGGGGAAAAAATTAATATTTGTTGGTGAGTGAAAATGATTTTGTTATGTTTTTTATATTTGATGCACATGAGGACATGCACAAACCTAAGTGTGGGGGAGTTTATGTTATTAATATTTTTATAACTTTTTATATACTCTTTTTACTGATTCTATATGAAATGTGAATAATTTGTGTGAAATATTAATGTTTAAATATTAAATATAATTTTTGAGCATTATTTGACTTCATCTAGATTCAATTAAGTTTACTGTTTTAATAATAACTATCACTATAATGATCCAAATTGTATGGTTATTGTTTTTTTAGTATTCCTTATTAAATTTTCCACATATAATTATAAGTAATCATTGGCCAATTATTCCATTTTAAGGGCCATATGGACCACACAAGAAGTCCCACAAAATCTATGAAGAAACTGGACAATCCATGAAGATAGAAGTACTGGGATCACTCCAGAAATCCAAATCCATTAATTCTCCTCCAAAGTTCTGGGGAAAATTCAATTCATCTTGGATAAAAATTTCAAGTCCCAACTTCAAAGACAAGGGGCCCAACTGATTTATTTAAACTCAGCCCACCATTCTGGCTGGGAATTAAAATCAGTACAATATTCATAAATTTTCTCCTGATCTAGACATCCTATATAACTAATATTTTTCAGTGTTAAATAAAAGATATGGGAGGCCAAATTTGTTGAATAAAGTGTTCTGATTTAAAGTCATATTCCTATTTATAAACTCATTCACATTTAGGCGTTCTAAAAATTTTAGATTGAAATGGATAAATTAAAATTGTTTAATCAAACTGCCATAACTTTGGCTTATTAAGTCCAATGGCCACAAAATTTTCATAGTAGACATAGTATATAAATATATTCAACTTGTAAGAATATCATATCTCAATATTCAGCTGTCTAATTTATCAAAGTGGTGATGCAAGTGGAGGGGCGGTTTTGGAATGCAAACCGCCCACAACATTGGGCTATAAATACATCACCCTCCTCTCCTTGAAAGAGTTGGAATTTAGGAGTAAAAGATGATATATTGGAATAAAAAAGGCCTTACCAAAGTCTTGGTAGGATATTCCAAACTCAATTTTTCACTTGAGGAACCTTTCCTCCTCTCTTTTTTTAATTTACTTTTGCAATTTTCTTCATTTGTAATTTCACAAGTGTTTGTCTTTGTAATTCTGTTTTAATGAAAGTTTCTTATTCAATATCTATTATTCTCATCCAAATTTTTTAGTTTAATATTAATGTTCTTAAAATAGTTTAAATCAAGTTAAAACCCCTTCCCTTCTTTTACTTCCTCATTCAATCTAAAGTCTTTTTTTAACTCTCTTCAATGATCATGTGTGTGTTCGACGCACTACTCTTCTCTTATCCCATTATTTTCACTTTATTTATAATTCATCACCTTAAACATATTTAACTATATTAATAATCATTTCAATGGATGAGTAAATATACCATTGGGGTGAGTTATAATTTTGGGATATTAAGTGATTGATATTTTTTGCTCGATTAGTATTCTTTGAGTTAATATTGTGTATGTTGAACTTTATATGTCATGGATTAATGACATGTTTTGTTTAATATGTGGATTCCATGGATTATTGGAACCACAAATGCACTACCATAAACAATTAATAGCAATGATTAGAACCCTAAGTTAAGTTATAGCTTGGATTAAAGCTTTAACACTTGGGAATTCCGATCAAAGTCATCTTGTGAAGTGGGTATTAATTTAATGCAATATAAAGCAAAGCTCAAGGATATAATAAGCTTAAATATCCAATAATAAACTCAAAAAAATATTTATCAATTTTTTAAATCAAATATCATCCATAAATTATTTCATAAGCTCTGCAAAAAGACCCCAATCAAAATACAATCAACTAAAAACAACTAACTATTAAAAAGTATCATCACCAAGGATTCAACCCAAGTGTTTCTATACACATTAGCAGAGCACCAGGACCTTGAACGATAGATAGGTGACAATCAGTCATGATTTCAACCACTAATTGTGAGTCTTAGAGGTGGTCAACTCACTTTTAGCAAGTGCTAAACCAAAAGGAGAGATAGAATATCCCCTTACAAGTTCATTAGGCCCAATTTACTTTATATGTATGCATGACACTCCTCTCGAGCTACATCCACGCATGCCATAACATAAAGTGTAAAAGCCAAACTAACCTGACTAGTGGTGTCATGACATCTAGTCCTTTAATAACATCATCCTTAGAATTAGGATGAGTCAGATTTCCTTTAATGCCCAAGGCACTCTTCTCCGAAGATGACTAACGATTAGGCATAGTAGCTCAAGGCTAAAAATATTACTACTTAACTCATATGGTTTGTTTTACCATTTTATCAAATCAGCGGCTACTGCATGTATCAACACATACTACCTCAGGATTTAATTAACATAATGAAACATCCTTGATACTATCCATGGGAACATCAGTCTTATGCATCCCAGTATCTGATGGTTCAAAACAGAAGCTGATGACCACCCAATTTTCCAACACTGAATAAGAGGAAGAGGGGTTACACAACCCACTAAGTGGTGGAACATTCCCTAGGAATGTCTTACCAGATAAAACTGAGCATTGCATGATTCTAATACTTGTAACAAGGGTAAAATTATCTCACCATAACCTATCAAGACAAAGGTTTCATTTTAGAAACTAAGAGTCCTACATGGGATACTGTCACCTAAATAATACCACATATCTGAAATGATTCACAAGCATTTAGCAAGGTTTTAATGTTCTGAGGATGCAACCTACCTTGGGCTAGCCCCTTGAAAAAGCATAAAGTGTTAACCCTATAACTAGGCCATACTAAAAAAGTCAATAGGTTATATCACCTATCACTTAGGTTAGAAGGGAAACACTCACATTTTCGTTCCAAGGAAACACTCAAGAAAGAGTTAAACTACCCTCACACTAGGTTTTAAGCTAAAATCACCAATTTGAGGTTTTATTTAAACTAATTCATTTATTTAAATTTTATCTTTAAGCCTTTTAAAGGCTTTGTTTTAAAACACCAAGTGCCAGTCATAAGCCAAAAGTGGTTTGGTGCTTTATGTAATCAATTCCACAATGCATCATAGGCAAGTTATATCAACTTCCTTTCAAGTGTTTATTTATTTTACTAACATCCTATCATAGCTAGGTAAATTATCACATAAATTCCATTTTAAACATAATTTATTTTTTTCACAAGATTTCACAATTGGGTTAGTTAAAGAGAATGTTAATTCCAATATATAGAGGAAAACACCCTTTAGGTTGAAATTGGAATTTTAATTAACTAGCACCTCATATATAATAAATCTCAAAAGAAAATAATAGGTCTTTTATTATTTAAAGAGGGGATCAACCAAGTAATATGCCACCATACCTCTATATGTGAATCCATATAGGCATCTGTGAAAACTTTAAATGACCATCCCTATATATCATAAGCATGCCCCCATAGAGTTAAGCACTAAGACATAACAAAATAACGGCGACCTACTAGGGTCCCAATCAATTCATTCTGGGTTTATTAAAATGCAACCCAATGAAAGTGATTTATAAAATATTTACACACCCTCAAAGGGATATCCCATGATAATATGCCCCAACTGACCTACTTGGGCCCAGTTGTGCGTTAAATAATTTAGACTTATGGGTCTCCATGCCAAATTCATAGTGATACAATCCGTTGTAAAGGAAACCACTTTGGATAAGAATTTACATTCTAGCATACACATATAAGCCGCATGGTTTGGTTAGGTGAATTACCATTTCCAAGTTATAAAGGCACTTTTCTTTATAAATTACAATTGGCATTCATGTAACTATAACTAGGATTTACATTTGGTTTTAGAATATATATTAAGTTCACATGTAACGGTTTGACTATATGGGTTACCATTTTCCAATCTATAAAGTACTCATACACTATAGATTGTAAATTGGCCCCCATTTAATCACAACCAGTATGTTTCTTCCCACACAACCAATGGTCTATGGATTAAACATGTTGTGGTTGGTTAGTTGAGGTGTCACCATCAATATATATGAGAAAATTCCATTTAGATTGATGATGAAACATTAATAACCAATTGTATATCAAAATTATAACTAGGAATGCTACCATAAGCAGTAAATACAGGTAAACATGCTAAATAAACACTGAAGGAAAGTAAACATAATAAGCTACTGCTCAAGCTCAATTAAGAAACACCCAAACATGGTATATAGGTAAATGTTCCTAACATGGCACAATAATCACTAGAACATGCTATATAGATAAGTATACTAAGAAAAACACTGAGGCACATTAAGCAGATGATCATTCTAATAAAATACCCAAGAAGGTGTACCACTAAGCATGTTACTAAAATAACTAATATGGTATATCATAGGAATGCTAATAAAGATGAAAGGCACATCAACAGATCTCAAATAGCCTATAAATACAATCTACATAGCATGGCATATTCATGGTATGTGAATCTCTATGTGTCTAGAATGATGCATGTGATGTTAATTCCTTTCCATACCATACCAAGGATAAATACTGTAAATATCATAAATCGATAATTACTAAAAGTACACTAATCACTCAAGGTGAAATCAAAATCAACTGTAACAAAAAATAGCACGAATGAAAGTCCCATCCCTGGGAACTTGTACTTTTCCCCATGTGTGGATTGATCATTCCCAGACACAGATATTTACCAAGATCCAAAACATTCATGATCTATGGTATACCAACCCAAAGTAGTGAATTGAAGGGAAAAAAAAGATACCATTTGATGCCACTTTGTAACGTCCCAACATGGGAGCCACTAAAATGGTTCCCCAAGTCATTCGATCACAAGGCCTCATGCATGCCTCCCCATACGCCAGAGGCTACCAACTAGCAGTGAGGGTTTGATGATGGTACAATGGGTAGACTATACCCTCATGGTCAGAGTATCACAGTAGTGTAAGAGATAATAAATAAATCATCCAACATTAGAAGTGATATAAATAAAGTACAGAGTAGGGAAAGATAAACATAATAACTGAATAAAAATGGCCAATTCCAGATATAACCATGCATGCATTTCCATGTGATGCTATAAAATCCATATTAGGAAACATACATCAGGGAGATATGATACAATACATAAATAAAGAAAAGGAATAAAAAACTTCGAGGATGATCTCCATGACCATCATGGGTACAAGCTCAATCATGTTCTCCTAAGCTCCCATGTACAATGCACAACACAAGCAATAATCCATGGACCTGCGAACACGAGGTCTACTCAGGTACCCCAGTACAATGGAGGCCCAAGCAGAGTGTGAGATATACTGAGTAGTCTACCACCAGTGGTGGATAAATCTAATTCCAGTCTGTGCATATAAGGTACATCAGTGTGTAGGTATATCAAATAAAGTAGCAAATAAATAAAGTAACCAAGTCGACTCAGGTTCCTCAAGGACACTAGGCCAACCATATCTTCTTCGACCTAAGTTGGAATACCTCTGAGTATAAATATATGTGTGTGTGTGTGTGTAGAGAGAGAGAGAGAGAGAGATGTATACATAAATATGCACTATAGATGTAGTGGTGTTTATATCCATATATATAGATACGTAGTATTAGCCAGGACCTGAGTCGTAACTCAGATGTCCATGTATAATAATACTCATGCTAATAATAATAATATCATGATAATAAATAAGGTTAATCATGCTCGAGGATCATAACAATATAGGTTGGCATGCCGAGTATCATAATCAATAATGAGGAGGGTCATACCCAAGTTATGTGGACATCATGCCAACATCCTCGACCAAGGGGATGTGACACATCATGGCCAACGACCTTACTCAAGGTCCCTTTTATCATTAAGAAATATAGGGTAATCCACTTGCCCTATGAGCCCTTATCCCGACGTTCCATAAAGAGGCAATCGACATCGCTCAAGGCGCAATAGATCCTTCCAATATAATACATTCAACATTTAGAATTAGGCCATGTGTCCATCCATGCCATCAATACATTCCATTTATAAATAAAAAAGAAATTCCATGTTTATAAACATGCCACAACACAAGTCATGTATATTTAAAGAGGGTCACACCCACTTACAAATTCAATACAGGCCATTCATTTCATTATTTGGTTCATTCCATCATCAGAAATATGAGGGTCAGGTGAACTATCCATAACAATTAGCACCATACATGCAAGAGGTATAAAATAGGTCATGCTGACATGCATAACACACATGAATCATCAACTTCATTCAATAATAGGAGGTGCCAACCCCTTAGGAGGTGGTTCGATCACTAGGAGATAATATAGTGGAGTGTCACATCCTACCACATTCTAATTAATCAACCCGTTTACATTTTATAAGACAACACACCTCAATGAGGGGTTTTATTAGAAAAAGGTTGATTAATTAAAGGCATTAAAGGAACACACCCTTAAGGGTGGTTAAACCTTGAGGCCCATGACCATCAATAATGCCAATTTAATATACAAGGGCTACTAGAATTAGGGCTTTAGGTTCTACAAATTAAATTTCACATTTAGGAGGTGTCGCACGGAAATACCAGTATGCGGCACAACAACGTACTTTATAAATCAAAAAAACCTTAAGGGAAAAGCTATAGACCACCTATCTTATACCAAGGACGGTTCACACATCCAATATCGAGGCTTGATTTGGTTTGGTTTGAGAGAAATCGAAGAAATTAACAAACACCCTGAAAATAAGGAGAATTAGCTCGCACGAAGGTAACACCAAAGATGAGAAGATAAACGATGAAAGGTGGAAGGAGGGGTCACAGACTCACTGAGGGTTATCCAACACATCTGACATCGCTTGAAACAAACACCATATGGAGGAGATCTCTCCATACCTAGGAGAGGAGAGGAGGAGCTCCACGGGAGGTTGTTGTGTGGGAGTAAGGGAAGAAGAAAAGGGGGGGGGGAATAAGGAGGTGAGGGATAAACCGAAAATTCAACCCTTTAAGAAGGCACACAGTTTGGTTGCACGGTTGGCCAAACCGTGTGCCAACCGCACTTGAGCCACTTTCAAAGGAGGTTCGAACGGTTCATATGCACGGCTTGGGTAACCGTGCACAAACCACACATTTCCCTTCTGCCAAGGAACTTTCAACGACCGCACGGTTAGACTAAACCATGCGAGACCTTCAGCTCTACTAGATCAGCCACATAGTTTCTTTTGGAGGGCCGCACAGTTTCAGACAAATTGTGCACCTCTGTCAGCTTCTCCCGATTTTGAGGTTTTAGAGCTCGACGCTCCCAAAACTCAACGGAACACCCGAGACACTACTCTACCCTTTAACCAAGTCTAAAAACAACACATTTAAATGTTCAAACTCTCGAAATTTCATCCTAATGCTAGGTTCATAATTCGGTCTTACCACCAAACTGAAAGGCTCAAATTCCCGTAGAATTTCAACTTGGTCAAAACACAAGATGTTACAATATGTGTCCATCATAGAATGTTATTTGACCATAGAATAATATTTAAGAATATTGTCATAACATTTCAAGGTTCTCATTATAGCGGGAAAATGCTATAGTCAATTCGATAGATACTCTAATACATTATTACATCTAAAATCACGCAGAATAATGAACAATATGTAATAAGATATTTAATTTTTATTCGCTTCTTTAAATATACATGTAATCTAAAGTACAAATAGTTGGTACTATGATACCAACTCCAACAATCGAGAGATACCTTTATTTATGCAAGTAATTTTGAAGAAAGTATGATGATTGATTTTCAAAAGTTGTTTTTAAATATTTTTAAACAACGGAGGATTGATTAAATTTTAAGTGTTTTAAAAATATTTAAAAACTATTATTAAATTTGGTTTTTTAAAGGGTAAGGTTTATTGGAATCTCACATTGGACTGGGATCTCTTTTATTATGAGAAACACAGTTATCATAATTAAAAAATGATAAAGGAAATAATGGTGTCTTGGAAGTGACTTCATTTTTCTTACAAATCAGTTGGTCACATCGGTTCAGGCCTAGACCCTAACGTGTACATCTAGTGGGTCGGTCTAGTTCATCGAGCGAATATGATCTGGATCGTTGATCATATCAGATAGGATCTAACCCGACATACCTGTTCGCTAACAAATGTGATCTTGGACACTTATCTGATCAGATGTGATTAGACAAAAAAGATTTTTTTAGAAAAAATGAAGGAAATTATATTAATCACGAAGATCAAGAGTAACAAGATCTATCATCAACAAAGAGAAGCAATCAAGCCAAATGTGATTTTCTCCAAACGTAGGATGAGAGCCTAGATGATGAGCAGCTTTGTTTCCCTCCCTTTTGACGGACGAGAATGAGCAAACTGCAAAGGTGTGCCTGAAAGACTGAATTTTCCTTATGAGGAACCAATAAAATTCGAAGCCAATTTCATTTTTGTTGATGACGTTGATGATGTTGAGATAGTGAGATTTAATATGTATAACATTCCATCTAAAATATTTTGCGAAGTTGAGACCAGCAAAGACATCACGGGCTTCAGCAACAACAAACTTCCAGAAAGTGTGGATCGAATCCTGTCTAACCGTGATGATCTTGCCAATATGATCGCGCGGACCATCAATCCAACTCCCACAAATCCACTCTTGGTGTCCTATGAGCACTTCAATCCCTCCCAACGATTAAGATTCCTCTCAAAATCTTTGGCACCGGATGGGAACGGAATCCACGGTGCCCGTGCGATTCACGGCACAGTGGCATTGCACGTAATTTTAGCTACATGCAGCGGTTCTTTCGGTAATTTCAGTGATCATCGACGACCATATATTGATCGAGATAGATCAAGTGATTTTATCCCAATTGCGATTCAATCGACCTAGTCCATCGGCTTCCGACTCCCTATCGATCCGTATTTAATCTTTGAATCGGGTCTTTTTCTTGTACATGTCTACGGTCTTTACCAATTGATTCGGATTTTGGCCGAAGCTGCGCTGTAGGACTGATTCCAGGGTTACGATTTTTTCTTACTATTTTATTTCTGATTTCAGAAATCCCCTTTTCTTTCTCTCTGCTTGACTTGATAATTTCGATTTCGATTGAGACAGTATCTTGATTACCCGGTTTAATCTTAAGTTTTATTTCTTTTTCTTGATTTTAAGTCTTTCGAAGGGGTCGGAAATATCGTCATATCATCTCCATTCTCATAAATTCATATATCATTCCGTCGTTGCTGATCAGCAATCAAAACTTCGTTTTTATAGCTATCCTTTTTTTTTGGGTACTATTCATCTTGATAAGCTAGGCTGTTCGGTCTACCCATCCTAATTTTGGAGATGTTTCTGGAGGTAACAGTCGAGCTTTCCATTACATCCAGTAGAATTTGATTGACCACTTTTGATACAATTTCTGTCATATCATTGCCTGTTGTTATATTTTGTGGTGAGCAATGGCCAAATTTTATGTAGCCTCATTTGAATATAAAATTGTGTAGTAAAGGGTGGATCCAGCGATTATCATGAAGCTGAAAATGAACTCAGAACAAATACTCCGGGTGGCGTATCCAGTATATTCTGGGGTAACTGCAGTTTAATCGATGAAGCCAAATTGGAGAGATCAGATTATTCATCTCTTTTCCAGGAATACTTGAGACCTGACAACCAGCATGATAAGATATGCTGCATATCTTTTGGAGATCACCATCATCAAAAACTTGTTCCTGTTGGACCAGACCATCAAGCTTATGTTCCTGATCAGGGACTAGACCCTAATGGCGCACTGTGTTCCGATAAATTTGTGGGCACTTGTATCTTTCCAATTTCGGATCTTGGGCCATCTCGTGAAGGCGGGAGACTAGTGAGTGGTTGTCGCTGTCATGATCCGGATTCAATTGAATGCACAAGGCAGCATGTCATGGAAGCAAGAAACCAACTCAGAGAAATGCTAGGGCAAAAGGTGTTCGAGGATTTGGGTTTGAGTGACATGGGAGAAGCTGTTGCGAATAACTGGAGTGAAGTTGAAGAGATTTTTTTTTAATCGTTGTCATTTCCAACCCTGTTTTGGGTAAAAATTTCTGGGACCGTCTTTTGCTGGTTTTCCCTACACGCACGAAGAAAGACCCCGTGAGCTATTATTTTAATGTCTTCATGCTTCGGAAGCGTGCTGAGCAGAACAGGCTCGACCCGATGAACATTGATAGTGATGATGATGAGTGGCCTGCTGGGTTTGTCGAGTAGGATGAATCTTGCTGGGAATCCCAATTTGAAAATGCTGCTCTTGTCTACTATAAAACGATCCAGGAAGATTCTTTGGTGACCCTGGGCCAGAGCAATGAGAGCCACAAGGACTGGTTTCTTTCCTGACTTGAAGCATCCTGACATAGTTACAGGGAACGATGTCCCAACCAGAGATGCCAGTTAAACATGGCGCTTTGCTAGACTCGCAAGACTCTTATTAGCTGCAATGAATGTATGATCAGTTCGAGCTGCTGTCGGTCCAACATTATAACTCGTCATGGAGGCTTTTTGGGCTGGCTGTTGGGGATGATGTTGATCTTTGCCTCCCGCCCAGCAGCGATGGTTATAGTAATCCAAGCGGTATCTGTGCAGCTCGGATAGCTTTTTTGAAGATTGCAGGTGTCCATCCATGGAGACTGACACCTTTGTGCAAAGGGAGTCTCCGAATGCTGGAACTTATTTGCCAGATGGAGGAAAGGAAAAAAGAGGTGACTGAGCTTCTTCTTCTTCTTCTTAATTGACATGAATTATAGGTAAATATCTTGATGATTAATTATGATTGCATATCAATCTTTTATAAAATTTTACTTGAAACTCTGTAGTCGTGTACAATGGACATATGACTTGGATCGAAACGAGTTCCTCTGTTCTTTTGGTTCGTACACATCTCTTCTGTAAAGCTAAAACGATGCCTTGTGTAAAAATAAAATCAAGGCCATTGGATTGTAAAACTTTTAAAAAACGGGATCCGTTATAAATTATCATTTATTATGTGAATGTAAGTCTATATTTATCAAGATTCGTCATTTTCTACTCTTTATAATGGCGAACCTTTTGGTTTCTTCAACCTTTGGAATTCCAACCGTTAGATTAGATATGAGATACATTAATATCAATCGTTAGATCAAATCTTGTGCAATATCTTTTTATCTATCTATATATCTTTGTCTTTAATTCTTTTCTACTTCATTTACATTGCTACTTTTCGTTCACCATTGCCATCCGAATCATTCAATACATGTTTTGTTAACGACATGCTTTTCTAAGATTGATCACACGTTTCCGGTTTCAAAATTTTTCGTGGTTTTAATTGGTGTTAAATTCGTTTCACATCATGTTAACGACATGATCGTATTTTCCGCATTGAGCATCTTGATGATGTCGTTTCTATCATTATCATTACTGTAAGATAATTCTTACATGACAACATATTGTTATATTTATTTCTCCCTCTTGATAGCATTGAAAATAAACATGAATTACTTGATCTTTTGTTTTGAGAAAAGTAATGAGCTATTTGAGCAATAACTCATGACTATCAAATTCCACTTCATTCCTTAAGTGAATGTGATTGGTTATTATTGAAATTGTGTTAATAATCGTTGTAGTTGATGTTGAAGCAAACATCTATCATATGAGAAAATGAATCACCACCACCAGAAGTGGGTGAATGATGAACATCGCGTACTTGTCATATATCGAAGTGCCGAAGTGAATTTCGCTAATCATGCCATAAATCATGAAATTTGATATCTCCTATTTCTTTGTTGTGATAATTAATGAGAGATCATCACACGATTTTTACAAGGTTCGGTACAAAGACATACTTTTTGTCATGTTGGTGAGACACTCCGACATGAATTCTCCATGACAACCTTATTCATGATTACAAACTTAGAGACAACAACTAGTTATACACCATAGTACTGAATCCTCTAGTTGATCCTAGTTCTATACCCCAACCACTAACTCTTCTACCACAATTGGTTATACACCCCAACTGTCCCCTTCCTCTTCCTTGTCCGGTTATACACCCCAGTTTTTGAGCCTCTTCAGCAACTGGTTAGACACTCTAGTTATAAGTTCATTCTTCTTCCTTTTCAAATTTGTTCCAATGGTAGAAAGATCTCTTTCTTCTTCAAATGATCTTCTTCCATGAGCCTGTGAGATTTTATTTGCTCATTTACACCTTCAAGATCTTTAACGACTTCTTGGAGTATACCCATTGATCTTGAAACTCCTTCACACCAAAACTGGAATGATCTGGTTCTTCTCATTATTTGAATACTCAGGTAGATCTCCTTTAGGGACTTCTGGCATCAGCTCAACTTCTTTATTCGATACTTTGGAGTATCGAGTTCTCTCGGAATAATCTCAATGTATGTACAAACTCATGCATTTCTCATCACCTATAAATTTCATTTATATTCACAATAATAATATCATAAATATTATTCTCATAATTATCGTAGTGATTATTTCATCAATGTGGAAACACCACGATCACTGCTTGTAGGTAATTTCTTCTCTTTTAATTTAGTAAAGGAATCTAAATTATTTCCTCATCAATTCTTGATATTAAGTCATGTTTAATATCCCAAAATATTTCCTCATCAAAATGCTGCATGAATCACAATACATGATCCATAACTCTTCACTATTACCATGAGTATTATTTCATGTTTAATACACCATAATAATTCCAAATTTATTCTCCTGTGAATTCATTATCTTCATGCATGGCATACATGATGCTTCATGCGACTTCCTTTGGCATGCATGCATTGAACCCGTTGCATAGATTCATGCATCATAATCTCAAACCCGTTGCATAGATTCATGCATCATAATCTCATGCGACATGCATTTTTCTTCCTTGCCATGAGTATGCATGGAAGGCATGCATGAGTATGCATGGAAGGCATGCATGAGTATGCATGGAAGGCATGCATCATGCATCGAACTCTGTGAACACGTGGATGCCACATTTCTTCTCCTCATTCGATTTACATGCATGCAAAGCGAAGCTGCATGCATGTATTTGATCTCACCCATGCATTTATCCAATTTTATCATCATCTAGATGCGCATGACAGTATCTATGCATGAACATTGCATGCATGGATTTCTGACATAAATCATCTTCGACCTCGACTACAAGCATGACATGATCATATGACGTGACTCGACTAGTGGCATGCGAAATACCCGTGCACAAAACTCTTAAAGGTTGATCCTTATATTCATGAAAGATCTATATTTTCATTAAAGGTATGTGCATCCCGAATGCAACTCGATACCTCACAGAAGCTTCATTCGCATGAAAGATTCATGCTTCACAGAAGGTCCATGCACTCTCATGAAAGCAGTAGCTTGACATTCACAGAAGATCCATCCGCACAGAAGATTCGTGCACTTGCACATGGAAGTACCTTACAGAAGGTTTGTGATTTTCTTCACGAAAGCTCCGTGCTCATGGAAGCTACAGTGAGTTTGAAGATGGGAGTGCAGTTGATGAATCGACCGTGCTGTGAAATCATCCCCACAAAAGCTTCAACAGTTGAGCATCGACGGGAGGAAGATCGACGGTACACGATGACAACTTCTCCTTATATTTGCAGATCTGGTTACAACTTGCTTCCGATTTTTTATCCTCAACGAGTCACCATAAACCGCCATTGGTTCTTGCCTCTTTCCTAAAAAAGAAATGTTTAACTAGCAAAATAGGCTTTGTGTCCATACCTTCCACAACACCAACAAAAACCATGAAGTTTTTGAATTTCTAGGTTGATTCCAGTTTTGTTCAGTTTTATGTTGCTATTGTCCTGCTATAAAATAAGCTTTCTTTTGTCTGAGGCAGTTGTTTTCTTGGCACATTTTTCTCTCCCTTTGATTTGAAACAATGCCTCTCATTTTTCTTGGTCTAGACCTCCTTATATTTTGTTTAGAAACAACACGTTTGCTTTCAAGTTGATAATGTGCAGATTTACCTTGCTTTCTTGGACCTCTCTTCTCACCGGCTTGAGAGGACCCGTCTTTTACTTCTCCTACTCCTAAATTCTTGAAGTCTTCTCTAGCTCTGTTTATCTCATATTGAACTAGAATACATATTGATTTTGTCTCAGCTAGTTCCTCCCTTGTAGTCAGCTTCTCCTCAAGATCTCTCACTTTCTTCTCAAGTTGGCCACCGTCATTCTATTCTTCTTGTTCTCATGTAGAATTACTTTTTGCATGTCTGAAAAATTCTTCTTGTTCTCTTTCTCAACACAAGAAACTAAATTGATTTCATCACAAAATTGACCACTTGGCGATGATAAATCGACTTTCTCTTTTCTTCTAATTAGATTCTTCATGGGGTAATTTATGGTAAGATGTATATTTCCATTACAATTCCATTACTTTTATAATAGTTTGCCTTCCTTTTTCACTTTACCCCTGTTAAACTTTCTTGAAATAAGGCCAATGATCTATTAAAATCCTTATCATATTCTTTCTTCAATACTTCTTGGATCTTTAGAGGTAACCCGCCTCTGATACTATTTGTAAAGCCTCGTTCGATTGATCACGGGGGGGGGGGGGGGGTCGGTAGTCTCTTTTTATGAATTATCCTTCTCTTCAATTCAACTGCTTGAACCTGTTAGAGTTATCGATCCACTCAATATAATCTCACAATCTCACCTCTTGTGCAGTGATAATGAATGAGAAAGCATTGCATAGTATTTACAAGATTTGGTACAAAGACCCACTCCATACCATGTTGGTCAGACACCCCAACATGGATTTTTAACTATAATATTCTTTAGGATTACAAAGGCACGTGCAACAACTGATTATACACCCTAGTACTCGATCCTCTAGTTGACATCGGTTCTACACCCCAACTACTAACTCTTCTTCCACAGTCGGTTATACACCTCAACTGCCATTCTTCTCCTCTTCCTCGATTGGTTAGACACCCCAATCCTTGAGCCTCTTCAGAAATTGGTTAGACACCCCAGTTACAAGCTCCTCCATCTTTTTCAAATTTGGTCCAATTGTAGAAAACCTCTTCCTTATTTGGAAGATCTTCCTCCACAAGCCTGCATGATCTGATTTGATCGTCTACATCTTTAAGATCTTCAAAAACTTCTTGGAGTAAGCTTGTTGGTCTTGAAACTCCCACACACCATATCTGGAATGATCCGATTCTTCTCAATCTCTAAATACTCAGGTAGATCTCCTTCAGGGACTCATGGCTTCAACCCAATTTCTTTGATACTTTGAACTATCAGGTTCTTTCAGAATAATCTCAATGTATGCACAAACTCATGCATTTCTCCTCACCTGCAAATTCCTTTTATATTCATAATAATAATACCATGAATATTATTCTCATAATTATAGTAGGAATTATTTCATCAATGTGGAAACACCATGATCACTACTAGTAGGAAATTTATTCTCTTTTAATTTGGTCAAGGGATCTGAATTATTTCCTCATTAATTATAGAAATTAATTTATGTATAATATCCCATAATTGTTCCTCATCAAGTGCACTATGAATCACGGTACACTTATTGTGATATTCTTCATTAAAGGCTTAGATTAATTGCATCATTACATTTAATCCATAACTCCTCATTATTACCATGGGTATTATTTCATGTTTAATACACCATAATAATTCCACATTTATTCTCATGTGAATTCATCATCTTTATGCATGGCATGCATGATGCTTCATGTGACTTCCTTTGACATGCATGCATTGAACCCTGTTGGCGCCAAAATTTGGAATGAAGAAAAGGCCCCAAGACGGCCCCCCGGACTGCCTCGCGAAGCCCCTTCGTGGAGTCCCCAAGCACCGCGGCCGTCGCGAAGCACAGGAGGCGGGAAGCTCCGCGAACAGATTTGACGTTCGCGAACCCGCCGCGAAGCACAGGGGGCGGGAAGCTCCGCGAAGGGATTTGACGTTCGCGAACCCGCTGCGAAGCGAAGGAGGCAGGAGGCTCCACGAACGCATTTGACGTTCACGAACCCGCCGCGAAGCACCGGAGGCGGGGCCCTCTGCGAACCCATTTGACGTTCGCGAGCCCGCCGCGAAGCTCCATCACCCCTCTTCGCACCGCGTGAGCTCCGCTCTGCGGCGTCCCTTGCTTATAAATACCGAGCTCCCCCTGATCTCTCTGGACGGACAATCCGACCTTTCGGCTTCTCATCTCCTGAATCGCGAAGCACTCTTCCGCTCGGTAAAACATGAGCTGCGCGAGGTACTTCTGCTTCGCGAAGTGCCTCCCCATTGTCTCGTTTTGATCCCCTCTTCCGAGAGGGATGCCTTTCCCGAAGCCTAAGGGCTTTCGCGAAGGAAGGGGATCCCCAAGGGGACCCGGGTCATCGTAGAGCGTTTATACTTCGCGAAATACCCTTCATGTACACTTGATCCATCTGCTAAGGATCAATGTACTTCACGAAGCACATTGCTTCCCGACATCCTGCTCCGTGAGGCACCTTTGCTCAGCGAGACTGTGCTCCGCGAATGCCCTTCCACTTCGAAAAACACCTCCCATCTGCACCCTCGCCCTATGCTAAGGCTAAGACACCCCACTTCGCGAAGCACACCCCTTCGCAAGTTCCCTCCGCCACGTGGAATGACAGAGTTCCACAAGGCCCCTACCTGTGGACCCCTCTGCTAAGCAATTCCTTCTCCCGTGCGACCCTCCAGGTTTGCACGATGTGACTTCAAAGTCTCCCGGATGATACCACCCGTAGCGTTGCTTCTCCTAATGCTTCTTCGCATAGGCACGCTAATGGCTATTGCTTCTTCGCATAACCACGCTAACGTGGACCCCTCGATGGTTCGCTCTGCGGCCCCCCTTCACCACGACATTGCTGATGCCTTCCCTTCCCCAAGGGGCAGAGGGTACCGGTTATGTAAGTCCTAGGGGTGCGGAGCAAACCCACCTCGTCCGAGCTGCAAGACGTTAAACTGCCAAGCACCCTCGTCCTCAGCACATGATGTTAAACTGTGACATCGCCCCGTGCCTCTCACGCGGGGTGCCCCCGCATTGGACATTCTCCACACCCCCTGGTCTTGGGATGATATCCTCCTTTTTGGAGTGACGTTTGTTTGCGGGAAAGGGCATCCATCTTGGTGTAAGTCCCTAGCCGTTCTTGCAGGAGGCAGCGCCCCTATTCCTCCTCACTCCCTCGGCGCCAAGGCTAGCAAAGGGCGTGACGGGGAACGGTGCCCCCCTCCTTTCATCTTCGGTCCCCAAGGCCAGCGAAGGGCGTGATAGGGAACGAGGCACCTCCTTTCTTCGGTCTCAAGTCCCTCTCCCGCTGCGCTTTGTCGCCCACGGGCCTCAATCCTGGAGTAAGTCCCAGCACCCTGGGCCGCCTCAGAGCGTAAGCCCCACTTCTCTTCACTTCCCACGGATGCACCTTTCGCGACGTGGTCGTCAGGCCTTTGCTGCCTCTTGTTTCTCATACCGAGCACGACTCACGTGGGCTTAGAGTAAGCATTGACCATGACACCATCCCCGTCCCGCATGATGTTAAACTGTACACCTGAACTACGTGGTCTTTGATTCCCTGCTATGAGGATACGTAGGAAGCCTCCACGAGGTTCAAGCCCACCTGGACCCCTGGTCCCTCCACGTCGGTTCACCGACACCAACCCGAACTACGTGGACTTTGAGATCCATGTCAAGGCATGGTATGTAGGAAGCCTCCATGAGGTTCAAGCCCAACACCTTGGGCCTCCTCAGAGTGTAAGCCCCATACCCACCTTGGGCCTCCTCAGAGTGTAAGCCCCATACCCACCCTGGGCCTCCTCAGAGTGTAAGCCCCATACCCACCTTGGGCCGTCTTAGAGCGTAAGCCCCATCCAATCCGAACTACGAGGACTTTGATCCATGTCAAGGCATGGTACGTAGGAAGCCTCCATGAGGTTCAAGCCCACCACCCACCTGGACCCCTGGTCCCTCCACGTCGGTTCACCGACACCAACCCGAACTACGTGGACTTTGATCCATGTCAAGGCATGGTACGTAGGAAGTCTCCACGAGGTTCAAGCCCAACACCTTGGGCCTCCTCAGAGTGTAAGCTCCATACCCACCTTGGGCCTCCTCAGAGTGTACGCCCCATACCCACCTTGGGCCTCCTCAAAGTGTAAGCCCCATACCCACCTTGGGTCTCCTCAGAGTGTAAGCCCTATACCCACCTTGGGCCTCCTCAGAGTGTAAGCCCCATACCCACCTTGGGCCTCCTGAGAGTGTAAGCCCCATACCCGCCTTGGGCCGTCTCAGAGTGTAAGCCCCATCTAATCCGAACTACAAGGACTTTGATCCATGTCAATGCATGGTACGTAGGAAGCCTCAACGAGGTTCAAGCCCACCACCCACCTGGACCAAGGTCCTCATTCATGTAGGTTCTCCGACATACCCCATCCTGAACTACGTGGACTTTGATCCATATTAAGGCATGGTACGTAGGAAGCCTCATGAGGTTCAAGCCCACCACCCGATTGTTCCGACCCATCTTCACGTCGGTTCGCCCCCGTCCCGCATGACGTTAAACCGTATTCCCGAACTACAAGGACTTTGATCCATGTTAAGACATGGTATGTAGGAAGCCTCCACGAGGTTTAAGCCCAAAACCATCGTCCATCCTGATTCTTACCCGGGCTGCCACATCCTGGTGAGATCATGCCATCTCATTCCTCTACATAGCATCCGGGAAGCCGCCCACGTGTTGGCCCCAATATCGGTGTTCCCTCAACGGGGTTCGTCAATCTGATCCACTCTAATCAGTGTTCTGATCAGTCCGATCCGTCTCCGCTGGACGTTAAACTTGCGGCATACCCCGTGTTAAATACAGGAAGCTGAGGAAAACCTCAGATACATGCTTATGGCATACAATTCCCCACGTTCGATGTGGGATGCCTCGGGCTTCTGCGCCCTCGAGAAGCCCTATAATAAGGGACATAAGAGAGACACACCAACCCCCAGTGTCTAGACACGTCAGTGATGCCCCAGCGTGACTACTCCCCTAACCGAAGGTTGCTGCCTTGACCAGACCCCTTGGAATGTCCTGACAGAAGCAGTGTAATTAACTGGTGTCCAGTAAGATATGGCGCCGTGAAGAGTTTCACGAACAACGTATTAAATCTATGAGGGAGACCCGGACTAGGTGACGAGTTTCGAGGAGGAATCATCGGGAGGAAGAATCGACATCCCATCATCCCGTTTCGATCAAGGAGCAAACATCCCTGAACAAGGAGCGAATGCCGCCCGCCTTTGGAAAGCGGGAATGCGGGGTAACAAAAAAGCCGCGTCCTTCGTCCCCGAACGAGACGGATGCGCGCGCCCCGACGAAAGCATCAGAAACAGAAATGATGAACCCGACGTGAAGTTCTTCTCCCCAACATGGAGATTAGTAGCGCTCGGGGCATCCATAGATTGACGTGTCACCGGATCCAGCTATCCGGCACCGGGTCCCGCCAAGAAAATAACGGGCCTGGTGTGAAACTCACCAGAAGTTGGCGCAGTAAAACGTTGGACATTCCGTTCTGCGATGTTGTCAGCGCGAATCCCTCTTACCGGCCACAAAAGACGGAATGACGCTGGGGCACTGGTGGTCGATTTCTTTTCCTCGCAGTGTTAATGAGTTCACCTCTCTGCTTCTCAGGAATTAGGTTGCTGCCATGAGAACACGATCACCGCCCGCCCGCCTACGCAGGGGCAGGGGCAACGTTGGCATAGCCGCTCTGCGTGGCTCCACTGCTTCCGCAACGACGTCTGCATCCACGATCGTGGGGCGCCCACGCCCCATCTCCCCATCAGAAGTCATCCAACGAAGGGTGATTAACGACCTCGTACGTCGTTACGCGGAGGGCATAATCCCGACTCGGGATATGGCCCGCCTGGACCTGGAGGCGTCCAGGCCCCGCCGTCAACGCCGCCCTCGAGGGCTGCGCAGGGAGCCGCTGCTCCCCACCCCAACATTCAATCGTTTCAGGAGCCTGTCCTCAGAACGCCTTGACGACTCCCTACCTTACACTGATGAGGTGGGTGACGTCCGGCTCAGCCCGGTCAGAGTCCCGATCCAGGGGCTCCAAGCAAGGGCCCCCACCCGGCCGCGTCAGCGCCGCCGTTTGACCTTGCCAGAGGAGTAGGTAGGCTATGCGCCTGCACCACCAGCACCGGCTCGCCTGACCCGACACCAGCGTCGGGCACGAGCTGAGGAGAGCGACCTCCAAGGGGCATCAATGTCGACGACTACTATGGCCCGAGCCACCGCCGGTGCATATCATCAGGTCCCTGCACGCACTGAGCAGGGGCACTCATACGCCCAACCGGGATCGAGGCCCCAACCACCCCACAGGCAGGTTGGGTCGACTCTCCTGGTCAGGCACGAGCGGGAGGCATCGTGAGCCAACCCACAACGATACCACCCCGTACGAAGGTCCTCCTTGTACCACCACCACCGCGAGCGTGAGTCTTCCCCGCTTTGAGGCTCGGCATGGAGGTCTGCCCCGTGCCACCCCCAATCCGACTGAGGGTCCGCCCCGCGGTCCGGTCTCTCTCCAACGTGGGGATCCTCCCTACGTTCTCTCCGCAGCTGGCGAAGGTCCTCCTCGCCCTGGCAACCTGAAGGGTGAAGGCAAGCCTCGCTCTACTCGCACAAAGCATGGAGGTCCTCCCCATGCTCCCGCCAGCTCCAGCAGAGGTGTTGCACGCTCTAATGCTGTTCATGGAGGTCCTCCCCATGTCCCCTTCGACATCTGTCCCGATGCTCCTCACACCTCGACTTTTCCAGGTGGAAACACTCTCCACCCTGGCACCAACACGGCCGAAGGACCACATGTCAGGAATCAGCCCTGTCCTGAGGAGCCTCCCAGGGGCAGGAGGCGGGTCGTCGCCGCCACAAGAAGAATCCTGGGAAGGCCCGGACGAAGATCAAACCGGTCCGCTTCTCAGACTCTGAAGTGGAGTGCGACTCAGCTCAGGAACCCTCCCCCCGCTCATCCGAGTCAAGGGCCAGAACGAGGATGAGGCGCATCAGCCTGGTGCTTCCAGAATGCGAGGTCCACAAGATTCCCGCCTCCCTCCGTAGGTTTATCCAGGAGGATGAAGACTTGGCGACCCCGCAGGTTACGGTTGTGCAGTCGCCACCATCATGGCCGAAATCGCTTTCTACCTCCACGAGAGATCACAGAGAGCTATTCTAGGGACCAATGGCAGGCGAGCAGCATCGTGACCTAGCACCGGCAGCCATGGCCTCTGAGCCAGGGATAGTGGCCGTCAGCCCCTCCTATCGCGATGTAGCGGCCTGGTCGCTCCACTCTTTGGAGGATAGCCCGAGGATCGGCGACCAGTCAGCCCGTTCGCCGCATTCTCCACCAGCCAACCTGCCGTCCCAGCGGTCCGCCTCAGTACCGCTGCCGGTTCCTCAACCACCCCCAATTGGCAAGTGGGGCAATCAAGGGCCAGACCCTGAATTTGAGTCGAGGAGCTTTTGGAGCATTCTTGCAGCGGACCACTTCTCTGAGGAGTTTTGGCCCGCGACAGCGCAAGATTTCCGCATACCTGAGTCTCTCACCCCAGAGGAAGTTGAGTGCTTCCTCTACACCCTCTGGGCGACGCATTTCAGTCTCCGTCATCAGTGCGTGGTATATCCAAGGAGCCAAGCGCATTTCAAAGATATCAGCGAGCAATGTCGTCTAGTCGATCTGGCCGCACTCCTCGTGGCCCAACGCCCCGAGTCACCAGGTCGCCGTGAGGCTCTCCAACAACAATGCGTTCAGAGTATTAAGGTACTCCGCAGAATTATCAGGGAAGCTACCCTCCACGTGCAAGTCTGTGGCTGAGGACAGTATGCCGCCCTCCTCTTCACTCTTATCCGGCGGCAGCCCGACTCGTTATGCGATATTGAGGACACGCCCCCAAGAAGGGTCGCGGTCCACATGAGGGTGTACCACTTCTGTTGGACCCATCTGGGAGGATTACTCGTCAGCAGAGGAACCTCCTAGGTCTCCCTGCGCCCACCGAGTCGTTGACACTCAGTCGGAATGCCAGTAAGGGCAAAGAGCACGTCGGGACGGTCAAGCACTCCAACCCGTCCGCCTTAGTGCAGAAGACGGAGGACCCCAAAAGGCCGCATTGCGCCAACAACTTGCTGAGCAAAAGAGGTTGGTCGACGAACTCCTGGCTGAACGCGCTGTTGAGCGACGACCCGACTATGGTGATCCTAGGCCGGGGCAGCAGGGGCAGGAACAAATTCCCCCCAGCGAGAGGCCCCCAGGCAACCCTGATCAAGCTACTCCCGCTGACAGGGCTGAAGCCGGAACTCACGATAAGAGGGCGCAGTACGTCTAACCAAACCCTCCCGAAAGGCGCGACAACCCAAGGAATCCTGCCCGGGTTCCCCCAGCCGCCCTGCAGGTCGCTCCACCAGCCGCTCCCCGAGCCGCTGAGGCTGTCTACCATATTGAAGAGCTCGACAACGCACTTGTGGTTAGGGATACCCGTCAAGACAGGGACCCCCGTCAAGACAGGGACCCCCGCCCAGATGATCCTATAGCGGCGCTCATCACCCGCCTCGAGGCTTTGGAAACGCGACAGGTGGCTATCCCACCTGATGGCAAGCCATACCCGACATGGGTGGATGATATGTCGGCGCCTCCGGGCTTCGGGAATCCCACCTTCTCGCCCTTTAATGGGACGGAGGACCCGCCACAACATTTGGTCCACTTCAACTCATGGTGTGGGCCCATGTTAGTTACTCCAGTGCAGCAGGAGGCTGCCAAGCTCAGCTGTTTTGTTCAGACACTGGAGGGACCAACGTTCGTCTGGTACAGCCAGCTCCCCGTCGGATCCGTGACTAGCTGGGAAGACCTTCGCAGGCAGTTCCTCTACCAGTTCAGCTCTACCACCCGGAAGACCAGCAGCGCAGATCTCTTCAAGTGCAAGCAAATGCATGATGAGCGAGTCGTAGACTTTATCGCCCGGTGGAAGGGGCTCACATACTCTCTTGACATGCCACTGACTTAGGAGCAATTACTGACGATGTGAGTGGGAAATGTCAAGAAGGAACTGGTTCCCTCCCGGATTACTCAGAATTATCCCGAAGGGTTTCAAGACTTCTCGGACAAGGCCCAACACCTTGAGGAAGCCCTGCAACAGGCCAGACAGGCACGTCCGTTGCCCCCTGCAATCTCAGCATGGAGAGCCGCCAGAGCCGAGCCCGTCGTAGTAGCCCAGATAGAGGCCCCCAGGCAGCTAGAATTGCTACCAGTAGCACCGGCCCCGCATCCTCGCGGAGGCCCTCCGCCTCAGGCGCAACCTCTAGCTCAGCAGCGCCCGCCCCAGAATCGACAGGCGCCTCCGCGTAACGCGCCGCCGCCGCCTAGGCGAGGTAATCAAGTTCCGCCCCCTCGGCAGGCTCCTCCGGCCCCCCGTCAGGGTCAGGCTCCTAGAGCCCCCTTTCTGGACAGAAGGAATCAGACCTACTCGTTCGATGAGGCTCAGGTCCCCGGCTACTTCCGTAGCGCCTTAGAGCAGAGAATCGTGCGACTGCCCGAGTGCCAGAAGCCGGAAGAGGCGCATCTCACTGATCACCCCAATTACTGCCCTTATCACCGGATCCTGGGGCACACCATCCAACAATGCTATGTGTTTAAAGACTGGCTCCAACACCAAGTCGATAACAACATAGTTAGGTTGGGCCCGGCCCCGGCCCAAGTGGCGGGTGTCTTCGTGAGGTCAGAAAGCGGTAGCGATGACGAAGGCGAGTGGCAGCAGGTTCCCAGCCACGGGTCTCAGAAGTACGATGACTGGATGGCTCGTAAAACGGTTGCTCGTGCCCATGACATCATTCGGGCACGCCTGAATCAGTCGGAGCCTTTAGAAGCTGCGACCAGCACTTCCGCGTTATCATCTCAGCCAGGCTCTTCCCAGAAGAGTAAGCATCGGCGGTGTAAGAAGAAGCAACACGCTCCACCATTGCCGTCGCCATCTCGCACTCTTGACGACTTTATGCCCCCTGAGATGGGGATCCCTCCCAGAATCCGCCCAGTGGCGGATGACTCTTCAAGCGACAGTCAAGGGTACACTTCGGTTAACACCGTCGAATTGGTAAACCCCTATATGACCCCCTGACGAGGGGGAATGCCAGACGAATCTCCCTAATGTCCCCAGCCGACGTCAACGTCGGCGGAGCCGCGACTATATGGGTCGTCGGGGCGCATCAGTTGGCACCTCTAGCCAGACCGTGCATGCCACTGAGATGAGACAGCAGGCCCAGCGCAGAGCTCAGCACGCGCAACCTCTTTATCCGGTGTTATCAGGACCGCCTCCACCACCGTTTGTGCTACTGGATCAGGCAGAGCCGCTTCGGCCGCACCGCGACCAGCTTCGCCCCACTATAGGCCGATCTCAGTCGCCCGATCCTCATTCGGTAGCTACTCTCCGAGCTTCGACTAGCAGGCAGCGGGATGTACCCAGTACCAGTCAGCCGCCGGTCCAATCGGCAGGGCCCGCCATGCCTCCAATCGGAGAGCGGCCTCCTGTAAGCAGAAGTTCGCGCCTGACGCGGAAGTATGATGTCCTCAAGCACCTTTCCAGCATTCCAGCGAGGCTCTCTATCCTTGAGGCCCTTCACCTGTCATCAGATATGCACGAAGCCCTCGCAGAGGCTTTAAGGAGCCTCCTCCAGTTCGAGACAAAGGTAGCAGCTGCAGAAGCCTTCCATGCTGAAGCAGTTGAGGATGCTGAATGTCAGGCCATCATCTCGTTATTAGGAGAAGACGAATGCTCTCCTATACAGGGGCACATCCGCCCGCTGTACATCACTGGCCAGTTCAATGACGTGGAAGTCCGTCGCTGTCTTGTTGACACGAGCTCTGGGATTAACCTAATCCCGACTCGGACACTGCAGAAGTTGGGATTATCCAATGATGACCTGACTCCCTCCGATTTAAGGATTCAGGGATATGACAGGACAGAACAGACCCCGGTCGGCAAGATCTGTGTAAAGACCCAGTTCGGTGGCCTAGTTGCCAGTACTGAATTTATGGTTGTCCTCCAGGACACCGCGTACAACATATTGATGGGCAGGCCATGGCTCCACCTGCACGCGGTGGTCCCCTCATCGTATCACCAGTGCCTCAAGTACTCCCTTAATGGTCGAGTAGGCGTACTCCAAGGTGATGCATCTCCTTTCGCCTCTTATGAAGCCCGTTATCTGGACGCTGACTATTACAAGAGCAAGGATAAGCCGATTCTGGCAAGTGAGGTTGAACCCACCCCGATCACAAGTGATCCCTGGGCAGGTCTGGATGACGCCTACATCTTCCCGATCCATCGGTTGGAGGATTCAACCCCCGACATGGGGCAGTGCTTTGTCGTTTTGGGTACAAGAGGAAGACATATTCCCAAGTCCAAGCGATGGTGGAAAATCACCTCGCTCCTACACAAACCAAGCTCGGGTGATCCCGGAACCTCCTACCCCTGTACAGTATCGGGTCGTCCGGGTCATGACAACGACAATACATCATACGTGTCTGTTTCACCGGGCTGGAATTAACCGGCTCAAACCGACGCGCCACTACTGCTTTGATATCATCAAGCGTGGCCCCTTGAGTCGAAGGCCAGATGAGATTGGATCAACTACCTTCATCGCTATGGTCTCAGTGGCGCATGAGTCTCCTGATGTGATGACCACTGCCGCTCAAGCCGACACCAACCTCCCATCGGGGTCTGGTGGCTCGGAAGCAACTTCCCCCGTGGAAGATTCCTCCATAAGTGGAGAAGAGGATCTAGAGGATGCTCCCCCTGCCTTTGAAGAAGGCGTCTCTACCACGGTCGATGAACTGGTACAAGTGAACCTTGGTAACAAGGCAGATTCGCGACCCATGTTGATCAGTGCTGCTATGTCCTTAGAGGAGCAGCACCATGATGTGTTTGCCTGGAGTTACGACGAGATGCCAGGACTAGATCCTCAGGTAGCCGTCCACCCTCTCGATCTCCCGACAAACCATCGCGGGTTCAAACAACCTTCCAGAAAAATGCACCCTTCCCACGATGCGATGGTCGATGCCGAAGTTGATAAGCTCATCAAAGACAACTTCGTCAAAGAGGTCCGGTACCCCAAGTTGCTAGCCAACATTGTGCCAGTCAGGAAGAAGAACGGGAAGATCAGAGTCTGTATCGACTTCTGTGATCTCAACCGTTACTGTTCGAAGGATGATTTTCCCCTTCCGGTGACAGAATTGTTGATTGACACGACGACCGGGTTCCAAGCCCTCTCCTTCATGGATGGGTACTCCGGGTACAACCAGATCCGGATGGCCCCCGAGGATGAAGAGTCCACAACTTTCAGGGTGCCCCAATGTACTTTCTGTTACCAGGTTATGCCCTTCGGCCTGAAGAATGCAGGTGCCACCTATCAGCGGTCCATGCATCGCATATTCAAGCCAATCCTCGGGACATTGGTGGAATGCTATGTGGACGATCTGGTGGGCAAATCTCGCCAGTGCCAGGACCATCTCAAGGACCTTGAGAAAGTGTTCGGTTTCCTCCGTTCCCTCCACCTGAAGATGAACCCGTTGAAGTGTGCCTTCGGGGTCACCTCCGTGAAGTTTCTTGTCTTTGTTGTCAAGTACCGAGGCATCGAGATCGACCCGGAGAAGATCAAGGCCATCAGCCAGATGCCTCCCTTGAGCAACATTTGAGAGCTTCGAGGTCTCCAAGGCCACTTAGACTACATACGCCGATTCATTGCGAATCTGGTTGGCAAGTGTAGGCCCTTTTCCCAGCTCATGAAGAAAGGCTCTGCCTATGAATGAGACGAAGAGTGCCAGACCGCCTTTGAGGAAATCAAGCAGTATCTGCTCCAGCCTCCAATCCTGATGCCACCTGTCTCTGGCAAGCCGTTGGTCCTCTATGTCACCGCCCTGGAACGATCCCTCGACGCCCTTCTCGCCCAGAAAAACAATGAGGGGATAGAGAACAACCTCTACTACCTCAGCCGCCTGCTCCTCGATACGGAAACCAGATACTCCGCCATCGAGAAGAGCTGCCTTGTGCTCGTGTTTGCTGTACAGAAATTGAGACACTACCTACAACACCACGAGGTACAGCTGGTCTCTTGGGTAGACCCGCTGAAGTACATTCTGAACCGCCCCATGTTGACTGGCCGACTAGCGTGGTTGGCGGTGATTCTCCAACAGTTTGACATCAGATTCGTGCCTCAGAAGGCTATCAAGGGGCAGACATTGACAGACTTTCTAGCTGCCCATCCATCCTTCGCGGGCTAGTCCCTGGACCTGGATTTTTCCGATGAGGCAATCCTTTCGGTCGATCATGCCGTTCCATTTTGGCAAATGCACTTCGACGGTGCCTCCCGGAGCCCCACCGGTAGAAGGCTCAACGATCCTAGGCTCAACAGGGCGGGCCTGGGTATCATCTTCATCACCCCGGCGCAAGCCGTTCTGCCGTACTCATTCTTGTTGTCAGAAGGCTGCACCAACAACGAGGCTAAGTATCAGGCCCTCATCACTGACCTCGAGCTGACCCTTGAGATCGATGTGCCCCATTTGCACGTGAAAGGGGATTCCGAACTAGTCATCAAGCAGGTCAACGACGACTACGTTGTCAGGAAGCCAGAACTCGTACCATTGTTGGAGTGCACCCTCCATCTGATGGCCCAGTTCCCTTCTCGACCATAGGTTACCCATGTCTCTCGGTCCCAGAATAGTCGAGCGGATGCTTTGGCCAGCCTAGCTGCATCACTTGCAAAGCCCAAGAAGGATGATCTGATTATACATGTGACACACCGGAGGGTCATTGCCCCCGTCACCTCAGAGGACGACGACGACCTGCGAGTAAGCCATTTTACCACTGGATCCTCCATTCCAGGAGCCCCAGGTTCTTCAGATGCAGTGGTTGAAACGACTCCCGACTAGAGAGCCCCTTTTGTCGAGTATCTCCAAAATGGTTGCCTCCCGGCTGATCGGGCCGAGCGCGAGCGAATCCAACGCCGCGCGCTGCAGTTTACCCTCCATAATGGTCCCAGTCTTGAGCAGATCCTCTATAAGTGCAGTTTCGATGGTGTTCTCCTCCGTTGCATTCAAGGAGTCGAGATTTCTCAGGTCATGCAAGAGGTTCATGTTGGTTCCTGCGGTGCCCACCAGGCTGGGTCGAAGCTGTCCCATCAGATCCGAAGACTGGGGTACTTCTGGCCCTATATGATCCATGATTGTGTTGAGTTTGCCAAGAGACGTCACACGTGCCAAGTTCATGATAATTTCCTGCATCGGCCGCCAACACCTCTCCACTCCACCAAGTACTCTTGGCCATTTGCGGTGTGGGGACTTGATGTCGTGGGACCATACCCACCGGCGACAACTCGCCAGTGCAGGTTCATCCTGACCGCCACAGATTTCTTTTCCAAGTGGGCGGAGGCAATTCCGCGTAAGGAAGTCAAGGCCCGTTCCATCGTTGACTTAGTGAGCTCCAATATCATCCACCGGTTTGGAGTCCCTCACGCTGTCCTCACTGATAACGACACCAACTTCCGAGCAGCTGATCTGAAGAAATTGTACGCCAAGTACAATATCCGTTCGAACCATACCTCCCGCTATCACGCGCAGACAAATGGACAGATCGATGCGTTCAACAAAACCCTCTCTAACATTTTGCAGAAAATGGTTGGTCAGAACAAGAAGAGTTGGTCGGACAAGCTCCCCAATGCCCTCTGGGCTTATCGGACGACGACTCGCAATTTCACTCAGGTGACTCCATATTACCTGGTGTATGGGGCTGAGGCCGTCCTTCCCATCGAGATCCAGTTGCCTTCGTTACGCACAGCGGTCTACGACCAGCAGGTGCCAGATAATGTGGCTGAAATTCGTCTAGCTGAATTGGAAGCACTTGACGAAAATAGGCTCCGTGCCCTACACAATCTGGAGAGGCATCAGAATAAGATAGCTAGAGCCTTCAATAAGAAGGTTCGCCTCCGCTCTTTTCTGCAAGGTGACCTGGTATTGGCCCTCCGAGCGCCAATGATCCCTGACAGGAAACCACCCAAGTTGGAGCCTAAGTGGGAATGACCTTACATAGTCCACAGGGTTTACCCCAATAGAGCATACTCCTTGGTGACCATGGATGGTGAGCGCATAACTCCTCCCCACCAATGCCAAGTTCCTCAAGCCATACTTTGCATGAACCCCAAAGGGTCCTGCATGACCCTAAACTGCCTGCCGGTCCCGCATGACCTTAAACTGTCCAGTCCTGCACGACTTTAAACTGCGCATCATCCTGCATGACGTTAAACTGCATTTTAAGAACTACGTATGACTTGATTCCCATCTTTATGGGATACGTAGGAACGCCTAAACATTTCGTCTGTTGGCCAAGCCCAAAAGCCAGAATCTTCCCCTCGGGTCAAGACATATGGCGGGGTGCATACTTTTGCCCCAATTCACGTCGAGCTAGCCTCGATCCGGCTGTACGTCCCCCTCTCTGGAGATGTTCGCCTCTTTCATAGATGGCTACAACTATGCTTCACCCACTCCTTGACTGGGATTCCATCACCTTCCCCGTCCGGAAGGGCCCTTGAATGGTATGGATACCACGCCTAAGGGCTCTCCTACCACTACGGGCCAACGCCCTCGAGGATGTTGAGCAACAAATTGATACGAGTCCCGCGTTGCGAATATGGTCAGCGGTCGATGCTCGTTTGTCGCTCCCATTTCAGGTCACTATAGGGACACTGTGTTTCGAACATGGTCAACAGTTGTCCTAGATCGTTAGGACCACTCCAAGATGTCCCAAACATCGAGTGTAGTGGTTCGTTCTGCCCTGTTGTATCTAAGTGACGAACTCCCCTCGGGCGATGCCAGCTATCAGGACCCATTGGACGGAGATAACCACGACCGGTTCCTTGTTTCCCACACCGAGCACCGCTCACGTGGGCTTAGGAGCTGTGATGAGGCAATAATCGTACAAGGGAGCGTATGAACTTCCATCCGGCCCGAGTTCTCTCTTCTAGGATTGTACGACATGGTGTGAGATTATGTCCTCATTCACGTCGGGTTGCTCACCGTGCCGTACACATCCCCGGATGAGACCTTACCTGGCCCTCGTCCTCACTACAAGACGTTAAACTACAGACTGGTCAGGCCTTCCTGGCCGAGGCCCAGCCTCAGGCCCCTTGGCCTTCTCGGGCCCCCGACCCTCGTCCTCACTGCAAGACGTTAAACTACAGACTGGTCAGGCCTTCCTGACCGAGGCCCAGCCTC
This sequence comes from Viscum album, assembly GCA_963277665.1. Taxonomy (NCBI): domain Eukaryota; kingdom Viridiplantae; phylum Streptophyta; class Magnoliopsida; order Santalales; family Viscaceae; genus Viscum; species Viscum album. The sequence continues at coordinate 463,661,618 of OY728135.1, forward strand.
AGACCCCATGGCCTTCTCGGGCCCCCGACCCTCGTCCTCACTGCAAGACGTTAAACTACAAGTTGGCCAGGCCCTCCTGACCGAGGCCCAGCCTCAGGCCCCTTGGCCTTCTCGGGCCCTAGCCCAAGTTCTTACCCGGAGTGTACGGTGTGGTGTGAGATTATGTCCTCATTCACGTCGGGTTATTCGATGTGCCGTACACCTCCCTTATCCGGGGTATCTTCCTCCTCTCCCCGTCCTCACTGCAAGACGTAAAACTGCAAGCTGGTCAGGCCTTCCTGACCGAGACCCAGCCTCAGGCCCCTTGGCCTTTTCGGGCCCCCGACCCAGGTTCTCTCTTATGGGATTGTATGGTGTGATGTGGGATTATGTCCTCATTCACGTCGGGTTACCCGCCGTGCCGTGCACATCCCCGGATGAGATGCCCCTCATCATCCCACATGACGTTAAACTGTGCTTCTAGAACTACGTGTGGCTTGATTCCCATCCTTATGGGATACATAGGACCACCCGAGTGTCTAGACTTCGGGTCCAACCCCACCTCTTAGAGATCTCCCGATCTCCCGGTCATCTAGGCCCCTTGGTCTGTCCCTCTCCACGAGAGGGATATATAGGTGTGGTACAGGGTTTTTTGCGCCATGTCCCCCTTCTCCCGGGAATCCGCCATCTCTCGGCCGCCCTCAAGTCGAGTCCCTCGACCCCTTGCAGTGGTTCACCCATGTGTTAAGAGTACTTTGGTCTAGGACCAAGAGTGTCAGATTCAACCTAGGCAAGTTTCTTCCACTTGTCAAGTTTCATGTTCCCCTTCATTTGGGCCCTCATTATCTTTCACACCCGGAGGGACCCCCAAGAACGGCCTGGATACCACGCCTAAGGGCTCTCCTACCGTTACGGGCCAATGCCCCTGAGGGTTTCAGACAACAAATTGATACAAATCCCGCGTTGCAAACATGGTCAGCGGTTGATGCTCATTTGTTTGTCCCCATTTCAGGCTAACACGACAGGATGCTGTGTTGCGAACATGGTCAGTAGTAATCCTTCGTCGTCACGCCAGCCCCTTCAGGCCTTGAATGTTGGTTACATGATTCACATTATGTTCCACCCCATCGTGTCCAGGTGGAATCTCGCCACTCTTGACGCTACCCCTCAGTGCACCTTTGCACGTTAGGGGGACAAAGCTGCAATACGGCGTCCTTCGGGGCTCCTACGGTCCGAGCTCTAAGACTATAAACTAAGATATTCATTAAGGGCTATGTGCGGCTCGATCCTCATCCTTATGAGTTACGTGGGGTCACCCAGACGTCTCGTTTTCGGGTCCAGCTCAGTTGGGAGCTAGTTTCTTCTGCCCCTTTCCTTCTTGCCTCTATTTTGGCCCCTTGGCCCGAGGTTTCCTTCTCGGAAAGGCATACGGTGTAATATGGGATCATGTCCCCATTCATGTCGGGTGTGTTTTATTGCACTGTACACATTCCCCGCCTGACATCGTCTCTGCTACGTCTGTGCTGCACGACGATAAAATGCATGCTTGGTCTCATCACATGACCCTAAACTGTGATATTATCGTCTTGGCCGCATGACGAAAAACGGCACTGCGTTGTGATGTCCTCCCCTGAGGGGACACCATGTTTGGTATCAGTCACGCGCCATACCATTTGTCAATGCCTACTACAGCTTGATTCTTGTGGCCACACCAGAGCCTGCTACCCTGGGCCTGTCGCTTCACAAAAAAAAACCACTCACCTTAAAGGAAAAACAAGATTTATCAAATATCGCTTCTCTTGGTGCGAGGGCCACGCCCTCACGCCCCTTTTATCCTTGGCACTGGTACCTTACCATGCCACCTCAAGAACTACGTGCAGCTTGATCCCCGTCCTCATGGGGTACGTAGGAACGCCTGTACACTTTGCCTCGGGCCCAGATCAACTCTCATTTTTGGTCCCTTGACCTAAAACCTCTCCGAGGAACACGAGGTGGTCGGAACCCCCGGTTCCCATTCACGTCGGGTTTTTGTAATTACTCACCATGAGTCTCCCGCATTCCTCCCATCCATGGTCCGAATTCTACGACCCTAAACTAAGATCTCCCTATGGGAAGGGGCTCAACCCCCTCTATCTAATACGTCTTGTTGTTGTATTCAGATGTGTTTTGATAAAGAGCCCGAAGTGTGGAATTTTCATGAGACATTCCTCTCGTTCCATGTCCAAGCTTTGTGAGCTCCCTATTTGGATCCTCATCCTCTTCCACATCCAAAAGGACCCTCAGACGACATGGATGCTAGGCTTAAGGGCTCTCCATGGATGCTGGGCCTAAGGGATCTCCTATCGTTTCGGGCCAACGTCCCTGAGGATCTTGGGCGACATTTGCGACAGGTCCCGTGTTTCGAACATGGTCAATGGTCGACCCTCATTTGTCTGTCCCCATCCCAGGCTAACGCGAAATGGATGCTGCGTTTCCGCCACGGTCAACAGTTATCCTCCATCGTCACGTCGCCATCATTGTGGTCCAAATTTTGAGCGTCATGATTCACACATTTCCACTCTCATGTTCAAGTGGAATTCCAACATGCTCGGCTCTACCTCTTCGTGCGTCTAGGTGCACTACATAGACAGGTTAGCATCATTGGGACGGTATTTACCGAGCGTCCCTTTGCCCTACCATGTCCCTTATTGTGTCGGGAAAGTCCCACCACTACTTCTTGTTTCCCACTCGAGCACGACTCACATGGGCTTAGTAGTTCTGGTAGGATGTGTACTGCCGCGACCAGGCTTCGCATCGTCCCGCATGACGTTAAACTGCGCTCTCAGAACTACGTATGGCTTGATTCCCATCCTCATGGGGTACGTAGGAATGCCTGACCACTCTACCTCGGGCCTAGCCTGATTCTCACTCTTGGTCCCTCGACCTGAAGAGTTTCCTCCAGGGGTACGTGGTGTGATTTGGACTCCAAGTCCTCATTCACGTCGGTTTCATAGTTACCGCACCACATGCTCCCTGGGCTCTTCCCTTTCATTCCACGTCCTATCGTATGACGTTAAACTGCAGGAGCCCATATGTCCTCGATGCATGACACTAAACTGCGGTTTTGCCCCGAACAAGTTCGGGATGCCCCATGATAGTCATGGGATGCACCAGAGCCTCTGCTAGAGAGGATTTTACCTGCCAGTGTTGGTCCATGACTACACTGCGCTTCCAGAACTACGTACGGCTTGATTCCCATCCTCATGGGATACGCAGGGACACCTCGGTATTTTGCCCAGGGTCCAGCCACAGGAATCATAAGTCCCGTTCCTCCCCATTTCTGGCCCCTAGCTTGACCCCTCGTGAGGAACCAAGTAACTGCAATTTTGCCCCGAACACGTTCGGGATGCCCCACAATGGCATTGGGAAGTGACAACCCCCCTCGCTAGAGAGGCCCTGTCTGAAAGAAGGAATGATCCATGATCAAACTGATGCGCCCATCTAGCGTACTCTCACCATGGTGGCGTAATTTCGTGAGTGTTGGATTCTGTTTGAACAAACCATCACTCCACATTCCACGCTTTGTGTGCCCCTTATTCGGACTCTCGTCCTCTTTCATGTCTGGAGGAACCCCCTAACAACATGGATGCTCGACCTATGGTCTGCCTGCTGTCCTGGGCCAACGTTCCGGAAGACTGGTCATGTTTGGAGGGACCCCCTAACAGTATGAATGCTCGACCTATATGGTCCGCCTGCTGTCCTGGGCCAACGCCCCAGAAGACTGATCGACGATATTTGAGTTAGGCCCCGTGTTGCGAACATGGTCAGCGGTCGGCCCTCATTTGTTGTCTCTATTTCAGGCTAATGCAATATGGATGTTGCGTTTCCGCCAGGTCAACAGCTATCCTCCATTGTCACGCCACCCCCACAATGTTTCAAATTTGGGTATCGTGATTCACACTTCCCATTCCCATCTGTTCGGATCGATTTCAGTGCCCCTGGCGTTGCACCGTTTGTGCACAAGAGCACATTGGAAAAACAGTAATTCAGCTGTTTTGAGAACTTCATTCTCTAGTCAGGTCTCTCCCATTTCCCAGAAATTCGGACCGGTTGTCCAAACCCTGGATGCCTGAAGCTTGGTTTGCACTTTTACGTTTAGATGGGGCGATGAGGTGACTATCCCTTGTTTCTCACATCGGGCCCGACCCACGTGAGCTTAGGGAATGGTCGCTGGACGTCCCGTAAACATCATAAGGATGCAATAAACCAATGCAAACAACGGAACTCGTGCATGCTACGACATTCAATCAAAGCACGAAAATATGTTTAAGGGTTTGTAATCATTACAGTACCCGGGGGTTAACTCCCCCCATGGACGGATTGACTGTGTCGAAGGAACTTTGCAGCTCCGCCACCCTCTGGCTGGTGGCGTTCAGGAGTTGCTGCCGCTTGTTTACTTCCCGCTCCTCCTCAACAGCAAGAGGGCACAACTCATTGGCCGCAATCTGGGCCCGCTCCACGTCGGCCTGGATGGCAGTCATCTCCCCAGAAGCTCGCCTCAGGCCCTCTTCGGCTTCTGCCAGCTGGGCCTTCAGTCGTGATATCAGCTCAGATTGCGCCTTGAGGGAGGTCAGGTGCTCGTTCGCCCGATTCTGCAGCCGCTGGACCTCGTCTTCAGTCTTCTGGAGCCTTTTGATGTTTACGACCTTCCTCCGCTGCCAGCCCACGCCAAGGCCTCGGTCATACTCCCAAATCTTTTCCGCCATAAGATCTCGGATGAGCATGTGAGGGCGTTGGACGCCCACTCCCCCAGCACACAGTTCGCGCAATCGCAAACGAAGTCTGTTCATCTCACCCAACCATAGCGCTTGGGGGTGTTATTGATGAAGCGCACGATTAGCTTCCACGATCGGCAACGAACTATTTTGTTGTCCTCCTCGTCAGTGGCCGTCTCGTCCCAGTCGGCGCGATTGGTAGGTTCGTATGCAGGGAATGCCCCCAGGAACTCCTCGGCCGGGTCCACATCTGGCGTTAGATCGGGTGTGGCGGGACCTGAATCGTCTGGTTGATCCTCATCATCGGATGCCACCTCGATGATCTCAGGCGCAGTCCCACTGGCGCCCCCGCCGGCGATCGGAAGCGCTGCACTGGCGCCCCCGCCGGCGATCAGAAGCACTGCAGTTTGGTCAGGTTGGATGTTCACCTCCACGACCATCGGCATGCCCCTGGGAAGAGCGCCACCAGAAGCCCCCACCAACTTCACCGCAGCAGCCCAAGCCAATTGAAGGGTTGCACACACCAAGAAAGGGATGTGAATGTCAGTTAATGTGGTCAGGGGACGACAGTTGTAAATGCGACAGAGAAGACTTACAGAGGTCAAATCCTTGGTCTCACTCTTGGGCTGATGTCGTCGGAACCCCGAGACGCGGCTCCCCGTGTATAGTCGACAGGTCTGGAGACTCCAGGGGAGCCACCTCGACTATCCCAGCCCCGCCAGACACGGAAGTTGATGCAGCCACGAGCGTGGATCCTGAAGGGTCCCGCATCGGCACCTGCGGAGGGACGAGAACGAGGTCTATGCACAAGGTTCTCCTGCACAGTACAAACGTTGATAAGGAATCCAGAGTAACCTAAGGGCAGACTCTGAAGAAAAAACTTGGAATTTTACCCTGAGAGCCTCCGTGAAATCTTCGAGATCCGAGGACTGGTCGCCGACTTCACCCTCCTCCGGCGAACTCTCCCTACCAGCCTCGCCTCCCCAGGGGGACTCGTCTGATTCGTCCGGCAGGGGAAAGCGCTCTCTCAGCTCAGCGGCCGACAACTGTGGGGGAACCGTCTGATCCAGCAGTACCCTCACCCAGTCTGTCATCGGGCATGAGGCACCCTGGAATGCACGAAGTCCTCCAGCTCAGCGATGTATTGCTCCACCTCTGTCGGGGATACTGCAAAGCCGGCTCTAATAGGGCCAATCCCCGACAAGTCCATCCTGAGATGGTTAAGGCGCTCCCATAATTTGGATGGGCCAAGGAATTGTCGGTTGACTTCCCAGATGTCATAGGCCTCCGGGAAGACAACATTCTCCAACATGTCGATATGGCGCAACCGTTTCCCCAGGGCCCGCGTAGAAATCCTGCGAAATCCCCTCGATGGTCGCCCCTTTGGATGACTCTGTTCTCTTGGGACCACCGGCCGCTGCTGCTGCTGGATTTTTCGCTGCTGGATCCGCTGCTGCTGCTCCCTCCTCAATTGGTGCGGGCACCGCCGCTACAACAGCCCCGCTACTACGGGATTCCCTTGTCGCCTTCCGGCCTCGGCCCTGAGATCAAGGAATTTCACACTCGCCGACCAAGACAGTTGGCTGCTTCAACATCTCCCCTGGGTAGACCGTCTCCCAGCTCTGGGCGTATTCTCTTATCAGCCCAAGGACAACGGTCGGCGGAGGCAATGCATTCCGTATCTTCCCGTCTTCTCGTGTGAACATGAGCCACATCTGCCTCATCACACACGGGTGGTCCTCGTAGCGCGCCCCCAGATAGACCTGCGGGGTCAGCCGCTGCTGGCACCAGAATTGCCTGGCGAACCGGTGTAGGGTGTACGGCTCGCAGAGACGCTCGCGGTCCACCCTGGCCACCAGGACTCCACCTCGAAAGGCCAGGAGGTAGGCTCGGTGCTCTTCCGTGCCCTGGCCATCATCCGTGAATGCCCCCGTCGGCAATGGGAACGAATGAAAATTGAATTCTTCCACCCTCCACACCCGGTTCAGAACCGATGGTGCGGTCAGCTTGGTCGGAAAGCTCCCTGCGACGTTCAAGATTAAGGGACAAAAGTTCGTCCCTGGAGGTGAGATGGGGTTCGGATACTCGTAGATCCCCCTGATGTGCGCCGACATCCACCCGTACAAGAGGTGGAATAGCCCACATATCCTCTATGGCCTCTTCCCCTCGCTGATGTGTCGCAACAATTTGTACAACTTGGCGAGCATCGGGATCCCCAGGTTGACTCGCCCTCCTGTCGCCAAAGTGGATGCCATGATGAAAGTGCCTGGCCACACTCCCATGTTTGTATCCCTCACCGGCAGAACCCAACCACAGATAAGGGCTGCGATGAATGCCGCCAGCCTGACTATTGGCCGTTGTTCAGTGCTGACATTGAACCCCCAGGTCTTCCACTGGTTATCCTCCAGCAGCCGCCAGTACGAGTTTTCCTTGCTCCGGGCACCCTTCGCGCAGGTTCGAGGCCTCTTCGGGAACTGCCTGTTTTCTGGAAAGTTCAAGAACTTCTTGAACCAGTTCTTTAAATGGACATCCCTCACGACCTTCTTGTCCTCCTTGGGCACGAGCTCCATCAATGCCATCGCCAGACGTGGCATCTGCTTCGGAACCTCCGACGTGCCCATGACTGGGAGGAATTCGTCATACATTGCCCCCAGTATCGGGACCCCCAAGATTTGCTGCACGTCCCACAGGCTGATGCCGACCTCCCCGTGGTGCAGGTGAAAGGTATTGGTCCTCGGTGACCACCGGCTTAACAGCTCCGCCATTAACTGATTTGACTGGTAGATATGGAACTGGGAAGCCCAAGCTGCCTCATACAGGCCCACTCTCCTCAGCTCTGCCCCGAACTCCTCGCACGAGGCACCTACCCAGTAGGCCCAAGCCCAATCGTTTGTGAAATTGCCGCCCTGGCACAGGTCCCATTCCTCAGGCCACCCCTTCTTCGAGTTCCCCAGTGCCGCCTTAAGGATGGTTCAGTACAGTGGAGGGGACGTCTCCGACTGCAATGGCTTCCCGTCGACGTTATTCAGATGATTGTACAGGCAGTCGGTAGTGACATGCGTGAAGTCCTCCCGGGCATGGCCGTCGGGCGCCATGAACCATCGGTGCTGACACGGCGTGCTCCAGAACCAGTAAGCTTGCTCATCCCGACCTGTTGGAGGGATGAAGACATTGTCCCTTAGCCTGAAACCATACAGAGGCAACCTCCTGCACAACGGGTAATTCTTCTGGCTCTCTGACAGCAGCTCCACCAGAGAATTATGGTCCGAGTGGCTCCGGACAAGCTCTTCTAGCCACAGGCTATTCGCCATTTCATCCCTCCGGGCGGCATCCGCAAGGACCCCCCATGCAGCTCCTTGGTGGGCCATTTGGTTCTGGAATTTGGACGTTTGGCTGGCTGGTTTGCGGAGATCGTTCGCGAAGTGAGTTCGCGAAGGCCGCTCACAAAGACTGCTCGCGGGAAGGCTGCCTCAACGTTCAAAGCCGGATCGCGGAGCGCAAACACGAAGTCGAAGACTCGCTGTGCGCCGCGAATCCTCGATTCGCAGAGATCACTCGCAGAGTACGCAGAGCTTCACGAATTGAGAGCACAAGAAGACAAGATCGCGGAGAACAGAAAGGAAAAAAGCGGTGGCAGACCCCTATTTATAGGAGACGACCTTCGGAGCTTCACGGCGCGTCCAGTCCGCGCAGAGCTTTGCGGTGCGCCCGGCCCGTACGACCCCTGTCTGCCTCACACACCCTCTTCGCGAGTCAACACTGCGAACGACCGATGATTTTGGCGATTTCCCTCAGACTTCGACCCATGATCCCTCCGCGACTCCAAGTTTGAGGGGGGGCATTTGTTGGCGCCAAAATTTGGAATGAAGAAAAGGCCCCAAGATGGCCCCCCGAACTGCCTCGCGAAGCCCCTTCGCGGAGTCCCCAAGCACCGCGGCCGCTGCGAAGCACTTGAGGCGGGAAGCTCCGCGAGTGGATTTGACGGTCGCGAACCCACCGCGAAGCACAAAAGGCGGGAAGCTCCGCGAACGGATTTGACGTTCGTGAACCCGTCGCGAAGCACAGGAGGCGGGAAGCTCCGCGAACGGATTTGACGTTCGTGAACCCGCCGCGAAGCGAAGGAGGCGGGAGGCTCCACGAACGCATTTGACGTTCACGAACCCGCTGCGAAGCACCGGAGACGGGGCGCTCTTCGAACCCATTTGACGTTTGCGAGCTCGCTGTGAAGCTCCATCACCCCTCTTCGCGCTGCGTGAGCTCCGCTCCGCGGCGCCCCTTGCCTATAAATACCGAGCTCCCCCCTGAGCTCTCCGGACGAACAATCTGACCTTTTGGCTTCTCATCTCCCAAATCGCGAAGCACTCTTCTGCTCGGTGAAACATGAGCTGCACGAGGTACTTCTGTTTCGCGAAGTGCCTCCCCATTGTCTCATTTTGATCCCCTCTTCCGAGAGGGATACCTTTCGCGAAGCCTAAGGGCTTTCGCGAAGGAAGGGGATTCCCAAGGGGACCCGAGTCATTGCAGAGCGTTTATGCTTCGCGAAGCACCCTTCATGTACACTTGATCCATCTGCTAAGGCAGGATCACTGTACTTTGTGAAGCACACTGCTTCCCGACATCCTGCTCCGCGAGGCACCTTTGCTCCGCGAGACTGTGCTCCGTGAATGCCCTTCCACTTCGCGAAGCACCTCCCATCTGCACCCTCGCCCTATGCTAAGGCTAAGGCACACCACTTCGCGAAGCACACCCTTTCGCAAGTGCCCTCCGCCACGCGGAACGACAGAGTTCCACAAGGCCCCTGCCTGTGGACCCCTCTGCTTGGCAATTCCTTCTCCCGTGCAACCCTCCAGGTTTGCACGACGTGACTTCAAAGTCCCCCGGACGATACTGCCCGTAGCGTTGCTTCGCCTAATGTTTCTTCGCATAGGCACGCTAATGACTATTGCTTCTTCGCATAGCCACGCTAACATGGACCCCTCGATGGTTCGCTCTGCGGCCCCCCTTCACCACGACATTGCCGATGTCTTCCCTTCCCCAAGGGGCAGAGGGTACCAGTTATGTAAGTCCTAGGGGTGCGAAGCAAACCCACCTCGTCCGAGCTGCAGGACGTTAAACTGCAAAGCACCCTCGTCCTCAGCACATGACGTTAAACTGTGACATCGCCCCGTGCCTCTCACGCGGGGTGCCCCCGCCTTGGACATTCTCCACGCCCCCTAGTCTTCACAGGGGATGATATCCTCCTTCTTGGAGTGACGTTTGTCCGCGGGAAAGGGCATCCATCTTGGTGTAAGCCCCTAGTCGTTCTTGCAGGAGGTAGTGCCCCTGTTCCTCCTCACTCCCTCGGCGCCAAGGCCAGCCAAGGGCGTGGCGGGGAACGGTGCCCCCCTCCTTTCATCTTCGGTCCCCAAGGCCAGCGGAGGGCATGATAGGGAACGAGACACCTCCTTTCTTCAGTCCCAAGTCCCTCTCCTGCTGCGCTTTGTCGCCCACGAGCCTCCATCCTGGAGTAAGTCCCAACACCCTGGGCCGCCTCAGAGCGTAAGCCCCACTCCTCTTCACTTCCCATGAACGCACCTTTCACGACGTGGTCGTCAGGCCTTTGTTGCCTCTTGTTTCTCACACTGAGCACGAATCACGTGGGCTTATAGTAAGCATTGACCATGACACCATCCCCGTCCCGCATGATGTTAAACTGTACACCTGAACTACGTGGTCTTTGATTCCCTGCCACAAGGATACATAGGAAGCCTCCACGAGGTTCAAGCCCACGTGGACCCCTGGTCCCTCCACGTCGGTTCACCGACACCAATCCGAACTACGTGGACTTTGATCCATGTCAAGGCATGGTACGTAGGAAGCCTCCACAAGGTTCAAGCCCAACACCTTGGGCCTCCTCAGAGTGTAAGCCCCATACCCACCTTGGGCCTCCTCAGAGTGTAAGCCTCATACCCACCTTGTGCCTCCTCAAAGTGTAAGCCCCATACCCACCTTGGGCCTCCTTAGTGTGTAAGCCCCTACCCACCTTGAGCCGTCTCAGAGCGTAACCCCCATCCAATCCGAACTACGATGATTTTGATCCATGTCAAGACATTGTACGTAGGAAGCCTCCACGAGGTTCAAGCCCACCACCCACCTGGACCCCTGGTCCCTCCACGTCGGTTCACCGACACCAACCCGAACTACGTGGACTTTGGTCCATGTCAAGGCATGGTACGTAGGAAGCCTCCACGAGGTTCAAGCCCAACACCTTGGGCCTCCTCAGAGTGTAAGCCCCATACCCACCTTGGGCCTCCTCAGAGTGTAAGCCCCATACCCACCTTGGGCCTCCTTAGAGTGCAAGCTCCATACCCGCCTTGGGCCGTCTCAGAGCGTAAGCCCCATCTAATCCGAACTACGAGGACTTTGATCATGTCAAGGCATGGTACGTAGGAAGCCTCCATGAGGTTCAAGCCCACCACCCACCTGGACCAAGGTCCTTATTCACGTCGGTTCTCTGACACACCCCATCCTGAACTACGTGAACTTTGATCCATGTTAAGGCATGATACGTATGAAGCCTCACGAGGTTCAAGCCCACAACTCGGTTGTTCCGACCCATCTTTACGTCGGTTCGCCCCCGTCCCGCATGATGTTAAACTGTATTCCCAAACTACGAGGACTTTGATCCATGTTAAGGCATGGTACGTAGGAAGCCTCCACGAGGTTCAAGCTCAAAACCATCGTCCATCCTGATTCTTACCCGGGCCGCCACATCCCGGTGAGATCATGACATCTCATTCCTCTCCACAACATCCGGGAAGTCGCCCACGTGTTGGCCCTCGAGAAGCCCTATAATAAGGGACAAAAGAGAGACACACCAACCCCCAGCGTCCAGACACGTCAGTGATGCCCCAGCGTGACTACTCCCCTAACCGAAGGTTTCTGCCCTGACCGGACCCCTTGGAATGTCCTGACAGAAGCAGTGTAATTAACTGATGTCCATGAAAATATGGCACCGAGAAGAGTTTCATGAACAACGTATTAAATCTATGAGGGAGACCCGGACTAGATGACGAGTTCCGAGGAGAAATCCCCGGGAGGAAGAACTGACATCCCATCATCCTGTTTCGATCAAGGAGAAAACGTCCCTGAACAAGGAGCGAATGCCGCCCGCCTTTTGGAAAGCGGGAATGCAGGGTAACAAAAAAGTTGCGTCCTTCGTCCCCGAACGAGACTGATGCGTGCGCCCCGGTGAAAGCGTCGGAAAAAAACCCGTTGCATGGATTTATGCATCATAATCTTATTTGTCATGCATTTTTCTTCCTTGCCATTAGCCTGTAAATTGCATGCATTTTATGTTTATGCATGGAATGTATGCATGAGTGCTGCATGCACCGAGTTTCCCTTTATGAATGTGTGGATGCCATGTTTCTTCTCCTCATTCGATTTACATGCATGTATCTATAGTTTGATCTCACCCATGCATTTATCCGATTTTATTATCATCTAGATGCATTGTGGACTTATCCCATCGAGCACCTGTAAATGCACATTGTAGTGCATATGCATGAACATCGTATGCATGAATTTCTGACACAGAGTCAGCTTTGACCTCGGCTACATGCATGGCCTGATCACAGTACACGACTTAATCAGTGACATGCGAAATACTTGTGCATGAAACTCTCAAGGGTTGATCCTTATATGCATGGAAGATCAATATTCGCATGGAAGGTATGTTCTTCACTAATACAACTCAATACCTCATAAAATCTTTATTCTCAGAGAAGATTCATGCTTCACGGAAGGTCGGTGCATTGGCTCATGGAAGCAGTATGTCACGCCCCACAACATGGAGAGGTTGTATGGTGATAAGGTTCTCTAGAATCCTATAGAAATCTATTCACATCTCTTATGTTCTGGAATATTTTAGACTTATTTAGAATATTACGGAACCCCACTTAGGCCTTGAAAGGCTCCAGAACATTCTGGAGCTCTACAGAAGGTTGTGGATCTTTATCGGTTCTAGAATGCTCTATGTATATTCTAGTAGGCTATAATTCTTTAGAATCTTATGGATATGTAATATTCTAGAATGTTGAATACTTTTCCACCCAACCCTATATAAAGGGAGGGGCACCTCATTTGTACAGACACACAGAAGTTGAGATCAATTGAGAGATTCCATTGTAATTGTCTCTTATAAGCTTGTTAGGAACTTCTCTTATGATCCTTACTTCCGTTGTGAGTGTGGAAAGGCTGAATTTGGCTAGGATTTGAGCGAGAAATCTAGTCGGGTGCCACATAAGAGCTTGGGGATGACCAAGTCCCATGAAAATTGGTATTAACGACGTGTTCAAGGAAAGTGTTCAAGAATGACAAGCTCGGGTGTGGATGATCCTAGTGTTGTGTCCAAGAAGGAGACCATGTTGTCCATCACTAATAAGACTATGGGGAAGTCCCATGAGACCATGACAACCCTTGAGGAGCGTCTCTTAAGGGCAGAGGAGTACCTTGATGACATGAAGGAAAAAGTCAAGATTATCAGGGGAGATGATGAGGAAGGGGCCCTAATCATTGCAGGTATACATGATGCGCTCTTTAGTCTTCAAACTCGAGTGGAGTCAGTTGCGAGGTATGCCATAAAGAATGTTGCTGAGAAAAGGATGCCTTCATGGATTGGACTAAAGGGGTCTTGACACAATATGGGGAGGGGGATGACATTCTTTATACTATAGGGAGGAGGCTATATGTCCTAAAGTGGGGGGACCTACAGAGGGATCTTATAAAAGAATATCATGACTCGAGATGGGCATGACGTAGAGTGGCACAGGACCAAGGCCTTGCTAGAGGGAGAATATTATTTGATGAGGATGGAGGATGATGTGTAGTCCTATGTGAAGACTTGTCTTGTATGCCAACATGAAGGATTGCTGCAGCCATTGCCCATCATGAAGAGATAATGGGAAATGATGACCATGGACTTTATCGTTGCACTACCAAAGTTTGAAGGGTATGAGAGCATCATCATGACCGTGGATAAGTTCTCGAAGTATGCCACATTCATCCCCGCTCCAGCAAATGTGACATCCGAGCTCACCGAAAGTTTACTCTCCAAGCATATGGTGAAGTATTAGGGGATACCATGACATATCATCAGTGATTAGGATCCATGATTCATAAGTAAGTTGTGGACAAAACTCTCCAAGCTCCACTACTCTATGAGTTTTCACCCATAGAACAATGATTAGATGGAGAGGGTGAATGCCTTATTGGAGCTATACTTGAGGCACTTTGTGAGTGCCAACCAGCGAGATTGGACTAAGTTACTAGATGTGGCCCAATTATCATACAACTAGAAAATGAGTGAATCTACGGGGAAGAGTCCTTTTGAGGTGGTGATTGGACAACAACCCCTCACACCTCACACATCAATACTTGGGGAGATGTACCAATGAAGAATCCCTAAAACCTGCTCAATGATAAAGGAGTGGAAAGAGAAGATAAAAGTGGGATGATAAGGGGTGAAGGGATGTGAGCTTCCAGCATGGGGACAAGGTGATGGTGAAACTCTTGCCTCATCATCACAAAGCATTCCATAGGGTGCACAAGGGTTTGATACAATGATTTGAGGGACCATATGAAGTTGTGCACTGAGTTGGGGAGGTATCATATCGGTTGGAGTTTCCTCCCAAGTTAAAGATTCATCCAACCTTCCATGTGACCATGCTAAAGCCATATCATGAAGGCGTGAAAAGACCTGAGGAGAGGGGTGTTAACAAGGGAACTTACCGCAATTTTCAAGTCGTACAATAAGGAGCTGGATCTTATACTCGATGACCAGACAGTTCAATGACGTGGAGTGCCACAAAGGAGGGAATACCTGATCAAGTGGAAGGGCTTACTAGAGTACAAGGCAAACTGAGAACCTACAGACAACTTGTGACAGTTCACAGAGACGATTGAGGAGTACCATTAGAACGTGTTGAGGACGTCGTCAAGATAGGTGGGGGAGGATGTCACACCCCGCCACTTGGAGAGGAGGTATGGTGATGAGGTTCTCTAGAATCCTCTAAAAATATCTTCACCTCTCTCATATTCTAGAATATTCTAGACTTCCCTAGAATATTACAAAACCCCACTTGGGCCTTGAAAGGCTCCAAAACTTTCTAGAGCTCTATTGAAGGTTGTGGATGTCTATCTGTTCTAGAACACTCCATGTATATTCTAGTAGGTTATAATTTTCTAGAATCTTTTGGATATGTGATATTCTAGAATGTTCAAGACTTTGCCACCCAACCCTATATAAAGGGAGGGGAACCTCATTTGTACGGGCACACCAAAGTTTAGAGAAATTGAGAGATTTCGTTTCAATTGTCTCTTGTGAGCTTGTTAGGAACTCCCCTTATGATCCTTACTTTCGTTGTGAGTATGGAAAGGTTGAACTTGACTAGGATTTGAGCGAGAAATCTAGTCGGGTGTCACATGAGAGCTTGGTGGTGGGAGCAGAGTCCCGGGGTGTCACGCTGGAGGTGACACGACATAGATAGTCGTGTTCAATTGTGAATGCAAGAGATAGAAATGCCACTATGAAGGGTGGGTTTCAGTGAGATATTTGGGTTGCAATCTCGACCGAGGGTGGACCATGGAGCCAACGACAAGGAGTGAGCGTCCCCTTGGCCGCACATGGAAGCCGGTTAGTTGGAAGCTGATCATTTTATAGACACACTCAAGGCCATGATCTTACATACACGAGGGTGTGTATGGAATTGTTGCAGGCGAATGTCACGATCCAATCATGGGAGTCTCATCCCACACCAGAAAGAACATCAAGGCTATACTTCATGTGGGTTTTCCTTATTTAAGAGAAGGAAGTTTCCTTGACAATGTGGAGGATGGTGTGTGTTAGTCCTAACACCACCCTGGTTGGGAGTTGGGACCACTCTCTTGACGAGTCCTTGGAAGAATGAAACTAGTGAACCTCACATCATTTGAAGAGTTGGATGGTTGAACCCTACCCACTGAGGAGGGGGATGAGGTGCCGCATGAGCGACCCGTTGTGCTGAGACGATCATCCCCTGACAAGTAGCTTGACATTCACGAAATATCCATTCGTACGGAAGATCCATGAACTTGCTCACAGAAGGACCTCACAAAAGGCCCATGATTTTCTTAACAGAAGATCCATGCTCACGGAAGCTGTGATCGATTTGCATATGGGTGTGGTCGATGAATCGACTATGCTACAAACTCATCCTCACAGAAGCTTCAATAGTTGACCATCAGCGGGAGGAAGAAGACGATACATGGAGGGGATCAGACAGCTCAGATCGAACAACTCCTGTAAAGCCTCGTCCCACATCATTTTTTTCCTTCACACTACCTCCGCTTAATATTACTCCTCACTCCATTGACCCCTCATCTAGACACCAGGGTCAACTCCCAGATACACCTCACCCATGGCTCACGCTATTGTGCCACCTCACACGGTGTCTCCTCCCACTCTTGTGCGCACTATGCACACACAATCCCTACTCATACAGGCTTTTGGTTCCACTATGGTCCTTGCCGCCTTGAGCTAGCCATGTGGGATGACTCCCATGTGGTTGAGAAAAACTCCCACATGTGTGGCTGAGTTGGACCCTTTGTTTTCTAGGGGATAGACAATTTTTTTACTAAACTCTTATAAAAAAGTGTTAGTAAATTATTCAACATATAATTCCATGCCATCTCAATTTTTTTCTCAAATTTCTTCATACAAAAGTAATATATTTTTGCATGGATTCTCTTCAAATATCTTATTTTATCTTCAATTTTTCAATATAATTCTCATCATGCAATATTTCATGGGCTTATTAAAAAATCCTTTATGCAATAATAATATATTTCATGGTCTTCTCAACTCATCTCGCGACACTGTCTTGAGCTCCTCCATATGAGTTCTTCAAGCATGCAACCTCAATCAACATATGGTCTTACATGGATGCTTTATCAAGCATGACATCTGATGCATTTGCTTTAACATATATTGACAACTTATTCAATTGAAAAAAAAACAACTAACACATGGGCACTTCATCTTTCATTTTATTTCTTATAAAATATTTGAGAGAAATTAAGCATTCTTGAAGAACATAAATATATTTTATGGATATTCATCCCCCAAAGTGGATAAAAATGAAGAATTGAATATTCATGCTATTATCTTGAAGAAACTATAAAACCTGATGAAATCATCTTATTCTTTTCCCTAAAGTGAATCCAGATATTTATTAAAACAATTTTATTTCATTCCCCAAAATAAATGTAAATATACATTATTTTATTTTAAATCAAGTTAGAGTAAATATGATATTTTGTGATGATCATTGTGTCTTATTTGTTTACAAGGAAAATAAACAAATAATAATACTATAACCACCAGAAGTAGTTTGATGATATTGCATATTTAATGCGCGTAATGAATTTTATTAATATTTAGTGCATCCTTGAAGGATGATATAAAAATAGCATCTTTTGACATACTGTTAAAGAATATCTTTGTTTATCAATTATTTCCCCTGTAGCAGCAATATCAAAGAAATATATTATTATTATTATTTATCATGTACTTATAGATTATCAATATCATATTGTGTCAATTTTATCCCCCGACGAAGATATTATTCTTATAGTTCATATATAAGAAGATAAAATTAGATAGTTTTGATAATCTAATATATTTGATGAAATTAATTTTACCACCAGGAGTGGTTAAACAATGGTAATCATGATAAATAAAATTATTATTTTTTATACAAGATGATCATTATTGATAAATAATGAATTATCATTTGATAATCATGATATCCAATGAATAAATTCATTCCCTAGTGTGAATGTTATTTTAATTGTTTTTATTTCATTCCTTGAAGAGAATGAAATTATTCATGAAGAATTCAATATGATTTGTGCCACTTGCTTGGAATTTTATCATGAATATTTGGGAGTAAAATTTGATCAAATGATTTCTCATTTACTTACCGAAGTGAATGTTGTTATAAAAATTATTCTATGAATTACAAATTATGATCGCAATGAGGTGTGTGCTGTGAATCTAGAAAACTCTTCCACATTGCTTCTCGCACCATATTAATCTACCTTAAAAAACATGGTGCTCCTCTCCATGACAGATATATTTTTAAAACCTATGGACCAGAAGTTCCGAAACATAAAATAATCCACTAGGTGATTCAGCTAACTCATTATGATTATATTATGAATTTATCAACCACCAGAAGTGAAAATTATAATGATAAATATGAGCATGCATCCTGGCAATCTTATATACATCGATCTTGAAGAAAAAGTTTTGTAAATATTATTTTGACTAAATCCTTCAAAAGAACTCATATATGATTACCATTAATCAAAACTCTTGTATAGTTAGTATATGCTCTTGTAAGTACATTTACTAGTAGTGAAAATGAATGAAAGGCTCTTGAAGAGTGAATATATTCCTACCAAGTGGTATAGAATTCTTAATAAATAATACTATATTATATCTGAAGCCTTAATGAGATATATTAAATATCAATGATATTCTTGAAAAATGAATATCATATGGAGGCATTAAATGAAGGAGGTGTCAAATACCTCAATCTATAAACACAAATTCATAATATACAAAAATTGATTCTGAAGAATTTGTTATGATTTTCTTTATACTATGTACGAACGAATCAATTATAGTAAACCCTAAGTTTACAGATTTTGATACATTATATACATGAAATGGTCATTTAAGTAATCCAAGATCAATTACAATGAAAAAGATCGATTCAAGTGTACATGAGCATCAATTTAGTGATAAAATAGTTGACATCCATTAAGGGGTTAATAATGAATTTATTTAATGGATGTATTTCTACTAAATTATCACTTACCAGAGAATTATTAATTATCATTATGTTATTATGAATGCCCCTTTATGATGATTTACCATGGGTTACCTACTATTAATATAAAATATTTATATCATCACTTGCTATATTTTAATTAAATTTATAATATTTATATCAAGTATTAATTATAAACTATAAATGGGTGCACCCACCTACCATGTGATCCGTTTAAATACTATATGAAATATGGATCTACTAAATGGCCACGTGTGTTATTAGTTGCTTGTGTGTATACATCACATTATATGTATGTTAATTAACATAAATATTGACTGTCACATGCCATAAATAAAATGATCTAGAAGAACCATTGATAAGATAAAACACTTATATGAATAGTTCAATTGTAAAGTGTTGAAAATCAATAGTCTGATTCTACGCATCAAAAGTGGGGTTGAACTAATTATATAAAATTATTATTCATCATGAGTGAAAAACACTAAATATATTTTCCCTTGAAGAGGAAATTGAATATATCAACAACAATATGCATTTTTAGTTATTGTCTTTGAAGTGACACTGGTACTAGATAAATTTTGAGATCTCATTAAATATAATAGATGATATATTTTAATTATTGAATGATTTCAAAACTCCTTGGTGATCATATATTTTGAGAGATGTTGACATCAAAATAACTGGCCAAAAAGATTAAATGGACATGTGATTTGTTAAACTTATAAAGTTTTGAATTGGTTATCCTAATTACTAAGACTATTAAATATATACGATCTTATTATAAAAATGTTCTTCCTTGTAAATTTAGTTATATATTTATATATATTTGGATTATGTACAATTGATGTTGTTATTGTTTATCTATATTATAACATTGATTATAACATCTATGAATCCATGAAGGGTTCAAAATGATTAAAGAATATTCATAATTATGGAAAATTCATCAAATCTAATAAATTATTTTATGTGGTGAACTAAATATGATACATTTCATATATTCATTAAGGAAGAATATATAATTGATTTTATCATCCCATGGTTTGTATAAATCAATGTATTTAATCATCATGTTATTAAGTTGTTTTGAAAAACATCAAAGATTTTTAAGAGTTTCTAAAATCAATAAAATATTTGATCATAAAATTACATGGAATTTCCTTGTATTTTTTTTTTAAAATTAAATAGCCGAAAGATGAAATCATTTAAATTTCATTTCAATTTATGAAACAAGTTGAGAATGTTTTTGGCTGAGATCTGTTATTCATCATATCCGATTTTTTTTGGATTAGATATGAGTAATGATATTCCCATAATATTATATAAATATAATACTTCTTGTATAGTGAAATTGAAGGATGAGTATATTAAAGGTGGTATAATAAAACACATCTCACCAAAATTCATTTTCTCTTATGAAAATCAAAGGAATGGTGAGATTGATATCCAGTAAATAATATTTTTTTGATAATCTTGAAGTTTTGTTCATTAAAATATTACCAAGTGCAAAATTGTTTTATGAAATTGAGATGTGAAGACTAAAATATCTATCATGATTTTATGAGGGGGAGTTAGGGAACACTGTACTCCTTTTCTCTTCAATAGTTTTTTTTCCATTGGGTTTTCCTGATAAGGTTTTTAATGAGACAACATGGAATGAAATTCAATTATTTTGGCTTCATTTGTTTCTCCCAAATGGGTTTTTAAGTAAAGATTATATAAGATTTCATGAAATTATGACATCCAAGGGGGAGTGTTATAAATTTTCATTTATTATGTGTAGATGTGATACATCTATATTTATAAAGAACCCTCATTTCCCAAACCCTTCGTAATGAACAACCTTTTAGTTTCTCCAACCTTTGGAATTCTGATCATTGGATTAGATAAGGTAGAGATTAATCTCAACCGTTATAAAATCTTGTGCACTCTTTATATGTGGAGATATGTTAATAAAAACATGTGAACTTTGTTCCTCTATCTTTGTCTTTAATTATGTATTAATTCTTTTACATTATTGATTTTCATTAACCATCATCATTAAAATTATTCAATGCACATTTCATCAATGATGCGCTTCACCCATGATCAATCACACATTTCTGGTTTTGAAATTCCTCATTGTTTCAATTAGCGTTCAATCTGTTTTGCAACATGATCACCATAATTAAAAACAAAATCCAACTGTGATGACCCATAAAAATAGTTTTTTTAATTTTTTTAAATAAATGATATGCTTTAAAACATTTACAAAATTAGTAAATTTTATATACCTATAAAAAATATTTTCTACATTTACCGTTAAGTAACAAATTTTGATGAATTTAAAAAAAAACCATATATCATTTCAAAATAAGAATAATTTCAAACTTGATTAATGAAAATAGTGGCAAATCTCATTTAAAAAGTAAAAAAATTATTTTTTTTAAAAAAATAATATTTTTTTATATCTATAAAAAGCACAATTTGTATTTATATTTAAAAAATAATCACAACTCATTTCATAAAAATAAGGAAAAACATATTTCTTTAAAACATAACAATTTTATATTATTTAAATTACATGGTAAAAAATTACTATTCTTTTATGGACAAAAAAAATTTGTGTGAAAGATATGAAAAATATTTTTTTAGTAAAATATGAAAAAATATTATTATAATTAAGAGACTAAAGAAATTATAATTTTATAAAAATATATATTTTTCTAAATAAATATAAACTCATTATTTTTTAAATATACAAAGAGACATTTTTTATGCCATAAAAAATTAAATGGAAATAAAATTAATACAATTTTTAATGGAATCACATTATTTTTTAGAGGAAAATTACTTTTGAAGTAAAAAAGGCTATGTTTTTATTTTAAGGTATGAAAAATATATTGGAAAAATATATTGGATAATTCCACTAGAAAATTCCATCATAAAATATCATGGAAAAATTACACCAGAAGAATCAAATTAAAAAATACATGAGAAAATCCCACTAGAAAATTCAATTATAATGTTCCGTTGGAAAATCAAATAGAAAATTGCATTGTAAAATCCACTTGAAAAATCTATGGGAAAATACTCTAAAAAATCTATTGGAAAATCCTCCATAAAATACCATTGGATGATTCAAGTAGAAAATATTAGGGATGTGGATGCACCACTGATATAATGGACATACCCTTCCATACACTATGTACAACATATAAAGAAGCTCTGGATGGTCCATCGATTGGATGTCACTCCATGACTTTCATGTACCAGAAGATATGAAGTCAAAGAACCATACTCATGACACCAAAATGCACGACATACCCACACACTTTATATAAAAAAAAGAATTCAAGATCAATGGAAATGAAGAAATAAAGAAAGAACAATTTGATTTTACATGGTCCAGACAATTAATTCCTAGGTCCACAAGAGAACAATACATCCATATTTGATTAATTAGATGAATGAAAAGATTATAATCACAATCGACAAAAACTATACGATAATAGATTAATATATTTTTCTTATCACAGTCACATCATACATGTACAAGTGGTCTCAAGTGAGATCCAAGAAGTCAACCCATTGCACCGCCATCCACAATTCATAGATGACCTACCATTGAATCGTGATGACTGTCGATACCTTACAACATTGGGTAGCTAACTGCTGAAGTTGGTGACCTGACCACTGCTCAGTAGACAACCATTAGACAATGACATTGTTCGACTAGCCTACCTCTATGTTGAATACCTCCACTACCACTGTTATGAAAATCAATACCGAATATATCATATAAAGTTTTGTCCTTCCAGTAAACAAATTCTAGTAAAATGAAATGGGCTTCATAATCCTAACAATATCCCACTTGAACAACATTTTAAAGATTCATTGGAAACTCTCTAATCACATAAGCATAAAATGTTCATCCCTAAAAAAATGTCTTTGTAACACCCCATGATTTTTATGAAATATTTCTCTTTAAATAATTTTATTTCTTCAATACCTTGCATTGCACGCAACACCAAGTTTAAACAGATCACGATATACTATTAAAATATTATTATTTAAACAAGGTCATTATAACTTAGTCGTTGAATTGATGGGTTCAAATATGAATAACCATATTATGAAATATACACGAAGGTTATATTAAATACACACTTATTTATTAATTCTTAGGAAATAAACATTTTTTTTAGTAAAGTAATTTTATTCTTCAAAAATATATTTTCTTCAAAAAAATGTTTTTTTATTACTTTCTATGTGAAAATAAATATAATTAAAATTTGAAACTTTTAGGAAACTAATTTTACAAAATTAAATTAAATTTTGGATTCATAATTTCAAAATTATCTTAGGATGAATTTAGGAGAATTTTCTAAAAAGTTTGATTTTTAATGAATAGTGAAAAATACTGATTTCTATTGAAAACTGTATTTTATTTTAAAAAAATTAAAAAAATAAAATTCTATTTTGGATTAGTTTTAAAATTTAATTAGTTCATTTTAATCTAATTTTGGCCTTTGAAATTAATTTTATACATGAATTTAGTAAAAAAACATTTTATAAAAGGGAATTTTTCAGAAAAATTGTTTTTCATTGCGTTTTCCGGTTTAATATTAAATTTAATTCTTCCACTTCTTTGTTTTTAATTTTGAAAAATATATTTCATATTTGGAACAATGAGGTCCAAATTTATTAAATATAACCCATGTATTTTTTTGGCCAATATGAATAGTAACCTTAGTAATTTTTTGTTACCACGGTAGGGTAAAATGATTAATTAAGGGTAAAAAATAATATGATAAGAATTGTAAAATGACCCTAACACTTTCCCCAATTCTATTGTATGATTAATTTTCAACCATAATCATCCATGGGTCTAATTTATGAGATTTTGGAGCCACTTGGTTGACATTAAGTCCTTTATATTATTTTATTTAAAGAAAAGTCAAACATGCCACACTATTGTTTTTAATAAGTATAACATTTTTAATATGTGGTTATCTAGAATATATGTTTAACCATAAATATTATTTTGAAATATAAAGGATTTATCTTCATCATAATATTTTTTTGTTAATTTTAGGGAAGAAATAGTTACATTAAATTCTTACACAACGATGATGCAATAATTATTAAATTAACGAAAAAAGAAAATAAATGATATTAAAAATATTAAAATAAATATAATTTGAGATATTTAAGGTTATAAAAGAATTATTTAGATTACCTTTCCATTTTTAGGATATAATAAAATAGTTTTTCCAAATTTTACTTATTTTCTTGATGTTTTTAAAGTCATGGTAATGAATAGTATCAAAATTGACAATAATGATATTTTATGGGATTAATATTTTATTACATTATTTAAAAATCATAAAAATATTAAATAAGGATAAAGGGTATAATATATGGTCTAAAATATCATACCCTGTGCATTTATTTTCTATTTGGAAACATTTGAATCTAGAATAGTCTTATTATATTTTAATCTTTTCAAAAATTCCTAAAGTTCCCCTCACCTCCATTATAAAAGGACATCTCCTCCCTCACCTCATTTCAAAACATTGAGCCTTATAGCTTAACCATAATTTAAAAAATTATCTTCTGCACTTCCCCAAACACATTCTAAAGGTTCTGGTCTTCCCAAAAGACCAACCCTAGATCCCTTTAGAGGAGATCTAAATGAGTCGTTTCAAAGAAGAGGTAATCACTCTAATTGATAACTTTCTTTTTCTACGCTTCTTTAACTAATATTAATCTATGATATATATCATAAAATTATAAATTCAGTATAATCAATATGATGAAATGTTATTATGATTAGGAAAACACCATTACACACCCTCTTTCCCATTAAATAAGAAGTGAAAGCATCACTCGTGCGTACGTCCGACTTACAGTCTCCACATAGCGATACAATTCATTTTACAACACCATATTTTATGGATGGGTATTATGATGAGTTTAATGTTTATATATGATATTTATGACATAATTATACCTTTTTAATGATAATATCATGTCTACCTTCTTACCATCCAATCTTTTGAGAAACCTCCAAATAATTTTTTAAAATTTTCATAAAGCCACTTTTAGGGTTAGTGGGCACCCGCACATCATCACCCAGGATTCAACATAACACAGTGGGGAAATTCAAAATTCAAAATCTTACCAAAAAATCAAATTGCAAGATGTCAGAAAACACTTCAACGAAATCACCATGAATCCCGGCGCCATGATCACATCCCGGCGCAATCAACACATCCCGTCGCCATCGCCATCGTCTCAGCGCCATCATCCACATCACCATTTTCCTCTACTCTAAGCGGCGTCGTCGTCTTAGTGCCGTCGTCGGGCCGAGTAAACGCCGGTCAGCATTGGAACATTGAGATAAAAAATGATTCACCACCGCCATCAAAACCGAATGAAAAAACAACCAACCATCAACACGCTTCATCGAGAGAGAACATCAAACGCCAATCTCCCACCCGGAGACCACATGCCGCTTGAACAACACCTCCCAGAACCTCCATCAAGACCATTGCACCCGACCGACTGGGAAGGAAGCACTGGACCGGGACGCCAGAGCAGAGTTGAGTGGATGAGGCCTCGGTTGGGGACCACGCCGGAGATCACATCGTCGACACAGGGGGAGAGACAACCGCATACAACCATTAACCAACGAATCGAAAGCAGACTAACAATTAGAACCATCAACATAAAACACGCTCCTAGAGAAAGAGCGAGCTCGTCAAAAGACCAATCCGACCACGAACCACAACTCAGAGCAACCAAACCCAAAAATTCCAAAAGATCGAAGAAGAACACGAGCTGAGAGCGCTGTCGGCCCCCTCCAGCACAATCCCAAGTAGGCCCAGATCACGCATCGAGGCCGACCAAATGGAGTCGAAACAGGATGTGATGGCCAGCAAGGGAAGTGGAGAAGAGAAACACCAGACGCCGCCACCGGCGCCGACCCAAATCGTCTAAAATGCCAACACACAAACCCAGAGTGGAGGTCTGATGCGCCGGGTTAGATAGAAAGAGGGGCGATGATCGACATGTGATATCTCACCAGCAAGCTGAATCAGACGAGAAGGAGGGAAGGAGAAATCAAGAGAAGGAAGAAAAAAAAAGGAGATGCGAGGAGAACCATCACCGAAGAAGATACCCACGAAACTCTAAGAGAGGCATCAGGAGTGCCGGGAGCTGGTAGCTGGGCGAGTGCGGAGGAATTTTCCATCAAACATGTTATATCTTTTGAGAAACGATAACGTCGCTCGTACATATGTATAGACTACCATCTCCATGGTGTGATGTGATTCGTTTTTCATTTATATTTCACATGGATGGTAATAAGGATGAATTTTATAAATATATATTATATATATGAAATAATAATAATTCTATAAAGGTTAAATTATTATTTACCTTTTTTCATTTCATCCTTAAAAAAAATGAAAACAATGTTTATGCTTACATACGGCCTATCGCCACCTTGAATGGTGTAATCCATTTTCTATTTATAATTGTTATGAATGATTATAAATATTTATATAATGAATATATATGATGTTTATACCATGATTAAAATTTTAAAAATTATGGGATCATGTCAATGTATAAGGACCAGAGCTGCCAAACCAAAACATGCTTGAAAAACGAAGTAGCTATCACCCAGAACAGTGATTTTAATAACAAATTATTAATAAATGAGTGATAAGTTGGTATAAATAAATCATAAATGGTATTATAGATATATGGTTATGGAATATAGTCATAATAAATATATATTTATTATATAGGACGTGAAGATCCCAACCCCATTAGCATGGAGCTGGTGCCATACTTTATTACATCAACAGATATACAAGATTCAAATCCTCAAGGACCAATAAGTTTAGTAGTCTTGAAGAACTAGATACATAAATGATATCTTATTAAATTTTTTATCAAATATAAAACATAAAAAAGGAAATTAATTTCATCCTTGAACCCATTCAATCATTTAATCTTCATAACCTGGGGAAAAGAGAACAAATAAAAAGGTGAGCTTAAATGCTCAGTAAGGGTTAAATACAACGAAAGCTTTCATGAATCAATAATAAATGAAACATTATGAATATTAAAATGTATATATAACTTAAATACATTCCATTTAATAAAATAAATTCAATCATGAAAGGATAATGCATTATCATTATTGAAATGTAAATGATTGGAAACAAATGTCATCTAATCAATAACTTGAGCACAATCAGAATCCACAAATAATATCATAATAAAAATATCATGGATAATAATGAATAAAATCTTAATTAATTAAACGATTAATAATTTGGATTCCATGATCTCAGGCATCATGGTACCGATACCGTTAAGACCTTTCACATGATGGTTTAATCAATATGGGTAAAAAACCATTTAATTTGGCCAACTTTTCCATCTCATGAGACTACAAATGCATCAAGGGGCTATCTATAACTGATCGCCACCCATGTATGCATGTCCAAAGCATTCCTAATATATCTAAATGATCAATTTAATTCATGAATCAATATGATTTATCAATAAATATCCATATTGAGTAAAAGATACAAATTTAACATTATTTCCCCAGTCAATAAAATATCTTTCAAAGAAAACACTGTATAAAAAATTGGTATACAAATTAGACAATAATCATATACATGAAACATGAAATATGGATATTTAATAAAATATTAAATGAATGATTATCATAAATAAAATGGCTAGTATATACACCATATAAAACAAAATAGGTGCATAACATCAAAATTATGCCTCAATGAAATAAAATTAATACAAAGTCCCTTAAAAGGATCATATCATTAAACAAATGAATATATTATGTATATTAACTATAAATCCACATAAAACAAGTAAAAATACAAAAATAATATAATTAAAATCCATTTTAAGCATAACTTTAACACGACATAATAAATAAAATAGAAGTTTAACCTAATGAATGAAAATTGAGTTAAGAAATACCTTACCAATTTGTAATTAGTAAAATTGAATACCCTATAAAATTAATAATAATAAAATGAAAAATTTAATACCATGAAGATAAATTGATTCATTATATCATATATCAAAGTGGCAGTACAAAAAATAAGTAAAGTCCCAACAAGAGAGAAACCCATGGAATAAGTATATATTTATACACCACCCTATAAGCCACTGATTCCTTTTCTAGTAAGAGAAAGGAAAGGAATAATTGAAGGGAAATATAAGATTTTTTTGGAAATGGTCAAGCAAGTGCACATCAACATTCCTTTCGTTGAGGGAATCGCTCAAATGCCAACTTATGTAAAATTTATTAAAGAACTACTTTCTAATAAAAGAAAAATGGAAGACATAAGAGTCATATCACTGAATGAATAATGTTATACTATTTTTCAGAGGAAACTTTCTCAAAAAATGAGAGACACTAAGATTTTTTCAGTCCCATGCACAATAGGAGAATGTAACTTCATAAGAGTATTGTGCAATTTAGGAGACAACATCAACCTCATGCCAATGAGTGTATTCCATAAGATGGAACTCGAAGTAATTAAAAAAACCCAGAGTAGTACTCCAATTAGAACATTGATCAGTAAAATATCCTTGAGGAATTCTCAAGGACATCTTAGTCAAAGTTGGCAAGTTCATTTTTACAGCATATTTTCTCATTCTGGACATAGAAGAGGAAGGATACATTCCTATCATATTAGGAAGACCAATCCTAGACATTGGAAAGGAATAGATTGATGTAAATCAAGGAAGACTTATATTCTAAGGAGGTGATGAACAAGTCGTTTTCGACCTAGAAAAGGTGGCACAACAAATAAGTGATTATTTTGACTGCCAAGCTATCTTTCCCACTGATGAAAGAGAAGGCTACTTAAACATTGAAGAAGACAGTGATGAAATGATCCTTGATGAATATTAGGAATAAAAATTTAAGTAAGTAAACTACATATAAGCTCTTACAAGGGAAAATATCCCACATTTCATACCCTTAGTCATTCATCCACCAAAAATAGAATTAAAACCCATCCCCAACACACTCAAGTATTTATTTCTAGAAACTACTGATGCACTACTAGTTATCATTAACTATGAAATATCTCATTCACAAGAGAATAAATTGGTTAAAGTCTTGAAAATACATAAGTAGTCAATTTCTTGGGGAGTGGATGACATTAAAGGAATCAAACCAACTTTATGGACCCATAAAATCCTACTTGAGGAAGGTGCAAGACCCAAACATTAACCACATAGGTGAATCACACCACCAATGAAGGAAGTTGTTAAGAAATAAGTACTGAAACTTCTAGATTCTAGAATAATATTTTCAATCTCTGATACTGAGTGGGTGAGCCCACTACAGGTAGTTCCCAAGAAAGGTGGCCTCATAGTAAAAAAGAACTATGAAGATGGATTGATCTTAGCTCACACCATCAATGGATGGAGAGTATGAGTGGATTACAAAAATCTAAATAAAAAACCCAGAAATATCATTCCCCCTTTCCATTTATGGATCAAATGCTAGAGAGACTCACAGGACATGAATTCTATTATTTCCTGGATAGATATTCTGGATACAATCAGATTGAGTTCAACCTAGAAGATTATTCTAAAACAACTTTCACATGTCTATTTGATACCTCCTCCTATAGGAACATGCCGTTCAGTATGTGTAATGAACCAGAAAATTTTCAAATATGCATGAAATATATATTCCATGATATGGAGTAGGAATTCTTTGAAAATTTCATGGATGGTTTTTTAGTTTATAGAATATCCTTCAAGGTATGCCTAAGCAATCTTGAGTTAGTCTTGCAGCGCTGTGAAGAGAAGTGTCTAGTTTTAAATTTGAAAAATTCCACTTTATGGTTTAATGAGGTATATTTATTGGAAATTTTTTTTACAAGGATGTCATGGAAGTTAATCTTTCCAAAATAATAGTGATCAAATATTTACCTGAACATTCAACAGTCAAATGAATAAGACTTTTTATAGGCCTTACTGGATTCTATTGGTGATTCATAAAAGATTTTTTGAAAGTTTCCCACCCTCTAACACATCTATTATAAAAATAAACTCCATTTTAATTCACTAAAGAATGTCTATGGGTAGTTGAAACTTTAAAGAAAATCCTGATAGCTACTCCTGAAATCATTTCACTAGATTGAGAAAAAGAATTTGAATTGATGTGAAATGCCAGCGACTTTGTTGTTAGTGTTATTTTAGGACAGTGATTCGGCCACATATTATTCCCAATCTACCATTCCATTAACACACTAAATAAAGATCAAGTGAATTACACAACCAAAGAGAAGGATCTATTAGCAGTTGTTTTTTCTTTAAAAAAATTATGCTCTTATCTAGTTTTATCAAAAGTGATTGTGCACACTGATCATTCTGCATTGAAATACTTGATGAAAAAAGGATGAAAATCCAAAATTGATATTATGGATCCTACTACTTCAAGAGTTTGACATATCCATCAAAGATACTAAGGTAATAGAAAATGTTGTCACTGATCATTTATCCTGACTACCACTACCGCTTATAAAAGATGATGATGATCTCGACATTGAAGTGGAATTCCCGGATGAAACACTTTTCAGCATAAATAAAATGGCACAACCATTGTCTTTTGATATTGAAAATTATCCCACCATGGGATATCTATAACTAGACCTCTCCTACCAGTAAGGGTGACTATTTTTGGTTCAAGCTTCACACTACTACTGGGATAAACCACTCCTTTTCAAATGAAGTACTGATGGTTTATTACATCACTACATTCTAGAGGACA
Source organism: Viscum album (assembly GCA_963277665.1). Classification (NCBI taxonomy): domain Eukaryota; kingdom Viridiplantae; phylum Streptophyta; class Magnoliopsida; order Santalales; family Viscaceae; genus Viscum; species Viscum album. Next base: position 463,692,058 of record OY728135.1, read on the forward strand.
AAATCCAAAATGTGTTAGAGATGTGTCATGAATCACCAATAGGAGGAAATCATGGACCAGAACACACAATGGTGAAAATTCTGAAAATTGGACTTTTATGGCCCACACTCCACCAAGATGAAGACGTTTTTGTCAAAGTTGTGAGCAATGCTAATGAAATGGTAAATTAGGAAAAAGGAACAAAATTCACCAAAAACCAATAATATAAGTCTAAATATTTGACATATGGGGGATAGATTTCATGGGAAAATTTCCCAATTCACATTGAAAATCCTATATCCTTCATTGACTATGTTTCCAAATGGGTAGAAGCTAAAGCTACATCTCATGACACCACAAAGGTGGTCATCAATTTCCTAAAGAAAAATGTGTTTTAACAATTTAGATTTCCTAGACTAATCATTAGTGATTGAGGAACTCATTTCACTAATAATGATGTCAAAGGATTGCTAACAAAATATGGAATTCGGTACAACATAGGAACTCCCTACCACCCACAAACAAGTGATCAAGTTGAATTGTCAAATAGGGAAATTAAAAAAATCTTGGAAAAGACTGTCAACACAAGTCAAATCAATTAGAGTCTAAAATTAGATGATTCACTTTGGGTGTATTGCATTGCATACAAAACACCCATTGGTGCAACACCATTTTGATTGATATATTGGAAGCCCTATCATTTTCTAGTAGATATAGAGCATCACTTATATTGGGAAATTAAAAAGCTCAATCTGTATTTTCAAAAAGACAGGGAAGCCAGAATGCTACAATTGGATGAATTTGAAGCGATCCAAAATGATGATTATGAAAATTCCAAGATATATAAAGAAAATACCAAAAAATGGCATGACCAAAACATTACAATATGAAATTTTTTCCTAAGGTATAATTTTTTTTATCTAACTCATGATTAAAATTGTTCCCTGGGAAGCTCAAATCCAGATGGTCAAGACCATTCATTTTCATTTGCATATTTCCTTACAGGACAATTGAGATTCAGAGAGAAGGAACACCCCCATTTAAAGTCAATGGTTAAAGGTTAAAAATATTTCAAAAACCCTTCCAGGAAGTGTATTTCATTAGTTTGAAATTCATATAAGTATAAAAGCATCAATCTATTAATGTTAAATGAAGTGATTATTGGAAGGAAACCCAGATTAAGACACCCTAGGATAGAATAGGTTAGAATAAGATTAAGGATAGCTTAGGGCATGCCGAGAGTGAAAGACTAGTGTCTGGTCTAAATCTAAGTAGAAAAATCAAATTACACATCGTGTAACCATAACTCAGGACGCGTATTTTCATGGTAAAAAATTTCATAAAATTTACAAATACATAACGTGAAACCCAATTACACAAAATATATTTCTATAATACTATTTTTAAAAATAGGCTGTGAACCTAGGGTTCACAACCCCACAATCCCACCACCCTTCTCAACACCCAACATAGCCCCCCCTTCCTGGTCGACACCCGACCCCCACTCCACTATCTTCTCTTCCTTCCCTGTACCACTTCCTCAAGCCTCCCTATCCCTAAATCTCCTCTTCCTAACCCTCCTTGCATCCAACCCTACCCCTGTATGGCACACACAAATACCGTACACCATTACCCTTATGATTCCACATTTGAGCAAGATGAATGGCCTTCGGTGAAGCTCCCATGAGGCACCACACCTTATACACCCCCACCACCTCCTGCAACTTCTCCCTCCATCTTCACTACCGCCTATGAGAAACCCACTACTCAGGAGGAGACCTAATCTACCTCTAGTGTGGAATATGATGAATACCACCCTCACTTGCACCATATTCTCCACTTTTCAAACCCAAAACATCATGTGGCACTCAACCAATTGCAGGAGAAGCCAATGCGGACCAACAAAACCATCAATATGGACACCCTTGTTTTCCTACATATCATAAAGGAGGTCCTCTAGCTCCTTAAGCAACTCCATATTTCATCCATTATTAAGGTATATGAGGAGATGTACTGGGAGTTGTTTCTGGAATTCCTTTCCACATTTAAGGTCACAGTTGATAGCCTCCACTACAGACTAGGCAGAGGACCTCATGAGATTTCCTTCATGGAATTTTTCAATGACCTTTGGATCTATACTGATGATTTTTTCTCATCTCAGGTATTCCCTAAAATGCAGCTTGAGCCATCTAAGTCAGATTCAAAGAGGCTTTGGAAGATTATTGCCCAGGATTCTCACACTGAGCATGATCCTAGGATCACCATGTACACCCAACTCTGAGGCCCAACACTTTTTATCCTACATAGAGCCCTAACACACGTCTGGTGTTCCCGAGTTGAGTCTCATATCAGTGTTAGTCAGATGGATTTTATTATACTCATAGCAACCATGGGAGGCTCTGCTGTTAACATGGCATCTCAGTTATCATTATATTATAAATCCTATACTCAAAGGATGTGAGGCACACTGATGATAGGATCTTTTATTACACATTTTCCCATCATCTTTTCATTTTTGATGCTACCCTGCCACTCATCTCTATCGGTCCTATAGAGTCCATTAACTTCTAAATGTTTTACAAGGTGAAAATCCTGATCAAGGATGATGATACCTATCGATGGGAACCAAGAGTAGTTGATGCTACTAAAGAAGCCCTAGGAGACCATACAATAGACCCCTCACCACCTACAACCCCCACCTCTACCCCAGGACCCAGCTCTTCCATTACCACCCTAACCCTCCCCATTTTCCACCCCCTAAGACCACATACCCTACTGAACCAACCAACCTATCTTATTTATAATATCTATGGGCCATGAACCTCTCTATCCTAGAGAATCTGGACCAGATCTCCCAGTACCTCCATATCACTTTCGCGTAGTTCTACCAGTTCAATACCCCTCCCTCACTATCATAAGCTTCTACTGGCTCCTCATCATTTACCACTCCTGACCCATCCACCACCCTAACTGATTTACCATCAGAGCTGATAGACCCTACTGCCCATCAGGAATATCTAGTAGAGAAGGCCTAAAGGGGAAAGGGAGCAGCATCCGCCCCATCCATTGAGGTACCCTTCATTGATCCCCCTGCTAGACCCATGACCACACTACAGATCAGTACCTCCCCACCACCCAACACCCAGATAGCTTCCAACACCACGACAGCATCATCTGCAGCTAACTACTCAACCAATTCTTCCATCAAAACCATTGAATAGGCGAGGAAGTTGCAACCACACTCTATTCCAGAGAGGATTTTCTATTATGTCATTGCTGACATTGATTTTTCATAGTATAACCCAATCCCCTCCCTTGTTTTTTGTATACTTCCAGGATGATGATCATTTTTCTACTACTTGTTTTCCCTTTCATGATTTTATCACTACACTTTACATATATGGGATACTAATTTTGGTCCATTTTACTTGAATTATTTTTCAAATCTTTACACTTTTATAGTATCCATTTCTAGATCCTCTATTTCATCTATGATTATTGATGTACCTATGCCACCATCTTCCCTTGTTTGATGAGTGACTCAACACCTAAATGAGGTTAAGTGACAAATTCAGAAACTGTCACTTGAGATTTGTGCTCAGCAGCCAACCCCATGAGCATAAATACCTTTCCTTTCACACCAGATCCATGATATGTATGCTCCTGAAGTGATCAATCCTTCCAAATGACCCTAAGAGCTAGATGAAACGATCATAAGTAGATGAAGAAGACAGAGGAGAGCTAAGTTGGTGAATGAAACTTCCTGGTACTTTGGTCCATCATTCTGGCTAATGATGCCATATTTAGCGCTTTATGGGTGGAAACCCACATTTTATCTATTTTCTCATTTTTTCCTTATGCTTTTATCCTGTTCGTCATTTTATAGTTTTTTCTTTTTATCCATGAGTCACTTTGAGAATTATTGTACACACATACCTAAACTTATATCAGATGTAATTCATTACCATTCAATGTGTTCACCTACCTATTTTACTACTTACAAAATGCTTCAACCCTATGGAATAATGTTTTATCCAGTGCATGATTTTTATTTATCACCACTTTTGTAGGTATCCCAATTTCAAAATCAAGATATCTAAACTTTACCCATGGCATACCACTATATATAGGGAGCTCTCAATTCCTTATCATTTCATTTCTAATTTACATTTCAATAATAAGAGCTTTATCTTCCATAACCCTCCCATAGTACTTCCACAGATAGTGCACACATTGTATCATTCTAAGTGTGGGGGAGTTTTTCTTGAGTTTCACTTTTGATACACTTGAATTTTTTCTTGTTCTCATTTATTTAGGAGACATTTTTCATTTGGAAGCATAATTTAAACCTGAAACTCATTAAACCCATTTAAATAAAAGAAAAATTTAAGTTGTAAATTGTTGGAAATCCATGTTTTTACCCTGTTTAGATTTTTAGAATGACTGTTGAGTTTAATAATTTAATTCAAATTCAAAATTTTTGAAATTAAATTTAATTGAATTATTACTTGGTTTTATACCCTTATTGATTTCCAATTTTCTTTATTTACTCACATTCCCAAGAAGATTATAAGCCTACAATAGTATATTATTTTCTGAGCATATTTCTTGAGTGAAACCTGGGACATGTAAACCTATTAGAACTTGCATTGAGAGCTTATTGAGGCTATGAATGAACAAATACAATTTTTAAATTATTAAGGCAATCTTTTTTGAACTACTTTTTTCCTAAGACCCACCTTACATATTTCCTTCATTAAGCCTATATTTTCCATGAATGAACTTATAGGATCCAGTTATTCTAAGAATATTTTCCCTTCCTACCCCACTCTTTGTATAATGCATGACTTTACTTCGAACAAGTATGGGGGAAGTTTTTCAGCCAACAAACACAAGATGATTTTTACTATGGAGATGTATTGTGTTACTAACTATACTGTTTGATTGCGATCCATGTGTACTTTGTGGTATTTCACATCTATCCCATTCCTTTGAAAAAATAATTATTGGGTTGTGTATTAGGAAGGTAAAAAATCACCATTTCTAGACTGATGATTTCTCTAAAGGATCATATGTGGTTAGGGGATGGATGTGAGATATGTCCTAAACATGATTTTTAAAAAATAAAAAAGAAAAAAGAAAAATAATGGAACATGATACCTTTTTGCACTCACTTGATATATATATATATATATATGGATCTAACTCGAGATGATGGAGCATAGACTTCATTATCCAAGGAGAATTCATTTCATTACACTTTTCAAAACATTCATGCACTATACTTCAGAGATTACCATCCTTTTTGAGCATGTTTTTAACTATTTACCCACCTTCCAACAGCCTCAGAGACATTAGAACCTAATTTCTGAATCCCTCATGATTGATTTTGTATTTGTCTTTACAAAGTGGATATGATAAAACCAATGCAAGAAAATGTTTAGGAGTATGTACTCTGGGTATGGACATAACTCAAGTTTCATTTTACCTTGAGTGATGAGAGAAAATTCATTATGAGGTAAATTTAAAATGAGTATAGAGTTCAAGGAACAATTAAGAAATTGTAATTAAAATATTAAAAATGTGTTTAAAGAATTTATCTATGGGTCATGACTAATTTTATATGCATTGATAATTCTAGAGACTGAATTTTTCAACTTACACTTAGTTTTAGTTACCTGGATATAATGAATGTTTCCTATTTTAAAAATTGATTACCCTTTGTAATCCCTATTGATATATTTTTTAAGGATAAAAAATTATTTTAGTGTGGGTAAACTTGATAAGTTGAAATCATATATACAATTTTATATTATTTTGTTAAGGATTATCCATGTTTTTACCCAATAATGAGCCAAGTATGTGTTTTTTATTATAGGAAATAGGTTTTCAAGGTTTCAAATAAAAAACTGGAGAAGCTGACCAAAAATTCCCATTAACGTCCTGAAACTCCGTTACACGATGTGTAGAAGATTTTCACAGCATAAGGACAAGTAGTGAAGGAAGTCATAAAGAATTTCAAGTTATGAAGACATTACATGACGTGATTCACCAATAAATGTCATGTAACCTTTGAATTCAATTCCAACAAGCAATATAAAGCCCAAAGGAAGATACACGTCATGAGTCTCAGATACACATCACGAAAGGAGTCAAATTTCTAAATCTACAGTCTATATTTGCATGAGATTTGCATAGATTCAAAAACTGTAGAGGAAAAATTGGATTAGAATTACATGATGTGAAAAATTATTAAATGTCATGTAATATCCTAATTATTTACCTACATCAGTCATACCACATACATAAGGATACAAGACTTTTGATTTTCTCTCTCGTTTTCTCTCATTTATTTCTTGATTTTACTTCCACCCTTTCTCCCAAAAATGAATCTACATCAAGTTTATTCATTATTTTACGATTAACCAAGTTTCGATCCTCAATTTTTGAAGTTTTATTTATCATTTTTTCATCTCCAACACCATGCTATGCATGTTCATAGACTCGATCATCAATATTTTTTGAATTTTTACCGTGCTTGTTCTCATTATTATTTTAAAGTAAGTATTTGATTTAATTTTGATTGATTCAAAGATCATATTTTTTATTCTCAATTTCATGTCCATTAATCAGTTAATCCTAATAATTACATGTTTTTTAATCATTTAATTTCAATATCAGTTACCATGTTAACTATGTTTGGAATTTCTATTCTATTTTTGATCAATTCAACCATTAATAGCTAAACTGTTTAGGGTGGGGACCGAGAGTAGGGGTGATTGAATCTAATTAATCATTAATTATAAACTAGGTAATATTAAGGAATAGTAATCAGGTTAAATAATAAATTTAATACAATTATTTTAAGCAACCTTTACTATAGGAAGTTTGAATGAAATAATCCAATCTATTGGGATTATAATAGGATATGACCAATAGCTTATGAAACTTTCTTCTTTTGAAGTCAGGATTAATGCATCATAGTTGAAACTATCTCAAAACTAAGGAATAACTGTCTATTAGATAGATATAGTTGGATTGACTATAGATAACTAGTGAAATCAGATTGTTTTATAGCCTAGAACTTAGGACTATACCAAGTTATAATTAAATATCATCCTTTCTCGTGAGCCCTAAAATTGATCCTGATCCCTTCCTTATCTATGATCTTTATCCATAAGACTCATAGCTTTTGTAACTTTCCCAAACTCAACCATATTGAGGGTAATCATACCCAAAAAGATTCTAAACTTAGTTCCTTCTAGATAATCCAATATCATCATGGGAGTAACCCCACACTACCACTATACTATGCCCTAGTAGCAAGTTTAGTTTAGAAACATAAATCTAATCCGACTGCATACTGTGCGAATTAAACGACGTGTGTGGGAACGTCACAATGAAACTAGAAATATGGATATTTAATTAAATCTTAAATTAATGGTGATCATAAATAAAAGGTATAGTATATACACCATAGAAAATAAAATAGGTGTAGAACATCAAAAATATGCCTCAGCGAAAGAAAATTGAGACGAAGTCCTTTACAAAGATCATACCATTAATAAAATGAATAGATTATGTGTATTCAATGTAAATAAAAATAAAAATATTATAAATAAAATAAAATATAATCAAAATTCATTTTAAACATAACCTTATCATGATATAATCAATGAAATAGAAGTTTAACCCAATGAATGCAAATTGAGTTAAGAAATCCCTTACCACATTGTAATCAGTAAAATCGTATACCTCATAAAATTAATAATCATAAAATGAAACATTATATACCATGGATATAAATATATTAATGATATGATATATCAAATGTTTAGTACACAAAATAAATAAGTGGTGAAAAAGAAGTATATATCACAGAATTAAAAGTGAGATGAGAAACCCTTAGATTATGTACTAAAGCGTTCTTTACTTATAATTAAATTACTGTATAATAAAATTAGATTAATTAATTACTTAATTAAGAACCTCTTAAACATATTTTTTATTTATTTTAATTTTATTAAGTTCATTAATGGCCATTTTGATGAGTTATAATGTTTAATTTTATTTTTCCGAGAGCTTTCGTTTCATGTTTTTATGGTCGGTTCCATTGTGTATAATTCTGGGAGTTCTTGTAAAATGGAAGAAAAAATAAAGAAGTGAAATGAAATGTTATTAATATAATTATAGTATTTTAAATGGTACCATATATAATTTTTTTTCCAGTGTGAGTATTATTCATTTAATAAAATGTTAATGATAAACATTTAGTTTATTTTGGTGGGTTTTTGATCATCATGAACCAGTTTTGTTTTATTATTTAATATTATATATATATATATTAGTTATAGAACATAAAAAATTCATAGTTTACATATTATAATTTTATTTATCCATAATAATGGTTTTATGACTAGGCTTGAAGGAATTAATGGAAAAATAAAACTCATCGTCCATGAAGGTGGTGAATCGGCACATCATAGATGATATTTTCATTTTTATAATAAAATGAGAAGAGAAGAGATTTGATGATGGATATTTAATTAAAAAAATAAAATTATAGTATATATATTATAATAGAGTTATTATGCCTCTTTGAATAAGGTTAGGTGATGAGAGGATAAGAAAATAAAAGAAATTAAAAGAGAAAGAAGGAGGATTTACCTCCTGAATATTGTCTCCTCGAGAACCTCCTTAAGGAACTTGGGTTTGGTATTTTGGTAATACCATAAGGTATTGGAAATGGGGAAGAGGACTGGGAAGGTATTTGGTAAGAATTTATACAATATAAAAAGATTTTAAGGTGTGAGGAGAAGGGGTGGTATTTATAGGGGGAGGAGAGGGGCGTTTTTGATTATGTTATTCATTTGTTTATTCTTTTGGATCAAGACTATCAATAATGTTGATTCCCATAAATAAATATATTAAATAGATCATGTGAGTTTTAAATATGAGTGATTACCACATCCATATATAATCTTTGAATCAATAATTCATTTATTTACTTATAATGTTAAATACCGTAAATTACAACATTTCACTATTCACTAAAATTCAACTATTCTAGAGAAATTCAAAAAATTCACCTAACAATTTTTCAATGTGTAGATTTAAAAAAATGGAATCCATTTTATGAAAATAATTTTCTAAATATTATAAATTTATTTTTTAATTAAAAAGCACTATTTATTCTAAAAATACCAATTTTAATATTATAACCTATTTCACAACACTTTGAAAAATTAATTATGGTCTCATAAAATTATCTTATAATTATAATACAATAAAATATTAGTTTATGAATCTATTTTATGAAAATTAAATTTCTTTTAAATCATTATATTAATTATAAAATTATAAATAAATATTTATGTTTACAAAAATACCGACACTTGATTTATCATTTTTAAAACATTTATTTACTTATTCCATGATATAAATATATCATATTTTTATTTATAAGATAAATAAATTTTATTTATACTTTCATAGGTGGGGTTATTATTTTAATGGAAATATAACTATTCATAACGGTCACATTACTATTCTAATGGTCATGTTAAAATAATAATATTTAATACTATATCATGATCCGTTTAAGATCTATATTGCATGAAATATAATATATAAATTTATTAGAGAATATACATACCATAAAATATTAGGGTGTTATATAGGAGGTTTGAATGTGAATGGGGAAAGGTGAGACTTGAGGTAAGGGTTTATTTCATAATTTCATTATTATTTAGGATTGTTTATGTTTAAGTATCTATTGAAGAATATTTAAATTCCATGTCTATGTTTTCTATTTTTTTCAAATTTTGTTTAATTCTCTCCTACAATTATTTAAAATAATTTTTACCCATGTTTTTTTGAAAGGAATATTTTTGTCATTTTCTAAATGAGGTTCTTTGTGTCTTTCTAAAAAAAATACTGAAGGAATGTTTTTTTAAAACTTATACGACATAATAATATTTTACCACTGTCATGAAACCTCTATTATTTGAAGCATCCTTTACAATTTTACAAGTATATTATCAAATAAAATGTTTTCATTTATAAGCTTGAATTTTTTTAAAATGAGAAGTGATTTTAAAATGGGAAAGTTATTTTCCTAAATAATTATTCCAATTGATCTTTAAAATTAATTTTCCATCTAATATGAAATTTCTTATTGTTACTTAATATTTACCAGAGATATATTCCAAGAATACCATCTTTATTATTTCTATGAATAGTTTATGTTTATGATAAAATATTTATGAAACCCATTTCTTTTCTATGGGTTATGTTATGATGAAATGTTTATGAAACCCATTTATTTTCATAGGTTATGATATGTTGAATGATTTATATTATTGTGAAAAAAATATGTATGGTTTTTATGATCTAACGGGGGATACCTATATATCCCTCCAATGCATTGGCTAATGATTTATATCTCATGATATAGACAAGATTGGAATGGGAAGTGAACTTGATTTAGTAAGGAAATTTTTCCACTAATATAGTCTTGGGAGTGAGACTTGACTACTGTGATGCTTTGGGGAGTAAATCCATTCCACTATTATTGTATTTGAAAATAACCTTGACTACTAAAGAAATTATTTTACATGCTTATATGTATGCCATAATTCCATGTCTTATATGCCAATGTTACTCTTTCATGGCTCATGTACCTTTATGATTCATATCTTTTGAACTACCATGATTTATTCTATGACTTAAGATTATTATCCTTGATATGAAAGGTATAATTTTCAAATATTATAATCATGTTCTTCTACCCTCATTCTCATTTTATGATTGATATATCCTTTTTTACCCTTATTAAGCATATGTGATCACCCTTTTCTTATATTTATTTTCCCTATGATTTGAAGAAAGGTATTGCATATGATATGTAAAAAGTCTTCTAGTTATCAAGGAATAATTGTGTGATGATATAGATATTTTATGAACCCGTTGTTTATGTTTCCAAGTTTCTAAAGAAACATGACCTATACGGTTTTGGAATGGATTTACTATGTTTTGTAATGAATATTCATCTAAAAATATATAATATTTATGTATGAAAATATTGGGTCATTATAGTTGGTATCATAGAAAGGTTTAGTTAACCTTTGGAAACTAGGATGAGAAAACTTTAGTAAGAACCCTAAGGATAAGTCTATGTATAGGATAAAATCCTATAATTTTGGTAATGATCATGAATGACCTTGGTTAAACCTAAGGTATTACAGAAAAAGGTGTCACGATTTAGATCCACTCTAGAATAACTAATGTATTATTTTATTCTGTATCCACCCACTCTTTTATTTCTAAATAATTTTCTAAGGGAATCACCATATCACCTCAACAATTAGATGTTGAGTTAGTTGTGAAAACTCCTAATGGCCCAACAGTCGCATATCAAGTTTATAGTTCTTCTTCGATTGAAGTTTATGGGAAAGTGATTCCTATAAATCTTTTGATTCTACCTTTAGTTGAATTTTATGTGATTATTTTCATATATTTTCTTTCTATATATGGGGATTATATAAATTGTTGATGAAGGGAAGTCACATTTCATATTATGAATGAACCCATAACCATTTATCAATGCAATGATGAATATAAACTTATAATACAAATTGTTTCCATATTGTGGGTATTAATTACTATAAATAAAGTTTATATATGTTATGTGGTTGGGAAAAAACTCAACATTAAGGATACACCTATTTTATGATAGTTTGTTGATGTCTTTCTGGAAGAATTTCCAGGTCTTCCACCAAATTGTGAAATTGATTTTTCAATAGAAATCATCCCTAGTTCTATGAATATTTAAAATAATCCTTATAAAATGGCCGCAGTTGAGTTGTAAGAATGGAAGAAACAACTCTAGTATAATCTTTATAAGGGATACATATTCCCTAGTACGTTACCTTGGGGTGAAACTGTTTTTTTTGTTAAGAAGAAAGATGGATCAATGAAACTTTAAATTTATTATCAAGAACATAACAAGATCACTATCAAGAAAAAGTGTCATATTCCTCATATTAATAAATTATTCGATTAACTACATGGATCTAAATACTTTTACAAGATTTAACTCCATTTTGGATATCATCAATTCAGAGTAAAGGAGTATATACCCAAAATGTCATTCCATACAAGTTATAGACACTATGAATTTATAGTGATTCCATTTTGTATTACTAATTACCCTACTAACTTCATGGATTCAATGAATAGATTATTTGTGAAAAATTTACCAAGTATGAATTTTGGATTAATAAAGTTTCATTTTTGGTTCATATAATCTCAAGTGAGGGCATATCAGCAGATCCTTGAAATATAAAATCTATTGAGAAATGGACTAGACCAACCATGGTAATGGAAATCCGTAGTTTTCTTAGGTTGGATGGATATTATTGACGTTTTTTGAAATATTTCTCAGAACTATCTAATCCACTCACCAAGTTCACTTGGAAAGGAGTTAAGTTCATATGTATGGAGGAATGTGAAGAGAATTTTAAGTAGTAGAAAAGAAGTTTAGTTAGTCAACCTATACTCACACTACCCTGTAGTAGAGAAAGGTTTGTGATATATAGTGATGCATCAAAGAAGGTATTGGGATGCGTTCTCATGAAAAAATGATACAGGGAAAAATTATTATTCATTCCAATTGAAGGTTCATGAGTAAAATTACCCAAATAATGACTTAAAGTTAGTCGTGATAATGTTTTCATTAAAGATATAGAAGAATTATATCCATGGAGAAATTTGCGACATATATATTAATCACAAAAAATTTAAAGTATATTTTCACTCAAAAAGATATGAACATGCACCAAAGAAGATGATTAGAGCTGATTAAAGATTATGACTACTCTATACATTACCACTATGGGAAAGATAAAAAGGTGTCATATGCTTTGATTTAAAAGGATCATTCTAGATTATCTATTATAAGGATAAAAAAGATCCAATATTTATGGAATTATAAAGGATGGAATATGGAATCTTAAAGGAAGAGGAAAACTCTTATCTAGATCAAATGAATGTAAACCATTTATACAAGCAAAGATTAAAGAGGTATAGAAGGAAGATGTAGAGATCAAAAATAAAGTGAGAAATGTTCATGAGTTCAACCTTGATTATGATGAAATAATAAGGTTTATGAACTATTTTTGTGTTTTTCCCATACCATATTTGAAGAAGGATCTATTGGATGAGGCTCATAGTTCATCATTCTCTATTCATCACAAAATTAAAAAGATGTATAAATACTTAAAAGAATATCTCTAGTGGGATGTAATAAGGAGATATATTGAAGAGTATTTTTCTTGGTGCTTGGTTTGTTAGAAATTTAAGGCCAAGAGACAAAATTCTAAGGGGATGTTATCGCCATTAACTATACCTGAATTGAAATGTGAAAACATCACCATGGATTTTTTCATCACAATCCCCAAAGCATACAATTGACATAATTCCATATGGATTATAGTCAATCACCTTATAAATTTGAAACACTTAATTACTATAAAAAAATATTTATCTCTTGATCAAATTTACATAATATATATTAAGGAAGTTGAAATATTGCATGAAGTACCACTTTCCATTGTATTTGATCAATATTCAAGGTTTACCTTGAAGTTTTAGAGAAGTCCTCAGTAGGCTCTAGATATAGAGTTAAGTTTCAACAATGCTTATCATCCTCAGACATATTATTAGTTTGAGAGAGCTATTAAAACTCTAGAAGACTTGTTGATAGCTTTCTCTATGGATTTTAAAGGTGGTTTTGATCAATATCTTCCATTGGTAGAATTTTGTTACATTAATATCTTTCATTCAAGAATTAAAATGGTTTCTTATAAATCCCTCTATAGTAAGAAGTGCATAAAACTAACATGATTGAATGAAGTTGGGGAAATAAATGTATTAGGACCTAATAAAGTTTAGGATATGGTAGATAAGGTTATATATATTCAATAATATATAATAGAAGCTCAAAGTTAACAAAAACAATATGTTGATAATTATCAAAAAGATTTAAAGTTTGAAGTGGGTGACAAGGTATTTTTATGAATATCTCCCTATAAGAGAGTAATGATATTTGGAAAGAAGAGAAAATTGATCCCTAGGAATATTGGTCCTTTTTAAATTCTTGATTGTATCAGGATGGTAGCTTATCGATTAATACTTCCACCAAATCTCTCTCAAGTTCATGATGTGTTCCATGTATCTCTCCCAAGTACATACATGATCCTTCACATGTACTAAACTCAGAGGTTATACCACTGGAGTAAGATCTTTATTATGAAGAACAACCATATGAGATCCCGAATCATAGATATAATGTTTTATGAATCAAGAACACTCTCCTGGTTAAAGGTTTTTGGAGGAACCACTAATTTGAGGATGCTACATGGGAACCTGAGCATGTGATGAGGCAGATGTATCCTCATATGTTTGTATTCGAGTGACCAATTTCGAGGGAGAAATTCATTTGATGGGGTTATAATGTAATTCCCTGATATTTTTATGAAATATTTCTCTTTAAATAATTTTATTTTTTGATATCTTTCATTGCATACAACACCAAGTTTAAACAAATCGTTATATACTATAAAAATATTATTATTTTAACACGACCGTTATAACCTATCCATTGAATTAGCAGGTATGAATATAAATAACTATATTATAAAATATATGTGAAGGTTATATTCAAAACAAATTTATTTATTAATTCTTATGAAATAAACACTTATTTTTTTGTAAATTCATTTTATTCTTCAAAATTGTATTTTCTTCACAAAAATGATTTTTATTATCTTCTATGAGAAAATAAATATAATTAATTTTTGAAAATTTATGAAATTAATTTAACAAAATGAACTTAATTTTTTATTTATAATGTAAAAAATATCTTAGGATGAATTTTTGATTTTTTTTGAAAAGTTGGATTTTTAATGAATAGTGAAAAATAATGATTTCCATTGAAAACTAGATTTTCCTTAAAGAATTTAAAAATAAAAATTATATTTTATATTAGATTTAAAATTTTTATTAGTTTATTTTAATATAATTTTGGTATTTTAAATTAATTTTATACATGAATTTATTATAAAAAATTTATACTTAAAAAGGACATTTTTTGGAAAAATTGTTTTTCGTTGCGTTTTTCCAGTTTAACATTAAATTAAATTCTATCACTTTTTTTTGAATTTTGAAAAATGGATTATATATTTGGAACCATCAGGACTAAATTTAGTAAATATACCCCATTTATTTTTTTGGTCAATATGAATAGTAATCTTAGTAATTTTGTTTTACCATAGTTAATGGTAAAACGAGTAATTAAGGGTAAAAAATAATATGATAAGGATTATAAAATGATCCTAAAAATTGACCCAATTATATTGGATGATTAATTTTATATCATAATAATCCATGGGCCTAATTTATGACATTTTGGAGCCACTTGGTTGATATTAAGTCCTTTATAGTATTTTATTTAATGAAAAGTCAAACATGTCACATTATTTTTTTTAATAAGTATAAAATTTTTAATATGTGGTTATCTATAAGATATGTTAGAAAATAAATATTATTTTTAAATATAAAGGATTTATAATCATAATAATAATTTATTTATAATTTTTAGTGAAGAAACAATTACCTTAAATTCTTACACAATGACGATGTAATAATTATTAAATTAATGAGAAAAAAATAAATGATATTAAAAATAAAAAATAAATATAATTTGAGACAATTAAGGTGATAAAATAATTATATAGATTAACTTTATATGTTTAGTATATAATGAAATAGTTGGTTCAAATTTTAATTGTTGTCTTGATGTTTTTAAATTCATAGTAATGAATAGTATCAAAAATTGACAATAATGATATTTTATGAGATAAATATTTTATTAAATTATTTAAAAATCATAAAAATATTAAATAAGGTTAAAGAGGATAATATATGGTCTAAAATATCACCCCTATGAAATTATGGTCCATTTTTTAATATTTGACTCTAGAATAGTCTTATTATATTTTAATCTTTTGAGAAATTCCTAAAGTTCCCCTTACCTCCATTATGAAAGGAAATCTCCTCCCTTAATTAATTTCAAAACATTGATCCTTATATATCAACCATCCTCTAAAAAATTATCTTCTCCAATTCCTTATACAAATTATTGTGGTGCTGGTCTTTCCAAAATACTGACTTTTGGCCCTTTAGAGGAGAGATAAAGTAGTCATTTCGAAGAAGAAGTAATCGCTCTAACCGATCACTTTATTTTTCTACTCTTATTTATCCCTTATAAATATATTATATATATAAAAAATTAGTATAAAATATTCTGAAATGTTATTATTATTATGAAAACACCATTACACACTGTCTTTACTATAAAACTAGAAGTGAAAGTATCGCTCGTGTGTACGTACGAATTACTGTCTCCATGTAGCGATACAATTAATGTTTCAACACCATATTTTATGGATGGTTATTATGATGGATTTAATGTTTATATATTATATTTATTAAATAATTATACTTCTATAATAATAATATCATATCTACCTTCTTACCAGCTAATCATTTGAGAAATGATAATGCCGCTTGTGTGTACGTATGGACTACCATCTCCATGATGAGATGTGATTTTTTATTCATTTATATTTCACATGGATGGTAATAAGGATAAATTTTATGAATATATATTATATATATGACATAATAATAATTTTTTAAAGGTTAAATTGTTATTTACCTTTCTTTCATTTCATCATTTGAAAAATGAAAACAACGTTCATGCGTACGTATGACCTACTGTCACCCTGAATGATGTAATTAATTTTATTTATATAATTTTTATGAATGAATATAAATATGTATATAATTAATATATATGATTTTTATACCATGATTAAAAATATATAAATGACAGGACTATGTCAAAGTATAAGGACCAGGGCTTCCAAACTGAAACATGCTTTAAAAATGAAGCAGTTATCACCCAGAACAGTGATTTTAATAAGAAATAATTAATAAAAAGGTGATAATATGATATAAATAAATCATAAATTGTATTATATATATATGGTTATGTAATAAATGTATAATAAATCTATATTTATTATATATTATTTTTTAACATGAACAAGGAAAGGCAAGAATTGAGGTAAGAGTTTATTTCACAATCTCATTATTCTTAAGGATTGTTTATATTTAAGCCTCCATTGGGGAATATTTATATTCAATGCCTATGATTTATAAAAACTCTTTCAAAAATGTTTTTACTATTCTCCAAAAATTATTTAAAACCATTTTACCCATGTTTTTTTGAAAGGAATCTTTTTTTTTGTTTTCTAAATGAGGTTCTTTGTGTCTTTTCTAAAAAAAATATAGAAGAAATGTTTTTTTAAACTTATATGACATGAGAATATTTCCTAGAGTCATGAAACCTAAATTATTATAAGCTTACTTTACAAGTTTAATATTATATTTTTAAATAATTTTTTTTCATTTATAAGTGTGTGTATTTTTAGAAAGATAAGTGATTTTAAAATTGAAAAGTTATTTTTATCCAGAATTATTCCAAGTGAAATTTCAAATTTATTTTTCATATAAGATGAAATTAATTAATTTTATTTATACTTTAATGGATATATTTTACAATAATAATATCTTTATTCTTTTTCTAGATGGTTTATTTTTATGATGAAATTATAAAATATTTATGAAACCCATTTCTTTTATATGGGTTATGTTATGATAAAATGTTTATGAAACACATTTATTTTCATGGTTTTTGGTATGTTGAATGATTTATGTTATTTTAGAAAACATATGTATTATTTTAATTATGTTATGGATGAGACCTATGTCTCCCCCAATGCATTGGGTAATGATTTATATATCTTGAGACAGACAAGACTAGAATGGGGATTAAACTGGGTTCGGTAAGGGAATTTATCCACTATGATAGTCTTGGGAGTGAACCTTAACTACTATGATGGTTTGGAGAGTGAACCCATTCCACTATGATAGTCTTGTAAAATATCTTTTACTATTAAGGAAATGATTTTCTATGCTTATGTGTATTCCAAAATTCCATATCTTATGCCAATGTTACTCTTTCATGATTCATTTACCTTTCTGATTCATTTCTTACAAACTACCAAGATTTATTCCATGACTCAAGATTACGATATTTGATATGCAGGGTATAATTTTCGAATGTTATGATCATGTTATTATTCCATCATTCTTATGTTATGATTGATATCTCCCTTGTTTACCCTTACCAAGTATCCAAGATCACCCTATTCTTATGTTACTTTTCCTCTGGATATGAAGAAAGGTATTAAGTTTTATAGGTCAAAAAGGATTCTAGTTATAAAGGAATAAGTTTTAGATGATGTAGATATTTTATGAACTAGTTGTTTATGTTTCCAAGTTTCCAAAAACACTAGATCTATATAGTTATGGTTTGGATTTGTTATATTTTCTAATCAATATTCTTCTAAAAATATGTAATATTTATGTATGAAAAGATCAGATCATTATATTATCCTTTGTCCCACTCATCCACCCAAGTCCCACTGAGGGATAGTGTTGACTTAGACTTTCTTGGACTAAAGATTTGGTGAACATGACCACTTGAGTACCAGATATAATTTATAGCTCAATCTCTTTTTCCTCCACCAATATTCAGATGAAGTGATATTTTAGGTTGATGTGCTTTGTTTGTGTGTGGAAAACTAGCTTCTGAGTCAAGTGTATTGTGCTCTTTTTATCATAGTGAAGGTTCTGTCTATAGAGGAAGCTGATTGGGTTCATGTAAAATGATGGGTTTTCATCATTTCTCATGAATAAACCATAAGAAGATGATGAATAATGACATGTATAATAATTATATTCAAAGAAACATGATGAAAGAATCCTAGAATTGGAGAGAGGATATTTAATGTTAAATTTATAATTAATTTAATAATAAGAAAATACTTCAACCTTGATATATTTTTGTAATGATGATGTTTATTTTTCAAATTTCATTCGATTTGTACTACGTTGTGCTTAGAGGATCCAAAATAGAATCTTTTTAGCAGTGATCTATATGTGATTTATAATTTATGAACTTCACCAACGGATCTTTGGGTGTTAACATGGAGGTACCAATTTCCTCACATCATTAATGTTGATCATGACTCATGAACCTTAAATTTTTAAGATCACATGTCTTATTATCTAGTACTTAAGAGAAACCATATAAATGTTTTTTGCTGAGAAAATTATCTCGGTATAGGATGCATTTTTCATAATAGAAAATTTTCCCACATTCTCTAAAATGATATAATTGGGTATATATTGAGCTAGGGTTTAATATTCATAATTTTATTAAGACCCTTAATCAAATATTAAACCTAATATATTCATCATGCAAATAGTAATATTAATACTATTATTATATAATTCCACACATTGAATTTCTTAAATAAATATCATTTTAACTAAATAAATAATTCCTTATTTATTTGAATGAAATTTAATATTATAAAATTGTAAAGCCCCGACCCCATAAGCCTGGAGACGGTGCATTATTTTAATCCATTGGCATGATTATAAGGAATCATGTCCTAAAGGACCGATCAGTTTAGTAGTCTTGGAAAATAGATTACATACATGAACTTTACATTACAATTTATAACATAAAATACCACAGAGATAATCCTTTGAGAAATCCATTATTCTCCTACATTAAAACTATATATAAATCATAATACACTTATTGTAATCCTAGTAAAATAAAACATAAGAAAGGGGTGAGCTCAAATGCTCAGTAAGGATAAACAATATAGTGTAAGCTATCATAAATAATCATAAACTTTTCTGTCAAGGTATAAAATTGAAACACAAGCCCTTTAAACATAAAATTCATCATAATATGAAAAAGATAAATAAAATAAGGCCATTTAATTATTCACATGGATATTATACTAGTCAAATAATCACATGTAACATTAATAACTAATCTCATAACGATGGAATGCATAATGCAGGACATCTTAACCACAAAGTCAAGGACTCATGCCAAGACCATAAATATAAAATTTTTCAAGGACTTATTCCAAGACACTAGTTTGTCTCATGATACCTACCGATACATCTAGGGGCTAGAGCGGGCCTCATCCTTCACTTACTAAGTCCAATGCATTCCTCATATGAAAATGTTGAAACATAACATAAACATTCATACTAAAACTGTCATATAAAATGTCAATACTTTAACTATAAAACATGAATGGTATAAAAATAGAACATCCATAGTCAATGTTATCATAACTCATTAAATATAATATGGAGGATTTTATTATAATAAATCAACCTCAATCAAGAATAATATATAGTAAAGGATGTCAACATAGTTGAAAATGATCAGTAAAACTCTTTGAGAGAAATATCCTTTTTTTTGTGAAATCATTTAAAAGTCACACATTTATAAAGGAATTAATTTAAATGAGTTTTATTAATCAAAGTTTACCATACCACTTTGAAAATTTTGAAAGGAATTAAAATTTTAAAACAATCATATCCATATAAATAGACCCTTAAAATCATTTTTAAAACATGAACATTAATTAAAAATATTTAGAAAAATAAATCATTAAAACATTTAAAATGATGATCTTGCTAAATATTCACTTCCAAAAAACCTTAGAATATTACTTTTGAAAACATTTTTATGAAACATGGGCATGGATTATAAATATGTCCTAGTAAATACTTACGCATAAACAATCTCAGATAATAATGAGATTGAGGAATTAACACTTACCTTGTACTTTCCTTTAGTTGAGGGTACGTTTAACCTTCTGTATATTGACCATAATATGTTATTAAATTATAACATAACCATATTAGTGTTTATTATATCATATATTATTCATTTATTACTTTATACAACCCATTTAATAATAATTTCCTTGTTAAAGTAACATTTTGGGTAATAATCACTTTCTTTATCGTACATGTTTTAACTTTTTATTATTGATCGTATCAATTAGATAATAATTTACATACTTATATAATATAAATCATGATTTATATATCATATATATTCATAATATAAATATGTATAATATGTAAATATATGAAATGGGAACACCATTCATGGAGGCAGTAGTCCGTACGTACGCATGAACATCGTTTTCGTTTTCTTTTCATATAGTATGGAAGTAAGTAAACGACATATATTTATCTAAATAAATATATATTATTACAGTAGAAATATTATTCAAATAAATCATAATTAATAAATATATATATTTTCATAAAAATTATTGAAGGGTGATCGTTTGAAGATGAATCTCATCGTGTCGTGGAGACGGTAAATCTTACGTACACACAAGTGACAATATCATTATATTGATGGTGAAACGGTGTTTAATTGGATGTTATATTATATATAATGAATAATTAACATGTTATATTTATTATCTACATAAATTATACTCATTATTATACCCATCCAAATAATTATGTGTTGAATAACAAACTACACCACGACGTGGAGACGGTAAGTTGTACATACACACAAATGCTGAATTTCTCATTCATAGGATGGATAGAATAATGAATATGTTTGTACCATATTTATAATAAAATCACAGTATGTAGATGTTACTGGAGTTATTATTTTGGTATGTAAACAACAAATAAAGAGGAAGTGGAAGAAGAAAAGAACTTTGAAAGAGGTGATGAAATAATTACCTTTTCTTCGGGTTCTTCCTTTTGATTTGAACAAAAGGGCTCCTTAGGTTGGATTTATGATAAAAGTAAGGACCATAGGTTTAAGTGAGGGTGGTTGGGAGGATATTTGAATAGTTTTTTTTTTCTGATATAAATGGGTTTGGAGGTGTGAAGTTAAGAGAAGGGGAAGTACCCTTTTATAAGAGAGGTGAGAGGCACTTTAGGAAAAGCTTGAAATATTATTTTGTTATAAAATCATTTTTGGGTTATAATAGCTCAAAATAGATTTATTTAGAGGATAAGGGGGTATGGGTCTAAATATAATCAACCAATAGGTTTTAGACAATTTTAGGTCACCATATTAACCTTATCTTTTAGATTTAACTCTTAGTTAAATAGTTTAACATTTACCATGTCTTCTTGTATTTTTATATTACATGGTTAATAAACTTACTATAAAATGCTAAGAGAACATCAAGTGGTTTATTAATGAAATATATTAACTTATATAAGTCATTTTTATGAATTTTATATTTTTAGGACTACTATATAATTTAATAAAATAGTATTGATTTTAAAAACTCATTTATGTCAATTTTGATACTATTTAGTATTTGTTTTTTTTGAAAGTCATAACAATATGATTACTTAGAAAAAAATAAATTTAATCAACCATAACATGTCATATTATCCTAGAAAATCAATTTATGGCATCAAAACTTTCAAATTATATTTATTTTAATATTTATAATATCTTTTATTTGAATCCTTCATTGATAAGGAAAATAATGCATCATTATTGTGTTATAAATAAAAATATTTATTTTATGTCTAAAAATTATAAATAAAATACCATGATGTAGGAAATATTTTTATCTTTATAATTATTATTTATAGTCTAAAGTATCACTTATATTACCCTATATAAAAATTATTTTACTAAAAGATATATGTTTATGTTACTTTTTCCTTAACTTTAAATTAAATTTTATAAAGTGTCATTTTCACTTACAAGTGGCTCCATAGGTTCTCAAATTAGACCCAAGGATTCCCATTGTCAGAATTGTATAAGAAAATTGGGTTAGTAAATGTGTTAGGGTAATATAATATTATTATAATATTATTTTTTACCCTTATTTACTGGATTTACCCTTTAACCATGGTAAATAAAATATTTACTGAAGTTACTATTCATAATGTCTAAAATTAAAAGTTATCTATTTACAAAATCTGGACCTCTTGATTCTAAATATGGAATCCAGTTTTTAAAATTCAAAACACAGAAGTTTTAGAAATTAATTTAAAATTAATTCCCGTTGTCAAAACCAAAAAGTGGGTTTTTAAGAAGTAAAAGATATCAAAAGATTGACACGTGTTTATATACAATTTAAATGTGAAATTACATTCAATGAACTAAATTATATTAAATGATAAAAATATAATCTAATGATACTTTAAAACCACTCAAATTTATAATTTAACACTATAAATTATTTCGATTAAAAAAGTTATTTTTAATTAAAATTTAGTATTTTCACTATTCATTGAAATATGAAAATTATCAAAAAAGTACCAAAAAATTCATTCTAAGATATTTATGATATCTTGAAATAAAAAATGAAGTATATTTTACCAAATTCAATTTTTAAGAGTGTCTAAAATTAATTTTATTATTATTCAAAAAAGGACATAAAAAGTAGTTCTTTTAAGAAAATAGTTTTTCTAAATATATAACTATTTTAACAAAATTTATAAATTTAATTATAAATATGTTTTTTATGTGAAAAGATTATAAATAAAATTTAAAATTTATTTTTTACTGTTCATATTAAAATATTTAATTGATAAATAAATACATCTTTTAAATAATTATAATACTAATGTGTTGTTTCATAGAAACCCAATCTTGCATATAACGCGAGCCAAGTCGGTTCTGTGTGCAATATAGGCTATTAAATTAATTAAAAGATATAAAGTACTATGAAATCTTGAGGTGTTAAATTCTCCCCTCCTTCAATAAATTGCGTCCTCATAATTTGAAATTGTTCTTCGAAAAGAAAAGGTTAAAAATAGAAAATACCTTTGTGGAAAACCCACATTGAAAATAGGGTTAATAAAATTTTAGTCTTAATAAGAGGGAATGGGAAATTAAAAATTCACCACCAAATTAAGATTTTGAATAGGATAACATTGGTGGAAGTTAGAGACACATAATTAGAGGAAAACATAAATATTTATAGGGAGTGATTGAGGCCATCAATCACAAACAAGTGAAAAATAAATGGAAAATTGAGGGTCTGAAAGCCATAAATATATGATGATTTAAAATATCATAAATTCAAAAAAACATAAGGTATTAGAATAACACATTTTTGGTTTTAAGATCATTTCCCTAAAGTTTAATAATTAATTTCTTCATATAATAAGAAAAAAAAAGAATACTTGACAAGAAGAGTTCCATCCTTTAACTAATTTCTACTAAAAACTCATCTTTTCTCCAAAAGATAATAGAGCTCAAAAATATTCTATTTATCCTAATTGTAGGGTCCCAAAAAAAATTAATCTATAATTCATATTTCAGAACATTTAAAAAAATACATTATACAAACCAGGACATCACGTAGGCCAGTGGTAGGTGTTACACCCTTGTCACCCTTCGGTTGCAGGTTCAAGTCTCGCGGCCTTTCTGGACGCAACAAGTTGTCACCCGACCTCTGGGTTGTCCTTTTTATAATAATCCAAAAATAATATTAATAAATGTTTTAACCTTAAACAATAGTATCCAATGTCCAAATTATGTCATCCCAACCTTTATAAGTATCCCAAATACTTCTGTCTAAACTCACAGTCCAAAATTTACAAGGAAGGTAAACATATTGAAGATATCTTTTTCCACATAATAACATGTTAATACCTTCATCATGTATTCTATAAAAAAATTGTAACACCCTTAATTACCATAAAACCTTATTGATTACATTCAAGCTCCCTTATTCCTTATAGAATACTAGATATACTCCTTATACCCAAAAATGTTGTAAACTCCAACAATGATGGAATAAACAAAAAATTAATTAGTTTCAAGGTAGTCAAGAAAATCCAATATAATTTTTCCAAATCAATCATATCTTATTCCAAAATCACTATCTCAGTTTCAGAAACATATTAAGGGTTATATTTCCCCCAACTATATATTTTACAAAATGTTTAACTTGAAATTGTGTCACATTACTTGGTACCATAAAATCTCAAATCCTTAATGAAAAAGTACTACAATAAAATCCTTATATACTTTATAATTATTATAACTTGTACATCATTAATACAATACTCAAATGACATAATTATTTAATAACAACTTAAGAACACTAATCATTCCTCTTCATCCGCGGTAGTATCATAACTTGATTATTATCCAATAGCATCATTTGGGGTATACTCTGATGATTGGGACATTGATTCACATAGTGTCCCAACTCCTTGAATATGAAGCATTGTACATTTGAAATTTTTTTCTTACCCTTGCAATCACAAACATGGTGTCCTTTTTCTCCACACTTATAAATAACTCCAATTCCTTTCAAGCACTTCACAAGGTGATTCTTTCCACAGTTTCACACATGAGAAAAATTTTCTTTCCATTTTTCCCTTTATCCATCTTTATATATATCATCCTATTTTTCTCTGGCTTCCCTTTAAATCCATATGACTCAGATAATTATTTACTTACCTTATTAACACATGATACTATTTCTTCATATGATGAGAATATGTGGGAGACTATTTCCTTTCTAAATATTTTCTTAAGACCATGAAATATATGATCCTTCTTACTCTTTGGATCATGCGTATTGTTGAATTTATCATTCCTTATAATGGGTGCCATTTCTAAATGACGAAATACACTAGATTAGATCATATTTTAATGTATAATCCAAAAACTAGAAAAATTATCAACATTAATTGAAGGTTTTTACACATCTATTCTCATAATCATAAAAATGATCTCTTTGCTAACATATTTACTCATAATAATTTATAATGGTTTGTAAAGAAAATGTGAATTATCCTAAGCATATCCCCTGGGAGTGTCAAACTAGGTGTGCAGTAAGGCCCGTTGTCATATACCAGGATACCCCGGGTCAAGCCCGAAACTCCTTGTCGGAGTTCTCACTCCTTGGAACATATGTGCCAAAACCACATCCACTTATAGTATCCAGACATGGATGTATTTCTTATAAAACCCACATAATATCTACATTACCAAAATTTTTAGATGTTCTTCTATACAAATCCTCAAATTCTATGTTAGGGTAATGTTTCCTAATTAGAGTTTATATAAATATATTTCCAATGTTGTTTCTAAAATTCCTATGATAACAACTGTAACACCCTGACCCCAGAAGCCTAGAGCCGATGCATTATTTTAATACATTGGCATGATTACAAGGAATCACGTCCCGAAGGACCGATTAGTTTAATAGTCTTGGAAAATAGATTACATATATGAACTTTACATTACAATTTATAACATAAAATACAACATAGATAATCCTTTGAGAAATCCATTATTCTCCTAGCTTAAACCTACATATAAATCATAATACACTTCTTGGAATCCTGGTAAAATAAAACATAAGAAAGGGGTGAGCTCAAATGCCCAGTAAGGATAAACAATATAGCGGAAGCTATCATAAATAATCATAAACTTTTATAGCAAGGTATAAAATTGAAACACAAGACCTTTAAACATAAAATTCAGCATAATATAGAAAATACAAATAAAATAATTCCATTTACATACTCACATAGATATTCTACTAGTCTAATAATTACATGTAACATTAATAACTAATCTCATAATGATGGAATGCAAAATGCCAGACATATTAACCATAAATTCAAGGCCTCGTGGAAAGACCCTAAATATAAATTTTGTCAAGGCCTTGTTCCAAGACACTAGTTTGTCTCATAATACCTACCGATGCATCGAGGGTATATAGAGGGACCCGCCCGTTACTTACTAATTCCAATGCATTCCTCATATGAAAATGTTGAAACATAACATAAACATTCGTATTAAAACTATCATACGAAATGTTAATACTTTAACCATAAACCGTGACTGGTATAAAAATAGAACATCCACAGTCAAACATATCATAAATCATTCAATATAATATGGAATATTGTATTATAATAAATCAACCTCAATCAAGAATAATATCCAGTAAAGGATTTCAACATAGTTGAAAATGATCTGTAAAACTCTTTGAGGGAAATATTCCTTTTTTGTGAAATAATTTAGAAGTGACACATTTATGAAGGAAGTCATTTAAATGATATTTTTGAGTCAAATTGTTCCATACCACTTTGAAACTTTTGAAAGTAATTAACATTTTAAAACAATCATGTCCATATGAATAGATTCTTAAAAACATTTTGAAAACATGGACAATAATTAAAAAGATTTAGAAAAATAAATCATTAAAAAATTTAAAATGATGACCTTGATAAATATTACCTTCCAAAAAACCTTATAATATTCCTTTTGAAATTTTTTTATGAAATGTGGACATGTATTATAAATATTTCTCAGTAAATACTTACACATAAACAATCTCAGATAATAATGAGATTGAAGAATTAACCCTTACCTTGTACTTTCCTTTAGTCAAGGGTACATTTAACCTCCTGTATAATGACCATTGTATGTTATTAAATTATACCAGAACCATATTAGTATTTATGATATCATATATGATTCATTTATTACTTTATACTACCCATTTAATAATAATTTCCATATTGAAGTAACATTTAGGGTAATAATCGCTTTCTTTATCGTACGTGTTTTAACTTGTTATTATTGATCGTATCACTTAGATAATGATTTACATACTTATAGAATATAAAAAATGATTTATATATCATATATATTCAGAATATAAATATGTATAATAGATAGATATATGAAATGGAAACACCGTTCATGGAGACGGTAGTCCGTACATAAGCACGAACGTTGTTTCCGTTTTATTTTCATATAGTATGGAAGTAAGTAAACAAAATATATTTATCTATATAAATATATATTATTAGAGTATAAATATTATTCATATACCTCATAATTAATCAATATATATATTTTTATAAATTTTTTTTAAGGGTGATCGTTTGAAGATGAATCTCATCGCTTTATGGAGACGGTAAGCCGTATGTACGCACGAGCGACAATATCATTCTATTTATGGTGAAATGGTGTTTAATGGGATGTTATATTATATATAATAAATTAGTAACATGTTATATTTATTATTTAAATCAATTATACTCACTATTATACCCGTCCAAATAATGATGTGTTGAATAACAAACTACACCACGACGTGGAGACGGTAAGCTGTACGTACACATGTATGGTGACTTTGTCATTTATAATATGGATAGAATAATGAATATGTTTATACAATATTTATAATAAAATCAAATTATGTAGAGGGTACTGGATTTATTATTTTGGTATGGAAACAAAAAAGAAAGAGGAAGTGGAAGAAGAAAAGAACTTTGAAAGAGGTGATGAAATAATTACCTCTTCTTCGGGTGCTTCCTTTTGATATGAACAAAAGGGCTCCTTAGATTGGATTTATGATAAATGTAAGGCCTCTAGTTTTAAGTGAGGGTATTTGGGAGGATATTTTAGCAGGCATTGGCCAAGCCAAATGGCTTTGGAGGTGTTAAGTTAAGATAAGGAAAAGTACTCGTTTATAAGAGAGGTCAGGGGCACTTTAGAAAAATCTTGAAATGTTATTTTATTATAAAATAATTTTCGATTTATAATAGGTATAAATGGATTTATTTTGAGGATAAGGTGGGTATGGGTCAAAATATGCTCAAAAAATAGGTTTTAGACAAGTTTAGGTCACTATATTAAACTTATATTTTAGATTTAACAATTAGTTAAATAGTTTAACATTTTCCATGTCTTCTTGTATTTTTATATTATATGGTTAATAAAATTAATATAAAATGACAAGGGAACATGAAGTGGTTCATTAATTACATATATAAACTTATATAAGTGATTTGAATAAACCTTATATTTTTAGTACTATTATATAATTTAATAAAATTGTATTGGTTTTAAAAACTCATTTATGTCAATTTTGAAAATATTTAGTATTTGGTTTTTGTGAAAGTCATAACAACATGATTACTTAGAAAAAAATTCATTAAATCAACCGTAACATGTCAAATTCACCTAATTTTTTTATAGCATCAAAACTTTCAAATTATATTTATTTTAATATTTATAATATCCTTTATTTGGTTCCTTCATTAATAAGAAAAATACTACATCATTATTGTGTTATAAATAAACACATTTATTTTATGTCTAAAAACTATAAATAAAATAAATTAAATTAGGAAATAATTTTATATTTATAATTACTATTTATAGTCAAAAATATAACTTATATAACCCCATATAAATTTTTTTTACTAAAAGATATATGTTTATGTTACATTTTCCTTAACTTTAAATTAATTTTTATAGTGTCATTTTCACTTACAAGTGGCTCCATGGGGTCTAAAAATCAACTAAAGGATTCCCATGGTTGGAAAATGTATCAGAAAATAGAGTTAGGACACGTGTTAAGGTAATTTAATATTATTATAATTTTAATTTTTACCCTTATTTACAGGATTTACCCTTTAACCATGGTAAATAAAATATTTACTGAAGTTACTATTCATAATGTATAAAAATAAAAGTTACCTATTTACACAATTTTGACCTCCTGATTCCAAATATGGAATCCATTTTTAAAAATTCATAACATAGAAGTTTCCTAAATTAATTTAAAATTAATTCTCGTTGTCAAAACCAAAAAGCGGGTTTTTAAGAAGTAAAAAATATCAAAATATTGACATGTGTTTATGTAAAATTTAAATGTAAAATTACATCCAATGAACTAAATTATATTAAATGATAAAAATATAATATAATGGTACTTTAAAACCACTCAAATTTATAGTTTAACACTATTAATTATTTCGATTAAAAAAGTTGTTTTTAATTAAAATTTAGTATTTTTCACTATTCATCAAAATATGAAAGTTATCAGAAAAGTACAAAAAATTTATCCTAAGATAATTTTGATATCCTGAAATAAAAAATTAAAGTCTATTTTACCAAATTAAATTGTTAGGAGTGTCTAAAATTAATTTTATTATTGTTCACAAAAGGACATAAAAAGTAGTTCTTTTAGGAAAATAGTTTTTTCTAAATTATAACTATTTTAACAAAACTTATAAATTTCATTATAAATATGTTTTATTTATGTGAAAAAATTATAAATAAAATTTAAAATTTATTTGTTACTATTCTTATTACAATATTTAATCGATAAATAAATATATCGTTTAAATAATTATAATACTAATGCGTTGTTTTGCAGAAACTCAATATTGCATATAACGCAATCCAAGTCAGTGTTGCGTGCAATATAAGCTATTAAATTACTTTAAATAGATAACATACTATGAAATCTTGGGGTGTTACAAAAATTTTCATTATTAAGCACTTAACTTGGCCTTGTCTGCCTTCCTGAGTGTTTATTGAACCTCAAATAATTAATAAATATTATTTATTCGATAAATAAATAAATAAATATCATATTCAATATTTTGTGAATAAATATTAATTTTAATATTTTCATAAATAAATAAATATTATTTATTACCTTTAAAAAAACAAGAGATACATAAATATTCTATAACACATCCATGTGTACAATAAATGCACAATGTGTAATAAATGATCAACACGTCGTGTATCCCACGACACATCCAGGTGCAGTGAACTTCAGTACAAAACATGTACTCTGGATATATATTATATAACCTAATCTACCAACCAAAATATTTTCCACATCCCAGTAACATCTCCAATTGTTTTTCATCCGTTCTTAATATTTAAGAAAATATGAATATTGAACAAAGAATATTACTACATCAGTTAGGGAGGGGGATGAAATAAATAAAAACCTAGCCTAATTGCAGATAGGGAGGATTGAAACTGATACCTATCAAACACTAGCACTGGATGCAACCACTAGGCTATGCCCATGGGGAATTGAATAAATAATATTAAAATGTAAAAAGCATGTTACTTAATATTCATATTAAATAAAGAATAATATAGAAATAAAAACTAACCATAATTCTATATATATGATCAAAAACCATATAAATAATTATAAATTTTATTTTAAACCCTATGATACCACTTTATGGTTCTAGACGCAGTATAAAAAATTCTTTGTGTGTAAATAAATTACACCTTTAGTCATATTTAATGGATCATTCAAAAATTTTGCAAGATGTAATCATCATGATTAATAGAATTTTTCCATTGAATATTGACATAGAAATACTAGAACCAAGAGATGATTTTTTCACATTAAATTTGTAAGTAATTTAAATATATTGGAAGGAATAATACCTAATCTTAGGATATTTATTTGATGAAGATGTTTATCTTTTGAAACCCTTTTAGAATTACCTTCATTGCATTGGGAGGACCTAAAATTGATCCCCTCTAGTTGTGATCCACACATGATCCTTTGATCTTAAAACAACACTGATGTATTGTCGAGTGATAGTGTATTGGATTAATCATATTGTGTTGTGCATATTGATCACTTCGAGTTCCTTCAGGCTTGAAGGAATCTCTCATGTTATTCTTGATCTTGAGAGGATGAGAGGAGGAATCTAGAAAGAAATCCATTATGCACAGTGACTCTCAATGGTTGATTAACCCCACACAATAGATGTATCCGTCTATTTATAGAGTTATTTTTATGTTTAAAATATTATTTAATTTCACAATAACCCTTGAATAATATAATAAACCTTATTTGATTCCATGCCATATAATAACAGTAATAATAATATTATTTTATGGCGTGCACTAACTAGCATGGTGATAAATATTATTTTACCATCTTGTAAACTCAAATTTATCACTGGACACATCTTAGTTTGGTCATCCTCCATGGAATTTATTGAATACACGAATACATATTTAATTAAATATTTATTCATAAATAAATATTGTATTAACTTCCAGACGAGTAAATATTTATTAAATATTCAATAAATAAATTAAATATTCTATTAATAGTTTGGATAATAAATATTTATTAAACATTAACACAATCGAATATACTATTTATTAATGAATAAATAATAATTTATTACGTTGTGAATAAAAAGAAGAAAGAAATATTATATATTATTAAAATTAACAATTGACCTACAAGTAAATATTTATTTAATATTTTTAATCAATAAACCCTGAAAAAAAATTACTCTCTAGTCTTGAGAATAATACTTATTCCAATAATTAAACTCAAATAGAACTTAATTTAGATCAATAGAAACACCTAGTGTGTGACCCTCTAGGATTCTTTCCCATTGGTATAGGCTAGCTTTCCTAAAGTCCTAGAAAACTATCTAGAAATGGGTCAAGGAAACTAAGAGAAATAAGCTAATGTTGCAATGTCGACAACCACACACAAATTTTTACTATGTAATATAATCCCTTTCTCATAATATCACATCAAGAAGGTTTCACACATGTTTCACCAACCTATGTGCTTGATAAGTATTTCTTTGACTATCTAAAATAAACTCTTCGTTACACCATGACCATGAAATTTAATGAAATAGTTCCATTTAAATCAAAGGGATGAGATATCAAATTCCATAAATATAGAAGGGAAAAATCCTTCCTCGACTTATTAATTAATAACACATCACTCGTGACACTCCCAACATATCAAAATTCTCCATGAACTATATCATCATGGTTTATGAAATACATCAAAGTGCATGAGTCATGAAATGAATTAGTAATAATCTTAAATTCTAAGGAAAATGATACACACTCATAGGTAAGAATATTTAATGACACAGAAACTTGAAAAATTCCTACATGCAAGTCTCTTCTCATAATCTCCCATCTTGGAAATTACTAAATCAAAACTTCATAAGAAGAAGTCTCATATAATCATGATTACTCTCAACTAATATTCAACATTATATGTTTCCCATCATAGAATATTATCCAACTATATAACTATATTTAATAATATAATTATGGAATTTCAAGGTTCTCTTTATAGTGGGGTCTACTATGACCTTATCAACGTGATAGATATTCTAGGACATTATTACATTAAATACATGAAGAAAAATAAACACTATGTAATAAGATGTTTTATTAATATTCAAATCATCATATATACATGCAATCTAAAGTAAAAAAATATGGTTATAGAACAATAACTACAACATATTCTAATTTGAATACAATTAGTGACTAAATATTTACAATCAATAAATCTTGAATAAATATCAATCCTCATTCTGGAGAAAAAAATTTATTTCTATTGTTAAATTAAAATATAATTCAATAAATATCAATAGAAAAACTAAGTGGGTAAACCTATAGGCCTATTCCTCAGTGGTATCAATCTTGATTTCCTAAAGGTCAATATCTGTATCTAACAAAATGTTAAGGCACCCATAGAGGCAGAAGTTAATGTCATAATGAAAACAACCATATACGAATGCTCACTATGTAATATAAAATCTTTGTCTCGATATCTCATCAAACAGGTTGCATAATCATTTCATTAACCAATATGTATGATATGACTTTCTTTGTATTTTGAAATGAATCTATCAATCACTATACTAATATAATGTAGTTTGATAGTTCCATTTCAATTAAAGTGATGAGATTTCATCTTCCAGTCTTTGAAGGAAAAAATAGTTTATTAACCTAATAATTAATGAAATATCACACATGAAGAACCCAAAATATCATATTTCTTGATGTTCACAGAGCATCATAGTTTTTATCAATACATAAAATCACATGACTCTTGATATATATTAATAACAATCTCAAGTTTAAGGATAATTACACATGTTTATAGACAATAATACCCATTGGAACATAACATGTGGAATTCCTATAGGTATTTTTATTCTCATAAAATCCTCTCTTAGACATTAACAAGTTTTAACTTCATGAGATATCTCATCCACTTATGATCAGAAATCTAAAATTCAAACATAATTTTTGTCCCATCAGAGAATATTATCTGACTATAGAACATGTATTCAATAATATTGTCATAAAACTTTAAGGATATCATTATATTGGGGAACTTTTATGTTTTTTTACAACAAATACACTAAGGACATTATCACATTTATTTTATATAGAATAAAAATCATCATGTAGTAATATATTCAATTAATATTTTGGTTATAGAATATCCATATAATAAAAAGTACAAAGTAGTTGGTTTTAGGGAACCAAATACAATAGACTCTAAGTTGTACTAGAGTCAACTGCTAATTTATTGGTTAGGTCTCACATGTTAAACATGATTATGTTGAGTATGACTATAGTTTCTAGAACTATCACAATTATGGATACTGTTAGCATTTCTATATCTCTCTATAACTGATATTCTTACTATAACCTTACTAACTTGAGAAAATCCATCAAGTAGTGACATACACACGTATTCACCTTGTTTTCACTTGTCAGAAACCTAAAATTTAGTTAATACCATATTCAAATATTATCAAAATAATGATAAAACTCTTACTATTGGTATACGAAAAAATTGGAATAGGTTATTTATAACCAGCTTATTAAGCTAGATTAGAATCCACAATATGTACAGTAATTATAGATATGTAAAATAAAAGTTATAATAAGTTTTTTGTTTATACTACCTTTATATTACTATGATTCTAGACCAAAACATTTTTAATAAAGACTAATGTTATATCTAGCTAACTAACAATATTCCTATTTATTATTTTACTAGTAACTCATCTAGTTTTAATTTCTTAAGTACAGTTAGATAGTTCTAACTAAAATTCTATGTAGTTAATATATTTCTATTTGATATCTTTTTATTATGATTTATGAATAAGAAATATCAAAAACATGTACATATCATGGAATAAGAGAAAGATTCCCAAAACTTAAGCTTTTGAAATTATATTTATAATCTCATACCTTTAGGAGAGATTACAATACATTTGACATGAGAAAAAATTTGGTCTTAAATCATCCCTATCTTATCAAATTATGTACCATGATTAGATTTAGTAACCAATAGATCATAGTTTTTATATATTATTCCCTACAACTTGGTTTATACTTTAATTCATCCTTAGAGAAATCCATTTCTTAGTCTTAAAAAACTAGTAAGTCTAAATATTTTTTTCTATATTTTATTAACATATCTATATTTTAAAACAATATCATTCCCACTAACATTTTATGGACACATGACTCCTTCATTCTAATTGAAAGTTCTATGATCATTATTCTTACTATTATCTATTAATGGATTTGTAGAATTTTCATATTTTATTAGTAATAATTCTTGTAACCAAACCTTCTTGTTGTGTCATATTGACATTTTCTAAATGGTATCAGTTAAAGAAAATTTTCATGACATCTAAACACCCAATAAAATGATCAGAGAATTTTTCTATGACAAGTTTAATTATAATGGATCAATTCTTGTAAATATTTTTTCATAGACTATGTCTAGACATTGTAAAAACCTTTTTAATAATTAATCATGCTTTATTGGTACTAGATTGTACCATCCTTGTATACTTTTTATCAAATAATCACCAGTAATATCAAGTCTAGAAACATCCAAAATACAGAGATCCTTAATGTTAGTACATGGAATGTATATATAAATTTATACAAAAACTTTTCAATCTTAGCTTATTTCCATTTGCTTCTTCCTTATAGAATACATAATTATAAATATAAATATAAATATAAATATATATATAAATATAAATATAAATAAATAAATAAATAAATAAATAAATAAATAAATAAATAAATATATATATATCACCCACCATACTGAACATAAAATCACTTATTTGTTTTTAACTTCCCATGGAATATGTGTTTATGGAACTCCTCCTCCCACTGAGCGTAGTGGAGTTTGTGTTCCTATGCCAACTCATGTATATCCAGAGCATTAAATTCATAGAAGTTAATAATGATCCCACTATCTCAACAGATTAGTTCTTCCTTTATATATAAATATAATTAATATTGACTAATATATTTGTATCTTAGGGTTGTTAATATCTTAAGTAACAATAGGATAATATACTGAGATTCACATAGTATTTTCCTTCGATGTATGCTTGTTGGTCTTAATAGACATTTCACATCCAAATAGTATTGAATTGATAGATTATTTATCATATTGATATAATATTCATTAGTTAATATAGTTGGCATAAATTTAACTATTTTCCATTTTCAGAACATATCTTGGAAGAAACCATAGAATATTTTCAAGATATATAAGACTCACCATCAATATTTTTTTACTACCATCACTTCTTTGATGTGTATAAGGTAATATGAGTTTAAGATTACCTTTACTCTACATTAAAATGATCAATGAATACTTGATCAAGATATTCTCTGAAAATATTTCCTGGAGAATTGAATAACTTTTTACCAAGTATATTCATTACTCAACTAAGCATTCCTAAAATTTATTAAAGGAATCTCATGAAGTTTGAACTTACATCTATATTTCCTTATAACAATTCGCATGATTTTGCTAAATTAATTCTAAGGATTTCTGAATTACCTTAATTTTCAATGGTTTCTTTGTTTATTATTTGATAGTGAGTTTTTTAGTATACCTAGTGTCTTGGATCAATAGAGACTAGACTCCATTTTGGATATAAAATTGTCATCTACTATAAATTTTACTTAGATAAATAATTATCTTTCCATAAGAAGGTATTTAGAGTATTATATTTATATTCATAACCATTACTGGTTGGATATCAATAATTCAAGAATTGATAAACTATTAAGTATTAAATACCATAAATATTTATTCTAGATATGAAAAAATGTCTCTTTGTGTATAAATAGACACTGAGATAATTTTTTTTAACACTAAATATAAAATAGTAGTTAAATTTGAATCAATCTTCTTTTTAATCACTAGTTATTTCCACCTTTTGGTTGATTTAGAAATCACCCTTTATTTTCTACTTAGGGATTCCACCTTACTTTATATAATATTTCTATACTTACTTGGTTCCTTTATTTTGAATGTATATATGTGAAAGTATATACCTAATAAGAATATCAAAAATATTAAATATATTAATGAATATACCTGAAGTATAATATTTTGTTTTCTTCTTTTTAATTCATTACTATTCTTATTCTAATGATATTTTTAGCCAAATGAGAAAAAGATTGTCTCTTATTCACTACCATACCTTTTAATCCTTAATCTATTTAAATGATTTTGTAAAGTTTTAATTGGATTTAAATTTTCCATGATATTTTCAACTTATTATGTAATTTTTTCACCATAAGGAATGATAAACCCCATTACCACCAATCATTATTTTCTTAGAAAATCATAGATAAAATATTCTTGAGAAATTTATCTATATAGTTCATTAAATAATTCTAGATGAAGATAAAAAACATGGATGATTAAGATGATAATATGGGATTTATAAACAATTTCTTATGAAAATGGAAGTATAAATTTTCCAACTGAACAATATTCTCTAGTATTTTTAAGGCATGATCACTAGTTAAGAAAGCCTCTTCTAGTTTACACTAGTATAGTGCAACGATGATCTCATTTATATTTAGATTTCTCTTATACTTATCAAATGATATGATACGAGATAACATGATATAAGAATCCATGTCCTTATGTTTCATCATTATATATCTAGACATAGCTGATACCATGATGAAACCAATATAAGAAGCATCCTCCATGAATCTCTGGAAGGATTCCTTTTTTCCTTGATTCACTTGGTGAGGTGGATGATTAGAAATAGGGGACAAAAACACATAATATAAACCTTATTTTAATAGC
Source organism: Viscum album (assembly GCA_963277665.1). Taxonomy (NCBI): domain Eukaryota; kingdom Viridiplantae; phylum Streptophyta; class Magnoliopsida; order Santalales; family Viscaceae; genus Viscum; species Viscum album. Next base: position 463,729,809 of record OY728135.1, read on the forward strand.
ATGATTTATAAATGATTGTTCCACTCTTGGCAGTTCATTTTGGTGAGGAATTGGTGTGAGTCCAGAAAATATCACAGTGTTCTTATGATTTTGATTTCAATTTTATATAATTGTTAAAGTAGACTATAAACACTTTATCTCAATTACCAAAATATGTGAGGCATAATAAATTATATTATATTATTAGTATTACAATATTTTATAATGTTTTAATAACTCTCACCATTAGAATCAAAATGTCCGATCATATGGAAATTATAGAGGAAAAGATCCATATTTACCTTATCATAACCCAAATGAGGGCCAAGTAAATTACTTAAAGGTATTTAGTTAGGCAGTCTTTCCAATTTCTAGTTTTAATCTCCCTGATTTGTTGAGTAGACTCCCCGATCCTAAAATAATGACTTGGACTTCCACAACACTTGCCTTTATATAATATAAAGTCTAGAGAGGGATACTTCTCTTGAGGTCTAACTAGTTAAGTCAACTCAAAACCTTCAATAAAAATCCATGATAAAAGTAAGTATCTGGATGAGGGGAAAAACAACACTTAGTTTTATGGTTATATTCTTAATCTAGTATTGAAAGATTTTTGACCTATTTTTTACTTGAGGTTTTTGTTTATATACATGTGAATTTTCTTACCTTATTCTTTATGTGTCTTGTTAATATTATGTGTATTTTATATAATTACTTAACCATATTATGATAAAATAATTTAAACACAATCTATTTATTTTAATTTATCTTGCATGTATTATTTTCTCTTTTAGTGTATATGATCACATTTAACATTATATAAAAATGTATCATATAAAAAGATAACTATGCACTTGATAAAATAAAATAAATAAATTGACCTGAACATGAGATTTATAATGGTTGATTTATTGAGTAAATGATAAAAAAACACACAAACTTGAAATAAAAACTACTTGATCCCGAATTGGATTGATTTACAATATCCCACTATTGAGATTTATATCTTCTTGGTTAGTTTCACCTCTACTCATATTTAGAACTATTTCCTCTCCTTGGAGCTCAATCCATTACATTTTATTACCCACACCTAGGTGAGGGGAACCGGGGGTATGGGATACATAAAGTAAACCATGGAAACACATGTCCTACATAATAAAAGTGGGATGGATGACTCACAGACTATCTTGTTTAATTTAATAAAAAGTTTTCACATAATAAAACCCATGTGATAATATTAAATTAAATAAAAACACAATAAATGCATCAGTTAGTCAAGATCACAATTAGTCACATACATTCAAGGAAATCACATTCATACATTCTATAATTCATTTTTAATTTCTATTTTAATTTGGATAAATTTATCTTGAATTAATAATTAATAGTCTTATTAATTAAACAATTCTTTATCTTAATAATTAATCCAAGTTTTCTAGAAGATACATAAGATTCCATACATCATAATTTTTTAAATAAATTAATTTCATTTAAAATTAATTAATTATACAATGTGTACTTGAAAGAAACATGGCATGTACCCATCTGAAATACCCTATGTTAGGTCATTTTTGTGCACTATGCACTTATATGGAATGTAGCATACACAACATGTCATATAATTACAAAGTATGTACTATCAATTTATAACACAAAGAAATGTGTAAAATTACAGTGTGTATCAATGTTAATACACGCGAAGTACGCAGTATATAATGATGATCATACACAACGTGTAGTTATGAATTTGATGCAAAATTAATTAAGAATTTAATATTATTTAAATCTTATCACAGGTGTGAACTACCAATTTATGACACATAAAAACATGTTAATTTGGTTTAATGATGAAATTAATTTTATTTTAGTGTAGATTAATTTATGCGGTGTAAAGTCTGATCTATGTAAAAGGGTATGGTTTACATGATGTGTACAATAGTTACACGGTGTGTAAATACTTTCTGGACATTCTATGTTACACACCCAAGGATTTAGTGTGTAATCCATCCAAAATAAAACCACATCCCATTTCATGTATACCAACCACAACCCGTGTAATGATAGTTGTCCCATGTCACTTAGCTGGAAGTTAACACATGACATATTAAATACATGCTGCATCCATTGACCACATGACCATAGTGTCATGTGGTGTTACACAACATGTAAAAAATTTAAACATCATGTAACCCTATATACTGCATATTAATCTGGTAGTTAATACACAATGTAATTAATGCACAATCACATAATGTTCTCCCATATGACTGGTCATGATTAACACAACCATATGTGAGTGGTTAATCAAAAATACACTCTGTGAAATTAGGTTACACTCCATGTAATCATGTTATACAACTAGGATCATCAACACATCCATATGAAATCTATATTTGTTCTTCACTTATTTTTGGAATGTTCTAGGGAATATGATAGTGAGTGACCTCATTATATCAACTTTATGGATTAAGAATAAAAAACAATATAAAATATTACAAAATAATCATGATATTGATAAAAAAATTAAATAAATATAAATTTAAATGTGATTACTCTAATACCACTTGAAGTTTCCAGGCGTAGTGAAAGCCAATCAGGTCCATTCCCAATGATGGTATTTCATTATTTTTGATGAATAAACCATAAGAAAATGATAGATAATGATACATTCCACGATTATATTCAAATAAACATGAATAAATAATCTTATAACTAGATACAGAATCTTTCATGTTAAATTTATAATTAATTTAATAATAAGAAAAAAACTCGACCGTGAGATCTTTCTCTGATGAATATGTTTATCATTCGAATTCCATTTGAGTTGTACCATATTTGTGCTACAAGGATTCAAAATAGAATAACTCTAGTAGTGATACCCATATTCTCTATAATATCTAAACATTTTCAATAGATATCTAGGTACTAGTTCATAGGTACTGATTACCTTGCATCGTTTCCTGTTGATCACGACTAGTGATCCTTTGGTATTGAAGACCACATATCTTGTTCTATCATTTTGGAGAGGAAAAAGTGAGGTAGATAAATTATCTCATTCTTGATAGAAACCATATATATGTTTATTGTTGAGAAAATTCTCAAGATAGAGGATGAATTGTGCATAACACAAATGTTTTCACACATTCTCTAAAATGATATAATTGGGTATTTGTAGATCTAGGTTTTAATATTGATAATTTCACAAAGACACTTAATTAAATATTAAACCTAGTAAATTCCCATTGAAAATAATAATATAATAATATTATACAATGGAATGTTCTTACATGCTCAACTAAATATCATTTTAATTAAACAAGTAACTCCTTATTTATTTAAATGATATTTAAGATTATATCATTTCTATTATTGGGCACTTAAATTAGCCCCACCCAACTTACTCTATATTGGCCAAAACTTGAATAATAAATAATAATTATTCATTTAATAAATAAAGAAATATTATATTCACAACCTTGTGAACAAATATTTATTTTAATATTCATAAAAATAAATAAATAGATATTTAATAATAAATATTGTTTATTACATTGTGAATAAAGCAAGAGATAAATAAATATTCCATTCAATGGTCTTACAATGAAATATTTTCTTAATATTAAATGTATGTATATATTCTAATTTGAATATAACCAGTGAGTGAATATTTGAGATTAATAAATCCTAAATAAATATCATTTCTTAGTTTAAAGAATAAAATTGATTTATACTAATAAATTATAATATAACTTAACTAAAATAAATGGAAAGACTAATTATATTACCCTTTAGGCCTCTTCCATAGTGGTATTAGGTGGGCTTGGCTAAAGTCCAATATTCACATCCAAAAACACATAAAGGCACCCATAGAGGAAGAAATTAATGTTTCTACGACAACAACCACATACGAATGGTCACTATGAAATATAACCCCTTTGTATCGATATCTCATCAAGTAAGTTGTATACTCATGTCATCAACCTATATAATTGATATATCTTGCTTTAAATTTTTGAAATAAACCTATTAATCATCGTGGACATGGAATTTTTTCCTATAGTTCTATTTCAATCAAAGGGTCAAGATATCATCTTCTAGTCTTGGAAGGGACAAATCCTTTATTGAGTTATTCATTAATGCAATATCACTTGTGACGCACCCAACATGTCTTACTTCCTAGTGAACATAGAGCGTTATGGATTTTTTCATTACATAAATGTACATAATTCATGATATTATTTAATAATAATCTTAAGTATCACGATCATTACTCACATTTATAGACCAAAATAGCTAATGAAACATAACATGTAGAATTCCTACAGATGGACCTGTTCTCATAACTTCCTCTCTTGGATATTACCAAGTACTTTATGAAATGAAGCCTCATACTCTTATGAGTACCAAAAATATGAAATTAAAACACACTCAATTCCCCATAAAATTATTTTATTCATCTATAGAACATGTATTCAAGAATATTATCATATCACTTTAAGGATCTCATTATAATAGAGAACTGCTATGTTCTTTCAATGTGATAAATACTCTAAGGAAATTATCACATTGATGATACATATAAGAAAAATCATCATGTGATAAGATATTTAATTAATATTTTTATTTTATAATATCGATGTAATAAAAAGTACAAAATAGTTGGTTTTAGGACACAATAGTAGAGAAATACACCCTTTTTATCCCTTCTGAGTTCCTCTAATAGAATCATTAACTAAATCATCTCTTTCCCTACCTCTATTTACACCACATATTTTTCTTCCATCATAGAAAACACTACCATTTGTTACAACCTTGACTTCAAGATCATTATCATTCCACTAAATGAAAACATAAAACTAGTTGTACTCTTTCAAGTATTAGAATCTCCTCCAAAGTCTACATCAACATACAACTATAAAGGATCATTAATCCTGAAGCATAAAGTTATATATTATGTTTCTTTGAGATACCAAATGATCCATTTCATGGATTCCAAGTGTTATTTCCCTGAATTGAACATGAAATAGTTAGAAAATCTCATTACATGTGAAATATCCGGATGAGGTCATATCATGGAACACATCATACTTACAACCTCTGATGAAAATTAAACCATTACCATGCACATCACCTCATCCTTTGTATTTGGTGATTTCTCTTTTAAAAGTTTGAAATATCCAGTAAGAGGTGTTGAAACTAGCTTATATTTGGACATACCAAACCTATTGATAATCTTCCAAACAAAATCCCTCTAAGACAAAACCAAACTTCCAGCTCCCCTATCTCACTCAATCCATATCTCTATGATTTTATTAGCCACTCTGAGATCTTTCACCTTGAAACTTTCAGAAAAAAATTTCTTCATATCCTAAATCCTTCCATTATCTAGTTCTTCTAGAATTATGTTATCCACATATAAGAGAAATAAGATGAAAATCCCATATTAGAATTCCTTATAGTATAAATAGTGGCCCACATTGCTCGACATGAAACCTTTTTCCAATTTAAAATCATCAAACTTACAATTCTATTTCCTTAGTGATTATTTCAAGACATAGAGACTTATATTAAGCTTTCAACCACGGTCCTTATTCTATTAATCCATGAAACTTGTTGGTTTCTTCATATAAATTTATTTCTTCAAATATCCATAAATTTTTTTTATGTTTAAATCCATTTTATCTTAGTGAAAATCCTAGGACACAACCATACTGAATACTATCCGAATGGTGGTATCTTTAATGGTGAAAATATTTTAAAGAATTCAATACATTATTTCTATGAAAACATCTTCACAACTAACTTCTCCTTATAATGTTTTCGTACATCAACTTATTCCTTTAGATTAAATACACATATGTTCTCTAACATCTTCTTCCAGTATAGTAAATCCCTTATCTCCTAGGTTTTATTCACCTGTAGTGAATCAAAATCACCTTTCATAGATAAATGTCACTATATGGAATCATTGAGATTTTATACCTCTTTCAGGATCTTGGGTTCCCCTCTGTTTTTGATAACCCATATTTTTTATACACTTTATTTCACAATTTAATACATAAATATACACATAATACAACCGCAAAAGATAAATAGTCCTAGTGTCTTTGTGAAATTAGATACATATTAATATAAATTGAAATAGGGATATAAAAAATTATTTAAAAACTTTATAACATGCCCTTAAATTTCCATTGTTCTTTTAAAACTGCATGAGATAACCTATGGACCTATATAAGAAATGGGTGAGCTATAAATCCTAGTAAGGGATTAATAAAATCATAGCATAAAGTAAAATAGTACATGTGAGTAAATAGAAATAACATGTTGAAATAAAATGGTGAGAATCATAATATTGAACATCAAAGAATTATATAAGATAATAACATCAAGGCATCATAGGAATGTAAAAACAATATAGAACATGAAATCCTAAGAATAAGTCAATTATAATTTCTGAGACATAATAACATAGTGTTATTAGGATAACTTCCCATGAACCATAAATAGTTTCTCATGAGATAAAACTATTACCCAATACATTGGAGGGCTATATAATTTCAGGCCCACCCGTCACATTCATATTATGTATATGCATTTGTGTTCCAAATAGATCATGAAAAATAAGAATGTATTTAATCACTTTTAATCTCATGATTAAGGAGTGTGGGTTAAATACATGTAATTCCCAAATAAATAAAGAAAATTTTTATATAGGTGAATACCCTTGAGTGTAAATTAGTACGGGTACTCACAACACAAAAGTTTGACATGGAAAATCATAGGATAATTTTGACAGCATAACAGGTGCATATAAAGGTTCTTGGAAGGGTTTAATGAGAGTGAGATGTGGCATATCATCACTTGGGAATTATATTTATGGTAAATTTATGTTTAAAAACACAATAAAACCAAAAAATTTGAAATAAAAAATATTTGTACAAAGAAAGTACATGAATAAAAAGGAAGAGGAGAGAATCCCTTACCTTGAGAGGGTGGTTCTAAAATCTTGGGAGGATCTTATTAAAATCTTGGGAAAAACTTGGGAGGGATTTTGAGATGGATAGGGAGAGTAAATTCATGATCAATGAGTTTTGAGTGAAGAAGGATGGGAGGTTGGGTGGATATTTATAGTAAAAGAGAGGGGAATTCTTTATTAATTTCTAAACTTAGGTTTTGGACTCTAAGTGATAAAATAATGAAAACCACAAACCATACCATGGATTTTCCCATGTTTTATGCTAATAGGATTGGTTTTCAATATTTTATTAGGGTAATAACCAAAATATTTAAATAATACCAATCATGATGTGGAATTGGGTCATGTTTATAAAGAATTATTTTCAATACATTAAAATATATATAAGTTTTGGAGGATTCATTTTCGGTTTGTAAAATAAATAAAATTAATTTAAAAATACATTATTTTAAAATGGAAATATATTTTTATTCATGGATTCCTTTTATAGAATTAGGGACATCATTTTAGGCTATTGTGATGTCATAATACATGTTGTATATTTATACCATATTTAATTTTTACCCAAAAATTTGACTTCCTCAGAAAAATATGAAAAATTAATATTTAGATAATTTAAATGTATTAATTTAAAAAATAATATTAATTTACCAAAATAATTTTCTAAATTTTAGAATTTACACTTTTAGATAAAAATTCATATTTACTGTAAAATACTAATTTTTACAGCACTAACAACTTTCCGACCCTTACAGAAATGACAATAGACTTCATTAAATTATATTATAATTTATATTTAAATAAATATAACTAATAAGACTATTTCATGAAAATAAAATTTATTCCAAAATTCTTGAGTTTATTAAAAATATTATTTTAATAGAAATTATATATATTTCCCAAAAATAAAATTTTGGTATCTTCATATCAAAATCTAATATTTCCAACCTCAATATATAATACGTATATATGTAAATTAATAATATAAAGAGAGAAATATAAAAATTATTTTATTAAAATGAAAATATAAAAATTCATTATACTAGGGTCTAGATACATAACCCCTTATTACACCATCGTATTCCCTAAGGGTTTGGTGTGAAATCATAGTACTATCTTGGGGTGGTTTGATGAACATGGTTTTGGTGGTGATCTCTATGAGCTTGAATATCTTTTTTAAATGGGGTTTCTCATATTTTAGTTGTTGAATCTTGAATTGGGATTGGTTAAGGTAAAATCCCATCGATTCCATCTCCCTTGAAATCTCCAATAAATGAAATTCATAGGGTACGATCCTACTGGTCGAGGTCAAGAATTCTTCCTTCTATATCAATTAGATATTATCACAACCATTAGTATATACTAATATGAATGGTCATTATAGAATGAATATATTTTCAATGATTATGTTGATTAATGGTCTTTTAATCCCATCATACAATTATGACTTTATTTCATAATGATACAAAATGAAAAATGAAATATAATCATGTGTTTTATATAGCTAAATTACATAATAAGTAATTTATTCATTTATAAGGGAATTGAATTTATAAAATTTTGGGTCGTTACACTGCCTATTATGTGTAGATAATGCAAGTTATGAACATATCTCTGAACCAATCATATGAATTTTTAAGACCTTTAAAAATAACCCTGCAGTTTTCTATGTTTGGTACTGCTTCTTCTGATACTTTGAAATATGGATTCTTATCATCTAGTACTACCACTCGAGCCATAATAACCCTTGAACTCTTTAGTATATATTCTTCCAGAATACTATACAAACTTCCCATGTTTCCATCTGAATTATTCATTGTTTATTACCATCCAGAGTTCCAATTCAAATAAACTTGAATCTATTTAGTTAAATATTTTCCTTCAAATTATTTTCCCTTCATGTTCTAATATTTGTACAAGATACGATCATATAAGAGAATAATTTTTCTTCTAATGACTTTCAGTTTTCATCATCCTAAAGTCAAAATTGAAAGTTATCATCTCCATATCCCATAAAATAGAATTCCTTGATTTATTATTTAAGTTTTTCTCGATCCTTAGCATCCACATGGACATATGAAATACTCCCAAAAACCTTAAGGTGATTGAGCTTGGTTGATTTATTGGACCATAGTGCTTTGGATATTTCCTTCCCCATTGGTGTTGATGGAATTTTATCTACTAATTATGATACAGTTTTGATTATTTACAGACAAATATCCTTGAATATTCTAAAGTGAAACCTTATGATTCATACCTTCCCTGTTAATATATGGTTGATTCTATTTTTCACTCCATTTTGTTTATGTGTCTCAAGTAAAACCTTCTAATGTTATATCATTTTGTGATTATAGACGTTTTAGAAGTGCCTTTTCTATATTCACCATTAATTTTCAACCATAATAATTTTATATTACTTAAATTATCATTCTCCACCATTTCCTTCCATTGAAAAAGTACTTCAAATACATCTGATTTGGGTTTCAAGATGTAAACCCAATCCTTCCTTAAGGGATCATTGATGAATTTCACAAAGTATTATAACCCATATGAGATCATATAGGGGAAGGTCCACAAATGACTGTGTGAAATAATTATAAATTCCTGATCTTGGGTGCTCGTCCACTAATATTTAATGAAACTTTCAAATCTTCCTATGTATAAAAATCTCACAACTTCCAAATTCTATATGATCCAGCTCCAATGTGAATTTAGCCACTAGAACCTTGAATTTATTCCAACTAAGATGTCCTAGTTTACAATACCATTACTCTAAAATTTCATATGTTATAATTCTATTAATTTTCACTCCTTTGGATCATCTAGTTAACTATTAGGTTTCTTCTGTTATCCCTACAGACACAACCATTAAACTATGTGTTATTTTCCATACTCTATTAGTGATTTTTTTCCAAAACCCACTTTATCCAGATTTACCATGGAAATCATATTCTTTTGAAAACATGGTTTGTACCACACTACCTTAAGAACTAAGTAGATACTATTATTCTTCCAAACCTTCACATAACACTTTCCCTAAATTTATAGAGCCTCATTTTATACCAAGTGCACCTTAAAAAACTTCCTATACACATAATTTTCCATGAATCCATTCTCTATCATGGATTGAAATTATGCTAAAAAGTTAACGATCCATGACTACACTAGAATAAACACACTTAATAGTAAACTATTACCCCTTCAATTGTTTCAAAAGTAACTAAACTAGAACTTCAAAATTCTATCCATTTGGAATTTCCTTTCTTTTAATTACAATCTTTCTTAAGGTTCCTCTCTTACTAAACTACCAACAGGTTGGGCTAGGATAACTGATTTAACTCAAATTCTTTCACATGATTTATTGTCTAACTTCTTCTAAATTTTCTTCTAGTGAGATGACCATCCTCTTCCATATACATTGATAATTGTATATAAAAATTCTTAAACCTCCCTCCACTTGATTTATTCATTTAGGATAATCCCACAAACATCCTCAAACACCTGTTTAGACTTACTTTTATAATTGATCATAATAATTACCATCTTTTCCAAACTCTTTAAAAGTGATGAAAATAATAATAGTGCCTAAACATATTCTATGAACTTTTCATTACAATATTTGAGCTAACAATGAATCATGTTAAATTCATTCATATGACCAGTCACATATCTATCTCACAAAAACCTCATACTAAAAAATCTATGCATCATGGACACCTTGTTCATTATTGAGGTATTCTAATAAATGTATGAAAGAGTCTTAATCAACCCCACTTACGTGTTTACTTCCAAAATATTAAAGGGATACATTTTGAGCCAACGAAATCATAATGAGTTTGAACAAATTTCTATACAACCTATCCAATTATTCCTTATCCATCATCTTAATATTGATTATAGTTAATATAATTCATACATACTTTTTTGATAATATAATCAATTATTTGCATTCTAAAAAATACAAAGTCTTTTCCATCAAACTTATTAACCCATACCTTAAAATTTTTTAATTCCATCATTCTAATTACTAAAAAAACTTCCCCTGGATTTTTTTTCAAATGCATATATAAATATACCTGAGTTATTACTTAGTGTAAAAAACTATGTACTAAACCAAGATTTGATACCACTTTTTGGGGATAAAAACACACCACTGATCTACTAGAAACAGTCCTCCAGATACTATATGCAGTGGATAGACAAGCTCTGGATGCTCCATCGACCATAATTCATCCCACAATTTTGATATATCAGAATATATGAAGTCAAATAACCCTACTCACCAAACCAAAATGCACATGACATACACAATAAATATATATAACTAAACATAAGTATTCAATATTAGTGAAAATAAATAAAGAAAGAATGAACACTTTTGTCTTATGTGATTTGAATAATTATTTCGTACATCCATGAGAGAACATTTCCTAATTGATTAATCAAAAGAATAAAACATTTATAATCACAATCGAAATTTTTTTCCAATAAATTATTAAACATTTTTTCTCATCAAAATCACACAGTTTATGTGTAAGTGGTCCCACACCATTTATAAAGTGAGTTCCAACTGGTTAACCCATTACACTACCATCCATAATTCATGGATGAACCACCATTGAATCCTGATGACTACCAATACCCTACACTATTAAACACCTAATCATTGAAGCTGGTGACATGAACACTACTTAGTGCACAACTATGAGACAATGACACTGTCCAACTGGCCAACTCTCATGCTAAAGACTGCTTCTTCCACTACTATGAATATCATAATTGAAACTATCATCCAAATTTTTATCTTTCTAATAAATGAAGTCTGGTAAAATGAAATAAGATCCAAAATCCTAAAAAAAATTCCACTAAAAAATCCATTGGAAATACACTTTAAAATTTCATTAAAAAATTCAAGAAGAAAATTCCACTAGAAAATTATTTTGAAGAAACACACTAGAAAATCAATATGAAAAATCCATTATAAAATTAGATCTGAAGTTATAATAGAAAATTTAAGTAAAAAATTACACTAGAAAATTCAAATGGGAAATTACATAATAAAATCCAAGTGGAAAATTCTTTTAGAAAATTTGAATGAAAATTCCACTAAAAAATTCAAATGGAAATTACATAGAAAAAATCCATTAGAGAATTATACTAGAAAATTTAAGAAAAAAAATCCATCAGAAATTCCAAGTGAAAAATTCAATTGGAAAATTGAAATGAAAATTCACTTAAAAATTATTGTGGAAAACTCAACTATAAAATTCAAGTGAAAAATTTTATTGAAAAATTCAAGTGAAAATTTTTATTGAAAAATTCAAGTGAAAAATTACACTAAAAAATCTATAATAAAATTACATTTAAAAAAATATATTCGAAAATTATTATATAAAATTAAATTGAAAAATTCACTTAAAGAAAAAATTTCACTAGAAAATTGCCTTGGAAATTTTGATAGGAAATTGTTAAATAGCTCCTTGAAACATAATTATTGTGTCTTTATAATTACATTTCTCTCTTATCTATTATATATTATTATTTATTATGTTATTATTATTATTTCTTATTATTATTCTTTATTTTTCAATGTTGAATCTATTGAGAATTTTTTTATTGTTTATATATTCATACTATTATAGAATTTATATTTTTTTTCTCACATTTTTGTGTTGAAGTACTTATTAGAGGAAGCTTTATTACATGTTGGAAAAAATCCTTATGTATTAGATATTCCAAAATTTTTTGAAGTAAAAAATACTATGTTTCATGTAGAAGTTAGAGTAAGATATTATGTATAGAAATTTTGGAAATCTAATTAACTAATTTTTTTTATATATCATCAAAGTTTTGAAATATATTATGTATGGATATTTTAGAATAGGAAAATTTCTTACATATTGAACAGAGGATATCACATATGGTAATCTTCCCAAATATAAAATCTAATGTATTTAATGAAGTTCAAGAATTTTTTTGTATATTGAGAATTATCCTAAGGAAAATATATTATGAATTCTGTAGGATATTTAAAAAATATATTACATATTGATTGGAAGTTAATTTTTCAAAATATATTGGAAGAGTTTGTCTAGAATAATAATAAACTAAAGAAGTAAATCTATGGGATTTTTTCTAGGTCTAGTATATTAGACATTAGGAAAAATATTTCATATGAAGATGCCGCTATAATTTTATTTACTTTTTATTATTATCGGTATATCTAATATATCATATGATTGATAATTTTAGATTATGATATTTAAATTTTAATGGATTTATTTTTAAAGTCTACTATTTTTTGTAATTACAATGAGTATTACAGGGATTTAAATAAAGATTATTAAGGAGTATTGAATTTTGATTATTATGGTTTACTTTATGACAATTTAAATGTTGATTTACATTTCATTATAGGCTATTGAAAGAATTTATGTGACATAAACATGGATATTATCATTGAATGATTGAAGGATTATTTTTGTGGATATTATCAAAGAGATCATAGTCATTGGAGTTTTTCTATAAAAAGGGTGAAGAAAACAGGAAAAGGAAAAATATATGATTTCATTGTTTGATATTAAAGCCCCAAATTTACATTCTTTACACTAATTTGTTGTAGTATTATTGGAAAACCAGAGCTATATCATTACATTATCTTTAAGGGATGAAGATTACTTTTCTATGATAATACTCCATATTCTATCTTTTAGTGGTTTAATTGTTTTTATTCTTTCATTAGGTTGTATTGTCTACACTGTAAAAATATTAATCATGTGTCTCATACATTAGTTATTCCACTGTTAAAAGGTACCATTAAACTTTCCACCTGATTAAAAGGCAATGAAATAGGTTATGCCTGAACCTATTAAAAGTATCAATATAGGTTTAGGGATGCACTTTAGAAATTTCTGAATTAGTTTTTCTCCTATATAAAAGATTGAGTTATGTCTACTCTCATGTAAAATATTGGGTTTAGTCTACACCTTTAGTAAAATGTTTGGTTTTGTGTTCACATATTATAAACAGATATATCTAGTGTAAATCAATAATCTTAGGTTAAGATCATAAAGAGTAAACATAGGATGAATTTGATTTAAACTACTATAAAATATTTACTTTATCTCTTTTAGTATATTCAACTTACACTTGACACATTCATAATTGAAAATGTGTTGAAGTTTAAAAATTTATAAAACCTATTTACTACTATTTATAAGATAGTAGGGTATTGAACCCAAGGGAAGGTTTATGACCAAAAATTTGAAAACAAATCCCACTATTGAAAACAATGGGTAAAAATATTTTTTTAACTTCTAACTTTTTTTATTCAGTTTATGTGGTTTAACTTGCAATCAAAAAGTATGTTTTCTAGTGGAAGGTGGTGTGATGAATAGGTTGAAACAACAGAGGCTGAAAAATACAATCAAGAAATGTGCACATGGAAATCAAATATACTAATCGAATGGATAAATTATGCACACTGTTTTTTTGAAATAACACCTTAAAAAATGATTGGTCAGTTCACCTTGCCTGATGATAAATCAAGATGAGTGCTTAAGAAATTTCAATTGAAAAAATCTCACCAAAAGTTTCTACAATCATTGAATTTAAAGATTGATGAATTGAATCCATGAGCAATCTCACTAAAAGATCATGGAATCTTAAAATAAAGTGAAAAAGGTGCAAAAAAAATTTTAGTTTCAAGAATCAGAATCAACCTCGCTGGTCAAATTAGATTCTTGATGAAAGAATTAAGTAAAAGAATTTAATATTTAAATCAGAATCATTATACCCCCAACAAAAGATATTAACCAAGAATCATTGAAAAATCAAATAAAATGAACAAATTCTATTACAAATTTGTTAAGAAATAAGGGAGAATAATTCTCTCTTTTAGACTAGTCACCGTCAAAGAATGATGCTATGCTCATCCTTGTTTTCCTTGGTCTCCCTCCTCCAGGTCTCTATATTCTTATACCTTATGCACTCCAGGGTCTAGAATATGTGCTGTGATCGAATGAATCATATACCCTTATTAGCTGCTGTCATAATTTTTAAAAGCGTCTATCGTACTATCTATAAGTCACCCACAAGATACACCTACTTAGTTTGATCTTTTTCTTTTGCATCATCCATGTACTACAGTCTTTTGCAATCCTAGTCACTGTAGAAACTCATTTCCTTGTAGTTGGTGATCATGAATTTGGAAAACTTCTTTGTCCAGATTTGAATCTGTATAATAAACACCACAAGATTAATAAATAAACACTTATAAAATAATAAGTATAAAATTATTATTATTATTCAACAATTAAGAAAAATTGTTATAATAGAATTTATTAATTTTATTTCTAATTAGTATTAGATTTAATAATTAAGTTAATTAATTTATAAATATTTATTTTATTTAATAATATTATTATTGATTTTATTAATAATTTATTTAATAAGTTTATTTATAATAAATCATTAATGTTATTAATTAATTTTTATTTATTCAATTTAATTATTTTATTTTTATAATTAATTTAATTAATTATTAATTATTATATTTGACTTATTATTATTATTATTTTGGTTTTATTTATTTTTATTTATTTATTATTTTTTTCCTTTTCCCCTTCTCCCAACTTCTCCTCTTATCCACACAGGGGAGGGTCTCCTTCCAACATAAGCCAGATATAACTCATCCTTTTCTTGACAACTCCTCTGTGGATCTCCTTAATGACAACGATAGATTTGGCGGAGGATGATGATGTGGATATCTGGTGGCAGTGGCATGAAACTCCAGTAGTGTTAGATCGAGAACCGAGTGACTTCAACTACAACGAGTGGCGGTCTGGCTTTGACTTCAGTATCATCATTCTCAAACTATGGAGGCATCCTTCCAATCTGTGGTGTTGGATTAGAATCAGTGGTAGGGATGCTCAAGGAAAGGTGTTCTACAATTGTGACCAATGGTGAGATATGATTTTATAGATATGAGATAGTGATTTGTTCTGGATTCCTTAATCATATTTTTGATAGTTGCTTTGGATTTCTTGATCTGTGGTAGTTTGATGCTGGTAGTGAGAAGATGTAGATCTTGCATTGAGTCGTAGAGGTTCTGCAATGGCGAGATTTTTAGCGGTGTGACTTTGAAATAGCGATACATTAAAGGAAGTGGCAATGGTGAGAAATGAGAATGGTAACTTTTGTGGATTCGGTTACTGGCGGTGATACATTTGTGTAGTAGTGGCAGTGAGAAGTGGAAAGGTGATTCAAGCTTGATGTTGGCGGTGAGAAGTTTGTAGTGGTGAGAAATGGGAATGATATTGGTGGTGAGACAATAGAGTAGAGTTGGTGGTGATGAGAAGGTTGGCAGTGAGTTAGGTGTGAAATGCTACAACGGTGAGAAATGACTCACTATTGGGAGCAGTATGTGATGGTGAGAAATATGTGCAATGGTGAGTTGTTTTGCTGAAATTGGAGGTGATATAGAGGAAGGTGAAATGTATCTGGTTGTGAGTTAGGGGAAGGGCGGTGAATCTTCTTGCTGGTGGTGAGAAGAGTCGATAATGAGTCATGGGACTCACCATTGGAGACAGTTTGGCAGTGAGTAAACTACAGACTAAAAAAAAAGTTAATAAAAATTAAAAATATTTATTAAACATTAATTACAAAAAAACTAAATAAATTATTATAATTAAAACAGAAACAATAAATTATTTAAAAGTTATTCTAATTAATAATTGAGTCAATAAAAACTTAAAACAAATGAATTAATTAAAAACAAAAATATAATACAATAATTTTAAAACTAAACTTCAATTAAGAACTGACTGAAATAAAAAATTAGGGCAATTAAATATTTAGATACTCAAAATTAAATTGAAATAAAAAATTAAATTTAAAATATTTAAATTAACTATTGAAAACAACTTAGATACTAAAATTAAACAATAAAGTTAAGTAATAAGAATAATTAAAAAAATTAAACAAAAGATTTATAAAATTAAAAGAATAAATAATGAAAAATTTCTTGATAAATAGAAAAATAAAATAAAGTAAATATTTTAAGTAGAATAAAAAAATAAAAAAAGTAATTAAAATAAATAATAAAGTGAAAAAATATGTAAAACACAAATAAGGATTTTAAAGAATAAAGAAACAAAATTAAATATTAAAAATGATTAAATAATAAATTTAATTATAAAATTATAGAAGTTAAATTAGTTAATAAAAAAGGTAAAATTAATTAATTAAATGATTAATAACTTAATAAAAAGATATGGAAAATTAAGTGAATTAATGGCCACATCAAATCCCCCCACACTTAATCATTGATTTTCCTCAATCAATACCCCACTTTTTATCATTTTGAAAAATAGAAACATGTTTTTTTATATAAAGATAAAAATGAAGCATGTCAAGTAGATGAAAATTAAAGGAACACAAACTGATAGTTAGGATTTTCAAATGAATTATTCAAATGAGGTCCTTCCTAACTTCAAATACCCACTAGGAGATAAAGGAAGAAAAGAACAATTCATTGTTGAGGATTTCATGCCTCATATATGAAGCTACCTATTGACTTACATTAATTTAAGTCCAATTTCTAAATCTAAGAGTGAAAACATGTTAGAAATAAGTGGAATTAAGAATCTTAACAAAAGGAACCTTCTATTTTAAATTTTTCTTAGGTTACAAAAGGAAAAGTTTAATGTTTTTGAATCACTTAATGTATACAACTTAAATTATCTTCATACAAGTCGATTGTCCCTTATTCATATGGAATTCAAAATTTCACTTGCTTTAATGAACCCATTTTTGAAAACTAGGCACTTTGTTTTTTTGGAATTCTTTTTTTACCCAACCATGTAACTTGTTTTAAGAACTATTCAGATGTACTTATTTGAAATGTACATAGGGATTATACACACACACACTTAGTGCCTAGTGTCTTAGAGGTTCACCGTGGGTTTCCATTTTCCAATTTTACTCCAGTTTCAAAAGAATTATAAGACTACCATTTAAGTTTACTACCTGAATTGATTTTTTATTAAAAATCAAGCCACCCAAGTTGAAATTAAAATTCATAGTGTCCTAAATTTATGATCATAACTTCACATGTATTTATCTTATATCACTATCATTCTTAGTTCATAAACATTATTTTCATAAAAGTAGTAAGAATCTTTACTCAGTAATCATTCAACCAAAAAAATTTCAGATTCAAAGCAACCATAAAATATCAGTAAGATATTATCCTTTAGATAATATTGAAATTAATTGTAGATTAAAGCCTAAATAACCTTATATTGTGAAAGAATTTTGAAAAAAATGACCATTTTTTACCAAAAGGGTATAGGGATTTTATGGGATTAATTTAAAGCACATATTATCTCAGTATAAGAAGAACCTCTCCCACACACTTAAAACTAAACTTTGTCCCCAAAGTTGAATTCAAATTTGGAGAAAAAAAATTGAATTTGAAAGATAAAAACTGAACAAAAATTCAGTAGTTATGTGATATATTCAATGGTTATAGTGAAGTTCAAACAATATTTTTTCCAAAAAATATTTTACAACATATTCACATAAACTAATTCATTATCATTAAATCCAATGATTTTTTTTTTCAATTATGTTTCAAAAATATCATGTGAAAATTGTGTGTACAATGAAATGGGTGTAAGCAGTTGAACAGATTAGATTCGATCAAAATTTTCAATATCAGAGAATAAGTGTATGATAAACACCCAACATAGAAAAGAAAAATCATCGTAAAAAAGCTACTAACAATGTGGGTATTCCTCCCCCACACTCAATTTCAAAGAGTGAAAATATTTAAAAACAATAAATTAAAATTTCTAGCAGTATCACATAACAGTAAAATTTTCTACACCAACAAGTAACAATAATTAAAATAATGAGTAGAGAAAGAATGAAAAGATTAAAATAAGAAACTTCACTAATTATTTTTTTATCCAATGAGGCTCCACCTAATAGTTACTTTTGACTTGAAAACAAAAGATAATTATGATCCTCTATTGACACCAACTACAAAATTCTTAAAGAACAAAGACCAAGTAGACTAAGAGCTTGTATCTAATAGAAACATAGAAGAAAAATACAAATAAAACACCACTTTATTCAAAGAAAAACAAAAATAAAAGTAAAAACAAATAAAAATCATGGGTTGATTCCTATGAATCAATGAATTTAAATTATTAAGTTAGAATTTCCTAGAATCTAATCATGGTCACTAGGTGGGTGTGGTTTCCTAAGTAGGAACAACCAAATGTGTTTTTCCTAGGAATTGTTAATAGAAAAATGAAAATTTTGGGCACTTATACTTTTAAGGGAAAACTTGACTCCCTTACTAATTAAAAATATCCCTTGGTACCACTAGTTTTTAGTTGTGGTAATATTTCTATATATTGTTGGATTCAATTGAATTTTGACACTTTTAATGTTATTTTGAAGGGACATATGAGATGTGGGTGCTCCAAGGTGTGTAACATTATTTTCAAAGTTATCAAATTCATTAACAGTAACAAAAAGATCAAAATTAGAGGTTCTTGGGGTTATTTATTTAAAATAGGTTCATGAAGAGAGTTATCAACAGAGACATATGAAGTTTCCAAATTAATGCTCAAAATGGGTTCCTCTTCTAAATGACTGAAAGCCCCATAGAAAGGTTTAATACCCAACTCAACTGAGAAAAACATAGAAAAATAGAGAAGAGTAATTTTTTTTCAATCTAAAAACTCAGGTTTTACTATGTTATAGATCTCTTCCAAAAGTTCTTCACCCAAAAAAATTACCACCAACTAATTTTCAAAAAATTGACCCTTCCCAAATCCTCTAGTTTGTGTTCAATATCTCCTTGAAGTTCAAAATAAAAAATTCCACTCTCTAAATCAATGAATTATGAATGATCTATTTTAAAATACAGGGGATAAATGTTCAGTTCAGCTTCGATAAATTTAGATTCTAGATTTCTAAAATTTAAATAATTTCCCCCTGATTGATCAAGATTGTTTTTCATTTTAGTACAAAAATATTTAGAAAAATGGTTAATGTTAGAACATGGAAGTGGATTCTCATAAGCTAATATTTATTCAAATATCATTCCCTCATCCTCTTCATCAAAATTCTTTTTGAAGATTATTGGGTTTAAAAATTTAAAAATGGGAAGAAAACATTTTACAATAGTTTTAAAATTATCTAAATGATTGGTTTTGAGTTTATCAATAACTTCATGAATATTCCCAATTTCATCTTCAAGTTCATTATTCAAAGTTTTTGAAAAACCGGTTGGAGAGTTTTTAACATTCAAGTTCTCATTATTCAAATTCTTCTCAACTCAAGTAATTACATTTTAAAGCCCCCATAATAATAAACCTTTTCATAGGTAAGAACCATGTATAAAATGGGGGAATCCTCTTCAATAACTTTTAGTTATTTCTCAAAATTTTCTAAATAACCCCCTTTAATTTCTTAACATATTCATGAAAATTGTTTTCGTCATACAGTGAGTTGTTTATTTCTATATTTTATTCTTCATAAGTTTCAGATTCTTGAAAATAAATTTTTTTCTTCTTAGTTTTGGCTGCACTCTCATTCAAAATTTCATTATCAAATTTTCCAAAGTAATTTTCCTCTTTACTAAATTCACATTTTTTTAATATTTACTCTCTTCCTATGATTCTCATGTTTTATTTTATAATATTTTCATTCTATCATTGTGTAATTTTTCAAATTTACCAAAATTTTAAATTTTTTTACATCATATTTTCCAATTTTGAATAATATTTGGGTTCAGTCTCATGATAGTTACTATTTTATTCATATTGTTCATGATGTTGTGGCACATTATAGACACACTACCAAGTAGTGTGCCCATAGTAACCACAATAGACACAAAAAATATTACTCTCTTGATTCCAATCCCTTTAATATTTCATTTCTAAATAGAAATAAAAAATAAAGAAAATGAAAATATTACAACACAATAATGAATAATACCACTCAAACAACTTAATAATAGTGAATCAAATCGAACACACACATTTAAGAAAAACTAACAGAATTTTTGAAATTAAGCTCATGCAGCATATTCTTTGAATATTTTTTTTAAAACAACAAATTTCAAAATTTTAAATGATTTTTTTAAAAAAAAATGTATTTTTTTATGTTTTGAAAGATTGGTCACACAAATGCCTCCTTAGAAATGGTGCAAAAAACTTGACATGTTCGTCGTTGAAAACTTGACAAAGTTTAAAAATTTATAGATACTATTTACTATTGTATAACATCTAGTAGGGAATATAACCGAAGGGAAGGTTTGTGACCAAGGATTTCAATTAAAAAACCACTCTTGAAAATCTTGAGTGAAAATATATTTCTTAAAATTTTAATTTTTGTTTGATTTAGTTTAAGTGGTTCAACTTGCAATGAAAAAGTATGTTTTTTAGGGGTAGGTGGTGTGATGAACATACATAGACAACAGAGGTTGAAAAATACAATCAAGAAATGTGTATAGGGAAATCAAAACTACTAATTGAATGTATAACTACTTCACAATGATTTTTTTGAAATCACACCTTCAAAAATGATTGATCAATCTCCCCCACTAAGAGATTAATAAAGAAGAGTACTGAATAAATGTCAATAGAAAAAATCTCACAAAAAAGTTCTACAGTTTTTGAATTTAAATACTGATGAAATACATCCATGATCAATCTCCTTGAAAGATCCTGGAATCTTTAAATAAAGTGAAAAATTTGAAAAAACAATTTTAGTTTCAAGAATGAGATTCAACCTCACTGGTTAAATCTGATTCTTTATGAAATAATTAAGAAAAAGGGTTAAATATTTAAATTTGAAAAATTATAACCCCCCAGAGCACAAGATATTAACCAAGAATCATTGAAAAATCAAATAAAATGAACAAATTATATTATAGTTTAGGAAATAAATAAGGGATAATAATTACCCCTTTTAGAATAGTTGTGGTCAAAGAATGATTCTATGTTCCTCCTGGTTTGCCTTTGTCTCCCTCATCCGGGTTGCTATCTTCATCTATCTTCTGGTATTTGTAGTCTAGAAGATGTGTTATAATTGAATGAATCATATACCCTGATTATCTACTGTCTCAAATTTTAAAATCCTCCATCATGCTCTCTATAAGTCACCCACATTAAACACCAAATTTTTTTGGTGTTTTCTTTTGCATCTTCCATGTTCTATAGTCTCCTACAATCCTAGTCACTCTAGAAATTCCTTTCCCAATAGTTGGTGATCATGAATTTGGATAACTTATTTGTCCACGTTCGAATCTACATAATAAACACTGCAAGATCAATAAATAAACACTTATAAGATAATAAGTATAAAATCATTATTATTATCTAATAATTAATAAAAAAAATGTTATAATAGAAATTATTAATTTTATTTCTTCTTCTTATTATATTTAATAATTAATTAATTAATTTATAAATATTTATTTTATTTAATATTATTGTTATTTTTATTATTATTAATTTATTTAATAAGTTTATTTATAATTAAAATTCTTATATTTATAATAAATTATTAATGTTATTAATTAATATTTATTTATTTGATTGAATTATGTTATTTTAAAAAATAATTTCATTAATTATTAATTATTATATTTTAATTATTATATTTATTATTACTTTAGTTTTATTATTTTGGTTTTATTTATTTTTATTTATTCATTCATTCATTTATTATTTTTTTCCTTCTCCCTGCTTCTCCTCTTATCCACACATGGGGGGGGGGGGTCTCCTTCCAACAGAAGCTGGTCGTTGATCGTCCTTCATTCTGTGGCTCCACGGAGGCTCTCCTCCATTACAAAGAAAAACCTAGTGGCAGATGACAACGTGGACCTCTAGTGGAAGAGAAGTGGAACTCCAGCGGTGTTAGATCAAGCACCGACAGACTTCGACTTCAACGAACGATGGTCCAACTTCAACTTTAGCATCGTCATCCTAGAACAATAGAGGCATCCTTCAGATATGCGATGATTGCTTCGAATTAGTAGTAGCGATGATTAGGAAAGGTGTTCTACCACGATGACTGATGTTGAGATTTTATTTTCCATATCTGAGACAGTGGTTCATTCTGGCTACTTCAATCATATCTTCAACGGTTGCTCTGGATTTCCTGATTTGTGGTAGTTTGATGCTGGTGGTGAGAAGCTATAGATCTGGAGTCGAGTTGTGGAAGTGCTATAACTATGAGATTCTATAGCGGTGTGAATTTGCAATGGTGATACATTGAAGGAAGTGGAAATAGCAAAAAATGAGAATAGTGATTCTGGTGGCTTCAATTATTAGCGGTGAGACATTTGTGTGGAAGTGAGAGTGAGAAGTGGAACAGTTAGTCGAACTTGATATTGGTAGTGAGAAGTTTGTGGTGGTGAGAAATGGGAATGGGACTAGGGGTGAGACAATAGATCTTAGTTGGTGGCGGTGAGATGTAATGTATCAGATTTTCCTTGTATTATTTTTAAATATTATTTGGGATTATTTCGAGACTGGGCGTGAAGAAGGCACATCATTTCGAGGCCTTGTGAGCCCGGAATGGTTGTTTGAACCTTTTTTAAGTTAAGTGAGTCGACACCTGTGCACGGCTGTGGAAGTTTCAAAACGGATGCCCGGATTAAAAATATGAGGGTACCGTTGCGTCCGAGACGACGACTTTACCTAAGAATGAGCCTAACCTTGACCGGCGTAGGTCGAGGGAAAAAATTAATTTTTCGAACCTTTTAAGTAAAATAAAATAAAATAAAATTTCAAGTTTACTTTATTTCTTTTATGGAAACATCCACTACAGTGCGACAATGGGGCAACTGTTTCCTTAATTAAATGGTATTTTATAATGACTCAATAATGGAAAGCTGGACTCATTAATACTGCAGCGTGTTTTTGAATTCCAAAACACGTTTCCCTTTTTATTGGGATAATCGAACGTTGATCGTTGGAGAAAGTTTGAGGGAAACTCTAGAGAAAACTCCCAACAACAAACGAAAATAGATCGAAGCTACGAATCGCTGTGCCAACGAGTTTGGAGGATTGAGACGATGATGGTAGCATGACCTCTTTGTCAGCTATCGATCCTTTCTTAAACTTAGGGGTTTGTTATTTAAATTTTCTTTTCCCCTCTTTTGATTTTAAACGATGAACGCGGATCAACCACAAACAAGTGGATCCGTGGATTCATACATTCTTACGGGATGGATTTCTTTGGGATGATTATGGGGGAATTAATCCATGTTGAATTTTTTGTTGATTTCTGCTCCGTTTAATCCTATTAACTGGAGCGGATCAACGCCGTGACGAATGACGGTGGAGGTTCGTTCCTCTTTTTGTTTGATTGGTTTTCCTTCCCCCATTTTCTTCTCACGCGTTCTTTATGGGGCGACAAACAACGGATCTTTGTGCATCTATTCAGCGATGTAACGATCCCAAATTGAAGAATTGACACCCTAATGACCTTGCGGAGATGCGACGACGATAGCGGATGAAGAATCTGACCAGATCAGGAAGGGAATTTCTTCGAGTGTTCTTCGCACGGATGGATCGTTGCATGTTTTTGAAGCTGATCGGATGTCCAAAAATAGTGGAATCGGCTTTGTGGTGTCTGGGCGACCAAAACCTGGGAGTTTTGTGGCGATCGGACGGCCGAATCGACGAACGACGCATCGCCGGAAGCAAAATGGTGGAGGTCCGCATTTCTGGAAATTTCCAGAATACATGGTGTGTACTTATGAAGAACATTCCGTGTAGTACTGGCTGTGGCAGCTAGGGTTTTGGGGGTCAGAGAGGAATCACACGGCGTGTGAACCTAGTCACACGGCGTGTTGGACTTTCCCTGAAGCTCGGCATGTATTTTGGGAAGTACACGGACACAGGAAGATCTACACGGCTTCAGGCGACACGGCGTGTGCAGCAGGGTAGAGGAAGCTATGTGGGACTCGTGTGTATCCAGGGGGTACACATACATGAGATGGAGTACACGACTGTGTACTCCGTCACACGGCCAGGCAAGACCTGTAACGCGGGTCACCCCGTGTACCGATTACACGGGTTGGAGTACACGGGCTGATGACTGTGTATGGGCACATGGCTAGTGTACATGGAGCCAACCCCAGTCACTTGGACATGGTGTGTACACCATACTACATGTCATGTACTCAGTTTTTCTACACAACCCGCCTTACGACATGGTCCGTTTTACACGGGCAGTACCTGGGGTCAGACAACACAGCGTGTAACTTTTCTACACGCCATGTACTAAAAACCCAGACCCGTAGTCTAGAGACAAGTCACACAACTACATATACCCATTAGGGATTCTGTTCGAAGATTCCACGAAGCAATAATTCCAGGAGAACACACTCCACGAGTCTTATAGCTGAGATGACATCTGTCTGAGAAGTACTATTCATCGGTAAATGCCATGAGAGGTAGTTACACTCATTACAGGAGACACACTCATGAGTGGGAAGATTACGATAGATAGATGCACTCATTATGAGATACAAAATCCTGAGCGGGAAAGATCACGATACATAGATGAGGATCACTGCCAGGGCCATGGTGGATACAGCGACTCATCTGGAATTCACCTGCTAGGAAGAGGATCGACGCCCGGTGGAGTTGGTCACGTCGATGCCAGACTATACCTAGGGTTAAGAATGGATAGAGGATCTCGATCCGGGCCTCTCGGATAGATGTCTAACTCTATCACAGAAAGTCCCGCTGAAGGGATCATACTCCTGTTGAAGGAAATGATGCCTGACCTTCAGGGGAACGAGAAGAAGGGGCACTAACCCAAACAAAAGATGTCCAAGTTATGGTGAACAAGATGACCATGTTGTTTTCCAAAAAGTACATGGTGTGTAGAAAAGTTACACGCCATGTTGTCTGACCCCGGGTACTGCCCGTGTACAACGACCCATGTTGTAAGGCTGGTCGTGTAGAAAAACAGAGTACACGACATGTAGTACGGTGTACACACCATGTCTGAGTGTCTGGGGTTGGCTCTGTGTACGCTGGCCATGTGCCCGTACACGGTCTTCAACCCGTGTATTTAATCACTTTTAATCTCATGATTAAGGATTGTGGGTTAAATACATGTAAGTTCCAAATAAATAAAGAAAATTTATATCTAGGTGAATACCCTTGAGTGTAAATGAGTATGGGTACTCACAATACAAAAGTTTGACATGGAAAATCATAAGATAATTTTGACAGCATAATAGGTGCTCATAAAGTTTATTGGAAGGGTTTAATGAGAGTGATATGTGGTATATCATCACTTGGGAATCATATTGATGGTGAATTTATGTTTAAAAACACATTAAAACCAAACAATTTGAAATAAAAAATCTTAGTATAAAGAAAGTACACGAATAAAAAGGAAGAGGAGAGAATCCCTTAGCTTGAGAGGGTGGTTCTAAAATCTTGGGACGATCTTATTAAGATCTTGGGAAAAACTTGGGAGGGATTTTGAGATGTATAGGGAGAGTAAATTCATGATCAATGAGTTTTGAGTGAAGAGGGATGGGAGGTTGGGTAGATATTTATATTAAAAGAGAGGGGAATTCTTTATTAATTTCTAAACTTATGTTTTGGACTCTAAGTGATAAAATAATGAAAACCACAAACCATCCCATGGATTTTCCCATGTTTTATACTAATAGGATTGGTTTTCAATATTTTATTAGGTTAATAACCAAAATCTTTAAAATAATACTAATCATTATGCGGAAGTGGGTCATGTTTATAAATAATTATTTTTAATACCTTAAAATATATATAAGTTTTGGAGGATTCATTTTTAGTTTGTAAAATAAATAAAATTACATAAAAAAATACATTATTTTAAATTGGAAATATATTTTTATTCATGGATTCCTTTTATAGAATTAGTGACATCATTTTAGGCTATTGTGATGTCATAATACATGTTGTATATTTATACCGTATTTAATTTTTACCTAAAAATTTGACTTCCTCAGAAAAATACGAAAAATTAATATTTAGCTAATTTAAATGTACTGATTTAAAAAATAATATTTATTTTACCAAAATAATTTTCTAAATTTTAGAATTTACACTTTTAAATAATAATTCATATTTTCTGTAAAATACTAATTTTTACAGCACTAACAACTTTCCGACCCTTGCAAAAATGAAAATAGACTTCATTAAATTATATTATAATTTATATTTAAATAAATATAACTAATAATACTATTTCATGAAAATAAAATTTATTCCAAAATTCTTGAATTTATTGAAAATATTATTTTAATAGAAATTATATATATTTCCAAAAAATAAAATTTTGGTATCTTCGTATCAAAATCAAATATTTCCAACCTCAATATATAATATTATATATGTAAATTAATAATATAAAGAGAGAAATATAAAAATTATTTTATTAAAATGAAAATATAAAAATTCATTATACTAGGGTCTAAATACATAAACTCTTATTACAACATCGTATTCCCTAAGGATTTGGTGTGAAATCATAGTACTTTCTTGGGGTGGTTCGACGAACATGGTTTGGGTGGTGATCTCTATGAGCTTGAATATCTTTTTTAAATGGGTTTTCTCATATTTTAGTTGTTGAATCTTGAATTGGGATTGGTTAAGGTAAAATCCCATTGATTCCATATCCCTTGAAATCTCCAATAAATGAAATTCATAGCGTACGATCCTACTGGTCGAGGCCATGAATTCTTCCTTCTATATCAATTAAATATTATCATAACCGTTAGTATATACTAATATGAATGGTAATTATATAATGAATATATTTTCAATGATTATGTTGATTAATGGTCTTTTAATCCCATCATACAATTATGACTGTATTTCATAATGATACAAAATGAAAAATGAAATATAATGCAAGTGTTTTATATAGCTACATTACATAATAAGTAATTTATTCATTTAGAAGGGAATTGAATTTATAAAATTTTGGGTCGTTACACTGCCTATTATGTGTAGATAATAAAAGTTATGAACATATATCTGAACTAATCATATGACTTTGGAAGTCCTTCAAAAATCACCCTGTAGTTTTCTATGTTTGGTACTGCTTCTTCTGATACTTTGAAATATGAATTCTTATCATCTAGTATTCCCACTCGAGACATAATAACCCTTGAACTCTCTAGTATATCTTCTGCCAGAATACTATCCAAACTTCCCATGTTTCCATCTGGATTATTCATTATTTATTTCCATCTAGATTTCCAATTCAAATTAACTTGAATCTATTCAGTTAAATATTTTCCTTCAAATTATTTTCCCTTCATGTTCTAATATTTGTACAAGATACGATCATCTAAGATAAAATTGTTTCTCCGAATTACGTTCAATTTTCATCATCCTAAAGTCAAAATAGGAAGTTATCATCTCCGTATCCCATAAAATAGAATTCCTTGATTTTTTATTTAAGTTTTTCTCGACCCTTAGCATCCACATGGACATATGAAAGACTCCCAAAAACATTAAGGTGATTGATCTTGGTTGATTTATTGGACCATAGTGCTTTGGATATTTCCTTCCCCATTGGTGTTGATATAATTTTATCTACTAAGTATGATACATTGTTGATTATTTACACATATATATCCTTGAATATTCTAAAGTGAAACCTTATGCTTCATGCCTTCCCTGTTAATGTATGGTTTATTATATTTTTCACTCCATTTTGTTTATGTGTCTCAAGTAAAACCTTCTAATGTTATATCATTTTGTGATTATAGAAGTTTTAGAAGTGCCTTTTCTATATTAACCATTACTTTTCCACCATAATAATTTTATATTACTTCAATTATCATTCTCCACCATTTCCTTTCACTGAAAAAATACTTCAAATACATCTGATTTGGGTTTCAATATGTAAACCCAAACCTTCCTTCAGGGATCATTGATGAATTTCACAAAGTATTATAACCCCTATGAGATCAGATAGGGGAAGGTCCACAAATGACTGTGTGAACTAATTATAACTTCCTAATCTTGGGTGTTCGTCCACTAATATTTAATGAACCTTCTAAATCTTCCTAAGTATAAAAATCTCACAACTTCCAAAGTCTATATAATCCAGCTCCAATGTGACTTTAGCCACTAGAACCTTGAATTTCTTCCAACTAATATGTCCTAGTTTACAATAACATTACTCTAAAATTTCATATGTTAAAATTCTATTATTTTTCACTCCTTTTGATCATCTAGTTAAATACTAGGTTTCTTCTGTTATCCCTCCAGCAACAACCATTAAACTATGAGTTATTTTCCATACTCTATTAGTGATTTTTTCCAAACCCTACTTTATCCATATTTACCATGGAAATCATATTCTTTTGCAAAAATGGTTTGTACCACACTTCCTTAAGAACTAAGTAGATACTATTATTGATCCAAACCTTCATATAACATTTTCCCACAATTTCTAGAGCCTCATTTTATACCAATTACACCTTAAAAAACATCCTATACACATAATTTTCCATGAATCCATTCTCTATCATGGATTTAAATGATGCTACAAAGTTAATGATCCATGACTATACTAGAATAAACACACTTAATAGTAAACTATTACCCCTTAAATTGTTTCAAAATTAACTAAACTAGAACTTTCGAATTCTATCCATTTTGAATTTTCCTTCTTTTCATTATAATCTTTCTTAAGGTTACCCTCTTACATAACTACCAACAGGTTGGGCTAGGATATCTGATTTAACTAAAATTATTTCACATGATTTATCGTCTAACTTCTTCTAAATTGTCTTCCAATGAGATTACCATCCTCTTCCATATACATTGATAATTGTATATAAAAATTCTTAAACCTCCCTCTACTTGATTTCTTCATTCAATATAATCCCACAAACATCCTCAAAAACCTGTTTAGACTTCCTATTAGAATTAATCATAGTAATTACCATCTTTTCCAAACTCTTTAGAAGTGATGACAATAATAATAGTGCCTAAACATATTCTATGAACTTCACATTACAATATTTGAGATAACAATGAATCATGTTAAATTCATTCATATGACCAGTCACATATCTATCTCCCAAAAATCTCATAATAAAAAATCTATGCATCATGGACACCTTGTTAATTATTGAGTTATTCTCATACATGTATGAAAGAGTCTTAATCAACCCCACTGACGTGTTCACCTCCAAAATATTAAAGGGATACATTCTGAGCCAATGAAATCCTAATGAGTTTGAACAAATTTCTATACAACCTATCCAATTATGCCTTATCCATCTTCTCAATATTGATTCTAGTTAATATAATTCATAAATATTTTTGGATAATATAATCAATTATTTATATTCTAAAAAATCCAAAGTCTTTTCCATCAAAATTATTTACCCAGAACTTACAATTTTTTAATTCCATCATTCTGATTACTAAAAAAACTTCCACTAAATATTTTTTCTCAAATGCATAAATAAATATACCTGAGTTATAACTTAGTGTAAAAAACTATATACTAAACCAAGATTTGATACCACTTTTTGAGGATACAAACACACCACTTATCTACTTGACACAGTCCTCTAGATACTATACGCAGTGGATAAACAAGCTCTGGATACTCCATCGACCATACTTCATCCCACAATTTTGATATATCAGAAGATATGAAGTCAAATAACCCTACTCACCAAACCAAAATGCATAGTGCATACACAATAAATATATATAACTCAACATAAGTATTCGATTTTAGTGAAAATAAATAAATAAAGAATGAACACTTTTGTCTTATGTGATTTGAACTATTATTTCCTACATCCATGAGAGAACATTGCCTCCATATTTGATTAATCAAAAGAATAAAAAATTTATAATAACAATCGAAATTTTTTTCCAATAAATTATTAAACTTTTTTTCTCATAAAAATCACACGGTTTATGTGTAAGTGGTCCCACACCATTTATAAAGTGAGTTCCAACTGGTTAACCCATTAAACTACCATCCATAATTCTTGGATGAACCACCATTAAATCCTGATGACTACCAATACCCTACACTATTAAACACCTAATCATTGAAGCTGGTGACATGAACACTACTTAGTGCACAACTATCAGACAATGACACTGTCCGACTGGCCAACTCTCATGCTAAAGACAACTGTTTCCACTACTATGAATATCAAAATTGAAACTATCATTCAAATTTTTATCCTTCCAATAGATGAAGTCTGGTAAACTGAAATAAGATCCGCAATCCTAATAAAAATTACACTAAAAAATCTATTGGAAATACATTTTAAAATTTCATTAAAAAATTCAAGAATAAAATTCCACTAGAAAATTATTTTGAAGAAACACACTATAAAATCAACTTGAAAAATCCATTATAAAATTAGATCTGAAGTTATAATGGAAAATTTAAGTAAAAAATTCTATTATAAAATTCAAATGGGAAACTACATAATAAAATCCAAGTGTAAAATTCTTGTAGAAAATTTGAATGAAAATTCCACTATGAAATTCTAATGGAAATTACATAGAAAAAACCATTAGAGAATTATACTAGAAAATTTAAGTGAAAAAATCCTTTGGAAATTCCAAGTGAAAAATTCAATTGGAAAATTTAAATGAAGATTCACTTAAAAATTATTGTGGAAAACTCAACTATAAAATTCATGTGAAAAATTTTATTGAAAAATTCAAGTGAAAATTTTTATTGAAAAATTCAAGTGAAAAATTACACTAAAAAATCTATTATAAAATTAAATTTTAAAAAATATATTAGAAAATTAGTATATAAAATTAAATTAAAAAATTCACTTGAAGAAAAAATTCACTAGAAAATTGCCTTGGAAATTTTTATAGGAAATTGTTAAATAGCTCCTTGAAACATAATTATTGTGTTTTTATAATTACATTTCTCTCTTATCTACTATCTATTATTATTTATTATGTTTTTATTATTATTTCTTATTATTATTCATTATTGTTCAATGTTGAATCTAATTAGAATTTGTTTATTGTTTATATATTCATACTATTCTAGAATTTATATTTTTTTCTCAAATTTTTGTGTTGAAGTACTTATTAGAGGAATATTTATTACATATTGTAAAAAATCCTTATGTATTAGATATTCCAAAAAATTTCGAAGTAAAAAATACTACGTTTCATATAGAAGTTAGAGTAAGATATTATGTATAGAAATTTTGGAAATCTACTTAACTAAAAGAAATTATATATCATCAAAGTTATGAAATATATTATGTATGGATATTTTAGTATAGGAAAATTTCTTACATATTGAAGAGAGGATATCACATATGGTAATCTTCCCAAATATAAAATCTAATGTATTTAATGAAGTTCAAGATTTTTTTGTATATTGAGAATTATCCTAAGGAAAATATATTATGAATTCCGTAGGATATTGAAAAAATATATTAAATATTGATCGGAAGTTAATTTTTCAAAATATATTGGAAGAGTTTGTCTAGAATAATAATAAACTAAAGAAGTAAATCTATGGGATTTTTTCTAAGTCTAATATATTAGGCATCAGGAAAAATATTTCATATGAAGATGCCGCTATAATTTTATCCCCTTTTTTTTATTATCGGGTTATCTATTATATCCTATGATTGATAATTTTAGATTATGATATTCAAATTTTAATGGATTTATTTTTAAAGTCTACTATTTTTTGTGATTACAATGAGTATTACAAGGATTTAAATAAATATTATTAATGAGTATTGAATGCTGATTTTTATGGTTTACTTAATGAAAATTTAAATGTTGATTTACATTTCATTATAGGCTATTGAAAGAATTTATGTGACATCAACATGGATATTATCATTGAATGATTGAAGGATGATGTTTGTGGATATTATCAAAGAGATCATAGTCATTAGATTTTGTCTATAAAAAGGGTGAAGCAATCAGGAAAAGGAAAAATATATGATTTCATTGTTCGATATTGAAGCCCCAAATTTACATTCTTTACACTAATTTACTGTAGTATCATTGGAACACCAGAACTACATCATTACATTATCATTAAGGGATGAAGATTACTCTTCTATGATAATACTCCATATTCTATCTTTCAGTGGTTTAATTGTTTTTATTCTTTCATTAGGTTGTATTGTCTACACTGTAAAATATTAATCATGTGTCTCATACACTAGTTATTCCACCGTTAAAAGGTACCATTAGATTTTCCACCTAATTAAAAGGTAGTGACATAGGTTTTTCCTGAACCTATTAAAAGTATCAATATAGGTTTAGGGATTCTCTTTAGAAATTTCTGAATTAGTTTGTCTCTTATAAGAAAGATTGAGTTATGTCTACTCTCATGTAAAAGATTGGGTTTAGTATACACCTTTAGTAAAAGGTTTGGTTTGGTGTTCACATATTATAAACAGATATATCTAGTTTAAATCAATAGTCTTAGGTTAAGAGCATAAAGAGTAAACATAGGATGATATTGATCTAAACTACTATAAAATATTTACTTTCTCTCTTTTAGTTTATTCAACTTACACTTGACACATTCATCATTGAAAATGTGTTGAAGTTTAAAAATTTATAGACCCTATTTACTACTTTATAGAATCTAGTAGGGTATTGAACCCATGGGAAGTTTTATGACCGAAAATTTGAAAACAAATCCCACTGTTGAAAACAATGGGTAATTTTTTTTTAACTTTTAATTTTTTTTGATTCAGTTTAAGTGGTTTAACTTGCAATGAAAAATTATGTTTTCTAGTGGAAGGTGGTGTGATGAACAGGTTGATACAACAGAGGCTAAAAAATACAATCAAGAAATGTGCATATGGAAATCAAATATACTAATCAAATGGATAAATTATTCACAATGATTTTGTTGAAATAACACCTTAAAAAATGATTGGTCAAATTACCTTGCGTGATGATTAATCAAGATGAGTGCTGAAGAAATTTCAATTGAAACAATCTCACCAAAAGTTTCTACAATCATTGAATTTAAAGATTGATGAATTGAATCCATGATCAATCTCACTAAAAGATCACGGAATCTTGAAATAAAGTGAAAAAGGTGCAAAAAAAATTTTAGTTTCAAGAATCAGAATCAACCTCTCCTGTTAAATCATATTCTTGATGAAAGAATTAAGTAAAATAATTGAATATTTAAATCATAAGAATTCTACCCCCAACAAAAGATATTAACCAAGAATCATTGAAAAATCAAATAAAATGAACAAATTCTATTACAAATTTGTTAAGAAATAAGGGAGAATAATTCTCTCTTTTAGACTAGTCACCGTCAAAGAATGATGCTATGCTCATCCTTGTTTGCCTCAGTCTCCCTCCTCCAGGTCTCTATATTCTTATACCTTATGCACTCCAGGGTCTAGAATATGTGCTGTGATCGAATGAATCATATACCCTGATTAACTGCTGTCATAATTTTTAAAAGCATCAATCGTACTATCTATAAGTCACCCACAGGATACACCTACTTAGTTTGATCTTTTTCTTTTGCATCGTCCATGTACTACAGTCTTCTGCAATCCTGGTCACTGTAGAAACTCATTTCCTTGTAGTTGGTGATCATGAATTTGGAAAACTTCTTTGTCCAGATTTGAATCTGTATAATAAACACCACAATATTAATAAATAAACACTTATAAAATAATAAGTATAAAATTATTATTATTATTCAACAATTAAGAAAAATTGTTATAATAGAATTTATTAATTTTATTTCTAATTAGTATTAGATTTAATAATTAAGTTAATTAATTTATAAATATTTATTTTATTTAATAATATTATTATTGATTTTATTGATAATTTATTTAATAAGTTTATTTATAATAAATCATTAATGTTATTAATTAATTTTTATTTATTCAATTTAATTATTTTATTTTTATAATAAATTTCATTAATTATTAATTATTATAATTTATTATTATTATTATTATTATTTTGGTTTTATTTATATTTATTTATTTATTATTTTTTTTACTTTTCTCCTTCTCCCTACTTCTCCTCTTATCCACACAGGGGAGGGTCTCCTTCCAACATAAGCCAGATATAGCTCATCCTTTTCTTGACAACTCCTCGATGGATCTCCTTAATGATAATGATAGATCTGGTGGAGGATGATGATGTGGATATTTGGTGTGAGTGGCATGAAACTCCAGTAGTGTTAGATCGAGAACCAAGTGACATTGACAACAACAAGTGGTGGTCTGGCTTCAACTTTAGCATTGTCATTCTCAAACTATGGAGGCATCCTTCTAATATGTGGTGTTGTCTTTGAATCAATGGTAGGGATGCTCGAGGATATGTGTTCTATAATGGTGACCAATGGTGAGATATGATTTTATAGATTTGAGATAGTGATTTGTTCTGGCTTCTTTAATCAGATTTTTGATGGTTGCTTTGTATTTCCTGATCTGTGGTAGTTTGATGCTGGTAGTGAGAATATGTAGATCTAGCATTGAGTCGTAGAGGTGCTGCAATGATGAGATTTGTAGCCGTGTGACTTTGAAATAGTGAGACATTGAATGAAGTGGAAATAGTGAGAAATGAGAATGGTAACTTTGGTGGATTCAGTTACTGGCGGTGATACATTTGTGTAGTAGTGGGATTGAGAAGTGGAATGGTGAGTCACACTTGATGTTGGCAGTGAGAAGTTTGTAGTGGTGAGAAATGGGAATGAGACTGGTGGTGAGACAACAAAGTAGAGTTGGTGGTGATGAGAAGGTTGGCAGTAAGTTAGGTGTGAAATGCTACAACGGTGAGAAATTACTCATTGTTGGGAGTAGTATGTGATGGTGAGAAATATGTGTAATAGTGAGTTGTTTTGCTGAAATTGGAGGTGATAGAGAGGAAGGTGAAATGTATCTGGTTTTGAGTCATGGGAAGGGCAGTGAATCTTTTTTCTGGCGGTGAGAAGAGCTAATAATGAGTCATGGGACTCACCGTTGGAGATAGTTTGGTAGTGAGTAAACTACAGACTAAACAAAAAGTTAATAAAAATTAAAAATAGTTATTAAACATTAATTACAACAAAAATAAATAAATTATTATAATTAAAACAGATACAATAATTTTTTTAAAAGTTATTCTAATTAATAATTGAGTCAATAAAAACTTAAAACAAATGAACTAATTAAAAACAAAAATATAATACAATAATTTTAAAACTAAATTTCAATTAAGAACTGATTGAAATTAAAAATCAGGGCAATTAAATATTTAGATACTCAAAATTAAATTGAAATAAAAAATTAAATTTAAAAGATTTAAATTAACTGTTGAAAACAAATTATTTACTAAAATTAAACAATAAAGTAAAGTTATAAGAATAATTAAAAAACTTAAACAAAAGATTCAGAAAATTAAAAGAAGAAATAATGAAAAATTTCTTGATAAATAGAAAAATAAAATAAATAAAATATTTTAAGTAGAATAAAAATATAAAAAAAATAAAAAACGTAATTAAAACAAATAATAAAGTGAAAAAAATAAGTAAAACACAAATAAGGATGTTAAAGACTAAAGAAACAAAATTAAATATTAAAAATGATTAAATAATAAATTTAAATATAAAATTATACAAGTTAAATTAGTTAATAAAAAATGTAAAATTAATTAATTAAATGATTAATAACTTAATAAAAAGATATAGAAAATTATGTGAATTAACGGCCACATCAAATTACCCCACACTTAATCATTGATTTTCCTCAATCAATACCTTACTTTTTATCATTTTGAAAAATAGAAACAAGTTTTTTATATAAAGATAAAAATGAAGCATGTCAAGTAGATGAAAATTAGAGGAACACAAATTGAGAGTTAGTATTTTCAAATGAATTATTCAAATGAGGTCCTTCCTAACTTCAAATATCCACTATGAGATGAAGTAAGAAAAGAACAATTCACTATTGAGGATTTCATGCCTCATATATGAAGCTACCTATTGAATTACATTAATTTAAGTCCAATTTCTAAATCTAAGAGTGAAAACATGTTATAAATAAGTGGAATCAAGAATCTTAACAAAAGGAACCTTCTATTTTGAATATTTCTTAGGTTCAAAAAGAAAAGTTTAATGTTTTTGAATCAATTAATGTATACAACTTAAATTATCTTCATAAAAGTCGATTTCCCCTTATTAGTATGGAATTAAAAATTTCACTCACTTTAATGAACCCATTTTTGAAAACTAAGAACTTTGTTTTTTTGGAATTCTTTTTTTACCCAACCATGTAACTTGTTCTAAGCACTATTTAGATGTACTTATTTGAATTGTACATAGGGATTATACATACACACACTTAGTGCCTAGTGTCTTAGAGGTTCACCGTGGGTTTCCATTTTCCCATTTTACTCCAGTTTCAAAAGATTTATAAGACTACCATTTAAGTTTACTACCTGAAGTGATCTTTTATTAAAAAGAAATCCCCCTAAGTTTAAATTCAAATTTCTAGTGTCCTAAATTTATGATCATAACTTCACATGTATTTATCTTATATCACTATCATTCTTAGTTCCTAAACATAATTTTCATAAAAGTAGTAAGCATCTTCACTCAGCAATCATTCAACCTAAACAATTTTAGATTCAAAGTAACCATCACCTATCATTAAGATATTATCCTTTAGATAATATTGAAATTAGATGTAGATTAAAGCCTAAAGAACCTTATATTGTGAAATAATTTTGAAAAAAATGACCATTTTTTTACCAAAAGGGTATAGGGATTTTATGGGATTAATTTAAAGAACATATTATCTCAGCATAAGAAGAACCTCTCCCCCACACTTAAAACCAAACTTTGTACCCAAAGTTGAATTGAAAGTTGGAGAAAAACAAATTGACTTTGATAGATAAAAACCTATCAACAATTCAGTAGTTATGTGATATGTTCCATGGTTATAGTGAAGTTCAAACAATATTTTTTCCAAAAAATATTTTACAACATATTCACATAAACCAATTCATTATCATTAAATCCAGTGATTTTTTTTTCAATTAAGTTCAAAAAATATCATGTGAAAATTGTGTGTACAATGAAATGGGTGTAAGAAGTTGAACAGATTAGATTCGATCAAAATTTTCAATATCATAGAATAAGTGTATGCTAAACACCCAACACAAAAAAGGAAAATCACCAAAAAAAGCTACCAACAATGTGGGTATTCCTCCCCCACACTCAATTTCAAAGAGTGAAAATATTTAAAAACCATAAATTAAAATTTCTAGCAGCCTCACATAACAACAAAATTTTCTACACCAACAAGTGACAATAATTAAAATAATGAGTAGAGAAAGAATTAAAAGATTAAAATAATAAACTTCCCTAATTAAATTTTTATCCAATGAGGCTCCCCCAACAGTTCCTTCTGACTTGAAAACAAAAGATAATTATGATCCTCTATTGACACCAGCTACAAAATTCTTAAAGAACAAAGACCAAGTAGACTAAGAGCTTGTATCCAATATAAACATAGAAGAAATATACAAATAAAACATCACTTTATTCAAAGAAAAACAAAAAAAAGTAAAAAAAAGAAAAATCATGGGTTAACTCCTATGAATCACTAAATTTAAATTATTCAGTTAGACTTTTCGAGAATCTAACCATGGTCACTAGGTGGTTGTGGTTTCCATATGTAGGACCCACCAAATGTGTTTTCCTAGGAATTGTTAATAGAAAAATGAAATTTGTGGGCACTTATACTTTTAAGGGAAAACTTGACTCCCTTACTAATTAAAAATATCCCTTAGTACCAATAATTTTTAGTTGTGGTGATGTTTCTATATATTGTTGGATTCAATTTAATTTTGACACTTTTAATGTTCTTTTAAATGGGCATATGAGATGTGGGTGCTCTAAGGTGTGTAACATTATTTTCAAAGTTATCAAATTCATTAACAGTAACAAAAAGATCAAAATTAAAGGTGATTGTGGATTATTTATGTAAAATAAGTTCATGAAGAGGGTTATCAAGAGAAACATATGAAGTTTCCAAATTAATTCTCAAAATGGGTTCCTCTTCCAATTGACTCAAATCCCCATAAAAATGTTCAATACCCAACTCAATCGAGAAAAACATAGAAAAATAGGGAAGAGTAATTTTTTTCAATATAAAAACTTAGGTTTCACCATGTTATAGATCTCTTCCAAAAGTTCTTCATAAAAAAAATTACCATCAACTACTTCGGAAAAATTGACCCTTCCTAAATCCTCTAGTTTTTAGTTCAATATCTCCTTGAAGTTAAAAATAAAAAATTACACTCTCTAAATCAATGAATTTTGAATGATCTATTTTAATTTCAGGGGATAAATGTTCAGTTTATCTTAAATAAATTTAGATTCTAGAGTTCTAAAATTTAAATAATTTTCCCCTGATTGATCAAGATTGTTTTTCATTTTAGTACTAAAAGATTTAGAAAAATGGTTAATGTTAGAACATGGAAGTGGATTCTCATCAGCTAATCTTTATTCAAATATCATTACCTTATCCTCTTAATCAGAATTATTTTTGAAGATTTTTGGTTTTAAAAATTTAAAAATGAGAAGAAAACATTTTCCAATAGTTTCAAAATTATAGAAATGACTGGTTTTGAGTTTATCATTCACTTCATGAATATTCCCAATTTCACCTTCAGGTTCATTATTCAAAGTTTTTGAAAAACTGGTTGGAGAGTTTTTAACATTCAAGTTCTCATTATTCATATTCTTCTCAACTCGAGTAATTACATTTTCAAAGCTCCCATAATAATAAACCTTTTCATAGGTAAGAACCATGTATAGAATGGGGGAATCCTCTTCAATAACTTTTAGTTATTTCTCAAAATTTTCTAAATAACCCCCTTTAATTTCTTAACATATTCATCAAAATTGTTTTCATCATATAGTGAGTTGTTTATTTCCATATTTTATTCTTCATCAGTTTTAGATTCTTGAAAACAAAAAGTTTTTTTCTTAGTTTTAGATGCACTCCCATTCACAATTTCATTATCAAATTTTCCAAAGTAATTTTCCTCATTACTAAATTCACATTTTTTTAATATTTAATCTCTTCCTATGATTCCCATGTTTTATTTTATAATATTGTCATTCTATCATTGTGTAATTTTTCAAATTTAGAAAATTTTAAATTTTTGTACATCACATTATCCAATTTTGAATAATATTTGGGTTCATTCTCCTGACAGTTACTATTTTCTTCATATTGTTCATGATGTTGTGGCACATTATAGACACACTACCAAGCAGTGTGTCCATAATAACTACAACAGACACAAAAAATATTACTCTCTTGATTCCAATCCCTCTGATATTCCATTTTTAAATAGAAATAAAAAATAAGGACAATGAAAATATTACAGCACAATAATGAATAACACCACTCAAACAACTTAATAATAGTGAATCAAATTAAACACACATTTAAGAAAAACTAGCAGAATTTTTGAAATTAAGATCATGCAGCAGATTCTTTGAATATATTTTTTAAATCAACAATTTTCAAATTTTTAAATGATTTTTTTTAAAAAAATTGTATTTTTTTATGTTTTGAAAGATTGGTCACACAAATCCCTCCTTAGAAGTGGTTCAAAAAACTTGACATGTTAGTCATTGAAAACTTGTCAAAGTTTAAAAAATTATAATTACTATTTACTACTGTATAACAGCTAGTAGGGCATCTAACCCAAGGGAAGGTTTGTGACCAAGAATTTCAATTCAAAACCCACTCTTAAAAATTTTGAGTGAAAATATATTTCTTAAAGTTTTAATTTTTTTTTGATTTAGTTTAAGTGGTTCAACTTGCGATGAAAAAGTATGTTTTTTAGGGGTAGGTGGTGTGATGAATAGATGAAGACAACAGAGGTTCAAAAATACAATCAAGAAATGTGTATGGGGAAATCAAAACTACTAATTGAATGTATAACTTCTTCACAATGATTTTATTGAAATCACACCTTCAAAAATGACCGATCAATCTCCCCCACTAGAAGATTAATCAAGAAGAGTAATGAATAAATGTCAATAGAAACAATCTCAGAAAAAATTTATACAGTTTTTGAATTTAAATATTGATGAAATACATCCATGATCAATCCCATTGAAAGATCATGGAATCTTTAGATAAACTGAAAAATCTGAAAAAACAATTTTAGTTTCAAGAATCAGAGTCAACCTCACTGGTTAAATATTATTCTTGATGAAAGAATTAATAAAAATGGTTAAATATTTAAATTAGAAAAATTATAACCCCCCAGAGTACAAGGTATTAACCAAGAATCATTGAAAAATGAAATAAAATGAACAAATTATATTATAGTTTAGGAAATAAATAAGGGATAAGAGTTATCCCTTTTAGAACAATTGTCGTCAAATAATGATTCTATGTTCCTCATGGTTTTCCTTTTTCTCCCTCATCTGGGTTGTTGTCTTCATCTATCTTCTGGTATTTGTACTCTAGAAGATGTGTTATAATTGAATGAACCATATACCCTAATTATATGCTGTCTCAAATTTTAAAATCATCCATCATGCTCTCTATAAGTCACCCACACTAAACACCAAATTAGTTTGGTGTTTTCTTTTGCATCTTCCATGTTTTGTAGTCTCCTACAATCCTAGTCACTCTAGAAATTTCTTTCCCAATAGTTGGTGATCATGAATTTGGACAACTTATTTGTCCATGTTCGAATCTACATAATAAACACCGCAAGATCAATAAATAAACACTTATAAGATAATAAGTATAAAGTTATTATTATTATCTAATAATTAATGTAAAATGTTATAATAGAAATTATTAATTTTATTTCTTCTTATTATTATATTTAATAATTAATTAATAAATTAATAAATATTTATTTTATTTAATATTATTATTATTGTTATTATTATTAATTTATTTAATAAGTTTATTTATAATTACTATTTTTATATTTATAATAAATTATTAATGTCATTAATTAATATTTATTTATTTGAATGAATTATGTTATTTTAATAAATAATTTCATTAATTATTAATTATTATATTTATTATTATTTTAGTTTTATTATTTTCTTTTTATTTATTTTTATTTATTCATTTATTTATTTATTATTTTTTTCCTTCTGCCTGCTTCTCCTCTTATCCACACATGGGGGGGGGGGGTCTCCATCCAACAGAAGCCAGTCGTGGCTCGTCCTTCATTCCGTGGCTCCACAGAGGCCCTCCTCCATGAAAAAGAAAAATCTAGTGGCAGATGACAACGTGGATCTCTAGTGAAGGCGAAATGGAACTCCAGCGGTGTTAGATCAAGCACCGAATGACTTCAGCTTCAACAAACGATGGTCCAACTTCAACTTCAGCATCGTCATCCTAGAAAATTAGAGGCATCCTTCAGATATGCGACGATTGCTTCGAATTAGCATCAGTGATGACCATATCTGAGACAGTGGTTCATTCTATCTACTTCAATCATATCTTCAATGGTTGCTATGGATTTCCTGATTTGTGGTTGTTTGATGCTTGCGGTGAGAAGCTAGAGATCTGGAGGTGAGTTGTGGAAGTGCTACAACTATGAGATTCTATAGCGGTGTGACTTTGTAATGGTGATACATTGAAGGAAGTGGAAATAGTGAAAAATGAGAATGGTGATTCCGGTGGCTTCAATTATTAGCGGTGAGACATTTGTGTGGCAGCGACAGTGAGAAGTGGAACAATTAGTTGAACTTGATATTGGAAGTGAGAAGTTTTTGGTGGTGAGAAATGGGAATGGAACTAGGGGTGGGACAACAGATCATAGTTGGTGGTGGTGAGATGTAATGTATTATATTTTCCATGTATTATTTTTAAATATTATATGAGATTATTTCGAGACTGGGCGCGAAGAAGGCACATCATTCCGAGGCCTTGTGATCCCGGAATGGTGGTTTGAACCTCTTTTAAGTTAAGTGATTCGGCACCTGTGCACGGCTGTGGAAGTTTCCAAACGGATTCCCGGATTAAAAATCTGAGGGTACCGTTGTGTCCAAGACGATGACTTTACCTATGAATGAGCCTAACTTCGACTGGCACAGGTTAATGGAAAACGTTAATTTTTCGAACGTTTTAAGTAAAAAAAATAAAATAAAATCGCAAGTTTATTTTATTTCTTCTATGGAAACATCCGCTGCAGCACGACAACGAGGCAACTGTTTCCTTAATTAAATGGCATGTCATAATGACTAAAAAATGGAAATCTGGACTCATTAATACTACAGTGTGTTTTTGAATGCCAAAACATGTTTCCCTTTTTATTGGGATAATCGAACATCAATCGTTGGAGAAAGTTTGAGGGAAACTCTGGAGAAAACTCTCGGCAACAAACGATGACAGATTGAAGCTGCGAATCACTGTGCCAATGAGGTTAGAGGATCACGAAGACGATGGTAGCATGACCTCTTTGTCAGTGATCGATCCTTTCTTAAAGGTAGGGGTTTGTTATTTAAATTTTCTTTTCCCCGCTTTCGATTTTAAACGACGAACATGGATCAACCACGAACAAGTTGATCCGCGGATTCATACATTCTTGCGGGAGATATTTCTTTGGGATGATTATGGGGGAATTAATCCATTTTTATTTTTGTTGTTGATTTTTTATCCATTTAATCCTATTAATGGGAGCGGATCAACACCGTGACGAATGACGGTGGAGGTTCGTTCCTCTTTTTGTTTGATTGGTTTTCCTTCCCCCATTTTCTTCTTGCGTGTTCTTTGCATTCTTCACAGAGTGACAAACAACGGATTTTTGTGCATCTATTCAGCAACGCAACGATACCAAATTGAAGAATCGATACCCCAATGACCTTGTGGAGATGTGACGACGATAGAGGATGACGAATCTGACCGGATTGGGAAGGGATGTTCTTTGAGAGTTCTTCATGCGGATGGATCGTTGCATGTTTTCGAAACCGATTGAATGTCCGAAAATCATGGAATCATCTTT
Organism: Viscum album; assembly: GCA_963277665.1. NCBI lineage: Eukaryota > Viridiplantae > Streptophyta > Magnoliopsida > Santalales > Viscaceae > Viscum > Viscum album. The sequence goes on from OY728135.1 coordinate 463,773,834, forward strand.
GTAGTGTCTGGGTGACCAAAACCTGGGAGTTTTGTGGCGATCGGACGGCCGAATCGATGAATGACACATCGCCGGAAGTGCAATGGCAGAGGTCCGCGTTTCTGGAAATTTCCAGAATACACGACATGTACTTATAAAGAACATGTTGTGTAGTACTGGTGGTGGAGGATAGGGTTTCGGGGGTCAGAGAGGAATCACACGACCTATGACCCTGGTCACACGGCGTGTTGGACTTCCCCGAAGCTCGACATGTATTTTGGGAAGTACACGGACACGGGATGATCTACACGGCTTCAGGCGACACGGCGTGTGCATCACGGTAGAGGCGGATACATGGGAATCGATGTGTGTCCAGGGGGTACATAGATACCAGATGGAGTATACGACCGTGTACTCCATCACACGGCTAGGTGAGACCAGCAACGCGGGTCACCCCGTGTACCGATTACACGGGTTGGAGTACACGGGTTGATGACCATGTACGGGCACATGGACAACGTACATAGAGCCAACCCCAGTCAATCAGATGGGGTTTGTACACCATACTACATGTCGTGTACTCAGTTTTTCTACATGACCAACCTTACGACATGGGCCGTTGTACACGGGCAGTACCTGGGGTCAGACAACACGGCATGCATTTTTTCTACACGCCGTGTACTTTTTGGAAAAAGACATGGTCCTCTTGTTCACTGTAACTTGGACATCTTTCATTTGGGTTAGTGCCCCTTCTTCTCATTCCCCTAAAGGTCAGTCATCGTTTCCTTCTATAGGAGTATGATCCCTTTAGTAGGACTTTCTGTGATAGAGTTAGACATCAATACGAGAGGCCCAGATCGAGATCCTCTATCCATTCTTGACCCTAGGTAGAGTCCGACATCGATATGAAAAAATCTACCGGGCGTCGATCCTCTGCCTAGCTGGTGAATTACGGATGAGTCGCGGTATCCGCCATGGCCCTGGAAGTGATCCTCTTCAGTGTATCGTGATCTTTCCCACTCAAGAGTGTGTCTCCCATAATGAGTGCATCTATCTATCATAATCTTCCCACTCAGGAGTGTGTCTCCCGTAATGAGTGTAACTACCTCTCATAGCATTTCCCGATGAACAGTACTTCTTAGACAGATTTCATCAGATCTATAAGACTCGTAGAGTGTGTTCTCCCAGAACGAGTGCTTCGTGGAATCTTTGAACTGAATCCCTAACAAGGATATGTGGTTATGTGACTTGTCTCTAGACTACAGGTCTGGGTTTTGAGTATATCTGGTTTGTTCTATATGTTATCTAGACATATATTGTGCATAACTGACTGTACCTTTACTTTGTGTATTGGTTTGTGGTTTTCGGGGTCCTCTACTAAACAAGATTATGATCCCTTCAGCATGACTTTCTGTGATAGATTCAGGCATCCATTTGAGAGGCTCGGATTGAGATCCTCTATCCATTCTTGACCCTAGGTAGAGTCCGACATCGATGTGACCAACTCTATCAGGCGTCGATCCTCTTCATATCAGGTGAATTCCGGATGAGTCGCGGTATCCGCCATGGCCCTGGCAGTGATCCTCATCTGTGTATCGTGATCTTTCCCACTCAGAACTGTGTCTCCCGTAATGAGTGCATCTATATATCGTAATCTTTCCACTCAGGAGTGTGTCTCCCATAATGAGTTTAACCACCTATCGTGGCATTTCCCAACAAACATTACTTCTCGGATGGACATCATCAGATCTATAAGACTCGTGGAGTGTGTTCTCCCGGAATGAGTCCTTTGTGGAATCTTCGAACTGAATCCCTAATGGGGATATGCAGTTGTGTGACTTGTCTCTAGAATATGGGTCTGGGTTTTGAGTATATCTGGTTTGTGCTATATGTTTTCTAGACATATATTGTGCATAGCTGACTGTACCTTTACTTTGTGTATTTCTTTGTGGTTTTTAGGGTCCTCTACTGAGTATTGTTATACTCACCCCTGCACGGGCTTTACCCGCACATGTTGTGTCTTGTGCAGACGATCAGCTTTTTGACAGAGTCCAGGGCGGACCAGGACAAGACCGTGCTTTCTGAGTTCCCTACAGTCTAAGACGTTCCTATGTCTGTGAGCAGCAGTCCCAGTACCTTTTATGTTTACAGGTTGGACTTTACAGTTTTCAGACTCTTGTTTTGGTGGGCTTGTATTCTGGCCCAGTTTACTTTCAGTACTTTACCTTCCGTCATACTCTGTTGGTTGGGTTTATTTGTATGCATGCATCTTTTTCCTTACTGTTTTTTTACATTTCAATATTTTTGGGCTTAGAGATGTGTGCGTGTGTATAGGTACTTAGGAAATGCCTCCCATGATTTGTAATATTCCTACTCGGTGCTAGTCACCAGCCCTTGGCCTATTAGAGGTAGGCTTGGGGAGTCACATCGCAGGCCCCACTAGGACGGGTCATGATAGAGTGGTATCATAGGTGGTCAGTTCTACCTTAGGACAAAGAGTCTGCAATATGGGTTTGGGGCAACAATGTTACGTGTTTCGAGTTTGAATTTCAGGCTAGAGACTCTAGTGTTGGTGCGGCGCCCGACGTATCCATACACCAGGACTTTGATAACCTACTTTTCAACTCGGTACATGGAAAAACTAGTTGTGGGGAAGTAAAAGAATGGTACATTCATTATATAATAATGAGTTGTGTTTCCCATGACCTTTGTGTTAGTTATCCAGATATACTCATTGACCATGGTACATCTTGTTTCCTTACAGGATGCCTCCACGATGCATACCCGCTAGGATTCAGTAGTATGATCACGAGGATGACCCCCTCAGTGAAGAGGCTTCGAAACAGGGACCAGTTCCCTAGGTGTTTCCACTAGGTGGTGCACCAGTTATGTCACCACGAGTGGAGCAGCCTGTTGTACCTGTGGTACCGACTGGCGAGGAGCGTAGGCTGAGTCCGCTCCATGAGTACTAGAGACAGAGACCCCTCAGGTTCCGAGGAAAGCCCGACCCTCAGGCGGCTGAGGAATGGCTTGAGGTGGTGACTAGAGTTTTCCATCTAGTGAGGACACCAACGGACCAGATGGTGATCCTAGGAGAGAGCCTTCTTCCTGGTTTGGTGGGATGATGGTGGAGTCTGACCACACAGACTCATGGCGAGGAGACTCTTTCATGCACGAAGTTTGAGCGACTCTTCAGGGAGGATTTCTCCCCGGTTACGTTGAGATAAGTACGTATCTAGGAGCTTCTTCAGCTCTTCCATGGAAGTATGATAGTAGATGACTATTCATCGAGGTTCACCAACCTCGCCTGGTACTCGATGGATATGGTCAAGGATCAGTACTTCAGATCTCAGACCTTCGAGAAAGGTCTATGATGAGACATATGATCTAGTGTCATGCCTATATGAATTTCAACTTATGTTGGAGTGCTTGAGCAGGCCTTGGTGATCAAGAGCTTCTTGGTAGAGCAGAGACAACCGACAACAGTCAGCAGCAGGAAGACAGGTGTGGAGACCCTGGAAGTAGGGAGCCGACATCAGGCACAGGGATCTGGATGTGGGAAATGTCATAGGAGGACCCAAGACAGAGGATCAACAGTCCAGGGCTCTCAGGCTTGATCTAGTCAGCTTAGGGAGAAGCGATGCTATGCGTGCAATGGTAGGGGACATCTCGCAAGAGATTGCCTAAACTGTTGAGCTACTGATAGAGAAGCGGTGGATGGACCACCGAGGCAGAGGCAGAGAGTGGAGCAGACAGACCCGCTGGGCGGCAGACGTGGCAGGGGAGCAGGGAGAGCTGTGGGTGGTGGAAGACGTTTTGACTTACTTCCACCACCACCCCCAGGAGGTCCGCACCAGGCTCAGGGGGCTGGGGGACAGGGACGGGGACAACTGCATGCGGTCGAGGCATATGACCCAGGGGATCAAGGGATGATTCGAGGTATGATCTATGTCTTTTCTACCTTAGATTCCGTACTTATAGACACATGTTCTAGTCATTCCTTCATATCCACATGTCTTGTACTAAAACTCAAGATTCTGGTAGAACCGTTGACTCAATCCTTACGCTCGGAGACACCTATGGGAGGAGACTCGATGATCACACACCTTTGTAGACAGTGTGATATTACCCTTAGAGGAAAGAGTTTCAGTTGGAACCTCTTGGTGGTAGTGTTGAAGCCTTATGATGTCATTCTCAGTATGGATTGGTTATCTTCGGTCCATGCCCAGATTGATTGTTTTAGGCGAAGAGTACGGTGTGTCCGCCGTGATGGAATGAGGTTTTCCTTTGTCAGAAAAAGGGAAACCTAGGAAGCGCAGAATGAGCTTATGCATAGGAGGGTGCAGCCAATCGCTCATGAGTTGGCTAGCCTTACCCTCGTAACAGTGGATGTTATGAGCTCCCAGTTCCCAGCAGTAGTGGTAGAATATGAGGACGTCTTTCCTGAATATGTTCCAAGGTTACCTCCCCACCAGGAAATCAACTTCTGCATCGACTTACACCCTGGGACGGTGCTGATTTTCTCATCAATGTATCATATGGCTCCCGCATAGCTTTGAGGGCTATGGGTGAAGTTGGAGGATTTGCAGAGCAAGGGTTTCGTGAGACCCAACATTTCACCCTGGGCGGCCCCAGTCTTGTTTGCCAAGAAGGCAGATGAGAGTATGAGGTTGTGTGTGGATTACCAATGCCTGAACCAGGTGACGGTGAAGGACAAGTATCCACTTATGAGAATTGATGACCTCTTCGATCAGCTAAGAGGGGCACAATGGTTCTTGAAGGTTGACCTTCAATCAGGCTATCACCAGTTACGAGTACGGGATGAGGATATACTGAAGACGACTTTCAGATTCCACTACGGTCACTATGAGTACTTGGTGATGCCTTTCGGCATGAAAAATTCCCTTGTAGTGTTCATGGGACTGATGAACTAGATCTTATAGCTATACTTGGACTGGTTCGTAGTGGTCTTCATCGGCAAAATCCTTGTGTACTCAACATTAGAAGAGGAGCATGCTAGATACCTGTGGATGGTTCTAGACGTACTTTAGGAGCACCAGCTTTATAGGAAGCTCTCAAAGTGCCAGTTCTGGATTCAAAAGGTCCAATTTCTGGGACATGTCATCTCAGCAGATGGAGTAGCTGTAGACCCAGCCAAGGTGGAGGCTGTGTTATCATGGGAGCCACCTCAGAGCGTGACGGAGGTGCGGAGCTTCCTTGGGTTGGCAGGATATTACCGAAGATTCATTCATGATTTATCCCAGATATCAACACCGATGACAACTTTGACCAGGAAGGGGCAACCCTTCATGTGGATGGAGAAGTTCCAACAGGCTTTTGAGTAGTTGAGACAGAGTTTGAAAAGCGCCCCAGTCTTGAGATTTCTGGAGGCGGGTGTGAAGTACCTAGTTTTCTATTACGCATCAGGTACTGGGCTTGGATATGTCCTGATGCAGAGGCAAGCAGTGATTGCTTATGGTTTTCGCCAGCTTAGGACACATGAGCAGAACTATGCGACCCATGATCTCGAGTTGGAAGCGGTAGTCTTCGCATTGAAGATGTGGCGACACTACCTTATGGCCAAGTGATTTATCATCTAATCTGACCACAAGAGCCTCAAGTACATCTTCTCATAGAAGGATCTTAATCTAAGGCAGAGGCGTTGGATAGAGTTCCTCCAGGATTATGATTTTGAGATTATCTATACTCCTGGGAAGGGGAAAAAGGTGGCGGATGCTCTTAGAAGAAGGTCGAACTCACAGTTGTTGAGTGAGGCGACATAGTAGTTATCTGCGTTGCAGTTATCCTTTGTGGATGGAGAGGATACAGATTTCCTACAGTCGATGGTTGTCTCCCCTCCACTCTTAAAATAGTTTAGGGAGGCACAGCTTGGAGATGTTGACTGTGTGGCCTTACGTGCTCAGTCATCCACAGGACATGCTCCTGATGGATATTCACAAGGTGGGGAGAACATACTTCTTTTCAGAGGACGCACTGTTGTACCAGTGGCATTGCAGGAGGAGGTTTTGAGGGAGTTTCATACATCCCCTTTGGAGGTACATCTTGGAGTGGCGAAGATGTACCACGATCTCCGATGACAGTTTATGTGGTCAGGCATGAAGAAGGCAGTAGTGGAGTTCGTTTCTCGATGCCTTACATGCCAGCAGGTGAAGACTGAGCACCAAGTCCCAGTGGGATTAGCTCAACCCCTAGAAGTTCCAGAGCGGAAGTGGGATGGAATATCGGTGGACTTCGTGACAGGATTACCACGGATGTCCAAGGGGCATGATTCCATCTGGGTGATCGTTGACCGACTCACCAAGTCGGCCCACTTCCTAGATATTAGGAAGCAGAGTACCGTAGAGAGGTTGGGACGCCTCTACGTATAGGAGATAGTTCAGCTTCAAGGAGTCCCCTCAACAATAGTCTCAGATCGAGATTCCCATTTCACATCCCGGTTGTGGAAGGGATTGCAAGAGGCTTTTGGGACTCAGCTATGCTTGAGCACAATGTTTCATCCCCAGACAGATGGTCAGACGGAGAGGACTATTCATGTTATGGAGGATATGTTGCGAGCCTGTGTCTTGGAATTTGGTCACAGTTGGGAGGACCACCTACCATTGGTGGAGTTTGTGTAAAATAATAGCTACCACTCCACCATTGGTATGACACCGTTCAAGGCCTTGTATGTGAGACCCTGTTGGTCACCACTTTGCTGGACAGACCCCGGAGAGTCAGCACTCATGGGTCCAGAGTTGGTGCGAGCTACCTCTGAGAATGTGAAGATCATCCGGGAGTGGATGAAGACTGCACAGAGCCGACAGAATTCTTATGCTGACAGACGACAAAGACCTATGGTGTTCGAAGAAGGAGACCACGTCTTTCTTTGGGTCTCACCTCGATGGGAGTTACAGAGATTTGGCCGAGGCGACAAGCTATCTCTGAGGTTCATCAGACCTTTCCAGATACTGTGCAGAGTTGGTGAGGTGGATTACCACCTAGCTCTACCGCCACAGTTGCATCGTGTACAAGATGTCTTACATGTGTCGCAACTGAGGAGGTACGTGCATGACCCATCGCACGTCATCAACTTGGGCGAGCTGGACATCGAGGATGGAGTGACCTTTGCTGAGTACCCAGTGGAGATCGAATATCGGCAGGAGAGGATCCTTCATGGGAGATCGATTCCCTTGGTGTGCATTTGGTGGAAGCATGAGAATCTTTAGGAGAGCACGTGGGAGCAGGAGGCCCAGATCTGTGCCTATTACCCACATCTTTTTGAGTAGCCTTTGTTTTGGCTTTTCGGGGACGTAAATCCCCAAGGTGGGGAGAATGTAATGTCTCATATTTTACATGTATTATTTTTAAATATTATATGAGATTATTGTGAGACCGAGTGTGAAGACGGAACTTCATTTTGAGGCCCTGTGAGTCCGGAATGGTGGTTTGAACCTTTTTTAAGTTAAGTGAGTCGACACCTGTGCGCGACTGTGGCAGTTTCCAAACGGATGCCCAGATTAAAAATTAAAGGGCACCATTGCGGTAACAGCCCGAGATTTTATGAAAAATATTCTTTTTATTTCACTAATGTATTGTGTTGTACGCTACACCAAAAGGATCTTGCACAACACACATCCTTGACTTCCCTTTCATTACACGCAATCACGACCTTCCTCGATAGCGTGTGTAGTACGCAATACCGAGTTTCACTAAACAACGATATGCTATTAAAATATTATTATAACTAGCCGTTATGAATAGTAATAACCACCTTTTATAATTTTAGAAATTTTAGCTCTCAAAATGGACTTCATTTTTGGATTCGGAGTATCAAATTTAGCCTAAGGTGAAATTTTGGTACTTTTCGGATAACTTTCATATTCTGATGAATAGTGAAAATTACTAAATTATAATTAAAAACAACTTTTTTAATAGAAATAATTAATAGTGATAAATCATTAATTTGAGTGGTTTTAAAGTATATTTAGAATATATTTTTACAATTCAATACAATTTTGGTCATTGTATATAATTTCACATTTACACCAGACATAAACAAGTGTTAATCTTTTGATAGTTATTATCTCTTAAAAACACGCTATTTGTTGTGACAGAGGAAATTAATTATAAAATTAATTAATGCAACTTATATGTTGGGAATTTTGTAAAATAGAAATCATTTTTGAATTCGGAATATCAATTATAGCCTAGGGTGAAATTTTAGTACTTTTCTGAAAAATTTTAATTTTTGATGAATAGTGAAACCACTAAGTGGTAGGTTAAAAACTGAATTTTGCATAAAACTTAATTTTACCGCTTCTGTGAATGGAATTTCAAAAATCCGACAGACACGGTTAATATCAAGGACTAAAATGTGGTTCAATGAGATGAAAATAATTTTTGGTGAATAGTAACTTTTTACTTTTTTTTACCACGGTTAATAGTAAATAGGGTAACTAAGGGTAAATATGATATTACTATTACCCTAACACATGTCCTATTTCTATTGGATAAGTGTAATTCGACCCAAAACAACCTTATGAATATAATATTACCATTTAGGTCCACTTGGATTAGATTATGACATTTAATATTATTTTATTTAATGAATATTTAAAATAGTTAAAATCAAAGTTTAATAACTAAAACATTTTTAATATGGGGTTATACATAAGATAAATTCGACTACAAATATTCCTTAGAAAGCTAAAAAGATTTCCTACATAATGATATTTTATTTATAATTTTTAGACTTTAAATAAATTAATTTATTTATGACACAACGATGATGCAGTAATTACCCTTTTAAGGAAATATTAACATAATTGATGTTATAAATGCTCAAATGAATGTAATTTGAGACTTTTTATGAATTCCACTAATTTTCTAGGTTACTATGATATATTAGTGTTGATGTAATCAACTTGGTTCGAACATATAATTCTGTTATGACTTTCACAAAAATCATATATCAAATAGTGTCAAAATTGACACAAAATAGTTTTTAAATCAAATATTATATTATTAATTGTTATTTTATTCCTAAAAATCTAAGGTTCGGCAAAATGACTTAGATAAGGATATATGTATTAATAATAAACAATTTGGGGTTCGTTTGGCATGTTATAGTAAGTATATTAACCATATAGTGAAAGGAAACAAAAAGACACGGTAAAAGTTAAATTATTTAACTTAGAGTTAAATCTAATTGATAAGGTTAAAATAATACCCTAAACTTGTCTAAATTCTATTGGATGAGAGGATTTCGACCCATCCCCACCTTATCCTAGAAATAAATCAATTTGGAGCTAATTAAAACCGAACATGACTTTATAATAAAATAATATTTTGAGATATTCCTAAGGTGCCCCTCTCCTCCCTTATAAAAGGACACCTCCTCCCCCTCCTCCTCACACCAATTTGAGCACTCAAGCTCGGCCAACCCCTGACAAAATCTCTTCTCCACTTCCCTAGAAACATCCTAGAGGTTCTGGTCTTCCTCAAAGACCAATTTTAGTGCCCTAAGAGGAGGTCTCAAAGAGGCGCTTCAAAGAAGAGGTAATTACCGTTACCAATTCTTTCATCTTTATTTCTTCTTCCACTTATTCTTCTTAGGTTGTTTCATTATGAAGTAATAACATCAGTATCACTCATATACTGATATGTTATTATAAGTATGAAACAACCCTATTTCACCATCTATCCATCCTACGGAAAAAGAAATCACCGCGCGTGCGTACGTACGGAATATCGTCTCCACGCCGTGGTGTAATCTATTTTCCACCACCACCTTACATGGATGGGTATAATGGTGTAAAGAATAACTATAAATAGTTATTACAACATAATATTGATTCTTATATATTGTATAATCCACTCCAATTCAATTCAATAATTATGGAAATGATATCATCGCTCGTGCGTACGTACGGAATACCGTCTCCACGACGCGATGAGATTCATTCTTAATGATTAACCATTCATGAATGATTATAAAGTATATATAATAAGTACTAATTAAATATATGACATAATAATGATACTGGATTTATGTATATATATATATATGTATGTCATATACTTACTTCCATTCAAGACAATAAGGAAAGAAAAACAGCGTTCATGCGTACGTACGGACTACCGTCTCCATGAACGGTGTTTTTCATTTTATTTATCTATCTATTATATATATATATATACTGAATATATATGATATATAAATCATATTTTATATTCTGGAAGTAAGTAAATCATGATATAAGTAATAATAATGTCAAGAACAACAAGTCAAAACACCTACGATAAATGAAACGATTTTACCCAAAACGCTTCTTTAACATGGAATTTACAAAAGAACGGGTAATATAATGTCATAAGTGAACAATATATGATATCATAACAATGAATATGATTCTGTAATTAGTCAATGACATTATTTAAATCATTATACAGGAGGTTCGGACACATACAAATCAAATCGGACCTAAGGTAAGGGAAATATCACAATCTCATTTTTATCCGAGATTGTTTATACGTTGGTATTTACTGGGGTGTATTTTATCATCCACATCCATGTTTCAACAATATGTAATATTATTTCCATCCACCTACAATTGTTTAAATCCAATTTTACCCTTCGGTGAGTTTTTATTAAAAGATATGAAAGGAATCTTTTGTCGTTTTTCATACGAGGTACTTTTTGACTTTTCCGACAAAAGTACGAAGAATGTTTTTTTAACTTATACGGCATGAATGGATTTCTAAAAAAATTATTTCCAAGAAGCTTAATTTACAAGTATTCAAGTTTATTTTTAATCAACTTCTTTTAGTTTAAAATTTTATGACATGTTAAGAAAGGAAAAGTGTTTTTGAAGAAGAAAGGATATTTTCCTCAAGAATGGAGTTCAAGTGTTTTATCAAAATTATTTTCCTTCTAAGATAATAAAGGGTTCTGTTTTTATCCCTATTATTACATTGATTTGATCATGTTGTGATGGAATTATTTTTATGAATTCCTTTATCTTATATGAATTGATTTATGATGTCATGATGTTTCAAGAATCCCATTTTTGTTACATGTGTTATGCGATGATGTATGTTTTATGATTATGTGGCACACATAAGAAAGGATTCATTATAAGATGGGTGGGACCTATATCTCCCTCCAATGCATTGGGTAAAGATTTTATATCTCATGAGATAGACATGGCTGGAATGGTAGGTTATACCGGTTCAGTGAAACAGGACTGAAACGAGGGTTACTCGATTCAGAAAGGGACTTTGTCCACTAAGATAGTCTTGGCAATGAGTCTTGACTAACAAGAAATGATTATCTATGATTATGTGTGAATGCCACAAAGTTTCATGTTTTATGTTATGATTATTGTGATTACATTTCACTGCCATGATTTATCCCATGTTATGAAATTATGCTCTCTTTTGCAGGTTATGATTTCCAAAAGTTATGTTCTTATGAATTTGATGTGATTGATTTTTCTTTTGTTTACCCTTACTGAGCATTTGAGCTCACCCTTTTATGTTTTATTTTCCCCAGGATATAAAGAAAGGTTTTAGGTTAAAAAAAAGGAAGATCTTTATGGGAGATATTGAAGATCTTTCACCACGATTAGAAGATTACGTTCCGAGTTTCCAAAGACACTAAACTATTACGATCCTTGTGTGTGTGTGTTTGTTATGTACTAAGTATTCCGCAAATGTAATGTAATGTCCATGTACGTCAGGATACAGGTCTCTACAGTTGGTATCAGAGGAAAGGTTTAGTCAACCTTTGGAAACTAGGATGCGAAAACGTTAGTGAGATCCCTAGAGATATTTCTAAGGTATGTCTAGAGATGTCTCTAAGGTTAAGTATACGTATAGGTTATAGTCCTAGAATTGCGCTAACGATCTTATAATTTAACCTAAGATGTTAGATATTGAGGGTACTCCCCCTTTACTATGTTGTTTTCTCTATCATGATTTTTGCCTCTCACAAGATTCTTTTTGTGTTTTAGTTAATGGAGGGAAATAGAAGGAATTCGGTTAACATTGAATCCAATGGACAAATTGGTGACTATGAGCAACAAAATTGTGTAATTCCTAGAGAGAAAGATATTGCGATTATGCCGAATCAGTCATCGCGATATATGATTAACAAGGTGAAATTTAGTGTTATGCCTAATTCATCAAAGAAGAGGAAGGTAAACTATTATGCATGTTCGCATGTTGAGGAGCATAAAGTAAGGAAGATTGAGATTTCTAAAGAAGGGAAGAAGAACCTTGAGGAATACCTCAAATGGAGGGACCGATGTTATCTGTGTGGAGAAAAGGGTCATAGAGTGACAGACTGTTATGGAGTTCAATGTCTTATATGCGGAGAACATGGGCATTACCCAACTCAATGCCCTGACCTAAAAAGTTACTTCTAAATCAAGGAAGGACATATTCCAGGACAATCATTGAAGTGGATAGACTGAAGTGTTTATGTATTGGTATTCAAGAATAATGTTATTGAGGTACTTTTATGGTGTATTGAAATATTTATGTATTGGTCTATTGTGGTTTTCAATAATTTTAAGGTACCGGTAACCATGAAAAGTGATTCAAATATTTTGGAAAGTAGATGATATGCGCATAATGAAGGGATAAGGAGAAAATGAAATGTTTGACAGTATTCATGAGCTCATGATTGATATAAGGACTAAGTGATATCATGGTTTGAGTATATAGAATTTTGAGGATTTTGGTATGTGGAAAGTGTTAACTTTAAACTCCATTCATGTTTTCACTAAGGTATTCAAGAGAATACATGATTAAGGACTTTGAATGTTTGGAATGTGAAAAAAAAACATATCTTATGATATATGGGGATCAACGATGGTATTAAATCTCTGGTAATCATTTTCACTATGTTATGAGAGTGGACTGCAGTATTATGGATAAGCCTAAAGATTGAAATGGATTATGTTGAACATAAGTTAGTATTGTTTAAGGATCGAAGTTTTCTCGATATTATTGATGGAATGTTATAGTAATATAGTTTTAGAAAAAGGACAACCTGCAGGATGAGCGACAGCCCATCGCTTCGGACAAGGCTGTGGGAATCGAACCCACAACCGAAGTGCGACTGGCCTGTATCGCCTACCACTGGCCTACAGGAAGTCCCTTTTTATTAGAAACTAGATTTATTATATTAAGCAGTATGATATATGAAGTATAAAGTCCATTTTAGGAACCATATATGATTAATCTCACTATAGACTGACTTATGTATATAATTTTTGCTAACCTTTTGTTTGAGACAGATGGAATGACCCGTCATTCTATCACATAATCTGCTAACACTTCACGAATAACAAATTCAACTTCATTTATTTAAGAGATGAAGTGGAAATTGTTCAAGGCACGAACAACAATGAGATTGTACCAAAATAAAGTAAGTATTTATTCTAATTCAAATTTTCAACTTTAGGGAAATGATCTGGAAAACCAAAAATGTTGTCCTAGTGATCTTATACCTGATGAATCAGATGGTACCTTATATCATCACAAATCTATGGATTTGTGATTACTGGCTTTTCCATAGCCATGTTCTCTACCACTCTCCATCAGAACATGATGGTTAGATTTCTCTTCCATATCCATATTTTTACCTATGTGGAAACCCAACGATTAGTTTATTTGGGTAATCGTTACATTTCATACATTAGTTTTTAAAGCCAAGTTTTGGTATTCCTTTTTACGATGTGGGTTTCTATTAAAGAAACTTTCGAATAGTAAACCATTTATAACCCCGACGAATTTCGAGGGCGAAATTCATTTTAAGGGGGGTAGAATGTAACAGCCCGAGATTTTATGAAAAATATTCTTTTTATTTCACTAATGTATTGTGTTGTACGCTACACCAAAAGGATCTTGCACAACACACATCCTTGACTTCCCTTTCATTACACGCAATCACGACCTTCCTCGATTGCGTGTGTAGTACGCAATACCGAGTTTCACTAAACAACGATATGCTATTAAAATATTATTATAACTAGCCGTTATGAATAGTAATAACCACCTTTTAAAATTTTAGAAATTTTAGCTCTCAAAATGGACTTCATTTTTGGATTCGGAGTATCAAATTTAGCCTAAGGTGAAATTTTGGTACTTTTCGGATAACTTTCATATTCTGATGAATAGTGAAAATTACTAAATTATAATTAAAAACAACTTTTTTAATCGAAATAATTAATAGTGATAAATCATTAATTTGAGTGGTTTTAAATTATATTTAGAATATATTTTTACAATTCAATACAATTTTGGTCATTGTATATAATTTCACATTTACACCAGACATAAACAAGTGTTAATCTTTTGATAGTTATTATCTCTTAAAAACACGCTATTTGTTGTGACAGAGGAAATTAATTATAAAATTAATTAATGCAACTTATATGTTGGGAATTTTGTAAAATAGAAATCATTTTTGAATTCGGAATATCAATTATAGCCTAGGGTGAAATTTTAGTACTTTTCTGAAAACCTTTAATTTTTGATGAATAGTGAAACCACTAAGTGGTAGGTTAAAAACTGAATTTTGCATAAAACTTAATTTTACCGCTTCTGTGAATGGAATTTCAAAAATCCGACAGACACGGTTAATATCAAGGACTAAAATGTGGTTCAATGAGATGAAAATAATTTTTGGTGAATAGTAACTTTTTACTTTTTTTTACCACGGTTAATAGTAAATAGGGTAACTAAGGGTAAATATGATATTACTATTACCCTAACACATGTCCTATTTCTATTGGATAAGTGTAATTCGACCCAAAACAACCTTATGAATATAATATGACCATTTAGGTCCACTTGGATTAGATTATGACATTTAATATTATTTTATTTAATGAATAGTTAAAATAGTTAAAATCAAAGTTTAATAACTAAAACATTTTTAATATGGGGTTATACATAAGATAAATTCGACTATAAATATTCATTAGAAAGCTAAAAAGATTTACTACATAATGATATTTTATTTATAATTTTTAGACTTTAAATAACATAATTTATTTATGACACAACGATGATGCAATAATTACCCTTTTAAGGAAATATTAACATAATTGATGTTATAAATGCTCAAATAAATGTAATTTGAGACTTTTTATGAATTCCACTAATTTTATAGGTTACTATGATATATTAGTGTTGATTTAATCAACTTGGTTCGAACATATAATTCTGTTATGACTTTCACAAAAATCATATATCAAATAGTGTCAAAATTGACACAAAATAGTTTTTAAATCAAATATTATATTATTAATTGTTATTTTAATCCTAAAAATCTAAGGTTCGGCCAAATGACTTAGATAAGGATATATGTATTAATAATAAACAATTTGGGGTTCGTTTGGCATGTTATAGTAAGTATATTAACCATATAGTGAAAGGAAACAAAATGACACGGTAAAAGTTAAATTATTTAACTTAGAGTTAAATCTAATTGATAAGGTTAAAATAATACCATAAACTTGTCTAAATTCTATTGGATGAGAGGATTTCGACCCATACCCACCTTAGCCTAGAAATAAATCAATTTAGAGCTAATTAAAACCGAACATGACTTTATAATAAAATAATATTTTGAGATATTCCTAAGGTGCCCCTCTCCTCCCTTATAAAAGGACACCTCCTCCCCCTCCTCCTCACACCAATTTGAGCACTCAAGCTCGGCCAAACCCTGACAAAATCTCTTCTCCACTTCCCTAGAAACATCCTAGAGGTTCTGGTCTTCCTCAAAGACCAATTTTAGTGCCCTAAGAGGAGGTCTCAAAGAGGCGCTTCAAAGAAGAGGTAATTACCGTTACCAATTCTTTCATCTTTATTTCTTCTTCCACTTCTTCTTCTTAGGTTGTTTCATTATGAAGTAATAACATCAGTATCACTCATATACTGATATGTTATTATAAGTATGAAACAACCCTATTTCACCATCTATCCATCCTACGGAAAAAGAAATCACCGCGCGTGCGTACGTACGGAATATCGTCTCCACGCCGTGGTGTAATCTATTTTCCACCACCACCTTACATGGATGGGTATAATGGTGTAAAGAATAACTATACATAGTTATTACAACATAATATTGATTCTTATATATTGTATAATCCACTCCAATTCAATTCAATAATTATGGAAATGATATCATCGCTCGTGCGTACGTACGGAATACCGTCTCCACGACGCGATGAGATTCATTCTTAATGATTAACCATTCATGAATGATTATAAAGTATATATAATAAGTACTAATTAAATATATGACATAATAATGATACTGGATTTATGTATATATATATATGTATGTCATATACTTACTTCCATTCAAGACAATAAGGAAAGAAAAACAGCGTTCATGCGTACGTATGGACTACCGTCTCCATGAACGATGTTTTTCATTTTATTTATCTATCTATTATATATATATATATACTGAATATATATGATATATAAATCATATTTTATATTCTGGAAGTAAGTAAATCATGATATAAGTAATAATAATGTCAAGAACAACAAGTCAAAACACCTACGATAAATGAAACGATTTTACCCAAAACGCTTCTTTAACATGGAATTTACAAAAGAACGGGTAATATAATGTCATAAGTGAACAATATATGATATCATAACAATGAATATGATTCTGTAATTAGTCAATGACATTAATTAAATCATTATACAGGAGGTTCGGACACATACAAATCAAATCGGACCTAAGGTAAGGGAAATATCACAATCTCATTTTTATCCGAGATTGTTTATACGTTGGTATTTACTGGGGTGTATTTTATCATCCACATCCATGTTTCAACAATATGTAATATTATTTCCATCCACCTACAATTGTTTAAATCCAATTTTACCCTTCGGTGAGTTTTTATTAAAAGATATGAAAGGAATCTTTTGTCGTTTTTCATACGAGGTACTTTTTGACTTTTCCGACAAAAGTACGAAGAATGTTTTTTTAACTTATACGGCATGAATGGATTTCTAAAAAAATTATTTCCAAGAATATTACTTTATAAGTATTCAAGTTTATTTTTAATCAACTTCTTTTAGTTTAAAATTTTATGACATGTTAAGAAAGGAAAAGTGTTTTTGAAGAAGAAAGGATATTTTCCTCAAGAATGGAGTTCAAGTGTTTTATCAAAATTATTTTCCTTCTAAGATAATAAAGGGTTATGTTTTTATCCCTATTATTACATTGATTTGATCATGTTGTGATGGAATTATTTTTATGAATTCCTTTATCTTATATGAATTGATTTATGATGTCATGATGTTTCAAGAATCCCATTTTTGTTACATGTGTTATGCGATGATGTATGTTTTATGATTATGTGGCACACATAAGAAAGGATTCATTATAAGATGGGTGGGACCTATATCTCCCTCCAATTCATTGGGTAAAGATTTTATATCTCATGAGATAGACATGGCTGGAATGGTAGGTTATACCGGTTCAGTGAAACAGGACTGAAACGAGGGTTACTCGATTCAGAAAGGGACTTTGTCCACTAAGATAGTCTTGGCAACGAGTCTTGACTAACAAGAAATGATTATCTATGATTATGTGTGAATGCCACAAAGTTTCATGTTTTATTTTATGATTATTGTGATTACATTTCACTGCCATGATTTATCCCTTGTTATGAAATTATGCTCTCTTTTGCAGGTTATGATTTCCAAAAGTTATGTTCTTATGAATTTGATGTGATTTATTTTTCTTTTGTTTACCCTTACTGAGCATTTGAGCTCACCCTTTTATGTTTTATTTTCCCCAGGATATAAAGAAAGGTTTTAGGTTAAAAAAAAGGAAGATCTTTATGGGAGATATTGAAGATCTTTCACCACGATTAGAAGATTACGTTCCGAGTTTCCAAAGACACTAAACTATTACGATCCTTGTGTGTGTGTTTTTGTTATGTACTAAGTATTCCGCAAATGTAATGTAATGTCCATGTACGTCAGGATATGGGTCTCTACAATTGCGTCCCGGATAATGAATTTACCCAATAATGAGCCAAACCTTGACTAGCGCGGGTTGAGGAAAAAAGTTAATTTTTCGGACGTTTTAAGTAAAATAAAATAAAATAAATTCACAAATGTATTTTATTTCATTTATGGAAACATCTGCTGTAGTGCAGTAACGAGGCATATGTTTCCTTAAACAAATGTCATGTCATAATGACTCAAAAATGGAAAGCTAGACTCATTAATACTGCAGCGTGTTTTTGAATTCCAAAACACATTTCTCTTTTTATTGGGATAATCAAACGTCAATCATTGGCGAAAGTTTGAGGGAAAATCTGGAGAATACTCTCGGTGACAAACGACGACAGATCAAAGCTGCAAATTGCTGTGCCAACGAGGTTGTTGGATCGTGACAACGATTATAGCACGAACTCTTCATTAGAAATCGATCCTTTCTTAAAGGTAGGGGTTTGTTATTTAAATTTTCTTTTCCCCGCTTTTGATTTTAAACGACGAACGCGGATCAACCACGAAAAAGTTGATCCGTGGATTCGTACATTCTTGTGGGATGGATTTCTTTGGGATGATTATGGGGGAATTAATCCATGTTGATTTTTGTTGTTGATTTCTACTCTGTTTAAGCCTATTAACGGGAGTGGATCAACGCCGTGACGAATGAAGACGGAGGTTCGTTCCTCTTTTTGTTTGATTGGTTTTCTTTCCCCCATTTTATTCTCACGCGTTCTTATCGTTCTTCATGGGGAGACGAACAATGGATCATTTCGCATTCTTTTTGTGATGCAACAATGCCAAATTGAAGAATTTACACCCCAATGACCTTACGGAGGTGCGATGACATTAGCGGATGACGAATCAGACTGGATCAGGAAGGGTCGTTCTTCGAGCGTTCTTCGCGTGGATGGATCGTTGCATGTTTTCGGAGCCGATCAGAGGTATGAAAATAACGGAATCGGCTTCATGGTGTCGAGGCGACCAAAACCTAGGAGTTTCGTGGTGATCGGACGACCGAATCGACGAACGACGCATCGCTGGAAGCGCGACGGTGGAGGTCCACATTTCTGAAAATTTCCGGAATACACAACGTGTACTTCCAAAGAACACGCCGTGTAGTACTGGAGGAGGTGGCTAGGGTTTTGGGCGTCAGAGAGGAATCACACGGCATGTGACCCTGGTCACACGGCATGTTGGACTTTCCCCGAAGCTTGGCGTGTATTTTGGGAAGTACACGGACACGGGATGATCTACACGACTTCAGGAGACACAACGTTTGTAGCACGGCATAGGTGACTACAAGGGGCTCAGTGGGTATCCTGGGGGTAAACTGAAATAGGATGGAGAACACAACCATGTACTCTATCACACGGCTAGGCGAGACCAGTAACGTGGGTCACCCTGTGTACCGATTACACGGGTTGGAGTACACGGGTTGATGACCATGTACGGGCACATGGCCAGCGTACACAGAGCCAACCCCAGTCACTCAGACACAACGTGTACACCAAAATACATGTCGTGTACTTAGTTTTTCTACACAACCATCCTTACGACATGGTTCATTGTACACAGGCAGTACCCGGGGTCCAACAACATGGCGTGTAACTTTTCTACACGCCGTGTACTTTTTGGAAAACGACGTGGTCCTCTTGTTCACTGTAACTTGGACATATTTCATTTGGGTTAATGCCCCTTATTCTCATTCCCCTGAAGGTCAGGCATCATTTCCTTCTACAGGAGTATGATCCCTTCAGCAAAACTTTCTGTGATAGAGTTAGACATCCATCTGAGAGGCCCGGATCGAGATCCTCTATCCATTCTTGACCCTAGGTAGAGTCCAGTATTGACGTGACCAACTCCACCGGGCATCGATACTCTACCTAGTAGGTAAATTCCGGATGAGTCACGGTATCCTCCATGGACCTGGAAGTGATCCTCATCTGTGTATCGTGATCTTTCCCACTTAGGATTGTGCCTCCCATAATGAGTGCATCTATCTATCGTAATCTTCCCACTCAGGAGTGTGTCTCCCGTAATGAGTGTAATTACCTCTCATGGTATTTACCGATGAATATTACTTCTCAGACAAATTTCATCAGAGCTATAAGACTCGTAGAGTGTGTTCTCCCGGAACGAGTGCTTCATGGAATCTTTGAACTAAATCCCTAATGGGGATATGCGGTTGTGTGACTTGTCTCTAGACTAAGGGTTGAGGTTTTGAGTATATCTGGTTTGTGCTATATGTTCTCTAGACATATACTGTGCATAGATGACTGTATCTTTACTTTATGTATTGGTTTTTGGTTTTCGAGGTCCTCTACTGAGTATTTTTATACTCACCCCTACATGGGATTTTCCCGCACGTGTCGTGTCTTTTGCAGATGAGAATCCTTTTGACAGAGTCTAGAGAGGACCAAGACAGGACTGAGATTTTTGTGTTCCCTATAGGCCGATGCGTTCCTATGACTACGAGCAGCAATCCCAGTACCTTTTGTGTTTACAAGTTGGACTTTGCAGTTTTTAGACTCTTGTTTTGGGGGGCTTGTATCCTGGCCCAGTTTAATTTCAGTACTTTACCTTTCCTCACACTCTGTTGGTTGGGTTTAGTTGTATGCATGCATTTTTTTCCGTAGTGTTTTTTTACATTTCAGTATTTGTGGGATTGGAGATGTTTGTGTGTGTACAGGTACTTAGGCAATGCCTCCCATGATTAGTAATATGCCTACTCGGTGCTAGTCACCAGCCCCTAGCCTATTGGAGGCGGGCTTGGGGAGTCACGATGCATGCCCCACTGAGATGGGTCATGACATGAGAAGGTTGGCCATGAGTCGGGTGTTAAATGCTGTAGTGACGAGAAATGACTTACCGATGGGAGCAGTATGTAACGGTGAGAAATTTGTGCAATGGTGAGTTGTTTTACTACAATTGGCGGTGAGACATAGGAAGGTGAAATTTATCTGGTGGTGATTCAGGGGAAGGGTGATGACTCTTTTTACTAGTGGTGAGAATAGTCGATGGTGAGTCATGGGACTCACTATTGGGGACAATCCAATGATGAGTAAACTGCAGACTAAAAAGAAAGTTAATAAAAATTGAGTATATTTTTTAAATATAAATTACATAAAAAAACAAATTACTATAATTAAAATAGAAACAATAAATTATTTAAATGTTATTATAATTAATAAAAACTTAAAAAAATTGAATTAATTAAAAAAAAATAGAATAGAATAATTTTAAAACTAAAACTAAATTAAGAACTGACTGAAATTAAAAAGTAGGGAAATTAAATATCTAGATACTAAAAAATTAAATTGAAATAAAACATTAAATTTAAAAGATTTAAATTAACTATTGAAAAAAAATTAAATACTGAAATTAAACAATAAAGTTAAATGATAAGAATAATTACAAAACTTAAATAAAAGTTTCAAAAAATTTAAAGAAGAAATAATGAAAAATTTCTTATAAATAAAAACAAACTAAAATGAAATTAATATTTTAATCAGAATAAAAAACTAAAAAAAGTAATTTGAAGAAATAATAAGGATAAAGTAAGTAAAACAAAAATAATGATTTAAAACTAAAAATAAAAAATTAAATATAAAAAATTATTAAATAAAAAATTTAGTTATAAAATTAAAAAAGTGAAACTAATTAACAAAATGGTAAAATTAATTAATTAAATTATTAAAAACTTAATAAAAAGATGTGAAAATCAGGTAACTTAATATCCACATCAACACTCTTTACACTTTCACTGCTCTAATTGTTTTCCTCTAATTACTTATCTTTATTATCCACTGATTTCCAAATCATATTTATGTTACTCTGATATTTTTTTGATTTAAAATTCACCCCCTATTTTATTTCTTTCACCCTAATTGGTACATAACACTTGGTATCCGAGACATATCCTTTAAGAGTTATGAGTCATTATTACTCTACCTGACACCTAATAATTAGTATTATAACGACCCAAAATTTTATCAATGAAATTTCCCTTTTCATAACTATGTTATGTAGTATAAAGAACATAAATCACATAGGGAACCCAATAAAAAAATTATCCTCATAAATTAATAATGATACATTAGTCAGTAAACAAACCAATAATTATACAAAATTATAAAGTGGGACAACAAATACAAAAATTTGAATCTTCTAGAATGACCACACTCATGAAAAAATCTGTAGAATTAAAACATAATGTTAATAATAAAATATTCATTTAAAATATTAAAGTATAAATTAAAATTTAGTTATCTTATAAATTAAATGATAATATATTTATATAATATAATAAGTAAATAATTAAAAAATGATAAATTAAGTGTTGGTATTTTGTGAAACGTAAATGTTTTTTAACAATTTTATAATTAATATAATGATTTAAAAGAAAATTTATTTTCATAAATAGATTCATAAACTAATATTTTTTTATATTATTATTATATTAAAATTTTAGGAGACTTTAATTAATTTTTCATTATGTCATAAAATCATTTATAATATTAAAATCAGTATTTTTTGAATAAATGATGATTTTAATTAAAAATAAAATTTATCATATTTAGAAAATTATTTTCATTAAATGGAGTCTATTTTAGAAATATTCAAGTTAAAAAAAATGGTTAGGGTTAATTTTTGGGATTTTTCCAAAATATTTGAATTTTTGGAAAATAGTGAAATACAACAATTTATGGTATTTAACATTTTAATCCAAATATATGGATTTTTGATTCATGAATGATGTAATAAAACATTAGTTCAAACTCACATGAATTAGTTACCATACTTAGTCACATGAATCTACACTAGTTATATTCTTGATCCAAAATAATAAACAAATGAATAAAATAATCAAAAACACCTCTCTCATCCCCTTATAAATACCACCCCACATCACCTAATATTATCACACATTCTAAGACTTGGATATTGATTATATTCTATCCAATTACTCTACAAAACCTATTTCCCATGTCTTGGTCTTTCTGGTCTCACCAAAATACCATTTTCAAGTGACTTAAGGAGGTTCTCAAGGAGACGATATCAAGAGGTAAAGCCCTCCTTATTTCTCTTTTCTTTTCTTTTCTTTTATTATTCTCCCTTCAACCCCATATACAAAGTAACATGATAAATCCAATATCATACATATAATATAATTTTTTTGGGTTAATGTAATATCCATCATCAAGTATCTTCTCTTCTTCTTTTATTCTAAAAATGAAAACATAGTGTGTGATGTGTCGATTCACCATCTTCATAGACGATAAGTTTTTGTTTACCATTACCTCCTTCATGGATGATCATAAATCCATTATAATGGAAACGAATTTTAAAATCTTTTTATAACTTTTTTTATGTTCTGGAACTATTATCTATAAATAATATTAATTAATAAAACAAAACTAGTTAGTGTTGATAAACCCCCCCCCCCAAAATAATCTAAATGTTTATCATTACTGTTTTATCTAATGAATCATTATCATACCTGAAAAAAATGAAATATGGTACCATTTAAAATTTTGAAATAAAATTAATACCATATAATTCCACTTCTAGAGTTTTTCTTCCATTTGACAAGAAATCCCAAAATTAAACTCAAGGTATCATAAAATCATGAAATGAATGCACCCAAAACAAAAAAAATTAAGCATCATAACCCATCGATATAGTCATAAATAAACTTAATAAAATTGTAAAAAATAAAATTTATGTTGAATAAATTATTAATAAAATTATTAATCAATCTAATTTTATTATCCTAGAAATTAAGTGAAAGTGTGTAACACTTTTAGACATAAGGAAAGGGATCTCTCCGAACCTACAAATCTACCATTGGGTTACACTTTCTATATCTTTATCCCAATGTAATTATTATTTATTTTTATATAATTCTAATAAATTCTATGTATATGTTCCAAAATTATATGTCCATATCAATTTATCATTCTTTTATTGGGTGATACATGTTTTAAAAAGTTCCCTTCTCAATTACTCCCGATAAGCAAGCCCGATTAAACTGAACTTCACCATTTCTTACCCATTTTCAAGTACACTATAAAAACTATTTTAAGACAATATTATTTTTCTAAATCCACTCATTTAACCATGAAAAACATTCTTAGTTCATTTATTTTTTTATACAAAAAATTATTCATTTTTCCTTTTTAAATCCTCTTTAATATTTTCCCTTAAACCACAATAAAGTGACTCATTTCTAATGTTTCTTAAACACTATTTTTATATTTTTTCACATAAATTGGACATAATTTTTCATGATCTATGTTTATTTTACCTTATTAATGTATATAATTTATTTAAATCCATTATTTCATGGACACCGTTATGATATTTCCATTTTTATGCCTTATAACATGATTACAATATCCATTTATTTCCATGGGAAACCCTTATGCTTATACCTTATGTTTTATTTTTCATATGGAACACATATGCATGAAAATTTTATTATGGGTGCACCCAAATATCACTAAAATTCATTAGGTAGTGTTTATTATCATGAGATTTCATGTACGGGATTATGGATTAAACCTAATCCATTATGGGACTTTGTCCACCATGTGATATAGTCTTGGAAGTCAGTCTTGACTCATGTTTATGTCATGTTTTATGTTTCTTACACATTCCTATGTTTCCATGATTACGTGATCCCATGTTCTACATGATATACTTCCATATTACTATTCATTTTCCATGATTTTTTATGTCATCATGTTATTCCTTCAAACCCATGTGTTATGCTTTATTCCCATGTTTATTCCATTAATGAGATTTTTAGATCATCCCTTTGTTCATTTATTCACCAAATTACCCTATAAATATGTAAGAGATCAAAGGAAGTTAGAAGGTCATTATTAATATTAAATAAAATATGTTTTTATTTTGGTTTTATGTTTTATAATTATATACATAATCCTCTAAAGACACTATAATTTATGACCCTTGGTTTGTAATATGGTTAATTATGGCTAAAATTATTTAATAGTTTTTTAAAAGGATAGAGTCTCTATAGTTGGTATCATATGATGGTCTAGTTTTTTGGATATTAGGACTAGAAAACTTTATTAATAACCCTAGGGATAATTCTATCACCATGGATAACCTAGAATAAAACTTAGGGAATCATAAGATAGGATATAATTTTCATTTATATGTTGATCCTTATATGTTTAAATTTTACTTTTTATATGCTTATTAGATAAGTATTCAATCCCCATAATTGTATTTTTCTTTTTCTTAGTTAATGGAAGGAAATATGATAACCCGTGCCAACAATCAATGTGATAGGAAATGTAATGATTTTCCTAATGAAATGCCAAATATGATTGGAATAGGAGCTCAAAATTTTATGAAAGTACTTGATAAACTAGATCAAGTTATGAATAATAACTTAAATCATGTAGAATTCCTCCCTTATATTAAGAAAGAGAGAGTTGTGTTCAAATACTTTATGCAACAAATCCCTCCCATATTTTGTGTATATTTTGATCCCCTCATCACAAAAAATGGATTAACTCCATTGAAAGGACATTATCTATCCTCCAGTGCTCAGAAGAAGAGAAAATCATATTGGTAGTCTATTATTTTTATAGGAAGCTGATCAGTGGTGGAAACTAACCGGGAAAACAAAGTCTAAGTAGGAAATTGATTCTATGAAATGGGAAGCATTCAATAAAATGTTTTTTAATAAATATTTTCCTCAAAAACTCTATCTTAAAATGTAAAGGGAGTTCCTCAGACTGAAGAAAAAAGCAGACGAGTCCATCAGGGTGTATGAGGTAAACATTACAAGGCTTGCATGATATACCTCTGGCTTTGTAATTAATAGTGAAAGCAAGGTGGATCACTTCTTTAGGAGACTAAATATGAGTCTATAAAAATCATTGGTGATTTTATAATTTAACAACTATGAGGAGATTTTTTGTTGTTCCCTTAAGTTCGAGATGGAGATTGGAGACTCTCAGTGGTCTCATGGGCTCAGAGATAAAAAGCAGAAAATAGAGTTTAATATGGGAGGATCGATAGATAAATCACATGATGGAAAGAAAAATCAACATCCCATGTGTCAAAGGTGTGGGAAGAAGTATCCTGGGAATTATCTAAAGGGAGCTAAGGGATGCTTCAAATATGGAAGAGAGGGGAATCTGGCTAATTATTGCTGAAGTGATATAAAGAAGCCCAAAAATTTTGAAGAGGAAAAGAAGGTTTAGATCAACTCTCAACCTATAGTGTAGTGTTTCAAATACAAGGAACACGGTAATTATGAGAGCCAATTCTCTAATCTAAGGGTTTTCAAAGGCAATCAACAAAAAAAACCTCTAAGACAACAAGAAAGGGCATATGTTATCATTACTACTAGGTGAAGTCTGAAAATGATGTGGTCATAGGTATGCTAGTTATTCATTCAAGAATAGTGAACACACTATTTGATTCTGGTTCTACAACTTATTTTATATCTTTCATGCTTAGTATAACTATTTAAACACCACCTCAAAATATGGAGGTTGAGTTATCTGTGAGAATAGAAATTGGGGAAATTATTGCATCCAAAGTATATAACTCTTCCCCGGTAAATTTTTGTGAGATGAACTTCCTAGAAAATATTGTATTACTTTATTTGGTGGATTTTTATGCTATATTGGGCATGGATTGGGTATATTTATACAATACCAACATCAAATATCAGGAAAGGGAGATCAATGTTCACATCTCGATGCATCCTAAAATTCTATACAAGTGTAAGGATGATGATGAATATCCTTCAGAATCATCATCTCAATTGTGGATATTATTTCCTTATGATAAATAATATATTTATCAAATTATCGATACAAAATAGAAAATCATTCTTGAATACATGGACATTGTGAGAGACTACACTGATGTGTTACCTAAAGAATTTTCTAGTCTTCCTCATGATCAAGAGGTTCAATTCTCAATTGGACTTATTCCTGGATCTCTACCTATATCAAAGACTCCTTATATAATGACCACTATTGTGTTGGAATAATTGAAGAAGTAGTTATAAGAGAATATAAAAAAGGGTTTTATATGCCTGAGTGCTTCACCCTAGGGTGAAACAGTCATCTTTTTCAAGAATAAATATGGATCAATATACCTCTTAATTGATTATAATGAGCTTAAAAAAATCATGATAAAGAACAAGTATCCACTACCATGGATATATGAATTATTTGATCAACTTCATGGGGAAAAGTATTTCTATAAGGTGGACCATTGGTTAGGATATCACCAATTAAAGGTGAGAAAGGAATATATTCCTAATAATACCTTTCGAATGAGGTATGGACACTAAGAGTTCATAGTGATGCCTTTCTGACTCACTAATTCTCCAACAATTTTTAGGGACTTAATTAATAGAGTCTTTAGAGATTAACTCAAAAAAATTTTGGTAGTCTTCATTGATGTTATTATGATATACTCCAAGAGAAAGGAGGCTCATGAGTAGAATTTGAATTGTCTGCTAATGAATTTGTTAAGGGAGAAACTATATGCAAAGTATAATAAATGTGAGTTCTGGATGGAGGGAGTATCATTCTTGGTGCATTTTATCACCAAAAAAGGGATATCCATGGACCCTTCTAAAATAAAGGCAATTGAGGAGTGGCCTATACCAACATCTATAACAGAGATCTGTAGTTTTCTTGGATCAGCTGGGTAGTGCTAATGTTTTGTGAGGAATTTCTCACAATTTTATAACCCACTAACTAAGTTAACATGGAAAAATGTAAAGTATGTCTGGATGGAAGAATTCGAGGAAAGATTTAATGATATAAAGAAGAGGGTAATAACTGGACCCATGATCACACTACCAATGAGCAGATAAGGTTTTCTGATATATAGTGATGCTTCAAAATATAGGATTGGGTTGTGTACCAATGGAAAATTATAAAGTGATAGTCTACATATCACAGAATCTGAAGATCCATGAGAAGAACTACTAGAAACATAATCTGGAGCTAGTGACTATGTTGTTTGACTTGAAAATTTTGTGTCACTACATCTATGGTGAGAAGTGTTACATATATACTCATAAAAAGAGTCTAAATTATATTTTCAAACAGATATAACTCAACATGCATCAAATAATATGGTTATAGATAATCAAGTACTATGATTTCTCTTTTCACTACCATCCAAGAAAGTCAAACAAGGTAGCTGATGATCTTAACAGAAAAGAACCTACTACCATATTTATGGCACATATTGAGAAAGACCCCATCTTCATGGAAATTTAGAGGATGGATTTGGAAATCATAATAGTAGGGAATACATCCTACCTTACCCAAATTATTTCGCAACCATATATCCCTGGGAAGATCAAGGAGTCACAAAGGGATGATACTTATCTACAAAAGAAGGTGAATGTAATAAAACAAGGGAAGCTACATGAGTTCCATATCGATGATGATGGTGTGATTTAGTTTGGAAATAAGCTTTGTGTGCCTTCATCACTTGAGATAAATATGGAGCTACAGGATAATTCACATATCCCATCTTTCTCCATCCATTATGGAATTAATAAGACATAACATGATCTTCAAGAACACTTCTGGTGGGATAATATGAAAAATTATATTGTAGAGTATATCTCAAGGTGTTTTGTATATGTGAAAGTTAAAGTAGAGTGATAGAATTCCAAAAGAATTATGAAAATATTTCCTATACCCGCATGGAAATGGTTGAATTTTAATATGGAATATTTCACTAGTCTCCCAAAAAAATCCAAAGGAAATAATGCGACATGGGTTGTGGTGGATAGACTCACCAAGACTGACCACTTCATTTCTATTCGATAAGATTTCTCAATTGAAAAACTTTCCAAGTTATATGTGAAGGAAGTGGTGAGGCTTCATGGGGTACCACATTTGATCATAACTGATTGTGATCCATAGTTCACATATAAATTATAGAGAATTATTGAACATGATTTGAGTACTAAATTGAATTTCAGTATGGCCTATCACCCCAAAACTGATGTCCAATGAAAGGGCTTTTAGAATATCGAGGACATTCTGAGAACCTACTCAATGTAATTTAAAGGTGGATGGTATTAACATCTCCCATTCATTGAGTTATCATACAAAAACATCTTACACCTGAGTATTAATATAGATCCATATGAAGCTCTATGAAGGAACATATTTAGAACTCCAACTTGTAGGGATTAAGTTGGTGAATGAAAGATACTTGGACATGATATTGTGTAAGAGATGACAGAAAATTTTCAAACCATCAAAAACCATATCAAAGATGCTTAGATTAAAAAAAATAGATATTCTAACAACCATCAAATGGATTTGTAGTTTGATGTAAGAGAAAATTTATTTCTTCGAATATCACCATGGAAGAGAATCATGTGGTTTGAAAGTAAAGAGAAGATTAGCCCAAGGTATATTGGATCCTTTGAGATCCTTTATCGCATAGGAGGAGTAGATTATATGCTTGAAATTTAACCAAATATGGCTCAATTTCTTGATGTGTTCCATTTATCTATCCTGATAAAGTATATACCTGAACCCTCACAAGTACTTAGGTGGTAAAACTGGAGAATGACCTCTCGTATGAAGAGCATTTGGTGAAGATCTTGGACCGTAGAGACAAAGTCCTACGCAACAAGACAAATTATATTGTAAAAGTACATTGGAGGAATCATAAGTATGAAGAGGAGACATGGGAATCGGAAGAAGTGATTAAGGAGAAATAACCTCACCTTTGTTTACCTTATTATGTTAAACCAAATTTCAAGGGCAAAATTTCAAAAGGGGGGAAGAATGTAATGACCCAGAATTTTATCAATGAAATTTCCCTTCTTATAATTATTTCATGTAGTATAATAAACATGAATCACATAGAAAACCCAATAAAAAAATTATCATCATAAATTTATAATGATACATTATTAAATAAACAAACCAATAATAATACAAAATGTTACAGTGGGACAAAAAATGGGAAATAAGAAAATTTGGATCTTTTAGAATGACCACACTCACGAACAAAGCTGTGGAAATAAAGAATAATGTTAATAATAAATATTCATTTAAAATATTAAAGTATAAATAAAATTCAGGTATCTTATAAATGAAATGATGATATATTTATATCATATAATAAGTAAATAAATTTTTTAAAATGATAAATTAAGTGTTGGTATTTTGTGAAACGTAAATGTTTTTTGATAATTTTATAATTAATATAATTATTTAAAATAAAATTTATTTTCATAAATAGATTCATAAATTAATTTTTTTTGTCTTATTATTATAAAATAATTTTATGAGATCTTTATTAATTTTTTAATGTGTCATAAAATTGGTTATAATATTAAAATTGATATTTTTTGAATAAATAATGATTTTAATTAAAAATAAAATTTATCATATTTAGAAAATTATTTTCATAAAATATATTTCAATTTTTAAATCTAAACATCAAAAGATTGTTAGGGTGAATTTTTTTGATTTTTCTAAAATAATTGATTTTTTTGTGAATAGTGAAATACGATAATTTACAGTATTTAAAATTTTAAGCTAAATACATGAATTTTTGAGTCCTTAATCATGTAAGAAACCATTGGTTCAAAATAAAATTCACTATTTACTATAATTAGTCACAATAATCAATACTATTGAATGTATTGAGCCAAAATAATAAATAAATGAATAAAATAATAAAAAACACCCCTCTCATCCCCTTATAAATACCACCCTCACCACCTCTTCTCCTCACTAATTATAAGCCTTAGATATTTCTTATATTATTCCTAATTAGTCTCCCAAAAAACTTCCCCACATCCTGGTCTTTCTTGTCTCACCAAAAGACTATTTACAAGTGCCTTAATAAGGTTCTCAAGGAGATGATATTCAAGAGGTAGAACCCTTCTTCTAGAAGGAATTGGGTCAACATTGAATCCAATAGAAAAATTGGTGACTATGAGAAATGAAATTGCGTAATTCCTAGAAAGAAATATATTGTGATTATGCCGAATTAGTCATCGTGATATATGATTAACAATGTGAACTTTACTGGTATTCCTAATTCATCAAATAAGAGGAAGATTGACTTTTATGCATGTTCACATGGTGAGGAGTATAGAGAATGGAAGAATGAGATTTCTAAAGAAGGTAAGAAGAACCTTCATGAATACATAAAATGGAGGGGAATATGTTATCTATGTAGGGAGAAGGGTCATAGATTGACAGACTGTTATGGAGTTCAATGTCTTATATGTGGAGAAGATGAGCATTACCCAACTCAATGCCCTGACCTAAGAGGTTACTTATAAATCAAGGAAGGACTTATTCAATGAAAATCATTGAAGAGGGCTGATTTAAGTGTTTATGTATTGGTATTCAAGGATAATGTTGTTAAGGTAATTTTATGGTATATTGGAATATCTATGTAATGGTCCATTGTTGTTTTCCATAAGAATATGGTACCGGTAACCATGAAAAGTGATTGAAATATTTTTGGAAAGCATATGATATGTACATAATGAAGGGATAAAGAGATAATGAAATGTTTGATAGTATTAATGAGCTCATATAAGGACAAAGTGATATCATGGTTTGATTATATAGAAATTTTGGGATTTTGGTATGTGGAAGGAGTTGACTTTTGATAGCATTCATGTTTTCACAAATATTCTATGGTAATTCATGTTTCAAAATAATACATGATTAATGGAATGTGACGAACAAGATATATCTTATGATATATTGGGGATAAATGATGGTATTCACATGCTTAGTTGATGACATTTATAGTAATCATTGTCTTTATACAATGAGCTTGGATAGAAGTATTTTGGATAAGACTAAAGACTTGAAATGGTTTATGTTAGAAATAAAATAATATTGTTTAAGGATAAAACCTTTTTTTCGATATTATTTCTGGAATGTTATAATAGTGTAGTTTTAGAAAAAGGATAACTTGTAGGACGGGCGACAACCCATTGCGTCGGACAAGGTTGCAGGAATCGAACCCACAACTGAAGTGCGACTGGCCTTTATCACCTACCATTAGCCTACAGGAAGTCTCTGGTTAGTTTAAACTAGTTTTATTTTATTAAGAGGTATGATAGATGAAGTATAAGTCCATTTTTGGAACCATATATGATTAATCTCACCATAGATGGACTTATGTATATAACTTTTTCTAACCTTATGTTTGAGACAGATGGAATGACCTATCATTCTATCGTATGATCTGCTAACACTTCATGGAAGACAAATTCAACTTCATTTCTCCAAGAGATGAAGTGAAAATTGTTCAAGCCACAAACAACAGTGAGATTATACAAAAATCAAGTAAGTATTTCTTTTAATTCTAAAATTCTTCAACATTAGGGAAATGATCTTGAAAACCAAAAATGTTGTCCTAGTACTCTCATATCTGATGAATCAGATGGTACCATAGATCATCACAAATTTATGGCTTTGTGATTGTTGGTTTTTTCATAGCCATGTTCTCTACCACTCTCTATCAGAACTTGATGGTTATATTTCTCTTCCAAATCCATATTTCCACCTATATTCTCCTATGTGGAAACCTAGTGATTAGTTACTTTGGGTATCCGTTATGTTTCTAACATTTCTTTTTAAAATTATGATTTAGTATTCCTTTTTACGATGTGGGTTTCTATGAAAGAAACTTTCATGTAGTAAACGATTTATAACCTCGACGAATTTCAAGGGTGAAATTCATTTTAAGGGGGGTAGAATGTAACACCCCGAGATTTTATGAGAAGTATTCTTTTTAATTTATTTGATTTCTTGTGTTGTATGCTACACCAAGATTATCTTGTGCTATACGCAACACCGTATTAGCTTGTAGTATATGCAACACTATTCTTGGATCATGTTACACACAATATCAAGTTCGTTTGATAGAAGTTATTCTACGCAACATTGAGTGTATATATATATATAGTCAATGTATAAATGAAATATGGTTGGATTATATTATACGAAACAACAAAGGAATCTTGCACTACACACAAACCTGACTTGGCTTGCATTACATGCAATCGTGACCTTCCTCGATAGCATGTATTGTACACAATGCTGAGTTTTACTAAACAATGATGTGTTATTAAAATCTTATATAAACTAACTGTTATGAATAGTAATACCCACTTTTTGAAATTTTATAAATTTTATCTTTCAAAATGGACTTCATTTTTGGATTCAGAATATCTAAATTAGCCTAGGGTGAATTTTTGGTATTTTTCTGAAAACTTTCAATATATGATGAATAGTGAAAACAGTAAGTTATTGGTTAAAACCAACTTTCTATTTAAACAATAATTTATTTTATTTAAATTTATTTTAGGTCAAAATAGATACATAATACCTATATAAGTTCAATGTAATTAATTGGGATCATTTTATAATAATTTTAGATATATAAAAATTTTATTGAACTTTTTACCGTCTTTTTCCCACCTCCTAGGAGAATTTGCAAATTCACATAAAAATTAATTTTACCGCTTCTGTGAGTTTAATTTCAAAAATCTGAGAAACAAAGTTAATATCAAGGATTAAAATGTGATTAAATAAGATAAAAAATAATTTTTGGTGAATAGTAACTTTTTACTTTTATTTACCACGGTTAAAAGTAAATAGGGAAATTAAGGGTAAAAATGATATTATTATTACCCTAACACATGTCCTAATTCTAATGGATAAGTATAATTCGATCAAAAACAACCTTAGGAGTACAATATGACCATTTAGGTCCACTTGGATTAGATTAGGACATTTATTATTATTTAATTCAAAGAAGAGTTAAAAGAATTAAAATCAAAGTTTAATAAGTAAATGTTTTTTAATATAGGGTTATGCATAATATAAATTCGAATATAAATATTAATTAGAAATATAAAAATATTTCTTAAATAATAGTATTTTATTTATAATTTTTAGACATTAAATAATTTATTTTATTTATGACACAATTATGATGCAATAATTACCTTATTAATGAAATATTAACATAAATGAAATTAGAAATACCAAAATAAATGTAATTTGAGACTTTTTATGAATTACACTAATTTTACAGGTTAATATTACATATTATGGTTGGATAGATTAATTTTTTTGAAGTAATAATGCTGTTATGAATTTAGAAAAAACAACATACCAAATAGTGTCAAAATCGACATAAAAGAGTTTTTAAAAAAAATATTAAATTATTAATTGATATTATATTCTTAAAAATATAAGGTTTGGAAAAAAGACTTATATAGTAATATATATGGAATTAATTAACCAATTTGGGTTATATTGGTAGTTTATAGTAAGTTTATTAACCATATAGTGTAAGAATACAAGAAGACACGGTAAAAGTTAAATTATTTAACTTAGAGTTAAATCTAAATGATAAGGTTAAAATGGTAACCTAAATTTGTATAAAACCTATTGGTTGAGATTATTTAGACCCATACCTACCCAATATTTGGAATAAGTTACTTTGGAGCCATTATAAACCGAATATAACTTTATTATAAAATAATATTTTATGTTTTTCCTAAGGTGCCCCTCACCCCTCATATAAAAGGGCACTCCCTCTTCTCTCACATTCACTCCTCCCAAGCTATTTGGCACAGACAAACCCATCCCAAATAACCTCTCAACGGTTCTCCCTTCATCTTAGAGTACTTCCTTTAGTCAGAAAGCCAACCTAAAGAGCCCTTTTGATCAAATCAAAAGGAAGAACCCGAAGAAGACGTAAATATCTCACCACCTATTTTAAGTTCCTTTCTTCTTCCACTTACTACATCTTTTTTGTTTCCATTATAAAATAATAAATCCAGTATATTATATATAATTTTATATTATTATAAAAATTTTACAACCAAATTAGTTATTTTATCCATCCTATGAATGAGAAATTCACCACACGTGCGTACGTACGGCTTACCGTCTCCACGTCGTGGTGTAGTTTGTTATTCAAACATTTCATCATTTGGATGGGTATAATAATGAGTATAAATGATTTAAATAATAAATATAACACGATTATGATTCTTTATATATGATATAACATCCAATTATATATGATTTTAATATCAAAATAATGATATCATCACTCGTGCGTACGTACGGACTACCGACTCTACGAACGCGATGAGATTCATTTTCCATGATTAACCATTCAAATATGATTATAAAGTATATATAATAAATAATAATGAAATATATTACATAATAATTATACTGTATTTATGTACATATATGTTTCATTTACTTAATTCCATTCAATTCAATAAGGAAACGAAAACAACGTTCATGCGTACGTACGACCTACCGTCTCCATGAATGGTGTATTTCATTCCATTTATTGATCTATCATATATATTTATATGATGAATATATATTATATATAAATCATGTTTTACATTCTGGAATTATTTAAATTAGGATATAAGTAATAATATCAGGAACAACAAGTCGCAACATGTACGATAAATGAAACGATTTTACCTAAAACACTGCTTTAACATGGAATTTACAAAATAACGGGTAATATAAAGTCATAAGTGAACCATATATGATATCATAACAATGTATATGATTCTTTAATAAGTCAATGACATTATTTAAATCATTATAAAGGAGGTTCAGATACACACGAAGCATATCAGACCTATGGTAAGGGATAATTTTTTAAATCTTATTTTTATCTGAGATTGCTTATACGTAAGTATTTACTAGGGTTATATTTTTCATCCATGTCCATAAAAATGTTTTTATAAAGTGTTTAATATTTTTCAATGTATGTTTAAAGTCATGTTTAACCCTCTTTTACTTTTACATTGTGTTATGGAAGGAATATTTCTTTTTTTTACCATACGAAGAACTTTTTGACTTTTTCGGAAAAAGTACGAGGAGAATGTTTTTTTAATTATACGGTGTGAATGGATTTTTATGGTTTCATAATTCCTTATTTCCATGAATATTCCTATAAAATATATCATGATTATTTTAAAAAAAATTATTTTCTTTTAAAATCGCACGACATTTTGAGAAAAGAAAATGAATTTGAAGAAGAAATGATATTTTCCTCAAGAATTAATTTCAAGTGTTTTGTCAAAACTATTTTCCATCTAATATGACATTATTTTTATAAATATGTTTAAATTATAATGTCTCTATTATTTAAATGGTTGGATTCTTCTTATGATGAAATTATATCCATTTGTTTTATATGGATTATGTTATGGTGAGATGATGTTTATGAAACCCATTTTATTCTTTGGGTTATGATGAATGATTTATGTTTATTTTGTGGCACAAGTAATAATGATTTAATTATGAGATTTGTGGGACCTATATCTCCCTCCAATTAATTGGGTAAATATTTATATCTCATGAGATAGACATGGATGTAATGGAAAGTAAATCCGGTACAATAATACAGCGTTGGAACGGCAGGTAAACCCGATTCTGTAATGGACTTTGTCCACTAAGATGGTCTTGGCAAGAATTCCTTGGATACTATGAAAATCATATCATGTGATTAATGGTTTCCACAATTACATGTTTTATTCCCATTTTATTTTATCATGATTTATGTTCCTTTATGATATATGCCTTACGTACTTCCAAGATTTATGTCATTGCTCAAGATTTTGATGTTTAGATTTTAGGTTCAAGTTTTTGCATTCAAATGTTTATGGATTGTTTTACGTTCCCTATGTTTACCCTTATGGAGTATTTGAGCTCACCATTTTTATGTTTTCTTTTTCTCAGGATATAAATAAATGTTTTAGGTAAGAAAACAAAAGGGGGAGATCTTTATGGAAGATGTTGAAGATCTTTCACCATGATTACAAGATTTTGTTCCGAGTTTCCAAAGACACTAAACTATTATGATCCTTGGGTGTCTGTTTTTGTTATGTATTAAGTATTTTGAAAAATTAATTTATTGTCCATGTACATCAAGTTTGGGGTCTCTATACTACGATTTATCTATTCACTGTCATCCTAGGAAGGAAAACAAGGTATTTTATGCTCTTAGTAGAAAAGAATCTGCTTCTCTCTCCATGATGCGGAGTGAGAAAAACCCTATCTTCTTGGACATGAAAAGGATGGTTTTGAAATTCATAATGGTAGGGAATTAATCCTTCCTTTCCAAAATGATTTCCCAACCATCTATCCAAGAGAATATCAATTAGGAAAAAATGGTTGATCTAGAGTTACAAAAGAAGGTGAATGTAGTAAAGAAATAGAAGATGAAAGAGTTCCATATTGCTAATGATGGTGTGATTTAGTTTTAAACAAGGATTTATGTGCCTTTATAACCATATATAAAGAGGTAACTATTTGATAATGGACATAGCTAACCTTTATCCGTTCATCCTGGAAGTACCAAGATCTACCATGATCTCTAAGAACACTTCTGGTGGGAAAACATAAATAAGGATATTGCTATGTATATCTCATGGTGCTTGATATGTCAGGAAGTTAAAGTAGAGTGACATAAGTCCAAAGGAATGATGAAACCATTGCCTATACCCATGTGGAAATGGAAGAATGTCACAATGGACTTCGTCACTAGTCTTCTGAAGACATCCAAAGGAAACAATACAATATGGGTTGTGGTGGAATGACTCACCAAGACTGGACACATTATTTCTATACAGGAATATTTCTCACTCAAAAAACTTGTAAATATATATGTGGAAGAAGTAGTGAGGTTGCATGGGGTACCACTTCCAATCATCTCTGATCATGATCCAAGGTTGGCATCAAAATTCTGGAGAAGTCTTCAACATTCCTTGAGTACTGAATTGAATTTTATCATGACCTATCACCCCAAACTAATGGTTAATATGAAAGGACTATTCAGATGCTTGAATACATGCTAAGAGCCTCCTCAATGGCATTAAAATGTGTATGGGATCATTATCTTCCATTGGTTGAGTTCTCATACAACAGTGGATTCCACTCAAGTATTTATTTGGATCCATATGAAGATCTATATGGAAATCAATGTAGAACTCTAACCTATTGGGATGAAGTGGAAGAATGAAAGATACTTGGACATGATCTTGTGCAAGAAATGATAGAAAAGGTTCAATCCATCCAAAAACATATTAAAGTTACCCAGAGTTGACAAAAGAGTTATGTTGACAATTGTCAAGGGGAATTACATTTTGACATTGGAAATAAAATCTTCCTTTGAATATCACCATGGAAAAGATTCATACAGTTTGGAAATAAAGCGAATCTTAGCCCAAGGTATATTATCTCCTTTGAGATCCTTTATCACATTGGAGGAGTGTCCTATAAACTTTCACTTGCACCAAATATGGCTCAAATTCATGATGTGTTCCATTTATCTCTCATAAGGAAGTACATAATAGATCCCTCACATGTAATGAACACATAGATGGTAAACCTAGTGGATGATATCTCATATGAGGAGTAGCCAATAAAGATTTTTGACAGGAGAGATAAGGTTCTATGCAACAAGACAACCCAGATTTTCAATGTGTTTTGGGGGAACCATAAGTATGAAGAAGCAACTTGGGAACTGAAGGAGGCAATGAAGGAGAAGTACACTTACCTTTTTATGTAAAAATAATTTTTTTGGGTGAAATTTCAAAAGGGAGGAAGAATTTAATGACCCAAACTTTTATCAATGGAATTTAACCCTTCTTATAATAATTTTATATAGTATAAATCACATAAAATCACATATAGAAAACAATAAAAACATTATAAATGAATAATGAATTAAATAAGTGGTATTTATAGAAATTAAGGAACCTATACCGATGGATTAGTAACTTGACCTGTGGAATAGTAACATGACCCTTATGAATAGTAAACTATCCAATAGAATAATAACTCAACCTTTGAAAATAAAAATAAAATTTAGGTATCTTATGAAAGAAAATATGATATATTTATTTCATGGAATACGTAAATAAATGTTTCAAAAATGATAAATTATGTGTTGGTGTTTTTCTTAGTCATAAATATTTAATTACAATCTTATAAATAATTTAATAATTTTAAAGAAAATATATTTTCATAATATTTATTCATAAATAAATATTTTTTTCTTATGATTATACAATGATTTTATGACACCTTAATTAATTTTCCAAAGTGTTAGAAAATCAATTTTAATTTTAAAATATGTATTTTTTGAGTAAATGATGATCTTAATTAAAAATTAAATTTATCATATTTAGAAAATTATTTTCATAAAATGGAGTTCATTTTTTAATTCTAAATATGGAAAAATGGTTAGGGTGATTTTTTTTTGTATTTTTCTGAAATACTGGAATTTTTTGTGAATAGTAAAATAGAATAATTTATGGTATATATACATTATTAGTTAAATACACCATTACTTGGGTCATGGATAATATAAACACCATAATTTAGAATTATATTTTTCTATTTAATTTATTTAGTCATGTAATCATCATTATTTCTTTTGTATCTTACTAATCCACTTCCCCATGTCCAGGAGTCCTTCTTCTCAGCAATAGAAGAAGATATTTTCTCTAAGGAGGTTCTCAAGGAAGATAGATTTAAGAGGTGAAAATCCTCTTCCTTTTTCAATTTAATTTCTTTTTATTTTGTTATTATCTCCTCACCTCCTCTATAAAAATGTTCATTATTACTCCATTATATTTTATATAATTTAATTATATCATGTTAATGGAATATACATCATCAAAATCATTTATCTCTCTCTTTTATTCTAAAAATGAAATCATCGTATGTGATGTGTCAATTTACGGACATCGTGGACAATGCATTTTCATTTTCATTTAACACATTAAATTCTATTAAAAAAACCACTATAATGGTTTTTAAATACTGTAAAGTATATTTTATAACCCTTTTTATGTTTTGGAACTAAAATATTTACATAATACTAAATGATAAACCAAATCGAGTTTGTTGTGATCGAAAACTACCCAAATTAACCCAAATGACTATCATTAACTATTTATATAATGACCCATCCTCATTAAATTTAACAAAATTATATATATAAACATATACAACTCTTTATTTTCATTAATAAAATATATTTTCAATTCTGGATAATTATACCCATTCTACATAAACTTCCATACTCATATTCAAGTAAACCAATCATGAAAACCAAGAAAATGAACCCTCTCAAACGATGAAATTAAACTATATAACACATAAAAAATACCATAAATGAACTTAATAAAACTATAATGAATCAAATTCATGAATAAAAGGTTCTTTATTGTCTAATTAATTAATTTTATTTTATTATCCAGGATATTAAAGAGAAGAGAGCGTTCAAACATAAGGTAAGAGGAATTCTCGAACTCAACTCTATTCCTTGGTGTTTTCTATCTTTCACTCCATTTTCAGTATGAATATTCCTTTAATTTTATATAAATTTCATTTCTTTTCCTTCCATTTTATTTTTTGGGTTATTCATTCTTCTAATATAGTTTTAGGAAAAATGTAAAGATTTTTCCAAAATAAATCTTCTTAAAAAACATATCTTTTACTTATCATGATATTGTTGATTCTTGAAACAAGATTGGTACCAAGCATTTTATTCTAGTTTTATCTTGGGAACTCCGAATTTTATAAATGAATGTTTTATTAAATGAAACCAATTCCTTTCCATGGGTTATTTTATTTTGATGATTAATATATGATATATGTGGCATGAATGATAATGTAAATGTTATGGTGTGATGAGTGTGCCCAGAATTATATAACACATCTGAATGACATGATGTGATAGGTGCACCCAGAATTATATAGTGCTCAAATGTATTAGGTAATTTGATGTATCTCATGATATAAAGCGATGTATGTGTGGTAGTTTACCACTAAGAAATGATGTTTCATTTTTATGCATTTCCACATTCCAAGCCTTTATT
Source organism: Viscum album (assembly GCA_963277665.1). NCBI lineage: Eukaryota > Viridiplantae > Streptophyta > Magnoliopsida > Santalales > Viscaceae > Viscum > Viscum album. Next base: position 463,814,827 of record OY728135.1, read on the forward strand.
TAATGCTTTATCTCGTGATTATGATATTATGCCTATGTTATGATGACAATTATTATGTTCACCTAGTGTTATATTGATTAGTGTTATTATCTATCCTCTTACTAGGAATTTATCTCACCCATTTCTTTGATGTATATCCTCAAGAGATTACTTATAATAAGGAGAACACGAGGTCTAATAAGAAGCTAGGGAATAAGGAATTAAATAAATGTTTATGGTTTATTTTGTAAATGTCATGTATGGTCATGACTTTCCCAAGTCACAAAACCTATTGATCCTAGTTGTCTAATGATTTTATATTTTTTTTATTTAAAATTATGTAATAAGACATGTAATAAAAGTAGGTTCACTATATAACATCATTTAAAATGTAAATTCAATGATTTTAGTAAATTTAGGGGAAATAAATTCAAGAAGAAGTCATATAACTCAAAAGGAAGAAGTTTGGGTTACCAAATTCATTTCTTTTACCCTTTATTTCCATGGAATTTATTTAACATCCTGCATCATAAAGAAAAACATATTAATTACCTATTTTATAACCTTATTCATATACGTTTCCATTTGTACAGTTTATTAATAATAATTCTCTTTATGTATTAGACTGTTATAATCTCTTTTCAACATTGGGTGTTAATAATCATCATCATTTTGAACTAGATTTGTAAAATATGTGTATATATTACTTATTATTTTAAATTTAATCATTAAAAACCCATAAAAATTAATGTAACTAATGTTTTATAAAGACTTATAATGTTATAATTCCATCACATGGAAGTTTTAGTCACTTTTTGCGGAGACGAATTCAGTATTGAATGAGTTTCGGGTTATTTACTATTATTGATGGATTACCTTATAACAATCATTAATTTTTGAGTCATACATAATGATACATATTAATTATATATATCATATATACTCATCAAATATAGACTTAATACATCCATGAAGGTGGCAGTGAAAAATAGAATTCATCGTTCCATGGAGGTGGTAGTCTGCACATACACATTGATGATGAATTATTATTTTTAAGGGAGGAAGAAAGAATTTACATGATTTATAATTTCTAGAACTTAAATATGATATATAAATCAGACATATTTATTTAATTTCTCTTTTTTACCATCTTATTTTTTTGGTAAATGTAAAAAATATGTTTCTTTGTAGAGGTAGTAATACGCTCATATACATGATTCATGTTTTAATTTTTCTTAAAGTAAAAGGGAATGGAAGTTAATGCCTGTACTATCATTATAGTTACATAAAATTATAATAATGATATTTATGTTATCATTTTAATATGGTTTAATGGAATTTGAGTAATAATAATTGCACCTAAAGAAATATAAATGAGAAAGGATTGGTTAAAAATGTACACCTTACTTATTAGATTATCTATTTTGTAAAGGGGGTTAATCCTTTTAGGGATGGTATTTTGAGAATAAAATAACATCTTTAAGGTGTTTAGGAATGTTGAGAATAGTTTTGGGTAGATTTTTTAATGAACTAAGTGGGTTTTTGTTTGAGGGGAAGTGAGGATATGATTGACACTTTTATAAGTGAAAGGGATATCATTTTTCTAAATACCAATTTTTATTAATAATAGGAAGTCACTCTGAAGGAAAATAGCTCAAAAATTAGAAAAAAATGGATTATGTAAGGAATAATGTCAAGAAATTACTTAACCACCCATTCTCACAAATGTTTTAAACATTTTTTTGGGCTCTCCCTCTTGGTTAAACCCTTCTTACCCCATTTGATTTTTTTGAGGTAACTATTTTTTACCAAATTAATTTATCTTTTATTATTGAAAATAAACTGGTCCTTATTAAATAATTTTAACCTAATTATTCAAAATTTTAAATTGATTTTAATAAATTAATTTTCTAATAGTGATAAAAATTAATTTTAAAATACTAGATTTATAATGTATTAAATTTTTTTTTGAAAACTATAACTTAAGTTCTGAAATGTCTAATATGAGTTTTTAAATTAAAAAAACCATTTTTTAAAATTATAAATTCACTTATAAAATACATATTTAGTCTTAGAAAAATGTTTCATGAATTTATAATTCATAATTATATACTAATAATTTCATTAAATTCATGTTATTTGTAAATATGGTATTTTATATTATTAAACCAAAATTAACCTTTTTAGATAATCCCAAAAATTAAAATTATATTAATATTGTTATGATAAGTTCAAAAACTAATTTAATTTTTCAAATTCAAATTCTAAAATTTGTAAATTTTACTTTAAAACAAAATCATAAAATATTGTGATTTTTTTATAGGCGATATTTTTTTAGTATATTAACTATTCTTATAAAATTAGTGATAATCATAAATATATCAAACTGTGAAAATATCCATTTTATAAAATAAATTTTAAGTATAAAAAATATTTTATTAGCTTATTAGTCGCACTTGTTGTAACAGTATTAATGTGGTCCTTTATTTTATAAGTTGTATATATGTATTTATATACACTTATTCAATGGATACCATTCATTGTTCAATATATATTTTAATAAAAATACATAATCTCATCCAAATTTTCCCAAGTTTAGGGTTGAAGCAGTCACTTACATTGTATCTTGGATTGTCAAATCCTTAGAGACCTAAGAAGAAATCTATATACATGTACATTCCTCCTCCAATGGCCCTAAGGCCTTCATTTTTTATTGATTTTTGATAACCCACCTTTTAAGGGGTGAGGTGGAACCCTTACAAGACCTGTAGGCGTAGGTATTACATGGCTCATAGGCCTTAGAGGAATTCATTTCCCATAGCCTTCAAACATTACATACAACCCAGAATAACTACTTGGAACTTCTCCTCCTGAGTATCTTCATTGTGAAATCAACTCTCCACCTTCACATGGGTGTTCGGATAGGCTTTCCCGTGCATGCACTGGCTTGTCCCGATGGCAGGTGGCACACCCTATCATTCTTCCAATTCGTTTAGCTTCTACTATGGTGAAAGCTTCTTTCTCATCCTCCTTCTAGAGCTTTTTCCTTGTAGGTTTTCTGGTTTTTATCTCCACTTAAGGTGGCCCGAAGGCCTTGAGGTGGCCTAAATGCCTTACTGACCCGAAGGCATGGGTGACCAGAAGGCCTTAAAGTACTTGGGGACCAAATCGGTGGCCCAAAGGCCCAAACGGGGGAATATTCCTGTCTGCTACAGTACCAATCAGTACCTTCTATAGTTCCCTCTACAGTACCTACTACAGTACTGCTATAGACCTAGAAATATGCCTCCACTTGGATTTGATCCTGGGTCACCTGGATGCACTTAAGGAGTCCTCACCAACTGGGATGAGGCTCATGTGCATATACACATACATTATATTGAGTGATTTCATCTATAAAGTGTCCAATAGTGGGGTTGATTTTAATTGTATTACTAGATAAAAAAAGTTCTAATTGGAATCAATTTGGGAGAATGAGTTGATTATAGGTGTTGAGCCCTCTGGGAAAATTAGATAAACTTATATTTTGATCATCCCAACTATGCTCAATCATATTTTAATTATGCTCAATTATATTTTGATAATATCAATTATGTTCAAGTATATTTTGATAGTTCCTATATTAATTAATGATTAATTACTTATTTCAGTATTTATGTACACCATGCACATATTCATACATTATAATGTTTATATTATCTTCAGAGAATTCGGTTACTAAATGGATATATATTCTAACTTGACCCATTCTTCCAATAGAATGCTTAAACAGATAAGTGGTCACCGTTACAGAACAAGGCTACCGATACGTAAAGGTTACCGATATTCAAAGCCTACCGATATGTAAAGGCTACCGATACGTGAAGGTCACCAATATGTAAAGCCTACCGATACATGAAGGTCACCGATATACCGATACGTGAAGGTCACCGATATGTAAAGCCTACCGATACATGAAGGTCACCGATATGTAAAGCCTACCGATACGTGAAGGTCACCGATACGTAAAGGCTACCGATACGTGAAGGTCACCGATATGCGAAGCCTACCGATATGCGATAGCCTACCGTTACAGAACAAGCCTACCGGTACAACAAGCCTACCGTTACAGAACAAGCCTACCGATACAGACAAGCCTACTGATACAGACAAGTTACCGATCAAGTCTACCGACAGACATGAAGTCTACCGATACAAAGCCTACCATTACTCAAGGATACCGATATCCAAAGCCACCGTTCCAGAGAATCCGACGCTGCCTTAATTTCTTTAACTTTATTTAATCTAACCAAAGGTCATATTAGGTATATTTTAATGCTCTGTCATTTATTTAATGAAGGTTGTTGGATGTCAGGGAACCCTACCTCGTACATGCAAAAAGAAATCATTTCTTTTTTAGGAGATCGTGACATAAATATAAGAAGTCCCTATTGCTACAAGAGGATGAGATATACACACATGCAGAATACACGAGGAATATACACAAGATAGAAGCATAAACGAAGAAGAACATACAAGAAGAGCTCAGAGAGATATACATGCACGATCAAGAAGACACAAAATCTCATACACATTCACGAGGATTTTGAAGAACTTCATCGACTATATTTCACTGTCTCTGAACCTGGATGTCGAGCACGACACTCTGTTTTTCAGACAAAAACCATAAGAGGGCTCAGAACCATTTCTAATCAATCTGAAGGATTCCAGAGCTACACTGCAATAACTAGAGCCATTCTAAACTCTATATCTTTCTCAGTGATTCATTATTTACATTACGAGCAGTGTGTATTATCTGTTTTAATTTATACACATACTATCTCCTGAATCTTAACTGCAGGATCTGTAAATCCTCATTCAAACTCCTTAAATCTTTTATTTCCCACTGTGGATAGTGGTGGAGGTCGTGTGTGACCTGAACAGCTGTATTGGCTGTTGTTTTTGTTTCCCATGTACACTACTAGAATAAAGACCATTAGCGACCGCCAAAAGCGGTCGCTAAAGGGCTGTAGCGGCCGCCTTGCGACCGCTTTTGGCGGTCGCTAAAGGGCTGTAGCGGCCGCCTTGCGACCGCTTTTGGCGGTCGCTGTTGCTTCGTCGGTAAAGACCAATAGCGACCGCCAATGGCGGTCGCTCTTGGTCCTTTTAAAAAATCTAGATTTTATACCTACGGGATAGTAGGTGGGTGCGACGCGATGAACCCACAGGGATGACCGGTGGATGCGAGCTCGGGTCGCCGACCATGGTGGAACTACGGTGGCCGGAGTGAGAGGTAGGTGCATCGGTGAGGGATTGGGTGGCAGGGCGGCAGCGGGGGAGTTCTCACGGCGGGTAAGGGAAGGATATGGGAGGTGATGCTTAGTTGTTATGGGGGTGACCAAGGGCGGCAGCGGGGGAGGTCTCACGACGTTCGGGGCGTTGCAGTGGCAGGGGAAGGCGGGGGGCAGGAAAATGCAGCGGCAGAGGAAGGCGGGGGGCGGGAAAATTCCCGCCCAGTTTATTTCGACATTAGCGGCCGCCAATGGCGGTCGCTAATACTCTCTATAGCGACCGCCAATGGCGGTTTCCCGCTTTGGCAGGCGCATAAGCCATTTTTTCTGGTAGTGGTAGAACTGTGGTAGAGGTCTTTGACCTGGACAGTTGTAAACTATTGTGAAACCCGATCTAGGGTGTGGATCAAATTTATATAAATTTTTGGGAGGACTAAGTCTGGGATTGAGACTGAACCTCTTGGTTATATCTACTGTGCTTTATTTAGTTTTATCTATAATCTTTTATTCCGCTGCTAAGTGCTTTAAATCTTAAACAGTTTTTCAAAGTTACTCTGATAATTGAATTATCAAGTGTTTGAATTAGTTGTAAATCATTAGGTTAGTTTAAAAAGATGATCTAATCTTTAGATTAGATTAACTGGGAATTAATCAATCCCTTGAGAACCAAACTGAATGTTTGCTTTAATTCAAATTCACTACAATTCAATTTGTATTTTAAATTGGGGGATTTTAGTGAAAGATTTTTAAACAGAAATTTTAATTGGAACTCAATTCACCCCCCTCTTGAGTATCCACTCCGACCAACATTTGGTATCAGAGGATTAAAATATTTTCTGAAGTACTCTGTTTTTCAACTGTGATTTTAGTTATATTTTAATGTTCTTAAAATTTCTGTTATTTCTAAATTTTTATCTCTTTAAAATTTTTGTTTCAACCTAGTTATCATGGATAACATACTTGAAGGTGTTTCTACTAATAGACCACCATTTTTCAATAGAAACAACTATTCTCAGTGGAAGATTAAGATGAAAATTCATTTAGAAAGCATGGGTTTTGATATTTGGACTGCCATAGAATCTGAATATAAAATTCCCACTACTGTTAGATCTACTTGTAATGAAGCCACTAAGACAGCTCACAATAATAATTTCAAAGCTATGAATGCTCTGGATTGTTCTTTAGGTGACAAGGAATTTAATAGAATATCTTCTTGTAAGACTGCATATAAAATTTGGGATACTTTAAGTGTTTCTCATGAAGGAACAACTAATGTTAAGTAAATGAGATTGAATACCTATACTATTAAATATGATAATTTTAAGATGAAGCCTGATGAACCCATTTCTGATATGTACCTCAGGTTTAAAGAAATTTTCAATACAATGATCTCACTTGGAAAGGACGTTTCATCAAAGGAGAAGATCATGAGAATTTCGAGATGCCTACCAGAACGATTGAGGGGCACATCTGTTTCAAACAGAGAGTCATGTGACATTGCTGCTCTACCTGTCAAAGAACTCATTGGTAAGTTAATGATGTATGAAGAAGAGCTTAAGGTAAACAAAGAAGAAGGAGATGAACCAAAAAGGAAGTCAGTTTCCTTCAAGACATCTACTTCAAAGAATAAGGATAAGGAGAAACTTCAAGCTGTAAGTGATAGCTCAAGATGTGAAGAAAGTGAAAGTGCATCTGACAGTGATGCAGAAATAGCTCACATAGCCAGAAGATTTAAGAAGTTTTATAGGAAGAAGAAGTTTTTCAGAAAATTACATTACAAAGATAAGTATGAAAACAAGGGACACTGGAAAAAGGACTGGAAGAAATCTGACAAATCTGATGAAGTTGTCTGCTACGAATGAAAAAGAAATAGACATATAAAAGCAAACTGTACAAAGCTGAAATACAAGAAGAAATATGAGTATAAAGACAATAAGTATAAGAAAGCCATGAAGGCTACTTGGAGTGCTTCTGAGGATAGCTCCAGTGAATCTGAAGCTTCTGAGACTGAAAACAGAAATAAGGCAAAAATGTGTTTTATGACAAACACTTCTGAGGTAAAATCTGTAACTCCTAATTCAAATTATTATTATTCTGGAGATGATTATGATTCTGAAAATTTGTCAAAATCTGAACTGTTTGAATACTGTGATATGTTGGAAGAAACCTTCAATGAGATGAAAGACAAATACAAAGGTTTAAAGAAATAGCATGCTTTAACTATTAAACATAAATCTGATCTTGACATAGAAATGGAAAAGAATACTCATTTGCTTAAAGAAAACACTAAACTGAAATTGTCAAATGAGCAACTTAGGAAGGATTTAGAAAAGTTTACCAATGGAAAAGACACTCTTACTCAAATGCTAGGTAAGCAGATTGCACCTCGATATACTACTGGTATAGGATACCAACCTGGACAAAGAAAAATTACCAAAACTATATTTATTCCTAAATCTGGATAGAATATGGTTAGTTATAGTTCTGGAAGCTCATATGCTTCAACTAGTTATATTCATAGTTACAGATCTAATAAAGTTTATCTTTCAAAATCTATTGATTCTACAAATTTTATGATACCCATAAGACAAATTTGGGTACCTAAAGTTTTGTTGGCTAACCTGTCTGGACCCAAGAAAATCTGGGTACCAAAATCATTTCCTATCTAAATCTATTTTGCAGGGAACCTGCTTAAAGAGCTCCTGTAGAAAGACTTGGTACTTGGATAGTGGATGCTCAAGAAATATGTTAGGAGACTTCTCATGTTTTAAATGCTTAGTCAGAATTGATGGAGGCTTTGTCACCTATGGTGATAATTCTAAAGGGAAAATCATCGGCTTAGGCCAGATTGGTAACACTGACTCACTATTAATTTCTAAAGTTCTGTTGGTTGATGGACTTAAGTATAATTTACTAAGTATTTCTCAGTTATGTGATGATGGTTTTAATGTTAAATTTGAAAATGATTCTTGCAATGTTTTTAATTCTAAAAATTCTTTAGTATTTTCTGCCTTGTGAAATGAAAATGTCTATGCTATTGACTTAAATTATTTAGCTATGAAAAATATTACTTGTTTAAATTCTTTTCACAAAGAGTCTTGGCTTTGGTATAGAATATTAGGACACTGTAATGTACATTCACTTAGAAAACTTACTAGGAAGAACTTAGTTAGAGACCTACCAAAACTTGAATTCCTTGCAGATAAGGTTTGTAATCTCTTTCAAAAGGAAAAACAACATAAAGTTTCTTTCAAATCAAAGAAAGAAGTGTCAACTTCTCAACATCTCGAGTTGGTTCACATGGATTTTTTTGAACCTTCCAGAGTTTCTAGTTTAAATGGGAAACACTGTGTCTATGTTCTAGTAGATGACAATTCTAGGTATACTTGGGTATATTTTCTAGCTCACAAAATTGAAGCTTGTTCTTACATTGTTAAATATTCCAAGTCTATAGAGAACCTTAGTGGACTTAAGATTAAAACCTTGAGAAGTGATCATGGACGTGAGTTTGAGAATCATGAGTTTGAATCCTACTGCTTACACAATGGCTATAGTCACAATTTCTCTGCCCCTAGGACACCTCAACAAAATAGTGTAGTTGAAAGGAGGAATAGAACCCTTCTGGAAATTTCCAGAACCATGCTCAATGAGTATGACCTACCTGTTTATTTTTGGGCTGAAGCTGTCAATACAACTTCTTATATTATCAATAGAGTCTTGATTATACCTGTTCTTAAGAGGACCCATTATGAGTTGTGGAACCATAGGAAACCTAAGGTTAACTACTTCAGAGTTTTTGGTTGAAAATATTTATTCTTAATACCAAAGATAATCTTGACAAGTTTTCACCCAAGAGTGATGAAGGAATTTTCCTAGGTTACTCTATTCCCAGTAAATCCTATAGGGTTTTCAATAAGAGAACCAAATGTGTGGAGGAATCTGTTTACATCAAATTTGATGAAACTGATCCACATGAACCTAAGAACTCTCTTGAAAATCTTGAAGATGATCTCTCTATTTTAGACCTTAATGATAAAAACTGTGGACTTATAGTTAAACCATCCAGTTCTGGAAATTTTCCAGAACCTACTTCTATTGATTCCCAACCTGTTGATGAACCTGAAATCTTTAGCCCTACCTTTTCAAGACCAATTAGAATTCTAAAGAACCATCCTTTAGATGCTGTTGTAGGTAATCTAGATAGAGGAACACAGACTAGAGCTTATCTAAGAAATCCGGTTGAACATCAAGATTTTCTTTCACAGTTAGAAACTAAAGATATCAATGATGCTATCAATGATGAATTTTGGGTAATAGCTATGCAAGAAGAACTAAATCAATTTGAAAGAAATAAATTCTGGGAACTAGTAGAAAGAACTAAAGACACTTTGACCATAGGCACAAAATGAGTGTTTAGAAACAAAGTTGATGAATCTGGAAACATCATTAGAAACAAATCTAGACTAGTTGCACAAGGTTACAATCAAGAAGAAGGAATTGAAAATGAGGAAACCTTTGCACCTATAGCTAGATTAGAGGAAATTAGGATCTTACATGCCTTTACATCACATCTGAATTTCAAGTTATATCAAATTGATGTGAAAATTGATTTTCTAAATGGTTTTATTGTTGAAGATGTTTTTGTAGAACAACCACCTAGTTTTTCAAATCCTCACTTTCAAAATCAGGTTTTTAAACTTTCTAAAGCTTTATATGGTTTAAAACAAGCTCCAAGATCTTGGTATGAAAGACTTACAAATTTTCTTATTTCAAAAGGATTTACAAAAAGAATTACTGATCCCACTCTTTTTATAAAAATAATTTCAAAAGATGTTTTAATAGAATAGATATATGTTGATGATATTATTTTTTGATCTTCTAAAAATTCTCTATGTACTGATTTTTCAAAGGTTATGCAAAATGAGTTTGAAATGAGCTTAATGGGAGATCTTAAGTACTTTCTTGGATTTCAAATCTTTCAAACTAAAGATGGTATTATTTTGAATCAGAGTAAATATACTAAGGATTTATTAAAACGTTTTGGTTTGGATAGTATTAAGGGAAGTGATACACCTATGAGTACCATCTGTAAATTGGATACTGATGAAACTGGGAAACCAGTGGATCAAACTAATTACAGAGGTAGGATTGGGAGTTTACTTTATCTTACTGCCAGTCGACCTGATATTATGTTTAGTGTATGTATGTGTGCTAGATTTCAAGCTAACCCTAAAGAGTCACACTTACTTGCTGTTAAAAGGATTTTCAAATATCTTCAAAATACTGCTAATTTGGGATTGTTTTACCCGAAAGGACAATCATTTGATTTAATAAGTTATTCGGATGCTGACTTTGTTGGATGAAAGTTAGATAGAAAGAGCACATCTGGAACATGTCATTTACATGGAAAGTCCCTAGTATCATGGTGTAGTAAGAAATAAAACTCAGTTGCATTATCTACTGCTGAAGCAGAATATATAGCTGCTGGTAGTTGCTGTGCACAGATTCTGTGGATGAAACACACTTTATTGGACTATGGATTTGATTTTAAACATGTTTCAATTCACTTTGATAACACTAGTGCGATCAATATCTCTAAGAACCCTGTGTCTCACTCTAGAACCAAAAATATTGATGTTAGACACCAATTTCTAAGAGATCATTATCAAAGAGGTGATATAACTCTTGAATTTATAGGCACTGAACTCCAATTAGCTAATATTTTCACTAAGCCTTTATGTTCAGAAAGATTAAGTTTCATTAGACATGAATTAGGAATGATAACTTACTCTTAAACCATTAGATAAACCTCACTGTTAGATAAACCTTACCGTTAGATAAACCTCACCGTTAGATAAACCTTACCATTAGATAAACCTCACCGTTAGATAAACCTCACCGTTAGATATACCTCACCGTTAGATAAACCTCACCGTTAGATAAGCCTCACCGTTAGGAGATGCCTCACCGTTAGGATAAATCTCACCGTTAGGAGAAACCTCACCGTTTGGAGAAACCTCACCGTTAGGAGATACCTCACCATTTGGAGAAACATCACCGTTAGGAGATACCTCACCGTTAGATGAACCTCACCGTTTAAGGACACCTCACCAGTACATCTCTCGCACTGTTTTTAGTTTTCGTATTAAGGCCGAGACTTTGAATTTAGTTTTAATATGAGATTTATTTTATATTTGAATCCTAAATGATATTAAACCCAACTCTAGACATCACTCAATAATCACGAACCCGTCTGTTCAAATCCCTCCCACCTAAACCTCTCAAGCTCAAAAAACCCTAAAATTCAAAATCTGAAATGGCTCATGTGAAGCGACCCTCAGTGGATGAAGGGAGTGATGCGCCGCAAGCTAAGAAGCAGAAAGTAACCAATGATGGTGCTAGTGGAAGCAGTAGAGATGCTGTTCGAAGGAATCCTGTGAATCCACATTTATTGAAGCGAGAAATTGTAGTGGAAAAGAAGTTATGTGCGGAATGGCTGTTGGAAAGAAAGTCCTTGATTCTGAAGATCTTACAAGAGCAAGGATGGCTCGAATGTTTCATGAACAATAATGTCCCATACTATCCAGCTCTGGTAAAAGAGTTTTATGAGTTTGTCTATTTTGAGACATCAAAAGAGGAGAACATGATGATTTCCTACATAAATGTTCAAAAGATTTTGTTTTCATCTATTGAATGGGCTGAGAACCTTAGAGTTCCTCCAGAAGGTGATTATGTATTTTATTCAAAATCCATACCTACTGCTAGTGACTTTTTCAATTATGAGGATGCCTTGTTAGAGTTGATAGGAAATAGAACTCCTAGAAGGGTCATTTCTGCAGAGATGGTAGGGGAGGAAAAACTGCTTTTCAAGTTCATTCAGCATGTGATTAGTCCAAGGAGAGGAGATTTTGCTACCCTCAGATTTCAAGATATTTATTTGTTATATCTGTTAAAACATGGAGTAAAGGTGAACTTGTGCTGATTGCTTATGATTCAGATTGAAGAGATGACTAGACCAAAGTCTAAGTCCAATGCACTTTTCTTTTCTATGTTAATTTCTATTATGTTGAAGGCAAAGGAGGTAGCTGGACCTCAAGATGAAACTGTTGTGGTTAAGGATAACTTTTGTAACACCCGAGAATTTTATGAGAAATATTTTGTTTTTATGTTATATAAATCATTAAAGGAATCTTTCACTACACACAACACTATCTTGGTATGCTTTACACGCAACTGTGGCCTTCCTCGATAGCTTGCGTCGTACGCAATACCGAGTTTCACTAAACAACGATATGCTATTAAAATATTATTAAAACTAGCCGTTATGAATAGTAATAATCACTTTTTGAAAATTTTGAAAATTTTATTTTTCAAAATGGACTTCATTTTTGGATTCGGAATATCGAAATTAGCTTAGGATGAAATTTTGGTACTTTTCGGATAACTTTCATATTCTGATGAATAGTGAAAAATAATAAATTTTAATTAAAACAACTTTTTTAATCGAAATAATTAATAGTGATAAATTATTAATTTGAGTGGTTTTAAAGTATATTTAGAATATATTTTTACAATTTAATACAATGTTGTTCATTGGATGTAATTTCACATTTAAACCAGACATAAACAAGTGTCAATCTTTTGTAGTTATTATCTCTTTAAAACATGCTATATTTTAATTAAAAACAACTTTTTTTCATCGCAATACTTTATATGGTTAAATTATAATATTTATTGTTTTTAAAGTATAAATAGAATATATTTTTACCATTTAATATAATGTAAGTCATTAGCATTAATTTTACATTGAATTCATAGGTGAAAACATTTCAATCTTTGGCAATGTTTTAACTTTTAAAACCTGTTTGCTTAACAACAAGATTAATTTTAAATTAATTACTGAAACTTCTGTGTTTTGAATTTTGAAAAATGGATTTAATATTTGGAATCAGTGGGTCCAAATTATGTTAATAGGTTACTTTTATTTTTTGATATTATGAATAGTAACTATGGTAATTTTTTTTACTACGGTTAAAGGTAAATAGGGTAATTCAAGGTTAAAAGAATATTATAATAATTAAAAATTACCTTGAAACTTGTCCTAACCTTATTAGATGAGTATTGGCCAACCATGGTCATCCTTGGGTCGATTTTGGGACCCCATTTATCCACTTGGTAGTGACAATGACAATTTGGATTAATTAATTTAATGTAAAGACAAAATTGACATTAACAAAAATATTTTAGTAATTAATTTTTATAAGGGGTTATATAAATTATATTTTCAACTATAAATATTAATTATAAATATAAAAATATTTCCTACATAATGATATTTTTTTTATAATTTTTAGACACCAAATAAATTAAATTATTTATGACACAATAATGATGAAATATTTACCTCATTAATAAATGATTTAAATAAATAAGATTATAATGATTAAAATATTTTCCCAAACATGTCCAATTATGATTGGATGATTTTATTTCTACCATGAGTCATCTTATCTTCATCTTTAATGATTTTTGGACCTTTTGAAACTGAAGATAAGTTTATAATAAAATAATATTTCCACACTTTCCAAAGGTGCCCCTCTCCTCCCTTATAAAAGGGCACCTCATCCCTCTCCTCCTCACACCAATTTGAGCTTTCAATCTCGGCCAAACCCTGCCAATTTATCCTCTACACTTCCCTATAATCATCCTAGAGGTTCTGGTCTTCTTAAAAGACCAACCCTAGTGCCCTAAGAGGGGGTTAAGAAGAGGCGTGTCAAAAAAAGAGTTAATATCCATTACCGATCCTTTCCAAATTCTTTCTTCTTCAACTTCTTCTTCTTTAGTTGTTTCATTATGAAGTAATAACATCAGCATCACTCATATAATGATATGTTATTATAAGTATGAAACAACCCTATTTCACCATCTATCCATCCTACGGAAAACGAAATCACCGCGCGTGCGTACGTACGGAATACCGTCTCCACGCCGTGGTGTAATCTATTTTCCACCACCACCTTACTTGGATGGGTATAATTGTGTAAATAATAACTATATATGATTATTGTAAAGTGATATTGATTCTGAAATAGTATACATACACTCCAATACAATTCCATGATCATGGGAACGATATCTTCGCTCGTGCGTACGTACAGAATACCGTATCCACGATGTGATGCGACTCGTTCTACATGATCTTCATTGCATAATGATTATATAAATGAATCGAATGAATGAATATGATATATATTACACTAATACCATTCGGGAAATGATGTATCTATAACCTAAAGAGAAGAATAAGAATTTATTCGACAAAACACGCATAAGAACAAAAAGTAATAAACACCCTAATAACAAGTAGTAATGAAATATTACTAATAAGAAGCTAATACTATGACCATATATGATATCATAACAATATGTATGATTCTGGAATAAGTCAATAACATTATTTAAATCATTATACATGAGTTTCAGACACTTACGAAGCAAATCGGACCTAAGGTAAGGGAAAATATCACAATCTCATTTTATCCGAGATTGTTTATACGTTGGTATTTACTGGGGTGTATTTTATCATCCACATACATGTTTCCTCAATATGTAATATTTTTCCATCCACGTACAATTGTTTAAATCCAATTTTACCCTTCGGTGAGTTTTTAGTAAAAGATATGAAAGGAATCTTTTGTCGTTTTTCGTATGAGGTACTTTTTGACTTTTCCGACAAAAGTACGAGAAGAATATTTTTTTTAACTTATATGGCATGAATGGATTTTTAAAACATTATTTCCAAGAATCTTCCTTTACAATTTTTCAAGTTTATTTTTAATCAACTTCTTTTAGTTTAAAATTGTATGACATGAAAATGTTTTTGAAGTAGAAAGGATATTTTCCTCAAGAATGGAGTTCAAGTGCTTTATCAAAATTATTTTCCATCTAAGATAATATAGGGTTATGTTTCTATCCCTAATATTACATTGATTTGATTATGTTGTGATGGAATTATTTTTATGAATTCCTTTATTTTATATGAATTGTTTTATGATGTCATGTTGTTTAAGAATCACATTTTTACTACATGGGTTATGCGATGATGTATGATTTATGATTTTGTGGCACACATAAGAATGATATCATTATGAGATGGCTGGGAAATATATCTCCCTCCAATGCATTGGGTAAAGATTTTATATCACATTAGATAGACATGGCTGGAACGGAAGGTTATACTGGTTCAGTGAAAAAGGACTGAAACGAGGAGTGAACTCGGTTCAGAAATGGACTTTGTCCACTAAGATAGTCTTGGAAATGAGTCTTGACTAATAAGAAATGATTCTCTATGATTATGTGTGTATGACACAAAGTTTTATGTTTTATGTTATGATTATTGGGATTTCATTTCACTACTATGATTTATCCCATGTTATGAAATTATGCTCTCTTTTGCAGGTTAAGATTTCCAAAATGTTATGTTCTTATGAATATGATGTGATTGATATTTCTTTTGTTTACCCTTATTGAGCATTTGAGATCAACCTTTTGTATGTTTTTTCCCCAGGTTAGGAAGAAGCTTATTAAGTAAGATATGCCAAAATGGACTATAGATATGATGAACTAAATGGGAGACAGTGTAGACGCTTTATGAACCAGTTGTTTATGTTTCCCAGTTTTTAAAGACACTATACCTATATGGTCCTTTCATGGTTTTGTTATATGTTGTAATAATTATGCTTCAATTTTGAAGTAATAACAATGTATGTAAAGTATGGGTCATTATAGTTGGTATGAGAGGAAAGGTATAGTCAACCTTTGGAAACTAGGATTTGAAAGCCTTAGTAAGAATCCTAAGGATATGTCAAAGCATAGAACACAATATTAGTGTTTTAGAAATGACCATGAATAACCTAGGATAAGACCTTAAGTGTGAAATTTTATTCTTTATTATGTGGTTTTCCCATTATAATTAGTGTTTCTCACACTATTCTTCTTGGTTTTAGTCAATGGATGGAACCCGAAGGAACCGTGTTAATGCAGAATGCGACGGACAATGCAATGATTGTCCCCCTGAGTAACCAAATGTTATGGGAGCTGGAATGCAAAATCTTGTAGCCATGCTCACACAACTTTCTCAAGCTATGAATCATGCAGAACTTCCAAACGAGCAAAGGAAGGAGCAACATTCTGTTGAATCCTTCATGAGGAAGCATCCACCTTCATTCAGTGGGTATACTGATCCATTAGTTGCTGAACAATATATTAGTACTACTGAAAAGATATTTTCAGTTATTCAATGTTCTGAACATGATAAAGTTATCCTAGCAGTATATCATTTGGAAGGAGATGCTGATCAATGGTGCAATCTTATTAAGAATATGAGGCAAAGGGATGAAATTGAGTCCATGGAATTGGAAAAGTTCAAGAACTTATTTTTCAATAAGTACTTCCCTCGTATTCTCCGAACAAAGATGGAGAAAGAGTTTCTTGAACTGAAGCAAAAGGATGATGAATCTGTTGGTACCTATGAAGCAAATTTTACAAGACTTGCAAGGTATGCTTCTGGTATTATTATCCAACCCGAGAGTAAGATCGATCGATTCTTTAGTGGCTTAAAACCAAGTCTTCGAAGGGCCTTAGCCATAAGGGACTTCAATAGCTACGAGGAAATCGTTCGATGTGCTCTCAAAGTTGAGATGGATATTGGAGTAACCCATCAGTCATATGGGTTTGATAAGAAGAGGAAAATGGAATTCAAAGGAAAATCTAAAGATCACACCGAAAAGAAGATGAGCTTTCCCTTATGCTCAAAGTGTGGAAAGAAACATGGAGGGAGTTGTCTTAAAGGGACAAGTAAATGTTTCAAATGTGGAAAGGAAGGTCATCGGGAATTTGAATGCCTTAATGATGGGAAGAAGATTTCTAATGATGCAAACAAAGGAAGGGATGCAAAGAATGAACCTACTACACTTCAATGTTTCAAGTGCAAGGAGATGGGGCATTATGCCAATGAATGCCCAAATCCAAGGGTTGATGATGATGGTCGACGTCAAAAAACTCTTAAGGCTAAAGACAAAGGAAAGTCACATGAAATTTCTATCAGCTATGTGGAGTATGATAACGATGTGGTGAAAGGTACACTTACCATCCAATCTAAAGTAGCAAATGTTTTATTTGATTCTGGATCCACCAACTCTTTTATTTATGAATAATTTTCTAAGGGTATCACTGTATTACCTCAATAATTAGATGTTGAGTTGGCTGTGACAACTCCTAATGGCACAACAGTCGCATCAAAAGTTTATAATTCTTCCCCAATGGAAGTTTGTGGGAAAGTGCTTCCTGTAAATCTTGTGATCCTTCCTATAGTGGAATTTTATGTGATTCTTGGCATGGATTGACTTTCTTTATATGGAGCTCATATAAATTTCCAAATAAGGGAAGTCACATTTCATATTCCAGATCAATCTATGATCGTCTATCGATGCAAGGATGAACATAACCTTCCAGTGGAAATTTCTTGCATCTTATGGGTCTTGATTCTACTAAATGAAGGTTATTTATCTCAAATGGTTGGTGAGAAACTCATGACAAAGAATATGCCCATTGTACGAGAGTTTGATGATGTATTTCCAGAGGAATTGTCGGGTCTTCCACCAAATCTTGAAGTTGAGTTTTCAATAGAACTCGTACCAGGTGCTTTACCTATTTCAAAGACACCTTATAGAATGTCCCCAATTGAGTTGCAGGAATTGAAGAAGCAACTCTAAGAGAATCTTGATAAGGGATTCATACGCCCTAGTGCATCACCTTGGGGAGCACTTGTTCTATTTGTTAAGAAGAAAAATGGATCAATGAGACTCTTCATTGATTATCGAGAACTTAACAAGATCACTATCAAGAACAAATATCCTCTCCCACGCATTGATGACTTATTTGACTAACTACACGGAGCTCAATACTTTTCCAAGATTGATCTTCGTTCAGGGTATCATCAATTAAGGGTCAAAAGGGAGGATATACCAAAGACGGCTTTCCGTACAAGGTATGGAAACTATGAATTTATAGTGATGCCATTTGGTCTTACTAATGCCCCTAAAATATTCATGGATCTGATGAATAGAGTCTTTAGAGACTATCTTGACCAATTTGTGGTAGTCTTTATAGACGATATTCTTGTTTATTCAAAGAGAAAGGAAGAACATGAAGATCACTTGAGAATTATATTGAAGACCCTGAGAAAGGAGAAGATTTATGCCAAATTTACCAAGTGTGAATTTTGGCTTCAAAAGGTTGCATTTTTCGGTCACATAATCTCAAAAGAGGGGATATCTGTGGATCTAGCAAAAACGGAGGTTATCGAAAGATGGTCGACACCAACAACAGTAACTGAGATCTGAAGTTTTCTTGGTTTGGCTGGATATTATCGACATTTCATGAAATATTTTTCATGATTATCTAATCCACTCACCAGGTTGACTCGGAAAGGATTTAAGTTTGTTTGGATGGAGGAATGTGAAGATAATTTCAAGGAGTTGAAAATAATGTTATCCAGTGCACCTGTGCTCACACTGCCTTGTAGTGGAGAAAGGTTTGTGATCTAAAGTGATGCATCCAAGAAGGGACTGAGATGTGTTCTTATGAAAAATGATATGGTGATAGATTATGCCTCATGATAGTTGAAAATCCATGAGCAAAATTACCCAACTCATGATTTGGAGTTAGCTGCGGTAATCTTTGCATTAAAGATTTGGAGGCATTATCTTTATGGAGAAAGGTGTGACATTTATACTGATCATAAAATTTTAAAGTATATTTTCACACAAAAGGAGCTGAATATGCGCCATCGAAGATGGTTGGAGCTGATTAAGGATTACGACTGCTCAATCCATTACCACCATGGGAAAGAAAACAAGGTGGAAGATGCATTAAGTCGACAAGACCATGCCAGTTTATCAATGATGAGGATCACAAAAGATCCAATATTTATGAATTTACAAAGGATGGATCTTGGAATTATAATGGAAGGGGGAAAATTGTATCTTTCTCAAATGAATGTTCAACCATCTAAACATGTGAAGATTAAAGAGGCATAGAAAGAAGATGTAGAGTTACAAAAGAAGGTGAGAAATGTTCCTGAATTCAACCTTGATTGTGATGGGATAATAAAGTTCAGGAATCGGGTTTGTGTTCCTCCCATCCCAGAATTAAAGAAGGAGCTACTGGATGAGGCTCATAGTTCTTCATTCTCTATTCATCCTGGAAGCACGAAGATGTATAGGGACATGAAAGAGTACTTCTGGTGGGATGGCATGAAAAGATATGTTGCTGAATATGTCTCTCGATTCATGGTTTGTCAGCAAGTTAAAGCTAAGAGACAGAAGTCTAAGGGGATGTTACAACCATTACCCATACCCAAATGGAAATGGGAAAACATCACTATGGACTTTGTCACAGGACTTCCTAAAACATCCAAAGGCAATAATGCTATCTGTGTCATAGTTGATCGTTTTACAAAGTCGGCACACTTCATCGCTATTAGAGAGGATTTCTCTCTAGATCAGATTGCCAGGATATATGTAAAGGAAGTGGTAAGATTGCATGGAGTACCA
Source organism: Viscum album (assembly GCA_963277665.1). NCBI lineage: Eukaryota > Viridiplantae > Streptophyta > Magnoliopsida > Santalales > Viscaceae > Viscum > Viscum album. The sequence goes on from OY728135.1 coordinate 463,834,691, forward strand.
CTTTCTATTATATCTAATCAGGATCCAAGGTTTACCTCAATGTTCTGGCGAAGTCTTCAGTATACTCTGGATACAGAGTTGAGTTTCAGCACTGCTTTTTATCCTCAGAAAGACGGTCAGTCTGAGAGGACAATTCAAACTCTAGAAGATATGTTGAGAGCTTGCTCTATAGATTTCAAAGGTGATTGGGATCAACACCTACCTTTGGTGGAATTTTCTTATAATAATAGCTTTCACTCCAGTATTCAGATGGCTCCTTATGAAGTTCTCTATGGAAAGAAATGCAGGACTCCAACTTGTTGGGATGAAGTTGGGGAAAGAAAGCTATTAGGACCTGATCTTGTTGATGAGATGGAAGAAAAGGTTAGATCTATTAAACAACACATAAAAGTAGCTCAGAGTCGACAGAAAAGTTATGCCGACAACCGAAGAAAAGACCTAGAGTTTGAAGTGGGTGATAAAGTGTTCTTACGAATATCTCCCTAGAAGAGGGTCATGAGATTTGGAAAGAAGGGGAAGTTGAGCCCTAGATATATCGGTCCTTTCGAAATACTGGATCGTGTTGGGAAGGTAGCTTACCGATTGGCACTTCCACCGAATCTCTCTCAAGTTCACGATGTGTTCCATGTATCTCTCCTGAGAAAGTACATACCTGATCCTTCACATGTACTCAGCTCAGAAGTTATACCGCTGGAGCAAGATCTTTCTTATGAAGAACAACTGATAGAGATTCTGGATCGTAGAAAAAAAGTCCTACGAAACAAGACCACTCGCTTGGTGAAACTTTTATGGAGGAACCACCAATTAGAAGAAGCTACATGAGAGCTTAAGGATATGATGAGGGAGAGGTATCCTCATCTGTTTGTTACAAAGTGACGAATTTCGAGGGCGAAATTCATTTTAAGGGGGGTAGAATGTAACACCTGAGACTTTTATGAGAAATATTTTATTTTTATGTTATATAAATCATCAAAGTAATATTTCACTACACACAATACTAGCTTGGTTTTCTTTACACACAACTATGACCTTCCTCGATAGCTTACATCATACGCAATACCGAGTTTCACTAAACAACGATATGCTATTAAAATATTATTAAAACTAGCCATTATGAATAGTAATAACCACTTTTTGAAAATTTTGTAAATTTTATTTTTCAAAATGGACTTCATTTTTGGATTCGGAATATCGAAATTAGCTTAAGATGAAATTTGGGTACTTTTCGGAAAACTTTCATATTCTGATGAATAGTGAAAATTACTAAATTTTAATTAAGAACTATTTTTTTAATCGAAATAATTAAAAGTGATAAATTATTAATTTGAGTGGTTTTAAAGTATATTTAGAATATATTTTTACAATTTAATACAATTTTGTTCATTGGATGTAATTTCACATTTAAACCAGACATAAACAAGTATCAATCTTTTGATAGTTATTATCTCTTAAAAACACGCTATATTTTAATTAAAAACAACTTTTTTTTCATCACAATACTTTATATGGTTAAATTATAATATTGATTGTTTTTAAAGTATAAATAGAATATATTTTTACCATTTAATATAATGTATGTCATTAGCATTAATTTTACATTGAATTCATAGGTAAAAACATTTCAATCTTTGGCAATGTTTAAACTTTTAAAACCTGTTTTCTTAACAACGGGATTAATTTTAAATTAATTACTGCAACTTCTGTGTTTTGAATTTGGAAAAATGTATTTCATATTTGGAATCAGTGGGTCCAAATTAGGTTAATAGGTTAATTTTATTTTTTGATATTATGAATAGTAACTACGGTAATTTTTTTTATTTACTACGGTTAAAGGTAAATAGGGTAATTCAAGGTTAAAATAATATTATAATAATTCCAAATTACCTTGAAACTTGTCCTAACCTTATTGGATGAGTATTGGCTGACCATGGGCATCCTTGGGTCGATTTTGGGACCCCATTGAGCCACTTGGTAGTGACAATGACAATTTGGATTAATTAATTTAATGTAAAGACAAATTGACATTAACAAAAATCTTTTAGTAATTAATTTTTATAAGGGGTTATATAAATTATATTTTTGACTATAAATATTAATTTGAAAGCTAAAAATATTTCCTACATAATTATATATTTTTTATAATTTTAGACACCAAATAAATTAAATTATTTATGACACAATAATGATGAAATATTTACCTCATTAATAAATGATTAAATAAATAAGATTATAATGATTAAAATATTTTTCAAAACATGTCAAATTCTGATTGGATGATTTTATTTCGACCATGAGTCATCTTATCTTCATCTTTAATGATTTTTGGACCTTTTTAAACCGAAGATATGTTTATAATAAAATAATATTTCCACACTTTCCAAAGGTGCCCCTCTCCTCCCTTATAAAAGGGCACCGCATCCCTCTCCTCCTCACACCAATTTGAGCCTTCAAGCTCGGCCAACCCCTGCCACTTTCTCCTCTCCACTTACCTAGAATCATCTTAGAGGTTCTGGTCTTCTTCAAAGACCAACCCTAGTTCCCTAAGAGGGGGTTAAGAAGAGGCGCGTCAAAAAAAGAGGTAATATCCATTACCGATACTTTCCAAATTCTTTCTTCTTCAACTTATTCTTCTTTAGTTGTTTCATTATGAAGTAATAAAATCAGTATCACTCATATACTGATATGTAATTATAAGTATGAAACAACCCTATTTCACCGTCTATCTATCCTACGGAAAACGAAATCACCGTGCGTGCATACGTACAGAATACCGTCTCTACGCTGTGGTGTAATCTATTTTCCACCACCACCTTAATCGGATGGGTATAATGGTGTAAATAATAACTATATATGATTATTGTAAAGTGATATTGATTCTGAAATAGTATACATACACTCCAATACAATTCCACGATCATGGGAACAATATCTTTGCTCGTGCGTACGTACGGAATACCATCTCCACGATGTGATGCGACTCGTTCTACATGATCTTCATTGCATAATGATTATATAAATGAATTGAATGAATTAATATGATATATATTACACAAATACCATTCTGTAAATGAGGTATCTATAACCTAAAGAGAAGAATAAGAATTTATTCGACAAAACACGCATAAGAACAAAAAGTAATAAACACCCGAATAACAAGTAGTAATGAAATATTACTAATAAGAAGCTAATAATATGACCATATATGTTATCATAACAATAATTATGATTATGGATTAAGTCAATAACATTATTTAAATCATTATACAGGAGGTTCGGACACTTACGAAGCAAATCAGACCTAAGGTAAGGGAAAATATCACAATCTCATTTTATCCGAGATTGTTTATAATTTGGTATTTACTGGGGTGTATTTTATCATACACATCCATGTTGTCTCAATATGTAATATTGTTCCATCCACCTACAAATGTTTAAATCCAATTTTACCCTTCGGTGAGTTTTTATTAAAAGATATGAAAGGAATATTTTGTCGTTTTTCGTACGAGGTACTTTTTGACTTTTCCCTCAAAAGTACGAGAAGAATGTTTTTTTAACTTATACGGCATGAATGGATTTTTAAAACATTATTTCCAAGAATCTTCCTTTACAAGTTTTCGAGTTTATTTTTAATCAACTTCTTTTAAAAATTGTATGACATTAAAATGTTTTTGAAGTAGAAAGGATATTTTCCTCAAGAATGGAGTTCAAGTGCTTTATCAAAATTATTTTCCATCTAAGATAATATAGGGTTCTGTTTCTATCCCTAATATTACATTGATTTGATTATGTTGTGATGGAATTTTTTTTATAATTCCTTTATTTTATATGAATTGTTTTATGTTGTCATGTTGTTTAAGAATCCCATTTTTACTACATGGGTTATGCAATGATGTATGATTTATGATTTTGTGGCACACATAACAATGATATCATTATGAGATGGGTGAGACCTATATCTCCCTCCAATTCATTAGGTAAAGATTTTATATCTCATGAGATATACATGGATGGAATGGCAGGTTATACCGGTTCAGTGAAACATGACTGAAATGAGGAGTGAACTCGGTTCAGAAATGGACTTTGTCCACTAAGATAGTCTTGGAAATGAGTCTTGAACAATAAGAAATGATTCTCTATGATTATGTGTGTATGACACAAATTTTTATGTTTTATTTTATGATTATTGGTATTTCATTTCACTACTATGATTTATCCCATGTTATGAAATTATGCTCTCTTTTGCAGGTTAAGATTTCCAAAATGTTATGTTCTTATGAATATGATGTGATTGATATTTCTTTTGTTTACCCTTACTGAGCATTTGAGCTCACACTTTTGTATGTTTTTTCCCCAGGTCAGGAAGAAGCTTATTATGTAAGATATGCCAAAAGGGACTATAGATATGATGAACTAAATAGGAGATAGTGTAGACACTTTATGAACCAGTTTTTTATGTTTCCCAATTTCTAAAGACACTATACCTATATGGTCCTTTCATGGTTTTGTTATATGTTGTAATAATTATGCTTCAATTTTTAAGTAATAAAAATGTATGTAAAGTATAGGTCTTTATAAATTTTGCCTCACCAGGACTGTATGTAAGTTTATGAAAGTAAGCTGGAACCCTTGGAAGAAATCATGGGTTAATGATGATGGTAAAGTCTATGACAAGTACACTCCTGTAGATCATCCTTCTAGACCAAAGGATGTGAGGGATCCTGGTCTTGGACCAGATGAGCCAGAATCAGTCTATAGTGATGATGAAGCTGAGGAGGAAGAGACATCAGTTGAGGAAGGAGGAGACCCTGATTTACCTCCTAGTCCTATGCCACAAAATATTTCTTATGGAGCAGCTAGACCTCCAAAAGAACTACCAAGGAGAGAAACTATTTTGAAGAACAATGATACTGAGACTGAGGAAGAAGAATATGAAGCATGTAAGTATGTTGTAAAGGACACATCTGAAGAGGAAGAGACAACCAAATCCGATCGTGTTATTAATGGAGAAAAGGAGGCTGCTGGTGAAGCAGATGATGAGGAAAATAAAGAAGAAGAGCTCAGTTTGATCCCTCTGATAGATAGTACAGTCAGGACAGTGCCTGATCAGGAAGCAGAAGCAACATCTATTGATGAGAGAGTCATTGATGACTCAGAGAAAATGGATATTGAATCTACTGTAGTTGTAGAGGAAGTTGTAGAATTACATCGAGCAGAACAGTTGGAGGAGATTCCTCAAGGGAATGTTCTAAGTGAGGGGGAGCATCTTGGTTCAGTATCTGTTTTGTATGACATTGAAGGTTTGTCATCAGATCTGGGATATATGATTCTTGGACTTTCCTATGGAGATTCGGATGAGGAAGACCAGCCCCAAAAGGAATTAGTTACCCTAACTACAGTGGCTGAAAATGTGGCAACCAAGGTGGACCTTGAGTCCTTAAAGGATGAATTGAAAGAAGCACTGAGAGAGTCAGTGGCAGATTTGAAGACAAGTCTGGTTGAAGAGATGAGGAATGTGGAGCAATCCCTGGAGCTATCTCTGGGATGTGCTGTTTCTAGCTCAGTAAAGGAAATGATGGATGAAGTTAAGGTGTGCCATACTCAAATTGAGAGTTGGACAAGAGCTGTGGTTTCTCTCAGACAATAAATTGCTTCATTGACTACTTTGAACAGTTCTCAAACCCAAGTGAATACTGATATCAGATATATCAAAGAGGTAGTCAAACAGTTTGTGGAAGTGTTTGAGGCTTTTAAGAAATCAGTCAGAGAACATTTGAACAGTCAAGATGAACTTGTTTAGAAGGTGGTTAGTAATGTGACACAATCTTTCAAGGAGATAGTAGCTTTTTCAGTGAAACCTCTTCCCCCATCCAGATCCACTGTGAACCTTGACCAGAATAGATCTGTTATTCAGGAAGAGTTGGCTAAGGCCAGTCCCAGTGGTTCCTCAGATACTCAGATCCTTTCTACCACTAAGGAAGTTAGTAGTTTTGTTCGTGATCACCTACGGGTAGATACTACTTCTCAAGAGGAAATTAAAAATAAGATGGATGCTTACTTTAAGAAAGTCTACACCAAGCATCAAATGACCAGCCATTTCAAGCTTTTGATAGATAATCTGAAGTTGCCTCCAATGAATCAAGCTTTCAGAGAACAGGTTAGTAAGCTCAGGGATCTTACTCCTGCCTTGGACAAATTCATTGAAAATCGAGATGATTTTGTGTCAGCAATGGAGAGAGGAGTTATTATTATTATGGATTTCAGGAACCTGTTGCTACCCTTCTTGCATGTGGATTCCATACCTATGATTGTACCTCCTGCCCATCCTGCCTCTGTCTCTGGGAGTACACCTCAGTTGACTCCAATTCAGGCTATTCAAAGTTTTACACCTATGATCCCATAGAAGAGCACAAATTTCAGATCCGGTATAGTTTCAGTGGCTGACCCTCCAGTTGTTCTTTCGGCTATTCCCAAACCCTCTACTCAATCTGAACCTACAACCTCTTCTAACCCTAAGGGAAATACTTCTATTCAAGAGGAAGATTGAGTGCTTCTGGATGTTTTTGATGGGATTCACTTGTATTTATTTTTTGTAATACTGGCTTTATGAGTTTGTACCTTTTGTACTTTAATGGAAATTTACTCTTACATTGTCCACTTTATAGTGTTTATGTTTCCTTGCATTCTGATCTTTCTCTAATTCTACCCTTCTTTTTGTTAATCACAAAGGGGGAGAAATTGAACCAAAGGCAAAAAATGGGGGATAAAATGAAACTAATGAGAACTGGGAGTGAAATTGAAAGGGGGAGTAAAATGAGAACTATGTTTTAAAGTTTTTAAAATGAGAACTTTGTTTTAATGTTTTTTTTCTTTGGAAATTTTACCTCTGACACTATATTAATATTCTTAATACTTTGGCATAAGTTGTGATAGGTTGTGATTATCAAAAAGGGGGATATTGTTGAGCCCTCTGGGAAAATTAGTTAAAATTATATTTTGATAATCTCAACTATGCTCAATAATATTTTAATTATGCTCAATTATATTTTGATAATCTCAATTATGTTCAAGTATAGTTTGATAGTTCCTATATTAATTAATGATTAATTACTTATTTCAGTATTTATGTACACCATGCACATATTCATACATTATAATGTTTATATTATCTTCAGAGAATTCGGTTACTAAATTGATATATATTCTAACTTGACCCATTCTGCCAATAGAATGCTTAAACAGACAAGTGGTCACCGTTACAGAACAAGGCTACCGATACGTAAAGGTTACCGATACGTAAAGGTTACCGATATGCAAAGCCTACTGATATGTAAAGGCTACTGATAGGTGAAGGTCACTGATATGTAAAGCCTACCAATACGTGAAGGTCACCGATATACCGATACGTGAAGGTCACCGATATGTAAATCCTACCGATATGTGAAGGTCACCGATATATAAAGCTTACTGATTCGTGAAGGTCACCGATACATAAAGGCTACCGATACGTGAAGGTCACCGATATGTGAAGCCTACCGATATGTGAAAGCCTACCATTACAGAAGAAGCCTACCGGTACAACAAGCCTACCGTTACAGAACAAGCCTACCGATACAGACAAGCCTACCGATACAGACAAGTTACTGATCAAGTCTATTGACAGACATGAAGTCTACCGATACAAAGCCTACTGTTACTCAAGGCTACCGATATCCAAAGCCACCGTTCTAGAGAATCCGACGCTGCCTTAATTTCTTTATCTTTATTTAATCTAACCAACGTTCATATTAGGTATATTTTAATGCTCTTTCATTTATTTAATGAAGGTTGTTGGATGTTAGGGAACCGTACCTCGTACCTGCAAAAAGAAATCATTTCTTTTGCTGGAGCTCATGCCATAAATAGAAGAAGTCCCTGTTTCTATAAGAGGATGAGATATATACACATGTAAAATACACGAGGAATATACAAAATATAGAAGCATACATGAAGAAGAACATACAATAAGAGCTTAGAGAGATATACATGCACGATCAAGAAGACACAGAAGCTCATACACATTCATGAGGATTTTGAAGAACTTCATCGACTACATTTCACTGTCTCTGAACCTGGATGTCAAGCACGAAACTCTGTTTTTCAGAAAAAAACCATAAGAGGACTCAGAACCATTTCTGATCAATCTGAAGGAGTCTAAAGCTACACTTCAATCACTAGAGCCATTCTAAACTCTATATCTTGCTCCGTGATTTATTATTTACATTACGAGCAGTGTGTATTATCTGTTTTAATTTATACACACACTTTCTCCTGAACCTTAACTGGAGGATCTGTAAATACTAATTCAAACTCCTTACATCTTTTATTCCCCACTGTGGATAGTGGTGGAGGTCGTGTGTAACCTGAACAGCTGTATTGGCTGTTGTTTTTGTTTCCCACATAGAACTGTGGTAGAGGTCTTTGACCTGGACAATTGTAAACTGTTGTGAACCCCGATCCAGGGTGTGGATCAAATTTATATAAATTGTTGAGAGGACTAAGTCTCAACTTGAGACTGAACCTCTTGGTTATATCTGCTGTGCTTTATTTAGTTTTATCTATAATATTTTATTCCGCTGCTAAGTGCTTTAAAACTTAAACATTTTTTCAAAGTTACTCTGATAATTGAATTAGCAAGTGTTTTCATTAGTTGTAAATCATTAGGTTAGTTTCAAAAGTTGATCTGATCTTCTGATTAGATTAACTGGGAATTAATCAATCCCTTGAGAACCTAACTGAAAGTTTGATTTAATTCAAATTCACTACAATTCAATTTGTATTTATAATTGGGGGATTTTTGGTGAAAGATTTTTAAACAGAAATTTTAATTGGAACTCAATTCACCCCCCCTCTTGAGTATCCACTCCGACCAACAATAGGTTATTTATAGTGGTGGATTGAATGAATTTATTTTTGTATTATTTCAATTTAATTAACCCGAGAGGGATTCATTAGATGAAATCAAACTACCCACATCACTTTCTGGTTTAATGACTTTACATCCACATGTTAATAACCTATACATTGGGAGGATAATTTTCATGAGCACTCTAAGGTAAAGGATCATATTTTTATGTGAAAAGTGTGGTAATAAAATTCAATAATGAAGAGGAATAAACAAAATCATAAAATGAAAATATATAATAAAAGAAATAATGATCACTCTACTATTGTGTGAATAATTTCACAAATTTTGATTTGAATGAATTTAAAAATCAAAACAATGGAATCAAAATTATATAAATAATAATAGAATAATATAATATGATGAAATTTTATTAAGAAACTAGAGTGAAATATAACAACTTACAATTGAAGAAATGTGATTAAAATGTCAAATTGGAAGGATAAAATTACAATGAAAACATATAAAATTCCTCCCAAATACCTCAAAACCACTATTGAGACCCCAATTGTAAAGGTATTCCCAATTAATGAGGGTAGGAATTGGTGGGTGGAAAGTTAAGGGATATTGAACTTTTCCACCCTTGACAAAAATCTTATCCAACTACCATACACCCAACATGTGTACAAAAAATATATTATATATGGAAGAATATTGGTGGGATGTAGAATAAGAAATTTATTCCATAGATTTACTATAACATATATCAAATTTCATCCCATTTTTCCTCATATACTAGGATTTATGATCAAAATGGTGGGATGTTATTATGGGCCACCGAATCCGTCCTAGAATTTCATCTTTCACTTGGTCTATCAGGATCTCCCCTTAAAACCCTAAATTTTCTATGTCCATAATTTAATCAAATATTCCCCCTTATTTCCAATCCCCACATATGAAGTTTCATATTTATTTGGATTTAATAATGTACTCTAAAATTATTTTTGTGGGATATTATCTAGTTTACTTCATCCATAATTTTATAGATTCAAGGCCCACTTTGGTCATCATCCCAAATGAATCTCTAATATCTCTAGAAGGAAAGAAAATTTCTAAAAAAATTAGATACCTAAAAATGAAATTTTAAATTCAAATCAAGAACATTGGGTGTTTTATAAGGTAATGAAAAAATTTACCAAGTATTAGTGCATTTGATAAGGAATAACAAACATGAAAAGAAAATAAGTTCAAATAAAAAAAATTCACCAGTACCAATGTTTATGAACATTGAATCACATGAATATTATAACATAAACAAGGAATATTATACTATTTTAGTGGATAATTCGACCCTTGAAAGTTTTTCTAGTTCTGAGCAAAAAGTTTCTCAAAAAGATGAAATTTGAATTCCAATTTCCAAGCACACTTTAACATACAATGCTTAGAATTTAGATGTCACATCAAAAAATCACGAAACCTATACAAATAATTTAAAACAAGCTAATTTAAAAAGAATATTCCAGGCCCAAGCCTATTCATTTACTAAAATTCATCATCACATTTCATCATGTTTTAATTAATCATAATGACATGTTGTGTATCATAATAGATCCAGGGGTTCATTTTTTTTCAAGGGGAAAAGATGGATGTTCTAAGTGGAATCCCGTTTTGATATTAATATTAGTATTAATTTTTTTTCATTTTATTTTTTTATTTTTAACTTTTCCACGGTAATTGAAATTACACTAAATTGAGTCAAACCCTATAGCGAGACTTTTCTGATGATTCTTAGGCTCAAAGGCATCAAGGAACCAAGTGAAGCTCACATACTCAGATATCATATCAAGTTAACTCAGTTAATAGAAAAAACAAAAAACAAAAAACATAGATAGAATTCACAACTCTAGGCTAGTCAACTTTGGAGTCATGATCCCTAAGTGCTGAAAGCCACACATTAGGCCAATCCATAGCTCTACACATAAATCTAATATTTTTTATTAATATTTTTTTGAATACTAATGTTAAAATTTAAATGATAACCAAACTTATGATATTTATTGAGGGGCCCCAATAACTCAAACTAATACCCTACAATCCAAATTATGTGTGTAGTAATATTTTAATTAAATATGATGAAAATATTAATGATGAAAAATCACATCAAACAACCACACTTTCCCAGATCTATGCTCATAAACTTAAACTTACATTAAAATCATAATCAAGGAGTGTAAAATTATTTTATATTCAATTTTAATGTTTGGAAAATATATTATCACAAAAAATGGTTAATGAAATTTTATTTTCCTTAGACACTTATTTTTTTTCATTTTATATTTTTATTTTTTTGTAATTTGTTTGATTTTTTTGACACATAAAAAATATTTTTTTATTTCACACACCAACTAAGAATAACATTGTCCTTGATATTTAAAGAAAATAAAATTTTGAAGGGGATATAGGTAGAGGAGAGGATTTATAAAAGGAAATAGAAAAAAAACATGGAACAAATTCACCTAGTGTTGAAGATAAAGTTCATATTGCTCCTGATTACTCATTTCATCTATATGTCACTCACATATACCTCATCAATAATGATAAAGTGTGTTTTTATACTTGGAATAAATGTTATTTGACTTAAAATACATCAAAATTAGTATCCCCTGAATCTTACACACCAACATAATTAGAATAATAATGGAAACCCATTGGTTTCCCTAAAAAAAAGGTAAAAAATATGTGTTTATTTTAAAACACCCAAATCTGAGTCAATGTATATATATAATCTAGTTTTCCTCTTAGAAATCAATTTGTTTAATATTATTAGCTCAACTTAGACCTAAAATTTATCAACTATTGTCTGGTTTATAGGTTTTCTCAGTTAACTCCTCCTCTCTTTTATGTTTATTGAGTAATTCAATGAAGGGTTTAAACCTATGACTGTTTAATTTAATGATATGACTACTAGTGGGATTTTGAATCTCTATTTCTCCATGGGAGTACACATGATACACTGTGTAAATTCCTGACTATCTAGACCTTTGCTTCCTTGGTGTAAGTGAATTTTGGAACTATATAAGAGAACATGGTTTACTAATTCAAAGTGTTTTACTTTAAGATTCATATATTGTTAAACTTAAACTCTAGGCTTATTTATCCTTGAATTTTCATAATCCTCCATATTAAGTTCCCAAAGTTAATTAAGGTCTAATCTATTATTTGTTTCCACCAAAGAAATGTCAAAGATCATTTTTTTATTTCAAAATAGGATTTATGTTCAATTTAAACTAGTAAATGGAAATCTTTTTTATAAACCAACCTATATGGTGACATGCCTAAGATGATTTTTAATGTATTATGATATGACCAATGGGTGTCCAAAAGTTTCTATCATGAATCTTTCATATTGGTATTGATATTTTTTAAGAATTTTCTTAATTTCTCTTTCCACTAACTCATCATGACTTTTAGTTTTAGGATGGTAGGTAGTGGGAAAATTGTGAAAAATTCCACACATAGACATGCGTACTAATAAGGTATGGTTGCATAAATAAGTTCCACAATCACTGATAATTGCCCTAGGAATTTAGAATCAAGATAATATGTGGTTTTCCAAGAATTAGATAAAAACATGATGGTCATTGGATTTGGTGGGATTGGACTCGACTAATTTTGAGACATAATTAATAGCTTTGAGGATGTATAGATAACCCCTAGAGTTTGGGAAGGGTCCCATAAAATCTATTCTCCAACAATAAAATATTTCAGTAACTAGATAGAAAGTAAGGATATTTTGATTTATTTTGTTTATGGATCCTAATTTTTGAAATCAATTAAAACCTTTTCAGATGTGAATGAATATTTAGTGAGGGTATAATAGAATAAACCACTTTAAAGGACATTTTTAGTGGTTTTCTTAGTGGAAAATTGGACTCCACATGCCTCTCCAGGAAAAAATTTAAAAATTTAATCTTACTCAGACTCGGGAACACATATTCTAGTGACTTGATTAGGAATGAACTTGAAGAGTTATGGATTATCAAAAACATATTTTTGACATCAGAAAGTAATTTAATCCTATACTGATTCACTAATAATTTTAGAATAATGACCATAAACAAATAATTTTCTATTTTAGTATTCCAATGGAAATTACTCATAGAATAGAGGTGCTCATCAAGAAATGAATCATACATAGAAAGGTGATGTGAGTTATCCTTAAATTTTATCATATATATGTGATTAACTATAAAATTTTCAATACCCTTTTTATCCTTATTGGTTATATAAAACTATTGTAGAAGAAAGACCCACCTAATCCGTCTATCATTGGAATCTTGTATTTGGAAATTGTATTTTAGAGCCGAAAGAAATTTGAATACAATTATGGGGGATTCTGAGAGATATTATCTGAATTTTTATAAGGAAAATACAACAGTAATAAATTCTTTCTCAATGTTGGAGTATTTTATTTGTGTATTATTCAATGATATACTTTCATAAGTGATGAAAAAAGGAGTTTTATAAAATATTTATCCTAATATTGATCCTTCAACAATGTCATTCATATCATACATGATTTATAAAGAAAGATTAAAATTGGGATATTGAATGATATTTGTAGATATGATAGATTAATTGAGTGTAGAGAATTATTCTTTACATCTCTAAGTCTAAAAAAATGGAGTTTCTTTTACAATTAGAGCATAAAGGAGTATAGAAATGGAGTTGAAGTTCCTAATAATACTTCTATAGAAACCAACATGTCTTAATAAGGACCTAAATTATTTGATAGTTTTTGGTGATGTAAGGTGATTAATGATATCTACTTTGGCTTTATAAACTTCAATCCCTCTACTAGAGACTATATGGACTAGAAAAATCCATTCTTTACCATGAAATAAAATTTTCCTTAGTTTATAATGAGATTATTATCCACACATATATACAATAACCTTTAAAAATTTATAAGGAATCCCTAAAATTTATCACCAAATATTTATAATTCATCTATAACATCCTATATAAAATCCTCCACAATATCAGAAAATTTTCCCATTATGTGATGCTGGAAAGTGCCAGGGGAATTACATAACCCAAAGGAAATGTGTTTGAAGGAAAAAGTACCAAATGGGTAGGTGAAGGTTGTTTTAACTTGATCTTATAAGGAGACCTCAATTTTATTATACCCTAAGGAATTAATGAAAACAGGTTAAAGGATAATGGTATTTCTTGGAGTAAGAGTTTAAATTCCTGTAGTAAATTCACACTCTCCATCCACTACTAGCCCTTTTTGGGAGAAGTTCACCATCCTCATTGGTAATCATATTAATCATATCCTTCTTAATAACCACTTGTATTGGTCTTACCCACTCACTTTAAAAAATAGTGTAGATGATACCAAATTTAAAAAAATTATAATTTCTCTCCTTACCACATCAAAGAGATCAGTATTGAGTCTCTATTGAGGTTTTCAACATGGCTTAGAATCAGATACTATAATTATACTATGGGTTATAATTAGTGGGCTAATCCCAATAATATTTTATAGGTTACATATAACTACTTTCTTATTCCTTCTCATTACTTCCATAATAATTCTATCTTGGTTATATTAGAGAGAAGAAGGGATGAAAATAGGGATTGTTTGATTGTACCCTATGAATAAATACTTGAGTGATGAATTCAATACTTTGAATTTGAGCTTAGGTTTATTAACACATTCAAAAACATTTTGGTACTTTTTATCTAACTCTATTTCTTATTCAAATTTTTTTGATAGAATTTATTATTTTTGAAAAGAAGTTTCAACCACCAATTTGGTTAGATCAGTGGTTGGAATGGGTATGTACTCGATGTTTGTGATTTTTTCTAATGATTTCATTAATTAATGATCCCAAAAAATCATTCAAGGATCTATCTGATATATATTCAATCCAGGGAGACAAATTACCCTCATATAAACTAAGGGAAAAATCTCATCTTGAGTTAAAAATACTTCAACAAATTCATTTTGTTCTTATAGTTCATTATCAACACTAACCATATAATTTACCTCATTGATCTCTTCATTATCATCAATTTTTGAGTTTTCATTATGGATGTTTTGTCTGAGGCTCATTTTACTGAGGGTTATGGTCCTATCCTCATTTCTTACTTGGATGGACAAGTTGATTATTGCTAAGAAGGGATGACCAAGGATGATTAGATTTTGTTCCATAGTGAAAAATATTGGATGATTTATAAAGATATTGAAGTATTTAGGCTAGATGAAGTTCTCAAATTTCACTAGAATATCCCTTAAGATCCCCATAGTAACCTAAATACTTCAATAAACAAGTTAAATAGCGATTGATATGGTTTGAAGTTATTTGAGCCCTAATTAACAATAAACTATATATGGAATGTGTTTCACATTGTCTCTTGGATCACAATGGACTTTGACAACTTTTCTCTCCCCTAATTAAACATTGGTGCACAGACAACCTATGCCATTCATCTTAGGGGGAATGGTTCCTTAAATGGAGGTACTCACATTAGAATCCAAAAGGTCATAGTTTTTATGTGAAAATTTTCATTTAAAAGTGTATAGTCCCTTATGGTACTTGGAGTAGATAGTTATGGTTTGAATTTCATAAAAAATGGGTATGTTCAACTAAATATGAGAGAATATTTCCCTCAGTATTTAATTTAGTTTAGGATTATATTTTCCTCTCATGCATTAATGTAAGGGAGTAGGTTTATTTATGTTTTGTTTTTTTGGGTTATTTCACATGATCATTAGAGTTTTTAGTTACAAAAGGTGTTTCTTCATAATTATCATGCGTTTTGAGGCTTCAGATGGTTTTGTGATGGTTGGTTTAGGTTTTTCAACGAATTTAATACTTCTTAATATGGTCACTACTTTATGTTGTTCAAGAGATTATTATGTGCAACTTGGTTATCCATTTAGGGTCAGGGGAAGAACAAATTGAGTAAAAATTGGTAACTTTACATTTTTTATTGTTTTTAGTTCAGGTTTAAGTGATGAGAATTCAGAGTTCATTTTTTCCATTTTCTTTCCCAATTTTTCAACGATCGGGAGAGGTACAGATTGGGTAGGGGCTTATAATGGTTGGTTTATCCCAAGAGGATACTTTGGTTTTTGGATGGGATGTTGAATGGTTTTCAAGATAGGATGTAGAAATTAAACTAGTGGATATTGTTATTAGATTTATTGGGATTTAATTAGTTATGTGTTTGGAATTTTTTTTAAGGGAAGGGGTTAAGACATTTCTATTTTTCTGGTTGTTGATTATCTTTCCAACATAAGTCTAGATAGTCATAATACCTTGCATTTAAAGTGTTTTAGTACTATGTATTTTAAAATTTCAATGCATTTAACTCCACTGGTGGTCCTCCTAAAAGAACATACTTTATGTAAGGGATTATTGGGAATTTGTCAGTCTTGGGGTCATATTTGTCATAAATTTTGTAAATAGGTTCAAAAATTTTAATTTCATGGATCTTTCTAATACTGATCTTTTTGACCTTTATAGTGAGTATAGAATGTTTTCCTTAATAATTTATTCTTCTAATGATTTAATATACCACCAATTTTGGGTAGCTTCTCATTATAAGGTGATTTACCCCTTGTTTGGTTTTGTTTAGATATATTTTCTTAATACTTTTAAGATTCATTTGGGGATTTGTTTTGAAATTTTCATTACACATCATGTCAATAGACTATTTGTTTCCTAGAACCAACCCTTCATAAAAAATTATAACTTGTTATGGAATTGAGAAACCATAGTATGGTACCATGTTAAGAGTGTCTTTGAACCTTTCCCATGTTTCATAGAAAATTTCCCTCTATTTTTCAATAAATTTTAGGATTATCATTTTTAGTGATTTTTTTGGCGGGGAAAGTATTTCTTGTAAAATTATCTTTACAGCTGGTCTTAGGAGTGGATAGATGATGGTAAAATATTATTTAACCAATTATTTTCTTATTCCTTTATAGAAAAATAAAAATGTCTCATTTTATCATATTTAAGTATATTTAGTGGGAAAATGGTTTCAATAATGTCATTGAATTATTTAACCTAAAGGTAAGGCATCTCAGACTCCATCACTTAAAAGGTTGGAATGTGGTCCAGGACATGGGGTTTGAAGATATAGTGAGCATAATATATGGAAGAATTCCTAATTCACAAGGGTTTATTGGTCCATATAGGTTTAAGGTATCCATTAATGGTATAGTCTAAAACATTTCCCAAGTTAGGGGATTTCTCATTATGGTTTCCATTTGGGTTACTACATGGATTTATGATTTGATTTAACGGAATATTCTCCATTGTATTGAAATTAATTAAAGAATACAAAATCTTAGAAATAATAGTATATAAATGATATTTAACCCTAGGATAACTTGACTCTTCACCCCTTATATTATCCAACCTAACAAGATGGTTTGAGTTGTCATGAGTGTAGGAGGACATGCACTAGAAAATAGAAAACAATAAAAGGGAAACATAAGAGAAATTGGAATGGGAATAGAATAAAGGGGGAGAATAGAAGGTGAGTGCATAAGATAACTTACTTTGGTTCCTAAAAATGGTGCCAAAATTTTTTCTTACACAAAATTTCCCATGTTTAGGGTTAAAGAAGTCACTTGTAGTGTATCTCGGGTTATCGAATCCTCAAAGACCTAAGAAGAAACCTATAGAAAATTACATTCAAAGGAGTTATTTTAACCTATGAAGTGACTGAATTTTGGGTATATTTTAGCTTTATTACTAGATAACTAAAATACCTAATTGGATTTAATTTGGGAGAATGATTTGATCCTAGTTTATTTCTAGTAGTGAATTGGATGAATTTATTTTTATATTATTTCAATTTCCTTAACTCGGGAGGGATTCATTCAACGAAATAAAAGTACCCACATCACCTAATGGTTTAATACCTTCAAATACACTTTTTAATCACCAATACACATGGATTATAATTTTCATGATCACTCTAATGTAAAGTATCGTATTAGCATGTGAAAACTATGATGATAAAATTCAATAAGGAAGAAGAAGAAATAAAATAATCAAAATAAAATCTCAAATTAAAATATTTAAAGAATAGTATGTAACATAAAATACAACCACATGAAACTACATTGGATGAAAAAATAAGAGTTTTAACCCTAAATTTATGTGAATTTCTCAATGGAAGATGAAATTTGACTCATAATGGTGAAATTGAGGAGAGGGAAACAACAAAATAACAATCACTCCACCATTGTGTGAATAATTTCAAAACTTTTGATGTGAATGAATTCAAACCTTGATAAAATGGTATCAAAGTGATATAAAAAAGAACATAATAATATAATATAAATAACATTTTTTAGATTTAAACACAAAAACTTACAATTGAAGAAATGTAATTACAACTTCGAATTGGATGCATAATATTATAATGAGAACCTACACAACTTACTCCTAAAACCTTCAACAAAACTATCTTAGGTAGGTTTTTTGAAATCCTTGGTTCAATACCACAACATTAAAAGTATTCCCAATTAATTAGGGTAGGTATAGGTGGGTTTAATTTTAATGGATAGTGGAATTTTCCACCCTTAACCAAAATCAGAGTGACCTAGAATCCTCCAAAAATACAAGCCAAAAAGAGATTCTATATGGTTGAATTTGTGTAGGAAGTAGAAGAATAAATTGAATAAATATATTTACCTGAAAATATATAAATATTCATCCTATTTTTTCTCATATACGAGGAGTTATGATCAAAATGGTGGGTTGTTATTATGAGCTACCTAATCTGGCCTAAAATTTCATCCTCCAATTGGGCTGCCTGGATCAACCATTAAAAATCCAAATTATCTCTATAAAATTTTGAATGAAATGTTCCCCATTATTTAATTTATCCAAATATTATGTTTTAGATTAATTGAGATTTGATCGTGGCCTATACATTTATTTTAGCAGTTTGTTGTCTTGTACACTTGGCCCAGAATTTTATGGATTCAAGGCCCACTTTGGTCATCAACCCAAATAAATCTCTAATAGATCTAAAAATCATAGAATATGAGACCTAAAAATGAAATTTAAAATTCAAATGAAGACCAATGGGTGTTTTAAAAGGTGATGAAAATGTACTAAGTATTAGTACATTTGAGAAAGAATTACAAACATGATAAGAAAAAAAATTTAAATTGTAAATTAAATCAGTACTAGTGTTTATAAATATTGGATCACATTAATGTTATTATATAAATAATAAATATTAGTTTATTTTAATGGATCATTAAGAATTTTGGCCTGTTAGGATTTGGTGTTATGTGTAGAGAAGACTATTGAATAAAATACTTATCAAAGGAGGAAAATTTCACTAAAATCTTTGGTTATTACATTCACCTTCACTGTAACCAGAATGGGTCACCACATATATCAAGTACAACTCCCTATACACTAGAGGTTTCAAACTAGTAGTGGGGATGTAATAATATCATGGGGTAGATTATTCTCTTTATATCAGGCAACTAATAATAATATTGGAAGTAATAATAATATCATCCATACTGATAAACTAAAATAAATAAAAATCATGGATAAATTACAATAAATAGATATATTAACCCATGTTATAATAATAAAAGCAACTGTAAATGTCATAAAAGTACCAAAACACAATCATGACCTTCTGTAGGAGAATTTGGTACATCAAGGTCCAAAATAATCAAAAGTAAATTAAAATTGGGAAAAGATCACAAAATTGGTTTTGATTCATGGAAATTTAACATGAACCGTGATCCTTTCAATATAAAGATATTTTCTATTAAAAATAATATCCTTTACCTTGTCCTTACCTACAACCATGACATCTATTTTGGTACCCATGATGGCCTAAGTAGGCAGTGAGTAAAACATAGCAGGCCACCACCAATGGTTTCCCAAAATATGTAGTCAAAATGTGGTTCATGATGATATTCCATAATAAATAACTAGAAATTTAAATAAATAAACCAATTTTAGTCCTCAGGTTCCTTAGTGACACTTAGGTTTGACCATACTTACTTTGACGGGTGTTAGATGTCTAAAAATGATACATCACCATTATGGGGTATAGTATCCCACCCACAAACTATTTCAAATATCACGACCAAGGAAGAAAGAGAGACCTTCCCCAAAACCATCTAAAATATTACTAACTATAGAGGGATAAGATCCTCTCCATAGAACCATATCAACAATCACAACCGGGGGGGAGGGGGGAGGGGGGGGGGGGGTGCTCTACCCCATTACTATATCAGAAATCACCACCTAGGGGGGATAATACCCCACCTTAGAACCATATCAATATCACCCCCTAGGGGGAGATCACATTACCCTAAAACTATCTCAGATATCACTACCTAGAGGGAAGAGTTGCCCACTATAGAACCATCTCAAATATCACCACCAGGGGATAACCCCACCCTGAAACCATCTTATATATCACCACCCAGGAGTGAATAGCACCCCACCCAAAAACCATCTCAAATTTCACCACCCTTAGTAAAAAAGTGACTTACCCTATAACCAGCTCAATATCTATGGGTGGATAAGTTCCTAATCTATAATTCCCATATATGAAAATATTCATTCACCCTAAATCAAAATGAGATCTCAATAACTTTTACAATTAAATATAAGCAATAAAAATAGTTTATCATTTATCACCCTAGTTTATCATGTTAATATTCATTTAAAGAAGTTGGAATTCACCCAATTAGGGTTATACATCCATATTCATCTTGAGATACCACCTTTCTATCCCACATTTACTACACTTTCTTATCATAGTGATCATACTAGGGTATCTAAACTCAACTTAATAGTCATTTTTTCACTTAGGGAACCCCTAAATCTACCTCCCTTAATTCACATTTAATTAGTTCATGGAATTATTCAATTAGAAACAAGAGGTTTAGTCTATACATTTATTAATGGAACACTCTTGGTTCGAATGACATGATTCCTAGATGAAACTGTAGTTTATAGAATTTTATTAAATTTTAGGCCAAGAACACATTAGATCTGAGTCAATACACATATTATGCACATATAACGATATTATAATTTAGGGATAAATTAGTGAACAACTAAATTATACTTGTAGGAAACTATCCTTTTAATATCAATAGTTGTTCTGATATCAAACTGAATAAATTAAAAAATCTGATGGAAACCCAAAAATAGGGAATAAAAAATCAAAATTAGAATAAGATTATAAAATAATGAGATAAACTTAGAGATAATCTAAGAGGAGTGATATAATTACATATAGCTATCAATTATATCAGAAAACACTTGAAACAAATAAAGAACTGAAGATAACCCACTTCAGTTGATAATGAGCCAAGAGATAACAAAGGGAGAGATGTTTTGTTTCTATAAGAAATGGTGAACCCTCTTAATTTCCCTTTAATAATTAAATACATTTGTTAATTAATTTTATTTAAAAACTTCTTAGGCCATTCATCACAATGTGACCACACCAGTCACAGAGTGATGACCCATTAGGGCCCTCCTCATATTGTGGCCTCCTCTAATTATGACATGATGTGCCTATCCCAAAAAAAACAGATTATTCTCTCTAGGACATTATGATATAACACTACTACTTCACAGTGGAAACAAATATCTCATCCTGGATCTATGGAATGACATCCTCATCACGGTACACTCACTATCTAGCCTTCATGCACAAACCACTGGTCAGGATGTGACCACATTTCCTTGTTTGAAATTTCACGAAGGAAATACAAAAGGGTTCAATAATTAAGGGCTCTTGAATTAATATATAAGATTCATCATTATGACATGCTTCCCCTATAGTGGAGTGATCTCAGTACCCCTCAGGAAAAAGTAAAATCATTATGTATGGGTTTCCAAAACAAAATGTAAGGGTTTCAAAAATAACAAAGGTCATCATCATGTCATGATGATCTCTGCCACAACATGACTAGTCTCCATTTCCAAAATTCAAAAAATTAAAACACATGGGTTCAATATCTAAGGATCATCACCAGAATGTGAATCCATTCTCTATAGTGAGATCCTCACACCCCTTAAAATTTACCCTTATATTTGAGGAATTTACTTTTATGCATCACTATCCATGCTCTGAATCCCTTGACCATGGAATAGTTCTTAACCAACCTTAAAAATTTAATCACACGCCAACTAAACCACTCCATAACACCCCTATGAAATGGTGTGAATCCTCTCAACTTGGGAAAATAAATTAATTCACACTAGCATCTATCATAAAGAAACCTCTATCCATCATGGTGTGATAATATCTTTGTAGAAAATTTGAACCACCTCATATAATTTCTTATCCCAATCCCAAGACAACTTTTAGAAATAACTTTTGGGTTCCCTACAAACAGCTCAAACACTTATAACGTCAAAAAAATGAAGTTCAGAAAAAAACACGTTTGTACCTCAACATAGTTCATGGTGTTACTACATATGATTTGGAAAAGTCATTTAAATATTTAAAATTAATATTATAAGATATTTATTTATTAATTGTTTCCAAAAAACATAACAATTAATTATAAATTATTTTACAATTAATTAATTAATTAAACTTTCATAAATAAATAAATATTCTAAAACACCTTTTTTTATCATTTATAATTGTTTTATAAAATATTTAAATGAATTCATAATTGGAAATACAAAAAATCACTTTTTTTCATTATATATCATTTTTAATTATATCCCTATACCATATTAAGTGATTGATAAGTCATGACATGATAAAATCCTTCATGAATATCAATCATAATTTATGATTGATAATTGTGGTTTGTAATATGTTATGGTGTTGATGTGGGATTAATCCATCGACATAGGGAATCATGGGTTATTATATACCCCAATGTAATAATATCTCACCATGTGGGGAACCTACGTAAGATAATCTTGGAATTCTTGGCATCCACCACTTACAATAACCCTCTATATATGATAAATAAAACACAAATTATTTGTATAATAAACCTACCGCATGCCCCATGTAAGAGAAAACATGCAATGCAGACTATTAAAGCATATAAAATCTACATGTGTTTGAATAATAATGAATTATAATAGACTGTATAAGAATAAATTTTCACCATGGTAGTCAAAAAAAATGGCATGATACAATGTAAGAACAACTCAGTAGTGTTGATCATATTCAATGGTAAGTATCAATATCACTAAAGTGATATGATACTCTGTTTTGTGATATCTATTTGGTGCCCTCATATTATATGATAGTCTATATGTTACACTATGATATTTTAAAAACTAAAGTATTTAAAAAGAGTAACCACCTACAATATCTCATATCATATTGTGAAACTTAACCCCTTATTATGTTATCTTATGTCACAAAAATAGCTACAAAATAAATTCTTAGTCACACTTTATATTAGAGAATATGATATTAAAAATGATATCGATTTTCTTCATTTTAAAACAGGATTTCGAGAATAAATTTTCATGTTAAAGCTCTGATACAATTGTTAGTTTTATTATAACTAAAAAAACTTATGTAATATAAAGAAAGAAAAAAAAAGAAAACTTTAAACCCTAAAATATATCATGGATGAAACCTAAAACCATGTTAAACATAAAATTAATAAAATGTGTAACTAAAATCAAAGAACACTATTGTAACTCCCTTTATTTATTATTCTTGATGAAGGTCACTTAAAGTTATCCATCAACCTCCCTTCTTCATGGTGTATCCATGAGATTATGTAAATCACCCATCATATGGGTGAGACTCCCCTTCACTCCATTACATGCTAGCGCCTCTCAAGGAGAAGAAGGAAGAAGAAGGGAGCTTCGAGGAGAGGGAGAACTAGTAGTGTCTTAGGTTGGAAAAAACTTACACCACCCTGAGGATGTTTTCCTTCTTATATAGATCTCATCCATTCTATATGAATTAACTCATATGTTTATAATGTATGAGTTAATTCCATGTGGTTCAAACATTTTAAACCTTTTTCCATTCTATTCCCCCATGCATTTGATCTTATAAAACACTAAATAAAGTAGAGCCTTTATATGGGAGATTGATTCAAATGATCTACTAACTTGATAATTCATGAAATTAAATTCATTATGATATCAACATACCATATAATATGATGTGTACAGACAGTGACCTGATATCTTATACCATTCCTTATGATATACCTTTATAATGGTATATGATATGCCTTATAATCATTCATTTCATACTATATGACATTCATACAATGTACAATATGACATAAAGTCCCAAGAGAATATATCAATAATTTTAATTAAAATAAATATTAGTTAAATATCATGATTTGTACATGTAGTACATTAAAAATATTTTGTTTATATTCATTTAAAATAATGAAATATAATGTATATGTAAGACAATATTTAAAAAAATTCTCTTGACATCATGTTAAGTTTTTATTAAAAAAATCATAAATCTCGTCTAGTTAGATCGCTATAATTATTTGACGTTGATGCTATTTTTATTGGATTTCATATATGATATAGTTGATTCATACAAGGTTATATGAAAAAACTTATATTTTATGTTTTTCATCATTAATTTTAAATAAATTCCTAAATCTATAAATAGATGATTTTGTAATAATCGAATGAATAATTATATATTATATTAATAATGTGATATATTTTAGTATTTCCATTATAATTTACTAATTCATAAAAATATATAGTATAATAAATATTAAATATTTATCTATAGTTTCAAATTGATTTATATTATTTAATACTTTAATGAAAAAATAAATGAGAACTTAATGTTTAAATGATAATTTATTTGTAAAATGGGAAAACTAAATCACATGAAATTTAAATTATGCAAGTAATTTAATTTTATTTATTTAGCTATAAAAAATTGTTTTTTTGAAAAATAATGCATTATAATTAATATTTAATTGTTTTAAATTGTATCCTAAGCATGGTTGACCTATTACCTATATGAAAAGAAAGATAATGAATAATTTTCTCATTCTTGTGAAATGAGACTGAAAAGTAAATTGAAACTGTAAATTATTTTAAAACTAGAAACCCATTTTTGATCATAAATGAATTATGATGTTATTTAAAGGTGAATATGGAGAAAAATTAATGTTGGTGCACAATAACAATGAAAATATAATAGAAATAGAGATAAGAAAATACATATTTTAATATAGTCCAAAAGTCTCATTTCATTATCATATCACCACATATATATAGGTCTCATGATAATATAATCAATTCTTTTGATCAATCCCTATCTTCCATGTCAAATACAATAGTTAGAATATAAAAATTGTAAATTTTAAAGGTTAAAATATCAAAGTTTGGGGCTAGGAATTAATAAAATTGTAATTCTTCCATGCATGTGGAATGATGGAATCCAAAAAAATTCATAGTAATCCACTTTGAATTCCATCAATTGTATAGAATATTATTTATCCTTTATTAAAAAAACTTTATAAAAAAATAATTGAAATAAAAATAATTGAATTCCATTCCAATTTTTAAGCTACCTTACTAAAAACTATATTAAGAAAACCCAATGGAAAAAACCTAATAAAGTGTAAAATAACACAACATTTTTAACACCTCTTGATTTATTAATGGTATATAATATTAAAAAAACCAAAGCAATACATACACCCGGACACCCCAATGTGTCATTCCTTATCCCTCCCCAAAATAAATTAAAAACATCTGATTTGAGGGATATTGATCTCACCATTCTTTTAAAGATCATGGATAAACTTTTTGGGTGAGATATGATTTGTCACATCATCTTTAACATAATTACATTTAAATTGTTCTATGAAAGTAGTTTTATCTTTATATAAAGTAGTGGGAATACTATTATTCATATTTAATTCATAATTATCCCTGATATGATGAATGAATGGTCTCAACCAATCACATTTTTAACCTTCCCTATGAATTGAAATTAACCTAGAATAATTTGAGGAAGTCACAAAAAATGGTTTGATTTATATAATTTCATGGTATTTCCATGATATATAAGATATAAAATGATAGACAAGATACATGAGGGGGTTAATAGTCATTTAAAGTTATATTAAATTTTTTTAACCCACTCAAGTATTTATTTTTATAATACTAATGAAATTTCAATAAAATCACAGATAAGAGTATTTATTAAAAAAATATAAATTAAAAAATTATTAAAATGATGTAAATCCAAAAAATATATAAATAAGTTTAAAAATTGTAAATATATTTGAAATTATGTTTTTTAAAACTTTATAAAAATTAGATAAGTAAAATTAAAAAATATAAACACAATAGAAATTAAAAAAAATACAGAGTATTTGATTACAATTCAAATAATCCTTTAAAGGATATTGTAAATCAATACTTTTATCTAAGTATAGGGATGATATTTAAAACTGATCCAATGTGCCTATATTTCTATCCCTGAAAACCCTTGACTCAAACCTATTGGAAGGTGATATATATTCCTAGACCTATAATCCCTCGACTTGACTGAATGGCCTGAAGGATGAAATTTTTATTGATTTTAGATAAGCCCCCTTTTAAGGGTAAAGGGGGGGGGGCAAGACTTCACAGACATCAAGTCATTAACATAATTCAAGAACCAAGGGGTTGAAACCCAGAACAAGACTACATAGAAGTGACTCTACCCAACATCAATATCATTAAGGCATGCCTCCATCAAAGCATGGTTGATCAGCAAGCAGTCCCGTGAAAAAATTCACGGGCACGGTACCGATGGCTATGCCACACCCTCTCAATCTTCAGAATATGAAAATTCATGCATAGAGGAGACCACAAGATCTATCCTCTTGTGAAGAAAAACATTGTAGATTGTCCTATTTCCTTAACAGATAGCACATTGAGGCACAGAACCCATAGATAATTCAGAAAACAAACAACAAGAAAACCAGCATCCCAGACACAATTCACCTCAAACACCATTTCCACCATCAAAACGCACACAAGAGCTGCAACAAGACACCCAGATCACTCACCCTGATGGAACACGATGTAGAAGATCTGAACATTGACACAAAAGATTGGATTAGGACCATCCATCACCATGGACCGAGAGCCCGATAATTAAGACAAATCCCAATGGAAGATGTGGTCAGACCCCAACATTGGAAAGGACAAAAATACCGTCACAGACCAGGGACCTGACCAAACCACCCATTGCTGGACCCCATGTCTGTAAACCACTGTAGAAGACCCAGAGTCTTACCACTAAGTTAGAGCTGCCGAGGAAGACGAAACCTGACCGCCCTGTAGTGGAAGGTCGTACCAAACCTTTTCACCACAGTGCAAGAAAACTAGTCCCACAAAAAAATCTTGAGACTGTGTGATCACCGGCATCACTATGATGATGGGTAGCCGAGCCCGAAGAACCACGTTGCACCACCGCAGAAGCCCAGGATCCCAACCATCATGCAGAGGAAGACCGGAAACATGACTGTCCTACTGCAGAAGGTCAGATCTCAAACCTCATGATCACCAAATCTAGAATCCCAGGACTGTAAATATTAGAAAATCCAGATCTATCTTCATATCCTCAAAATTATTTCATTAGAACACATAGAAACAAAATTATTAAAAGAATATAACTTAGATAATTTACAATGAGAACCTCACTAACAAAATCTCTAGGAGAAACATTTTTAAATAAAACTAAAACAATTAGAAACATACTCGGTAATAAGATTTTTAATGCTTCCAAATGACTTAGAAAATATTTTAGAAATGTTTTCCATGATGGTTCTTATAGTCCTAAAATTAGTGGTATTTATAGACAAACCTTCAATGGTCGAAATCTAAATTATTCAGGGTTAGTTGTAACTATATCTGAAACAGTTTTATCATCTTCTAATGAACTCGATGAAACTACAAATTTTTTATGAAAGTTATTCTGCACCACTATAATGATTTTACAGTCAGTGAAATCACACCTAGCCGAAAATTCATTTCATCAAAATTTCATCTTGTATGTTAAAAAAACTATAAAACAACATTTTTAGTTAAATCAAATTATCTAAAAGATATATTGTGATTTATAAAATAAAATATTTAAAGGATTCATTATATCAATATAATCAACAAAAAAACTCCCTAATAGGTTATTCCAATATATGTAAATAAGTATTTAGTTTGAGATCTTGATTTATATGGATCATAAAAATATCTAGAAATAGTATAACCAAAATATTTTTATTTTAAATTTTGGAATAATTAATCATTCACATCATTTTAAACATCAATGAGTAGGTGAAGTTTATTTTCTTATATCAAATTCATTGTGATAAGACCTCATATTTTTTGAAAGGTAGATATTCACATGTATATGTATCTCCTTTAAGGATAAATACAATGTGAATTTATATTCAATATTTTAAGGAAAAATAATTTCTTCATTATCCACTTATATATAAAATATATCACTATTGAAAGTAAGAGATTTAATTATTTATTAAGGGTATTTTTAGGAATACACATAATCATTCTAAAATATAGGATTCCATTTTCTAGATGATTAATTCAAAAATACTAACACATTCCATTTAATTTAAGGATCAAATTTTCCACTACTTTTCAAAACTCATCATAAGTTTTTATTTTATTTAAAACATTTGTAAAAATATTATGATCAATAAAGATTCATTGATTTATACAAACCATGATACGAAGTAAATCACTATATCCGGTTATCTAAAATCAATTATTATGAAAAATTATTATAATATTATACATGATCATCAATTTATTGATAAAATAGTATATATCTGTTAGGGGGTGAATCATAAATTAATTTGAAGGATGCATATCTACTAAATTATCACTTAAAAGGTAAATTTTAATTTCTTTCCTGATATTATAAACACCCCCAATATAGTGATTTACGATGGGGTTCCTAAAAATACCCTTAATAAATAAAATAGTATTTTTTTCTGATTAGGTGAATATTTCATAATGTTGAATATGATTCAGGAACTTTTAACCCTTTAAGGATTCATATATAGATATTTTAATCAATGTTAATATATAGATAATTAAAAAATATCAATTAGGAATAATATTTCTATAAAAATATCACCAATATTTAATAGTTTTAGTAGTTTGAATTTTCTATCCAAAGCTTCAAATTTTGAACATATCACATATGCCTTCAATTATTTTTTGACTAATTATTTTGATAATTAAATCCCTAAAAATCCATTTTTAACAATTAATTTTGAAACCATTCAATAGAAATATATCATCAACAATAATTAATGAGATCTCAACATTTAACTTGTACAAGTATCACTTTTAAGAAAAAAATTGAAAATTAATATTGTTGTTGATATATTTATTCTCTACTTGATGGGAAAATTTTATTTATTTCTTTCCACTCATGATAATTAGTTCAAACACATTTTTTGTGTATATAATAAATATATCATACTATGATTTTTAACATTTTATAACATTAATATTCATGTAAGTGGTGTGAGTATCTTATTAATGATTCTTCTAGATCATTTAAATAAGTCATGAAAAGATCAAAATTTATTTTAATCAAGATATAAAACATGTGATATATATTCACTAGTAGATAATAATACTTGTGGCCATTTTATAGATTTATTATTCATATAACATTTCAATGGTTCACATGGTAGTTGGGGGAACCTATATATATTCCATAATTGGTACTTCATATAAATTTTCTAAACTTACTTTCAATGTAGACCGTGAAGATATAAATACTTTACCTTAATAGTAGGAACCCCATGGTAAATCACTATATCGGGGGTGTTTATAATATCAGGAAGTAAATTAAAAATTACCTTTTAGGTGATAATTTAGTAGATATGAATCCTTCAAATTAATTTACGATTCACCCCCTGACAGATATATACTATTTTATCAATAAATTGATGATCATGTATAATATTATCATAATTTTTCATCATAATTGATTTTGGATAACCCAAATGATCATGTAATACAGATAAATTATTAGTATTAGTAAACATATGGCTTTCCATATTTTATTCAACTATGCATATATTTATATGACACAAATAAAATGAAATATTAAAATATTTTCTTGAATAAATTTTGTTTTCTATTACAAATTTTTGTTATATATAGTGGCATTCAACACACCATTCATCCATGATCTCTATATGATATTTTTATTTCATGAATATCTTTAAAAATTAATATATTTCTTTGAGGATTAAGATAAAATTAAAGAATTATTTATTAAAAATTGTGTACAAATAGGTAGACATATATTCACTCTTATGGTTCCTTAAATTGATTTTCACTACTAGTTAAGGTCATAACCATTTACTAACTCTTGATGATATTTGATTAATAATAAAAATATATGAGTTAATATAAATAATTTAAATAAAATAATATTTATAAAACTTGTGCTTCAAGATAGAAAAATAATATCTTAAAGATATTCTATTATACATATTAAACACATTTATAGTGTGTAATAAAAAATTTAAATACTCACATTTTTCATTATTATTATAATTTAATCTTCTGGTGGTTGATTATAAATTTGAATTAATAATATAATCATAACATGTTATGACCATCACCTAGTAAATATTGTATGAATAAAAACATTTGGCCTAAATGTTTTTTAGAATAAATTTATTAAGGGGTGGAGATCCCACATTTTTTAAGGTAGATGAATAAGGTATGAGAATCAACATGTATAAATATTCAAGAGTTATAAAACATACTTAATTATAACCATGATTATAAATCATTATTTTTTTATTATTATTATTAATTTCATGGAATTAATAAAAAAGTTGATCAAATTATTTACTTTCTCAAATATTTATAGTTAATAATATATATATTTTTTAAAAATTTGAATAATTTCATTCATCTCTATGGATGAAATGAAACTAATAAAATTACATTCATATCAAGGATTGAATTTGATAAATAATTTATTAGAATTTATCATTCTTGAATAATGAAATATTATTATCAATAATAACCGTATTAGACAAAAAAACGTATTTTATTTATAATGATGATCACCCTTTAATATAAGTAGAAAAAATAATTTTGTATAATTGATCATTGAATTTATTATTACACTATAAAATATAAGAGAAAAACAACCACTTCAAGGGGATGTTATCTATTAAATTACAAGAGATAATATTGCTAACCCCCAAGGGAATAATAATAAAATTTTATTTTTTTAATATTTCACCCATGTGACCAAAATTTGATAAATATAAATATACTTGAACATAATGTTTAAAGGAATTATTTTCATATCATCATTCAAGGAAATGATATTTCATTTTCTCTGCAAATTTATTTATAAAAATATTTACTCTCACTTCAGAGAATTAAATAACACTCTTTTAATAAATATTCATATTCATTTTATGGAATGGAATAAAATTATTTAATCAAGATTTATAATGTATTAAAAAAATAATAATATGATTATTTAATTCAAAATTTTCATTCATGTTAAATAAAATAAAATAAAATAATATATATATTAAGTTAAATGAAATAAGAAAAATAAAAAATATAATATTTATTGAAAACCATTAAAAAACCAAAGTCATTATCCTATATGATAATTTATAAGTTTTAATTATACTCAATACCTTTAGGTTTTACAAATATAATTGGAGATGTAAAAATTCATTATGTGATCATCAAATTTTATAACCCGACTAGAAAGTTATCTTTAATGATTTTCTCCTTGACTTTAATTAATTATTAATAAAGATCAAAAAATGATTTGGAATATGATAGGTATGAGACTATTACCCTTCATTCTACATAAAAAAATTTCACTTTTATTATGATATTTTTTCTCCAAGTATGTATTTTTATCCTTTGACCATTTCTGGCGGTTTACTTCCAATTTTACATTCGGTCGCATGAATACCTTGATCATAATATTTTTTTATGGGAGTGGGTTCCCTAAAATCAACTTGAACATGTAATTTTCAATTATCATGTCATGCATATAGTATAATATATTTATGATTTATACTTCCCATGATTGTATCAAAACTTCTACATATATTATTTATGGTAATTACCTTATATTACATGTCATATAAAAATGTTTTTATAGTGTCTGAAATCTTGAAATGTTAGTGGATTTGTTTTAAATTGGGATTTATATGATTTATGAGGTAAATAATTGCGTTCTACTATCACTTTAATGAATTATAATTCAACAAATAAAACCTCAGTTAAGAGGTTACATCGATAACATGGTAATAATGGGGTTTGATAGAGTGGTAAGGAATGGTTTGACTATTCAGCCTTGATGTCACGTAGTTAAATAATTTATTACTTAAATAAAAATTATTTATCAAAGAAGAAATATCAAATTTTGGGTTTCAATGACATAACAAGATTTGGATAATGATGAGTGTATTATGGTGTTACCCTACTAAGTAATTTGCATAATGATTGGGTTATGGTTTTTTTGGGGTTTTATAAAATTAATCACCCACTTATTCTTTATCCTCCAATTCACTTATCTTATTTGTTATTATATCATTGGGACTTTTAAGTGGTTAATTTGGGTTACTCATGGGTAATATACATTATTTCATTAAGACTTTATACCCTATCCCTTTAATGGAATTTTCAATGAGAGTTGTATGAATATTGATACTCTTATGTATGAAAAAGTCATTAAGGATTGTAAATAGGGTTTAATAATCTAGGTAAGGTTAGAAGGTATGTGGAATGTGGTGGTAATAATTGGGATGTAATTACATAACATACTTTAAGAGAGTGACCTAAGGGTTTTTTAGTGTTGATAAAGTGGGTTAAATTGTTAATCTTTATGTTATATTAAGAATGATGCTTGTCATGTTTCTTTTACTTATTTATGATGATACTTGATATGCAATTTATGTTTACATGATATTACATATAATAATATTTTTTTATTATAGGTGATAAATTTTCCTATATGTAAATTCTCAATTATGCCTTGTGTATAAGTTTCCATGCATTCTTAATAACATTATTCAATGCCTTGTGTTTTGTTTAGCTTGCTATTAGTATGCATTGTGGTCTCTTATTCCATGAATAATGATTTGTTTAACATGCTACTAGTATGATTTAATTACCACCATGTTATACATTGTATTTGGTCTAGATTATTGGATATATAGAATCATGGAAATGTTGTATTTTTTTTATGTAGGTACTTATCCATTGAAAATGATTCATATTCTTCGTAATGTTATTCCCATTGATTATGCTTATTTTTTTATATATGCTTCTATAACATATTGATCAGGTGATGAACAAGTTATAATGATTTAATAATGGTTGGGTATGGGTTCCACAACTACCCATGGGCATAAGAACCCAAAATGCCCATTATATTATGTATAAGTATATTTATTGGGATAACCATGGTATACCTAACCTTAAATTGTGTGTGATCATGACATCCCAGTATAGACCATGACATGCCCTCCCATATGTCTATATAAAATATAATCCTATATGGGATGGACCATAGTGTGCCTCAACCTTTCTTTATGGAATGAGTTATTCCATTGTGGATATGATATGATAAGGTAGCTAGGATATTCCTTGAGGGACTACCCATTCTATGGTGGACAAGATATCCCATGGTGGATAGGTAGAATTGTTATATAAGTAACTATTTATGCATTAGTTTCTCTGATATGGATTTTGAGCATGGATCATGATAGGTTTGGATCCTCCTGGTGGCATGAGAGTTATCTATTATGATTATCAATGATGTATCATTTATCTTATTGCTAGTTGTTAGGATTATTAACTATTATACATGAAATTGATTATATATATATATATATATAAATGTGTATACATGTTGGCACTGAATTCTGCTTGAGGCCACATATAGGCATATTTGAGTGACTTAAAGCCAAAATTTTACTCAATAGAAAATTACAAGAACCCCAATGGAGTCGTGTGCAAGTTTTGGTGTTTGCACACAAGACTAAAATCCATGCACAAGGCTGTTGATCGCCCAATTTGATGTCAAAGTCCATCTTCCAGTCTAGACACCCAAAAAATAGCTAAGCCAGGAGTGCGCAAGATGGGAATCTACGAGAAAACCTATTACATACCCAATGCGACGTTAACTGACCTCTTATGAACCAGAATTGTTATATGCTTCCACCTACATTTTTTCTTATAAATATAAGGGAACCTCACCATTTTCAAGGCAACACTTTGAAATTCAAATTGGCGCTCCCATGAACGCACGATGTCCCCTTATGCGATCGCACGCAAGTCATGAATTCAATGTACAAGATCTTGCGTGACAAGTCCCCCATGGGTCCACCTTTAGGTGGGCCCATAAGGTCTTGACCCTCACCCATTTCATTTTTTATAAAGGAAACTGCGCACAAAATATTCTACTTACGCACAAGACTTACCCCTTGTGCAACACTTCATTCATTCTGGCCACTTCATTTTGTGCACAAGCCTCCAATATTTTACACATCCCTTCCTATAGGCTCAATGGGATGTCTTTACCCCAAAGCACCATGTTTGATCCACTCTTGTGTGAAATTCCCACATGTTACACCCACCTCCTTCATGAGGACCTCCAGACTTGTGCGTGGTGATTTCATTGTTCCTTGTGTGGTGTCTCGTGTTACGATGCTCTACCTAATTCTTATTCACATAGGTACACTAATAGAAATTTCTTCTTTACATAGATACACTAATGTGGACCCCTCTATGGACCACTCCTCCACCCCATTGTTTCTTAGAAATGCTGATGCCTTCCCTTCCCCAAGTATGGGTGGGTATCAATCATGTAAGTCAGGGGTGAGCAGAGAGTCCTCCCCGTTCGAGCTGCATGATGTTAAAATTCCAAGCACAAATGTACTTAGCACATGAAGTTAAACTATGGTTTCTACATGCGTGGAATTTTTGAGAAGACCAAAAATAGGATGGGCACCAGAGCTCTCTCACACTCTCTCTCCCTTTGGGCTTTGTTACTATGAGCGCCTTGGGCAGTCTCCACGTAAGCCCCAACACACATTGATAGGATTTTCTATGTACGACTGATACATAATGAGATTTTATTGACATGGAATGATATCCTCCTCACATGTAAGTACATACTCCCAAGGAATCCCTCCAAGAGTACGTCCCAATCTCCATATTTCTGTCGCTTATTGGAGTTCAAGCCCTGCCTCACCTCTCATGACCGCATATTTTGTGACAAAAATGTCAGGTCTAATGATAAATCTTGTTTCTCACACCAAGCATGAATCACATGGTCTTAGATATTAACAGTGGCTACAATGAAATGTGATTCCTCAGTGTGTATTCCCCATTCTCCACTTGACTGAACTATGTGGGTTTTGATCCCTATCTTATAAACAGGATATGTAGGAAGCCTTTATGGGGTTCAATCCTGTAACGCCCCGACCCCAGTTACCCAGAGTCGGTGCATTATTACATAACATTGGCATGATCACAAGAAAGATCAAGCCTCGAAAGACCGATTAGTTTAGTAGCCTTGGAATAACTAGATACATCCATAAAGTTTTACATTACATCATAAAAAAAAACATCTTGTATTCATATCCCCTCATACTATCCCTGCAGGTCATTCATAAATTACTTCTTCATAATCCTGGTAAAAATAAAACATTTAAAGGGGTGAGCTCAGATGCTCAGTAAGGAGAACATTATAACATAAGCTTTCATAGATAAGAATAAACACTTAAGGCAGTTTATAACTAAAACAAAAGCCTTTTAAACTTAAACTTCAGCATAAAATGGAAAAGATAAAATAAAATAATTCCATTTACTTACTCACATGGATATTCTACTAGTAGAAAAATCCCATCAAATATCAATAACTACTTTCATAATGATGGAATGCATAATGCCAGACTATCATAACCACATAGCCAAGGCCTCATGCCAAGACTACAAATAAGATTTTGCCAAGGCCTTGTGCCAAGACACTAGTTTGTCTCATGAGACCTACCGATGCATCGAGGAGCTATAGCGGGATCCACCCGTCACTTATTAAGTCCAATTCATTCCTCATATAAACAGGTTTAAACATAACATAAACATTCGTATTAAAACTAGCATACAAAATGTCAATACTTTTACCACAAACCATGAATGGTATAAAAATAGCACATCCACAGTCAAACATAACTCATTCGATACAATATGGAAGATTATATTGTATCACATTAACCTCAATCAAGAATAATGAAGGATGTTGACAAAGATGAAAATAATCATCAAAACTATTTGAGAGAAATATCCCCCTTTTCTTGAAAACATTTAAAAGTCACACTATTTGTCAAGAAGCCATTTAAAAATAGATTTTTGAATCAAAGTGTCCCATACCACTTTGAAACTTTTAAAAGGAGTTTTAATTTTAAAACTTTAATGTCCATATAAATAAATCCTTAAAACCATTTTTTAAAACATGGACATTAATGAGAAAGATTTAGAAGAATAAGTCTTTAAAACATTTAAAAATGGTATTTTAGTTAGAGATTCTAACCAAAAGAGCGACACTTGAATACAAATAATTGAGGTAATAAAAACTTTGTAATATCATGAGAATAAAGGGATTCATGATATACTATGTCAAAGTACATTATATACACCACATAAAAGTGATTTGGTGTATAACAACAAAGAAGTCTCAATGGAATTTAAATTGAGATGAAATCTCTCATAAAGACTGTATCCTTAGGTTAAGGATAAATCAATGACATAATTATGTGTAAAAAATATAAATACACTCAATATGATTGGATATTTAGTGTAAATCAATCATATGACATTCACACATATTCTTGTAAAAACAACACCAATGAATTGGATATTTAACTAAACAAATGGGGATTGAGTTAAAATTACTCTTATCAATTTCATACTGATCACTTGAGAATTTATAAATGGAGTGATTATGTGTATCAAAAGTATATCCACAGAAAATTGAGTGGAAATTATGACATAATCAAATTAATAGTGATTCCACACATAATCGTGGAGTAATATAATCAATGAAATATGCGTAAAGCCAAATGAGTGGAAATTGAAATTTCGAATTCCCTTATCGATTAACATACGAAACATACACCCATGAAAGAAGGATCATACAATTATGATGTATATACCCATGAATTAAAGTATAATACACAATGAATACAATTACGGGTAGTACACATACACTACATGTAATAAATAAGTGGTGAACAATGGAATTACTATGAAATTAAGAGTGAGATAAGAAACCCCTTACTTTGTACTTTTTACTTGGTCGACGGTAGGTTTACCTCCTGTATAATGGTTAAATAATTGTTATTGAATTATACAAGAATCATTTACTTAAATATGATATCATATATGATCTTTTAACATTGATTTGTTAATAATATCTTAGAATTATCGTCATTTCAGGTGTTAACGGGTTCATTTTACTTTATATTCTTTGTTATGTGAGCCATATTTGTTATTAATGGGATGTATATTATTCATATCCAGAATTATATCAAGTCCTTAGATACTATTTTGAAATCATAAAATTATAATTATACTTGAATGGATATGATGGAGAAT
Organism: Viscum album; assembly: GCA_963277665.1. NCBI lineage: Eukaryota > Viridiplantae > Streptophyta > Magnoliopsida > Santalales > Viscaceae > Viscum > Viscum album. The sequence continues at coordinate 463,872,278 of OY728135.1, forward strand.
GAATCTCATCGCGTTCGTGGAGACGGTAGTCCGTACGTACGCACGAGCGATAATATCATTCTTTTGATATTAAAATAATATATAATTGGATGGTATATCATATATAAAGAATCATTATAATGTTATATTTATTATTTACATGAGTTACACATCATTATTATAGCCATCCAAATAATAATATATTGAATAACAATTACACCACGACGTGGAGACGGTAAGCCGTACGTACGCACGTATGATGACATGTTATTCAAAGGATGGATAGAATACTGAATATGGTTGTAACATATTTATAATAACATCACAGTATATATATGATACTGGAGTTATTATTTTATAATGGTAATAACAAAGAAAGAAGAAGTGGAAGAAGAAAGGAACTTGAAAAGGGGTGGTGAAAACATTACCTCTTTTTCGGGTTCTTCCTTTTGATTTGATCAAAAGGGCTCCTTAGGTTGGCTTTATGATCAAAATAAGGCCTCTAGGTTTTAGTGAGGGAAGTTGAGAGAGTATTTGGGCAGGGGTTGGCCGAACCAAAAGTCTTTGAAGGTGTGAAGAAATGAGAAGGAGGAGTTCCCTTTTATAAGAGGGGTGAGGGGCACCTTTGGAAAAGCTAGAAATATTAATTTATAATAAATTCATATTCCGTTTCTAATGGCTCCAAAGTTTATTATTAAAAGGTTAATGTGGGGATAGGTCGAAAACCATTCAGACAATAGAATTTATACAGGTTTGGGTCACTATATTAACCTTATCTTTTAGTTTTAACTCTTAGTTAATTAATTTTACATTTACCATGTCACTTTGTATTTTTATATTATATAGTTAATAAACTTACTATATACATTCAAGAAACCCCCAAGTGGTACATTAATGATATACCTATCATGATATAAGTGTCTTGGCCGAACAGTAAATTTTTAGGAATTTAATATCAATTAATAATATAATATTTTTTTTAAAAACTCTTTTATGTCAATTTTGACACTATTCAATAGTTGATTTTTGTGAAACACATAACAGAATGATTACTTCTAAAAAGGTTAATTAAATCAATACTAATATGTCATTTTATCCTATAAAATTAGTTTAATTCAATAAAAGTATCAAATTATATTTATTTGGGTATTTATAATATCAATTATTCTAATTTTTCACTATCATGGTAATTACTGCATCACCATTGTGTCATAAATAAATTAACTTATTTAATGTCTAAAAATTATAAATAAAATATAATTATGTAGGAAATCTTTTTATATTTCTAATGGATATTTAGAGTCTAACATCCAACATATATAACCCTATGTAACAATTGGTTTTCTAAAAGATATATGCTTGTGTCATTTTTGTATTTATTTTAACTTAATTAAAATAAAATGTCATTATCACTTACAAGTGGATCCATGGGGTCCCAAAATCGGCCCAAAGATGCCCATGGTAGACCATGTATCAACCAATAGGGTTAAGACACGTTTTAGGGTAATTTATTATTATTATAATATTATTTTTTAACCCTTGTTTACCGGATTTACCCTTTAACCCTGGTAAATAAAATATTTACCGAAGTAATTATCCAAAATGTCTAAAAATAAAAGTTACCTATTTACACAATTTTAACATTCTGATTCCAAATATGGAATCCATTTTTCAAAATTCAAAACACATAAGTGGCAGAAATTAATTTAAAATTAAATCCTGTTGTTAAAACAAAAAGCATGTTTTTAAGAGATAATAACTATCAAAAGATTGACACTTGTTTATGTCTGGTTTAAATGTCAAATTATGTTCAATGACCCACATTGTATTACATGGTAAAACTATATTCTAAATATACTTGAAAACCACTCAAATTCATAATTTATCACTATTAATTATTTTGATTAAAAAAGTTGTTTTTAATTAAAATTTAGTAATTTTCACTATTCATCAAAATATGAAAGTTATCTGAAAAGTACCAAAATTTCACCCTAGGATAATTTAGATATTCCAAATCCAAAAATCAAGTCCATTTTGAGAGATAGAATTTATAAAATTTCAAAAAGTAGGTATTACTATTCATAACGGCTAGTTTGATTGGTTATGGTGTGTTAAAATCTCGAAGTTGCGTACAATGCACGCCATTGCATTATTCGAAAGGAAACGTACCGTGGAATCATGGGGTGTTAAATTATCCACTCCTTCAATAAATTGCATCCTCGCAATTTTTAAAATTGTGCTTGGGAATATAATGGAAAGTCCCACATCGGAAAAAGAGTCAATAAAACTATCACTTTAAAAGAAAGAAAGAGAGGTATAAAGGTCATCCAAGATAACCCATACTCGGATTCCATGTAGGAAAACATAGATATGGATGATAAACTAAGTGTCAAGTTCTGATGGAGAGGGATAGAAATCATGATCAGGATAAAGTTAACAATAAGAAAACCACAAACTTGTGTTGGGACAAACGACCATTAGTCTCCTAGTAGGAAAGTAAACGGACAACATTTTTTTGTTTTAAGTTACATTACATAAGGACGAGGAATTCATTTATGATATTGAATAAGAACATAAATAGATATACTTACTTTTTAAGTAGAGTTTCATTATTTAATAACGTTTTACCACTAACTTATTTTTTTTGAACAATGAGTATTTAAGAAGATTTGGTCACAATAAAAGAGCTAGAATAAACTTCTATAGAAATAAATGATCCATGTAGGATAAACTATATATTTAACTTGTCTTTAGAGATTAATCAAAACCAAAATGGTTAGTATAAGATCTGATGATCCCCCAAATGTATATTCCATTAGAGAAAAAAAATACTAATCTTAATTTATAAAATTAAACCAACAATACCCCAAAGTTGAATAAATACCATTAAATAATAAATTTTCCTTAAAATCCTTCAATATAATCCAAACTAATATTGAAACCCAAAACTTATAAGAATGTAGTCTTCCACGTTAAATTGTATCTCCAAATGACATAATCTACTCTTAAAGTCACATACTTAAAATTAATTAACCTAATCACATATTCTTTATTATAGGTTAAACATTTCCATAAATAACCCAAATCACTATAGATCCACAATAAAAACATAGATAAAAATACACCATTACTCCTCTAATGACATCCCATAGTATTCTATTTTCCTTGGACATATAGTGTTCCCAACAAAGTGAACATCTTCCAAAATAACATTTATCACTTAATCACCAAATCATTTTCCTATACTAAGGGTATTCATTTGATAAGACATAAGAACCCAAATCAACATATTATTGATCAATAAAATCATTTAACTAAAGAAAATAGTCACACTAACTAGTGACTTAACTTAGTCCAGTGGTAGGCGATAAATCCCAATCGCACTTTGGTTGTGGGTTCGATTCCCACAGCTTTGTCCGACGCGACGGGTTGTCACACGGTCTACGTGTTGTCCTTTTTCAAAAACTATATTTTATAATATTACCAAAATGAGATAAATTCCTCAAAATAACATAATTTAACCACAAATGTTATATCATACCTTGCATTTTCATCCCAAATTATAATAACTTATAATTTTCTCAAACCCCAATGATCATATAAAACAAAATGGTTATTTATACCTATATCCACAAGAGAAGAGACAATTCTTCCTCAAATATCATTCTCACATGGAAAACTGCGGGGTTACAAATACAAGAGAAAATTATTCCAAACTAAACCTATCAACAAGGAGCGCTAATACTTTTTAAACATTTCTCCAACCATTTATTTCCACATATCTTCTTCTTTGACCAAGAAAATATCCTATAGAATAGAACATTCACTCGGGTAATGGCCAGGTCCCCTACATTTACGGCAAATTACTGTAAATGGACTCTTGGGACCATTTTTATCTTCTTCCATAGTACTCTTCATTTTTCTTCGGAAATTATTCACTTTATGTCCTTCCTTCCCACACATAAAGCATTTCGTTGTCCCATTGAGACACTTTCCTGGGTGTCTCCTTCCACATTTCCTGCATGATGAAAATTGAGGGTTCTTTTCTCCATGGTCTCCATTGCTGGAGCTCTTATCATTCATCACCTTTCTCTTCCTTGTTGAGTCTGGGAGTTGGTTAATATATATGTTGTTGATCATATTTTTGGAAAACTGATTTGGCATAAAGACGATATCTTTTACGCCTATCAACATTCCATTTTGTTGCTCATTTCCACCACCGTTCCCACCTTGTACATCATTCTCAAAGTCACTATGACTTCCTTGGAATCCAGCCATTGACTAAAACCAGAAAGCATTGTGTGAGTAACAGTAGTCGTAAAATAATTTAGAGATTAAAATGTCACCATATTCTCAATTTGAAACATATTAGGATTAACCAAGGTCATTTACTCTCATCTTATATATATATTACTTAAATCGGTTTGTAAAGAAAATGTAAATTATCCTAATCATATCCCCCGGGAGTGTCGTAACCAAGAGTGCAGCAAGGCCCGTTGTCGTGCACCAGTTCCCGTTCAAGTCTAGCTCAAAGCGGTGTTTTTGGGTTTTACCCCTAGGTGCATCTGTGCCAGAGCCGCCTCTACCTGCTCATATCCAGACAGGGATGTATTGATCAGAAAACTCACAAAATCTCTACAATACCAAAATTCTAGGAATTTCTTCTATACTAATCCTCAAAGTTCATCTTAGGTCTACGTGCTCTAATCAAAGTTTATCTAAATCTAGCTTCCAAGGTTTGTACTAAACTTCCTCTGATACCAACTATAATGCCCCGACCCCAGTTACCTAGAGTCGGTGCATTATTACATAACATTGGCATGATCACAAGAAAGATCAAGTCTCGAAAGACCGATTAGTTTAGTAACCTTGGAATAACTAGATACACCCATAAAGTTTTACATTACATCATAAAAAAACATCTTGTCTTCATATCCCCTCATACTATCCCTGCAGGTCATTCATAAATTACTTCTTCATAATCCTAGGAAAAATAAAACATTGAAAGGGGTGAGCTCAGATGCTCAGTAAGGACAACATTATAGCATAAGCTTTCATAGATAAGCATAAACACTTAAGGTAGTTTATAACTAAAACAAAAGCCTTTTAAACTTGAACTTCATCATAAAATGGCAAAGATAAAATAACATAATGCCATTTACTTACTCACATGGATATTCTACTAGTCGAAAAATCTCATGCAATATCAATAACCACTTTCATAATGATGGAATGCATAATGCCAGACTATCATAACCACATAGCCAAGGCCTCGTGCCAAGACTACAAATAAGATTTTTCCAAGGCCTTGTGCCAATACACTAGTTTGTCTCATGAGACCTACCGATGCATCGAGGAGCTATAGTGGGCTCCACCCGTCACTTATTAAGTCTAATGCATTCCTCATATGAACAGGTTTAAACATAACATAAACATTCGTATTAAAACTAGCATACGAAATGTCAATACTTTTACCACAAACCATGAATGGTATAAAAATAGAACATCCACAGTCAAACATAACTCATTCGATACAATATGGAAGATTATATTGTATCACATTAACCTCAATCAATAATAATGAAGGATGTTGACAAAGATGAAAATAATCATCAAAACTATTTGAGAGAAATATCCCCCTTTTCTTGAAAACATTTAAAAGTCACACTATTTTTCAAGAAGCCATTTAAAAATAGATTTTTGAATCAAAGTGTCCCATACCACTTTGAAACTTTTAAAAGGAGTTTTAATTTTAAAACTTTAATGTCCATATAAATAAATCCTTAAAACCTTTTTTTAAAACATGGAAATTAATGAGAAAGATTTAGAAGAATAAGTCTTTAAAACATTTAAAAATGGTATTTTAGTTAGAGATTCTAACCAAAAGAGCGACACTTGAATAAAAATAATTGAGGTAATCAAAACTTCGTAATATCATGAGAATAAAGTGATTCATGATATACTATGTCAAAGTATATTATATACACCACATAAAAGTGATTTGGTGTATAACAACAAAGAAGTCTCAATGGAATTTAAATTGAGATGAAATCTCTCATAAAGGCCATATCCTTAGGTTAAGAATAAATCAACGACATAATTATGTGTGAAAAATATAAATACACTCAATATGATTGGATATTTAGTGTAAATCAATCAGATGACATTCACACATATTCTTGTAAAAACAACACCAATGAATTGGATATTTAACTCAACAAATGGGGATTGAGTTAAAATTACTCTTATCAAGTTCATACCGATCACTTGAGAATTTATCAATGGAGTGATTATGTGTATCAAAAGTATATCCACTGAAAAGGGAGTGTAAATTATGACATAATCAAATGAATAGTGATTCCACACATAATTGTGGAGTAATATAATCAATGAAAAATGCGTAAAGCCAAATGAGTGGAAATTGAAATTTCGAATTCCCTTATCGATTAGGTAACATACGAAACATACACCCATGAAAGAAGGATCATAAAATTATGATGTATATACCCATTAATTAAAGTATAATACACAATGAATACAATTACGGGTAGTACACATACACCACATGTAATAAATAAGTGGTGAACAATGGAATTCTTACGAAATTAAGAGTGAGATAAGAAACCCCTTACTTTGTACTTTTTACTTGGTCAACGGTAGGTTTACCTCCTGTATAATGGTGAAATAATTGTTATTTAATTATAAAATAATCATTTACTTTAATATGATATCATATATGATCTTTTAGCATTGATTTGTTAATAATATCTTAGAATTATCATCATTTCGGGTGTTAACAGGTTCATTTTACTTTATATTCTTTGTTATGTGAGCCATATTCGTTATTAATGGGATTTATATTATTAATATCCAGAATTATATCAAGTCTTTAGATACTATTTTTAAATCATCAAATTATAATTATACTTGAATGGATATGATGGAGAATGAATCTCATCGTGTTCGTGGAGACGGTAGTCCGTACGTACGCACGAGCGACAATATCAATCTTTTGATATTAAAATAATATACAATTGGATGGTATATCATATATAGAGAATCATTATAATGTTATATTTATTATTTACATTAGTTACACATCATTATTATACCCATCCAAATAATAATATATTGAATAACAATTACACCACGACGTGGAGACGGTAAGCCGTACGTACGCACCTATGGTGACATGTTATTCAAAGGATGGATAGAATACTGAATATGGTTTCACCATATTTATAATAACATCACAGTATATATATGATACTGGAGTTATTATTTTATAATGGTAATATCAAAGAAAGAATAAGTGGAAGAAGAAAGGAACTTCAAAAGGGGTGGTGAAAACATTACCTCTTCTTCGGGTTCTTCCTTTTGATTTGATCAAAAGGGCTCCTTAGGTTGGCTTTCTGATCACACTAATGCCTCTAGGTTTTAGTGAGGGAAGTTGAGAGAGTATTTGGGCAGGGGTTGGCTGAACCAAAAGGCTTTGAAGGTGTGAAGAAATGAGAACGAGGAGTGCCCCTTTATAAGAGGGGTGAGGGGAACCATTGGAAAAGCTAGAGATATTAATTTATAATAAATTCATATTCGGGTTCTAATGGCTCCAAAGTTGATTATTAAAAGGTTAAGATGAGGATAGGTCGAAAACCATTCAGACAACAGAATTTATACAGGTTTGGGTCACTATATTAACCTTATCTTTTAGTTTTAACTCTTAGTTAATTAGTTTGACATTTACCATGTCACTTTGTATTTTTATATTATATAGTTAATAAACTTACTATATAAATCCAAGAGACCCCCAATTGGTCCATTAATGCTATAACTATCATGATATAAGTATCTTGGCCGAGCCTTAGATTTTTAGGAATTTAATATCAATTAATAATGTAATATTTGTTTTAAAAACTCTTTTATGTCAATTTTGACACTATTCAATAGTTGATTTTTGTGAAACACATAATAGAATGATTACTTTGAAACAAGTTAATTAAATCAATCCTAATATGTCATGTTATCGTAGAAAATTAGTGTAATTCAATAAAAGTATCAAATTATATTTATTTGGGTTTTATAATATCAATTATTCTAATTTTTCACTATTATGGTAATTACTGCATCACCATTGTGTCATAAATAAATTAACTTATTTAAGGTCTAAAAATTATAAATAAAATATCATTATGTAGGAAATACTTTTATATTTCTAATGGATATTTATAGTCTAAAATCCAACATATATAACCCTATGTAACAATTGTTTTTCTAAAAGATATATGCTTGTGTCAGTTTTGTATTTATTTTAACTTAATTAAAATAAAATGTCATTATCACTTACAAGTGGATCCATGGGGTCCCAAAATCGACCCAAAGATTCCCATGGTCGACCATGTATCAACCAATAGGGTTAAGACACGTTTTAGGGTAATTTAGTATTATTATAATATTATTTTTTAACCCTTGTTTACCGGATTTACCCTTTAACCATGGTAAATAAAATATTTACCGAAGTAATTATCCAAAATTTCTAAAAATAAAAGTTACCTATTTACACAATTTTAACATCCTGATTACAAATATGAAATCCATTTTTCCAAATTCAAAACATATAAGTGGCAGAAATTAATTTAAAATTAATTCCCGTTGTTAAAACAAAAAGCATGTTTTTAAGAGATAATAACTATCAAAAGATTGGCACTTGTTTATGTTTGGTTTAAATGTGAAATTATGTTCAATGACCCACATTGTATTACATGGTAAAATTATATTCTAAATATACTTTAAAACCACTCAAATTCATAATTTATCACTATTAATTATTTTTATTAAAAAAGTTGTTTTTAATTAAAATTTAGTAATTTTCACTATTCATCAAAATATGAAAGTTATCTGAAAAGTACCAAAATTTAACCCTAGGATAATTTCGATATTCCGAATCCAAAAATGAAGTCCATTTTGAGAGATAGAATTTATAAAATTTCAAAAATTAGGTATTACTATTCATAACGGCTAGTTTGATTGGTTATGGTGTGTTAAAATCTCGAAGTTGCGTACAATGCACGCCATTGCATTATTCGAAAGGAAACGTACCATGGAAGCATGAGGTGTTAAAAATCCCAACCAAGGTTAAACTTTGGTTCCAACTTTCTTTGGGTTCACCACCCTAATCTTCCCCTATTAGTGTCCATATCAGTACTCATGGACCTCTAACCATGCATAAGCTCACAACATTCCTTGCCAACACATCCTTCACGATGCAACTATCTAGTATGCTACTTCCTTTTGTTTCTCACACCGAGCAAGACTCACATGGGATTATATGTTAGTAGTGATTATGACACCCCTTTTCTAGGCATCCATCCTGGAGTAATACCCAGTTTCCGTACAGAACTATGTGGGGTTTGGTCCTTTTATTCTAAATAAGATATGTAGTAAGCCTCCACGAGGTTCAATCCCGACCAATGATAAACTCTGGTGCCCTCCTAGGGGTGCATCTCCCGGATCCCAGTATCCTTCCTCATCCATTCCCATCCCGGTCTTTCCCTCGATCCACTATATCTCTGTAGGATCATTCCCCACCTGAAGATCAACTCTCCTTTAAGTCCAATTGGGTGGTTATCCATGCATAAGTACCAACCAAATTTCCCATTTTGACTAGGAATCTAACCATGCGTAAGCCCTAACATCCCTATCAAAACTATATGAACTTTTATTCCCAACCAGCTAGGATACACAGGAAACCTCCCTGAGGTTTAAGCCTAGTACCGTCATACTTACATTGGTTTCATCCCATTAATTCCATCCACTTAATCTTACCCTCCACCATCCATCCTGATTCTTACTTAGGACACCACATCCTGGTGGGATCACGCTACTCAATTGTATAACTAAACATGTGTAATTCCAATCTATTAACTCCATTACCTCACCCTTATCATGGTGAGGCCACACCATCCACCATGGGTTGTCTTACTATGTAATACCCATTCATCCCCTCACTTCTCTCAAGAGCACATGATTTGTCTCAGTGCATAGGCCTCATTTATCCCATTGTTGATCCTTATGACACCCAGGAAGCTAAAAATGAATAGGAACCACAAAATCCATACTCATTCAACCAAGAGAGATCCTCTTGTGATGGGCCACTATCCACGTGTAAGACCCAAACCACCCCTTCAAATTATGTGGGGTTTGATCCCTTTATTTTATACAGGTTACGTAGGAAGCCTCCTTGAGGTTAAATCTCAGCCAATGGTAAACCTTGGTGTCCCCCTATTTGGGGTACACCTCTCTGATCTACCTCTATCGATGTTGAGATCAACCTTCATGGTGTAACACATTCTATTTATAAGACACACCACCCTAGGTCCATCATCATGGGGCATTCTGATCCACACATCTAGTAAACCTTTCAGGTGCTCCCTCCTAGGGATGTTTCTATCTGATCCACTTTCATAAGCATCCTGGTCAGTATGTTATATATCTTATAGATGTTAAAATCATGTAATACCTCATGTTAAACATGAGAATATGAGGAAAACCATAGAGAAATTCCTCTAGAATAAGATACCCCATGATTGATGTGGTAAGCCTCAGGTTTCTGTGCCCTTGAGAAGCCCCCTGACAAGGAAGGATACAAGTGTTCCACTGTTTTAGTGTCCAAACATGCCATCGATTCCCAATGTAACTACTTTCCTGACCGAAGTTTGCTTCCCTGACTAGACCCCTTGGGATTTCTAGACAGAAGAAACATAATAAAACAATTTTCACAAAGAGATGGAATCATGGATGAGGTTCATGAACAAGGTCTTAATATATAAGGGAGACCCAGACTAGGCAATAAATTATTAGGAGGAATCCATAAAAGGAGAGACCGACATCCCATCATACCATTTCAATCAAGGAGAAAACATATCTCAATAAGTGATTAATGTCACCCACCTTTGGAAAGTGGGAATGTGAGGTACAGTTCACCATTAGAGAGCGTCAACACAACCATGTGATGCTCCCTAATGGAAATAATTAGAAATAGAAAATGTTGAACCCGATGTGAACTCTTCTACTCAATATGGGATTAGTAGTTCTCGAGTCATCGGTAGATGAGCGTGACACCAAATCCAGATATCTAGTGCTAGGTCCCACCAAGAAAATAGTGGGAATAGTGTAAAACTCACCAAAATTCAGGGCAATTAATTTTTTGGCATTCCGGTCTGTGGCATTGTCAGCATGGATCTCTCTCTCCAACCATAGAAGACTGAATAGTCACGGGGCACAAGAAATTAATTTTCTAATATTCATATTAATGGATGAATCTTACTTCTTTGTAGGACCCAAACTATAGTAAATTAGTCACCCCCACTCACAGATGCAGTGGTAGAAAAAACATAAATGCGGAAATCCCACATGATTCCACCTTCACCATGACATCATCCACAACCAAAGCTAACGAGTGACCATTTCTCGAATCACCAAACGAAATTGTTCAGAGGAGGGTGATAGAAACTCTTGTTTTGATGATTCGAGTAGGAGTGGGTCATTTCCATAAGGTATATGGCCCACTAGTAACTGGAGGCTTATGTGACTCTCCATCACCACCACCCTCAAAGGCCATGCAAGAAGTTACTACTCCCCACACCAACATTCAACCACTTCAGGATCCTCTCCCTAGAATGTTCCTATGAATCACTTCCCTATGAAAATGAGGTAAGGGATGTCTATGTCATTTCAGTGATGACTTCTGCCCAAGAGTTTCCAAGGAGGGCTCCCATTAGGCCATGTCCGCACCACCAAATATCAGTCTCTTAGGTCAAATAATAGGTGGACTACGCCCTTGCTTAGCTAGTCCCGACTTGGGTGACCTGACACCAATGTGGGGCACAAGCTCAAGAATATGCTCATTAGGGGGATTCATCTTCTACAGCTATAGTGGCACATGCCAGAACCATCACATACCATTAGTTTCTTACTATTCTAGAGAAGGGTCACTTTAATGCCTGATCGGGATCGAGACCTCAGCCACCCCATTGGCAGGTTGGGTTGACTCTTTTGTTCTCCAGCATGATCAATAGATATTGTGGGATGACTCATGATGATGATATTCAACATGGAGGTCCTCCCCATGTTACTAACATTAGTATGATAAGAGGAGATCCCTATCTTGTTGATACTCAATAAGGAGGTCCTCCCCATACCTATTATTCTAGATAGATATTTCATCCTCGTGTCTTAGATTGTCAATGCAGAGGCCCTCCTCGTGTCATTCTTGGATTAGGAAGAGGTTCTACTTGCAAAAACACTGACTAGAGGGAAGTTACTCCTTGTTCCATCACCCGTCAACATGTAGGTCCTCCCCATGTTCTCACGATCTCCATCAGAGTTCCTCCCCACTCTAGAAACCATCAAAGAAAAGGCCATACCATCTTCATCAATAATCAACATGAAGGTCCTCCCAATGTACAATTCGATCAGTATGAAGGCCCTCCTTATGATACCACTTCCAATCAATGAGAAGGTCCTCCCTGTTGCACAAGTATAAGACATGTAGGTCCTTCCCATGTTCTCACGAGCTCAAGTGGAGGTCCTCCACATTCCAAAAATCCTTGCCATGGAGGCCCTCCCTGCAAATAAGTAAATTGAGAGGGAGGTCCTCGCTATGTTCCATTTGACATATGCCCTGGTGCTCCTTACACCTCAACTCACCAAAGTGGAGGTCCCCCCCACTTTGATGAAAATCGATATGAAAGTCCCCCTCATGTCATAACTATCTCAAGTGATGGCCCTACCCACTCCAATGCCAACCCAAACAGAGGTCCTTCCTATTTTGAAGATCTATCCTACCCTGAAGAACCATCTTGGGGTAAAAGGGTGAACCGTCGCTGCCAAAGGAAGAACTATAAGAAATGCCTGATCATCATCAATCCATTCCTCCTTTTAGATTCTGAAGTGGAATGAGACCCAATGAAGGATCCTTTACCTCCATCCTCCACATTAGAGTTTGGGACAAGAACCATGCATGTGAGCTTCATCCGTTCAAAACGGGAAATGCACCAGATCCCTGAAACCCTCCATAAGTTCATGAAGGAGGATGAATATTTGGATCTATTCTGGGATTTTCCATATAGTCATCTTTATCATCACCGGGATCATTCCCTACATAGACACAAGATCACATATAGTTGTTCTAGTAATTTTTAGACGACGATAACTAGCCAGACCTACCACTGGTATACATCACCACCACACATGAAGCAGTGTTCTATACCACATACTACAAGGATATGATGATACAATCATTATCGTTCCCAAGAGATAACCCATTCTGCAATGACCTATTAGCTCACACAATGTTCTCTCCCCTAACCAGTCCATTTCCAAAATGGTCTACATCAGTGCCATTTCAAATTCCTCAGCAACCCCCAGTCGAATAACGGGGAAATAATGATCCGGATCCCATCTATGAACAAAGAATTTTGTGGGACACCCTTGTGAAAGATTAGTTATCTAAGATGATCTATCCAATTAATACTCACAATTTCAATATCTTAGAGTATCTCACCTAGGAAAAGGTCATGAGCTTCCACCAAACCATCTGGGTGATGCATTTCCTCCTCTAGAACCATCAGTTGGATTATCCAAAGAGTCATGAGAATTAAAAAGTCATTGTCCAACAGTGTCGTATGGTCAAGTTATTGGTGCTTACTGTGGATCATCACCCTACATTACATAGTTATCACTGGAAACCCTACAAATGATGCATCCATAGCTTAATTATGATCTTTAGAATTATCAAAGAGGCATATTCGCATGTTCAGATCTGATTTTAGGGGTAATATGATACTATCCACTTCAGTACAATCCTGAAACAGCCGTACCTACTCGAAAATTTTGAGGATATGCCTCCAGGAAACATTGTGGTAGAATTGGTGTTTTTCAAGATATACCTAGAAGGGGCATTGGAACAGGATCCAAAGAGTATGACACACCACTTGGGGTAGAACAACACCCGAAGAACACTGTAGGTGTCCACACTCGTCAGGAGAGATAGTTGTTTGGACTTGGGTATCCTTTTGTATCATCTCCCATTGGTCGAAACACCAATAAATGAAAAATCCATATTGGGACCCTTAAGCCCTCAGACCTGTCTGGTTCATTGCCAAAGACGGAGGATGATTCGATAAGGATGTGTTTCTCTAATAACTCAATAAATAGAATAATCTCATTGAAGATATCCTAACTGATCACCTTGAAAAACAATGCCCACACTACTGAGATCCTCGATACGATATCATTTATCTTCCACTAGGACAGTAGGGGTGGACATAGGTTCTTCTAAGAGAGTCACCTCCCATTGATCCTGACAACCTTGTACATCCCTACAATTTAGAGGCCGAAGCTTATGAAAAATGAACACATTATGCATCACCGAATCTGCCTAAATTGTGATAGAATCATCCAAGGGAGTTGGCTCAGGTCATTCACCCAGTGATTCCTTAGGCCATTCCTCCATTGGATCAACCAGCTGCTCTAGTTTCTCCATGAGCTGTTGAGTTTGTCTATACTGTTGAAGATCCTGATAATGCACTGGTGCTTAGGAATCCCCATCTGGGTGATTCAATGGATAATCTCATTTCCTTTCATGAGGACCTAGAAACCCAACAAGTGGAAATCATGCCTGATGGTAAGCCATATCTGGCATGGGTGGAAGATCTGACGACACCCCTAGATTTTGGGAACCCTACCTTTTCCCCTTTCAACAGGATGGAAGATCCACTACAGCATCTGTTCCACTATATTTCAAGGTGTGTACCTATGCTAGGTACTTTGATGCAGTAGGAAGCTGCCTAGATCTAGTTTTTCATATAGAAATTTAAAGGGCTTATGTTCATCTAGTGAAAAAATTTACCTTTTGGGTCCATATATGGTTGGGAAGATCTTTAAAGGAAGTTTCTATATCAATTATGCTCCAACACTCACAAGACTAGTATTTTCAACCTCTTCAAGTGCAAACAACGACTAGATTATTGAGTCACAGACATTGTCACTAGGTGGAAGGGCCTCACATATTCACTTGATATTCCACTGACTCAAGAATAGATATTGATGATGTGTGTATGAAATTTAAAGATTGGATTGGATCCCTCCCCCATCACTCATAACTTACCTAGTGGATTTTGTAATTTTTATGATAAGACTCAGTGCTTGGTGGAGGCCTTGCAGTAAGCTAAACATGAATGCCCATTTCCTCTCGAAGCTCATGCAATAGGAGACTCCAAGTTTGAGACTATTTCTCTCACATAGGTAGATCCCCCCATAATGTTAGAACTATTACTAGCAGATCCTCATCAGCAACCTTGTTGAGGACAACAACTTAAGGCCCAACCTTAGGTTTACCATTACTCTCCTCTGAATCAGCCAACACCACCTCATCATGCACCACCACATAGGTGAGACAATTAGGCTCTAACCCCTCATCAATCTCTATACCCACATCAAGGCTAGAGTCCCAAAGTTACTTTTATGGTGAAGATAAATTAGACCAACTCATTTAATGAAGCTTAGGTACCTAGTTATTTCTGAAGTTCCTTGGATCAGGGAATCCCAAAGTTTTGAGAATGTCGGAATCCCTAGGAGGCTAATATCACTAATTTATCCAATTAATTACTTTATCACAGGATCCTTGGACACACCATAAAGTGATTATATGTGTTTAAGGACTGGATCTAGGACCATATTGAAAACAATGTAGTCGGATAGGGTTCTTCCCTAGCATAGGTGGTGTGTCTTTTTACAAAGCCTGACAGTAACAATGAAGGTGAATGACTACAGGTCTTGAGTAGCAGGTCTCAAAATTATGAATTTTGGTTAACCTACAAAGTATTCTCTCTCACCCATGGTATCATTAGTGGTCGTTTGGATCAGCTTGAGCCTCATGATGTTGTTAAACCTCCTCCCATTTCCACTTCTCCATCCATATCTCAGTCTTTAAATTTTTAGTAGTGCAGGTGCCAATGACGCATGGAAAAATAGATCCCCCACCAGTGTCAAATCCATCCAACACTTTGGAGAATTCATGCCCCCATATATGGGAGTCACCACCATAATTATTCCAGTGTTAGAGTTTTCCTTAGAAGATGATCAGGAGTGTGCCTCAGTGAATACTATCAAACTAGTGGACCATTAAATGGTTCCCAGTGATGAGGGACATCAAATACATCCTGATAATTCTCCCAGTCGACACCATCATCGATGCGACTGTGGACATGTGAACTGTCAGAATGCTCAGGCCATTGCTTCTAACCAATCCATACATGCTACCAAGACCATACATTTGGATCAGTGTAGGGATCATCATGTGCAGCCCTCTCATCTTGCCTTGTTAGATCCATCACCACCACTATTTGTGCTACTCGACTAGGAAAATCCACTACAACTACTTCGTAATCAAACATGGATAGACTTCAGTCATATAATAATCATATGGTAGTGGTTTTTCATGGTTTAGCTATTGAGTAATGGGATATCCCCACTACCATCTAGAATCCTCTAGTTTACTAACCATAGTTCCCATCATAGCTACTACCAAAGAGAGACCTTCTACTAGTAGAAACGTGCATCTAGCATGGAAGTATGAAATTCTTAAGAATCATTCCAAAATTATTTCAAAACTATCGATCTTTCAGGATCTCCTCCTATCAGAAGATATTTGTGAAGCCCTCATAGAGACTTTAAAAATCCCCCTCTAGTTCAAAATAGAGGTAGTGACCACAGATTCCTTCCATGTTGAGGAATTCAAGAAAGCATAATTCCAAGACATCATCTCATTTTCAGAAGAAGATAAAGGATCCCCTGTACAGGGGCACATATTCCCACTATACATCACATACCATATAAATGGAATGGAAGTTCAATGTTTTCTCATTGAAATAGGCTTCAGGATTAATCTCATCCCAACTTCAACACTCCACAAGTGAGGACTAACTAAATCAGAACTGATCCCTCTGACCTGAAGATTCAGGGTTATGATAGGACTGAACAAAGGCTGTGTGGAAATATTCACCTGAAGACCTAGTTTTGTGGCCTGATTTCCTACACTAAATTCATGTTCATCTCATAAGACAACACTTATAATGCGTTGATGGGTAGGCCCTAGATCTATTTTCATGAAAAAATTCCATTCTCATATCACCAATGCCTCAAGTACTCCCTCAATGGTTGAGTGGGTGTGATCTAAGGTGATGTGTATCCCTTTTACTCCTATGAATCCCACTATTTAGACACCGACTATTACAAGATAAAGGACAAGAATGTTCAAACTAATGAGGTTGAGAACACTACTACTATGGATGACCCATGGATGGATTTGGATGATTCCTTCATTCTCCCAATTCATCGGTTGGAGGCCACAACCCCAAAATTGGGAGATTGCTTATTTGTTTCTGAGATGATGGAAATACACATTCCTAGGTACAAGGAATGATAGAATATTACCTCGTACTCCTATATATATTGATCTAGAGTGATAACAGATCCTCTTACCTCTGTTAGGTATTAAGATGTTCTCCCCATGGCTATAGTAGTACACCACAACTTATAGTTTCCTTGGGTTGGGCTAAGTTAGCATAGAGTGACCTGACACCACTTCTTTGATATAATCAAGAATGTACCCCTCGATAAAAGGATTGATTGGATTAGTTTAATATATTTTGTTGTTATGGTTTCAATGAGGGATTCTCCTAATGAAGGTTTTGAATCCTCCCAAGTGGGCACCGGTGTTCCTCCTAGATCTTTTGGATTAGACGAACTATCTCCTCCTATCAATCCCCCTGTACTAGATGATGAGGAGGACTTGGAGGATGCTCTACCCACATTTGAAGAGGCTGTCTCCACCACCTTATATGAGTTGGTAAAGGTGAATCTTGGTATTGAGGTAGATCTGAGACCAACATTAATTAACACAACCATTCCTATGGAGGAATAACAGTAGTATGTGGATTTCTTGAAGAAGCATCAGGATGTATTTTCTTGGAGGTATAATGAGATTCGAAGGCTATATCCTTTAGTATCCATTCACTAATGTGGTCTACCGGTAAGTCACCATGAGTTCAAATAGTATTCCAGGAAGATTCACCCCTCTCATTGTTCCATGGTCGAGGCTGAGGTTGATAACCTCATCAATGATTTTTTTTTCAAGAGAGTATAGTACCCTAGGTGGTTTTCCAACATAGTTCTCATCAGGAAGAAGAATGGATAGATCATAGTCTTTATCAACTTACAGGATGTAATCTATCACTGTCCGAAGGACGATTTTCTACTTCCCGTGACAGAGTTGTTGATCAATGCCATCACTAGATTCCAAGCCCTCTCCTTCATAGAAGGATACTCTAGGTATAATCATATATATATGGACCCTAAAGATGAAGATTCCACTACCTTTAGTGAACCATAGTAGAACATTTATATCAGGTAATTCCCTTCAGTTTGAAGAATTTAGGGTCACCTATCAGCTTTCCATGCACTGCATATTCAAACTGATCCTTAGGATGCTAGTGGAATGCTATGTGTAAGATCTGGTGGTCAAATCCCCTCAGCATTAGGACCATATAAAGGATCTTAATAAAGTGTTTGGATTCTTATTATCCCTCCATTTTATGATAAACCCCTTGAATTATGCCTTTGGGGTTACCTCTGGGAAGTTTCTGAGATTTGTTGTCATATACAGAGGCATTGATATCGACCCGGAGAAGATCAAGGTCATCAGTCAAATGCCTCCTCCGAGAAACCTTTGAGAGATCTGAGGCTTGCAAGGCCACTTAGCCTATATACATTTATTCATTGAAAATATGAATAGAAAGTGTAATCCCTTTTCTAGACTCATAATGAAATATTTCATCTACCAATGGGATGAAGAGTGCCATACCACTTTTGAGGAGATCAAATAGTATCTACTATATCGTCCAATTCTAATTCCACCCATCTATAGAAAGACACTACTCCTTTATGTAACATCCCTAGAAAAATCCCTCAATGACCTTCTCTCCTAGAAGAATAATTATGGGATAGAGAACAGTTTTTACTATCATAGTCACATGATCCTCGACAAAGAGATTAGATATTATTCCGTTGAGAAGAACTGCCTCACACTAGTTTTCACAGTGAGGAAGTTGTGACACTATCTATAGCATCATGAGATAAATTTGGTTTCCAGTGTGGATAAGATAGATTATATTCAAAACCACCTTATTTTGATTGGCCATCTTGCTCGGTGGGAAGTGATCCTTTAATAGTTTGACATTAGGTTCGTCCCGTAGAAGGCCATCAAGGGTCAGACATTGGTAGAATTTCTAGCTTCCCATATAGACAAAAAAGAGAATTACCTAGATCTTGATTTTCCATATGAGGCTATTCACTCAGTATACGAAGATATTCCATGTTGGCGAATGAATTTCGGTGGTTCCTCCTGAGGACAAACTAACTGGAGGCACAATGATCCCTGGATTAATAGAGTAGGCCTAGGGGTTTTCTTCATCACACCTACACAGTATGTCCTACCCTATTCATTATTATTGTTATAAGACTACAGAAAAAATGAGGCAAATTATCAGGATTTCATCGCTGGTCTCGATCTGGATCTTGAAATTGATGTTCCCCACCAAAAGGTGAAGGGGGAATTTGAGCTATCTATCATGAATATTATGGGTGATTACATCATTAGGAATCCAGAGATCATACCCTTGCTCAATAATGTTTTCCAACTGATGGCCCAGTTACCTTCTCAACCATAGGTGACTCATGTTCATAGTCACAGAATGTTCATGATGATGCCCTAGTTGTTTTAGTTTCTTCTCTCATAGAACCTAACTAGGAATATTTGTTTATCCATGTGGCGTATCAAAGGGTCATCACCCCCGTCAATGTGGATGATGATGAGAACCAGTAGCTAATTCACCTTACTACTAATTATTCCACACCGGTTTCTACATATCCATATTTCATGGTAAAAGAAACCCCTAATTGGACTACTCCTTTCATCAAGTACCTCCATCATGGTAGTCTCCCGGCAGACAGATCCAAGAATGAGCGGATCAATCTGCATGCAACACAGTTCACCCTCCAAATTTGTCCCAACCTTGAACAGATCCTCTAGAAATGTGGTTTTGATGGAATCATCCTCTGATTTATTCAAGGAGATGCAATTCCCCAGGTTATGCAAGAAGTTCATATCGGTTCCTATAGTTCCCATTAGGTAAGGTCAAAACTCTCTCACTAGATTCGATGGTAAGGATACTATTGGACCTTCATAATTCATGATTGTATTCATTTTTCCAAGAGGTGCCACACATTTCATATTCATGCTAAATTTGTTCATTGACCTATAGATCCCCTCAATAACACCAAGTATTCTTGGATTTTCATGGTCTGGAAACTCGATGTCATGGGACCATATCCTCCAGCAACAACTCACTAGTGTTATTTTATTCTAACTACAATAGATTTCTTTTCCAAGTGGGTATAGGTGATTCCTCTTAAGGAGTTCAAGTCCCATTATATTATGAATTTCATGAGATCAAATATCATACATAGATCTAGATTCCCTCATGTTGTTCTCACTGACGACGACACAAATTTAGGAGCAGTTGAGGTGAAGAAATTGTATACCAAGTACAAAATCTGGTCCAACCAGACTTCCCGCTACCATGCATAGGAAAATGGAAAGATAGAGGCATTCAACAAGACCCTCTATAACACTTTTCATAAGATGGTGGGCCAAAATAGGAAGATTTTTCTAGAAAATCTCCCTAATAATATTTGTGATTATCATACTACAACTCAAAAATCCACACAAGTGACCCCATATTACCTAGTGTATGAAACATAAGTAGTTCTTCCCATTGAGATTCAGTTTTCATCACTCTGTATAGTTTTCTACAATCATTAGAAGATAGGTAGAGTATCATAAATCCATATGACCGATTTGGAATCCCTCGATGAGAACAGGATTCAGGACTTGCACAATCTGGAGAGGCACCAGAACAAGATGGCAAGAGATTTCAATAAGAAAGTTCATCTTCACTTTTTTCCTTTAAGGTGATACAATATTGGCTCTGAGGACGCTGATGATACCTAGTAGGAAGCCACCAATGTTGGAGCCCAAATGGGAAGGGCCCTACAATATCTACAAGGTTTACCATAATAACACATACTCTTTGGTAACCATGGATGGAGAGCTAATTAATATCCCCACTAATGTTAGGTTCCTCAAGCAATGCTTTGTATAAGGCTTATTCATCCTAGTTTCATGTTGTTAAGATTCATAATAGCTTGAATCCTACATGACCTTAAACTATTGTTGCATCCTACATGATGTTAAATTGCAGCTACATCCTACATGATGAAAAAATGAACATGGTCCAAATTCTACGACCTTAAACTAAGATCTCTTCCATCCTTCATGATGTGAAACTTGTACTTACCACCTAAAATACATTAAACTGAAAATAATTTATATCCCTTTTTACATAACCTTAAAAGGAAAGTGCCATTCATCCCCACATGACGCTAAACTTACCCATCCCATATGATGTTAAAACTATAAATTTTTCCTAGTTGTATTAATATAAACTTCAAAACACCCTAATTTCCCCATTTGAGAGGGAATCACCTTTAAAACTGGTCACTCACCATGACATTTCCAAAACTACATATGGATTGATTCTCATCCTTATAGGATACGCAGGAATTCCCAAATGTGTTTTCCTTGGGTCCGACCATATTTTCATCCTTTAAATCCATTATCCTATGATATATCTTTGAAACTCATGGTTTGGTGTGGATTTCCATGATCCTCATTCATGTCGAGTTTATTTTTCCATGCCATGAGCAACCCCTTTGGGATAACTTTCCCTCAACATCCTAGTTTCATGACATTAAACTGCATAACAACCCTCATCCTTACCGTACAACGTTAAACTGCACAGATTTCAAGAACTATGTATGGATTGATTCAAATCCTTATGGGATATGTAGGAACACCTAAATATTTTTTATATGGTCTATCCTTAATATTCCTTCAAATTATTAGCCTAGGTTATTCTTGGGAGTGTGTGGTATGGTGATACGACCTCCATGGTTCTAATTCACATCAAACCATAATAGTTGCACCATATACCTCCCTCAAGAATGCCTCCTCACTTCATCCTTACCACACAATGTTAAACTGTATGGATTTCAAGAACTATATATTGCTTGATTCCCATCCTTATGGGATATGAAGGAATGCCCATACACTTTGTCTTCGGTCCAACCCTTAGTTCATTAAATCCTCTTTTGTTTCTCCCCATCCTCTTAATTTGGAATTGGTCCATTACTATTCCATATACAAGATCCATTTTGCGGATTCTTCCCTAAAAAATGGGTTCAAATTACTCTATCTTATATGCCTCATTAACATGCTTATATGCGCTGTGTTGTAGGACTTAGAGTGCTGGGTTCTACATGGACATTCCCACATTCCATCTCCATGCTTCATGTGCCCCTTTGTTTGGGTATCCATCATCTTTCACATTTGAAGGGACCCTCTAGTTGTATGGTTCCTAGATTCATGGATCACCTAACATCTTGGTCCAATACCCCAAAATATTTCAAACAACATTTTAAGATAGGTCCTGCATTTAAAACATGGTCAGCGACTAAACCGCATTTGTCTGTTCCCATTATAGGTTAAATGATATGGATTTTGTGTTTTGAATAACATCAGTAGTTATACTCCATCGTTATGCCACCCCCATTGTTTCCCAAGTATCAGACACCATGATTCACATATCCTTCCACATCCTTATGTACAGGTGGAACTTCAACACCCTCGGTGTTACCCCTCCATGCACCTATTCATGTTGAGCAGGTCGGTCGACATCATTGGTACATCCTTAACCTGACTTCCCCATTCCCCTATTGTGTGTCTCCATGTGTCATATGAGTCCTATCTACCCCTTGTTTCCCACAACGAGCATGGACCATGTGGGTTTAGGGGTCATGGTGGGGTTTGTTCTCACATGGAACAATAATACCATCTTATGGTCCAAAATCTATGACCTTATACTAGAAGTTTATGTCCTAGGCTCATGATGTTAAATTGATAATCCAAGTCTAAGTCTTATGACTTCAAACTATGCATAGGTTTTCCTTAGAAAATTTGTGGTATGGTGTGGATCTCCTTGGTCCTCATTCACATTGGGTTACATCATGGAATTGTACTACACATTTCACCTTTGGAAACTGCATTTTATTGAATGATCACTACAACCATAAACTAAGATCCTTAACATCCTTGTTTCATGATGGTAAATGGTATAATATCCCTCATCCTTATCATATGATGTTAAACTGCGCATTATGCATCTAGGTTGTATGGCGGTAAATTACAAAACAATACGACGTCTTCATCTGGGAAGACATTTCCATTTTGGCATTGGTACCTTACCATGCCACCTGTTAAAAACTATGTGTGTCTTGATTACCATCCTTATGAGATATAAAGTGATTACTAGACATCTTGTCCCTAGTCCCAGTCGTAGAATCACAAACTCACCCCTTTGGCCTTGATATCATC
This sequence comes from Viscum album, assembly GCA_963277665.1. NCBI lineage: Eukaryota > Viridiplantae > Streptophyta > Magnoliopsida > Santalales > Viscaceae > Viscum > Viscum album. Next base: position 463,895,868 of record OY728135.1, read on the forward strand.
TAGGAACGTGTGGTGTGGTGTGGATCTCCTTTATCCTCATCCATGTTAGGTTTCCTCATGGCACCACACCACACATATCCCCTATAATCGGTCCAAACTCTATGACCTTAAACTAAGATTTTCCATATCCTAGTCTGCATGATGGTAAACTAAGTAACAACCATAAAATTATCATGTGATAAGATATTTACCCTATTAGCACTGGCCACTCACCATGCCATTTCAAAAATTAATTTTGGATTGATTCCCATCCTTATGGGATACATAGCGATGTCTGAACATCTTTTCCTTGGGCGCAGTTGAAGAATCATGAACCTTTTCTCTACCTCTTGGCCTGGGTTCCCTTTGTGAGGATGTGTGGTGTGGTGTGGATATCTATGGTTCTTATTCATGTCGGGTTATTTACTACACCACACACTTCTCAGTTTGGAGGTATATATCCTAATCACACAACAATAAATTGAGAGACATGTTTGATCTTTGATCAGACCAATGAACCTACCCTAATGTTCTCTAAGCCACGGTGATGTAATTTCAAGAGTGTTGAAATCATTTTGAATATTCCATCACTCCACTTCTATGCTTCATGTGACCCTTGTTCAGATTTTCTTCCTCTTTCACGTTTGAAGGGACCCCCAAATAGTCTGGACCCATGATATTTCGGATCACCTACCATTTCAGGCCAATGACCCTGAGGACTTTGAATGATATTTTGAGTTTGGCCCTAGGTTTTAAATATGGTCAGCAGTTGGACCTCATTTGTTTGTCCCCATCTCAGGCTATCAGTACAAATATTGTGTTTCGAATGTGGTCTGTAGTTATCTCATAAAATCATGCTATCATCTTGTTCTGATTTTTTTTCATTGTGATTCACACTTTCCATTTATCCTTTGTTCATATTTATTCCAATGCCCTTTGTGTTATCCTGTTCATGCACTAAAGTACATTAAGGAAAGGCAAGTTGGATGCTCTGAGAGCCTCATTCTCTAACCACAATCTCTCTCGTCCTGAATACTCTAGGAGGCTAGTCAACAATAACAGACCCCAAGTATTCAATGATTAATTCCTACTCTCATAAAAGTGAATGATTATATGGTAATCCCTTTTTTCTCACACTGGTCATGAACCGAGTGAGATTAAGGATTGATCATTAGTTTCTTCACAGCTATGATCAAGATTTAGTAATTGAAGTAGGAAGTATTCTCATGCACATAGTTCAAAAAAATAAAGCAATAAAAAAAATATGTTTCATGGGTTTATAAAAAATACATCCCTTAAAGATATTCCCCTTCAATGGAATGTTTTAATTCCCCTACCTTCTAGCATGTAGCTTCCAGAGCCCCTACCGCTTCCTAAGATCCCTACCCTCATTGAAAACCAAAGAACAAATCTCATTAGCCCTGATCTACATATGATCCCATCCAGATCAGAGCTCATCAACTTGATGGATCACATGTTCCAACTACTTCTGGTCTTCCATCAGCTGGACCTTCAATCTTTCACTGAGTTTCGACTAGTTGGTGATGAATATAGAATGCTCGTTCATATGTTCATCAAGATGTTGTATTTTATACTAATCCTCATGGAACTAATGGATGTTATCATACTTCTTTTGGAACCAGAAAACATCTAGGTGTTGAATAATATCCCGCATCTTCCCAGAAATATAGTCACAGATCATCACATGAAGATGGCGAGAAACCACCCAACCAACATAGAGATAGTGTATCCAGGTGCAGGGTGACCCCATGCAACCCATCCAATCTACCTTTGGGATATCAAGGAAACACTTGATACACATCCACTCTCTTATCCATGTCATACTACTCTCCTAAGCTATGTCTGGGTCGGAATCATCCACTTCCTCAGGGTGTCTGGGTCTATATTTAGGGAAGATAAATAGAAGTTCAGTGGAAGGATCTTCCTCTAGCATCATTTAAGTTGGGTTGGGATCTATGAAATTTAGGTGACCCTCTTAACTCATTTATTCTTTGGAAAATTTTCCTCCACTAGCTTTAGGCTCTACCCTGGTAGTGGAATCATCAGTAGCCATGAATTTCTAGTCACAAAGTGCCAAGGCCAGATGACTTGAATGACTGATTCCTCATGGACATGTACAAATACCATAAGATACCTCATAGATGTCCTGGAATCTTCATTTTTCTAGGCTTTCAGTATTACAATCACTAAATGGAATGGAAAACTTGTTCAGTCAAGATCTCAGATAACAGGTGCTGGTTTGAAAAAAATAGATACTTATAAGAACTATGTGCAGTCGGGTCAAGTGGCCAATTCACCATGGGAAATTTTATAGAGACCCCTCAATTCTTGTTAGCTTGATGATTGAAACTAGATCCTTAGGAACAATGGAAAAGGCATGAGATTCTAAGTTCATCACCCCATTCCCTTTTGCTGGCTCACCTATGTCCACTCCATCTGTAATTGGTTTTTCACCTTGATCAGCCCTAGATGCGATCTTAGGGAGATGTCTTTCCATGTAAATCAACACACTCTTGTCCCCTTTAGGAGGAGCCCCATGGTCATCACCAATTTATTCCTAAATAGGAAAATGTTTTTTTAGTAGATCAAAACTGTATAATGGGAAGGAACCAAGAGAGACATGGGTTGAGACTTACTTCGAGAGGTTCAGAAAGAACCTCATCAGAGGCTGTGATTTCTCTACTCTTTCATGGGATCCCCTGATGAGTCACTATCTCGTAAGTTTCCTCATATCTAGGATCTTCATCCTTGGACTCTTCTTCTTTTTCTTCTTCTTATTCTTCTTCCTCCTCCTCCTCCCCCTCCTCCTCTTATTCTTCATCGCCATCATCCTTGGGTGGTAGTTCCTTTAGTTCACACTCTTGGATGAGAATCACTTTCAAAAAACGATGTGGATATTCATATCTCCCCTATTAGAATGAATACACATCCATATACATTATATATTCATGTCACTGATGAAAATACACCCTGTTTTCCACCCAGATGAGCCCGATTTCTAGCAGCAAGATCCCATCTTGCGTCATTTGTTTCCATAGGTATTCTGGACTTACCGATTACTACAGTGTTATCCAGTACAACCATAGTGTGGGGGAATATTACCCCTATATTGGGTTTAAGAATGTATCTAAATTTCTTCTCATCAGCTTCTCTAGCCGGCCCGCAATGCTGCCATCAGGTCCACCCCTCCCCAGAAGATGGGGGTTTGACCACACCTTGTGATGTTCCTACCACCGAATTAATATCTTGTGCTACCCCAGACACCTAGATTTCTTCAGTATTCACTTTTCCAAAACCAACTCTCCTTCCACCTCACTACTCAGACTCTACACTTTTTGTGTTGATTTTATGAATGTTCTTTCACAGAATTTCTTCTAGATATGCCACCACCCCATGATCAGAAAAATACAATGCCATGACAACATCAACATTAGTGGGGGTGGTGTGGTTGTTTCACCAAATCCATAAGATTTTGAAATGATACATAGCTATAGAAGGATATAATGGTGTTGCTCCTCCCAGACCTCTGTATACACACACTTCAACATTCACTGTAGGCACCCAAACTTTCTGGAAGAGTGTGATGGCATGTAGGGTTCACAAAACATCTTACCTTCAATTCGGGCTACTAGCACATCACCCCTAATGTTATTCAAGTATTTCCTCTTCTCTAGTGGACCTCACAAGTCATCTACCATCTGGATGACCGATGTGTGGAATGGGTGGAAGTTGAATGTTTCATTATTACCAATCTAGATCTAGACCCACTCCTCATTGAGCATCAATGTCTAAACCCTAGAAATATTTATAAGAGATGTTTTTAGGTCATCTCCCAATGGATTGTTGGAATTTAGGAAGTCATATATACCGAAGTGAGATTCTACCCATCCATGGAGGATCTGGAATGGTTCACAGATTCTCCTGGGCGTACCACCTCTTGAAATGTTCCCCAGGATGCTGTACAACCTTGCTAGTATAAGAAATATGAGATTAACCTTGTTACATGATTCCATGATCTCAACCATTACCAATGTCCCCAAATGGACCCCCATCCTTATGTCCCTTACCAGCAACATCCACCCAAGTTAGTAAGGAATACATCATATCATAACTGTGGATCCCAAATCTCAATCACACTGAAGCCCCATGAGTGGTATTTTCCTGCTTCTAGGATCACCCAGTATGATCCATCCTTTCCCCTCTGATACACATTTGGGAACTTTTTTCTTCATCCTGGCATCCTCACTGCCTTATCCCTCTTGAATAACCAACTAAACCATGATGGGTAGGAGATGTCCTTTAGGATGTAGTCGATCTTCAACATATCCTTCACCAAGTCCTTAAAATGCCATGTGAAAATGGGGGTTCTTATACTTTCTCCCCAGATGTTCTCAGTTTCTAGGAACTCATCATACTAAAGTCCCTCCAGGGGAATGACTTCGATGCAGTGGATTTCCCAAAGGATGATACTCACCTCCCCATGGTGTATGTGGAATTTATTTGTGTAAGGGGACCACTGGAAGAAAAAATCTCACACCAAGTCCTGTTAATGGTAAAAATGTAATCGCGACGTCCACACGAATTCCAAAAACCAAATTTTTTGTATCTCTTCCCCAAAATCATTGAATGTTCGGTTCACCTTGTAATCCCATTCCCATTCTCTTGTGAAATTACCCTAAGAACACAAGTCCTTTTCCAACTTATAGACCTTTCTCTCGTTAGTAATGCTGCTCAAGAAAGTACTTTCATAGTGAGTGGTAAATTCTTTATCCACTGGATTGCTCCCCATGACTATCCTGGGTTTTTAATTTATGATGTAGATGGAAATATACCTGAGTATCCTAGGTAGGGTTTCCATTGTATATAATATTTTATTGTGAAAGGATATCCTCATGCATGACCCATGATCACGGACAGTCAGTCTCGAATCTTGGAATGGAAAACTCCTACAGAATGCTAAAGTTCCATAGAGGAGGCTATCTATTAGGACGCGATCCTTCCAAACTTGCATTAGCATTACTAGGAGCTTCTAATTATCTAACATCACCCTTATGGAATAGAGTATATGAGGGTTTGTAATCATCTCAACCCTCTGTGCAACAAAGGTAACCTCCCTCTCAGAAACAGTATATTCACCATCCATGTAAATCAAGCTATAGAAGTACGAAGGGTTTCACATGAAAGATTATGGTTTAGTGCAAAAAATAGTGGGTTGAGTGCAATATCAAATTATGGATGTGAAAAAATAAGCTAAGTATAAATCAAGGAAGACTCAGAAGTTCTATAGAAAACAAAAACCAAACATGGGGTCTTTCGCGTTGGAAACAATAACTTATGAGCACCACTTGTTGTATGGAAAGTCAAGGTATTGTGCCTTGGGAACATTCACGTTTTTATAGGTGTATAACATGTATTAAACATGCGTTCATGGTATCTTACATTCCAAAATTCAAATTTTTCACACACATCCTTAAACGTGTTGTTCTCTTTGGTGTTTCCCTTGAAACCCGCCCTTTTGGTCCCCTTTTAGCTCAGATTCTGAGGGGGGGGGATTTGTTGGCACTAAATTCTACTTGAGGACACATATAGGCATATTTGTACATATTAAATCCATAATTTGAATAGAGAACAATTTTGAGATCCCCAAGGGATCTGAACGCAAATTTGGGAGTCTACATGCAAGACCGAAATCCGTACAAAAGGCCCTTTCATGTCCAATGTGATGTCAAAGGCCATCTTAAACTCTAGCCACCCAAAAAATATATAAGTCCATAGCATGAAAGATTTGAATCCACACACAAAATTCTTACACGCCCAATGCGATGTTAAATGACCTATTTTTCATTGGCCTTGTTACGTGCTCATGTTTACATTTTCTTCTATAAATATAAGGGAACCCCACCCTTTTTAGGGTAATGCTCTAGAAGTTGAACTGTAGATCCTATGCATGCAAGAAGAACCCTTCCTTGACTACACACAAGACATGAATTCATGGTACAAAATCTTGAATGACAAGTCCCCCATGGGTCTGCCTTCAGGTGGGACCCCAAGGGCTTTACCCTCACCCATTTCCTTTTATTTCTATGGAAAGTGCATGCAAAAGATTTTGCTTGTGTGAAAGACTAACCCCTTGTGTAGTACCTCTTTCAATTTGACCCCTTCATTTTTCATGAAAGCCTCCAATATTGTGTGAAACCTTTAATATAGGCTCCATGAGTTTTATTTACCCCAAAGCACCATGTTTGAGCCCCACTTGCATACAACACCCAAATCTTTAATGTGCCTCATTCGTGCGGCCCTCCTGGATTGCGCGTAGTGATTTACTTGTTTCTCATGTGGTGTCTAATGTTGTGATGGTATACCTAATGATTATTTACTTAGGTATGCTAATATATATTTCCTCTTCACATATCTACACCAACGTGGACTCCTCAATTGACCACTCCTGCACCCCATTACTTCATGGAATTGCTGATGCCTTCCCTTCCCCAAGTATGTATGGGTATCAGCCATTTATGTCCTAGTGGTGAGGAGTGAGTCATCCCTATTCAAGTTGTAGGACATTAAACTTCCAAGCACTAATGTCCTCAACACATGAATTTAAACTATGGTTTACACATGCATGGAAGGTTTGATAATACCAGAAAGAGGATGGGAACCAAATCCCTCTCACACTCCCTCTCCCCCTTTGGGATTTGTCATGATGTTCACCTCAGGTAGTCTACACATAATTCCTAAAACACCTTGATAGGGTGTTCTGTGTATGATTGAAACATAATGAGATCTTCCTAACACAAAATTAGATCCTTCTCATATATAAGGACATCCTCCTTGGGCCTCCATCAAAGTGTAATTCCCAATATCCATATTTTCGGGCCGTCTTAGAGCGTAATCCCCACATCACCTCTCGTGGACGCATCTTTTACGACATAATCACCAGGTCTAATATAAACTCTTATTTCTCACAAAAATAATGAATCCCATGGGCCTAGAAATCAACAGTGGCTATGATTCCCTAGGTCACATGTGTGCATAATCCCCATGCCCCTATTGAACTAACTACATGGGTTTTTATCCTTATCTTCTAAACAAGATACGTAGAAAACCTCTATTAGGTTTAATCGCAACTAAAGGTAAACTTCGGTGCCCCCTTTCTAGGGGACCACCTTGCTGATCCTACCATAGTGGTGTCTAGATCATAACTCATGGGCCACTAACCATATGGAAGAATCATACCTTTCCTTGCCGATGCATCTATCATGACATGACTGTCTAGTCCACTACTTCCTCTTTTTTCTCACATCGAGCATGACTCATGGGGTCCTAGAGGTTAGTAGTGTCTATGTCACCCAATTTCCAAGCATAGATCATAGATTAAGACATAGTTCCCATACTCAACTATGTGGGTTTTGATCCCTATCTTCTAAACAAGGTATGTAGGAAGCCTCCACGAGGTTCAATCCTGACCAAAAATAAACTCTGATGACCACCTCCTAGGGGTACATATCCTAGATATCAACATCCACCCTTATCCATTACCATCCCGGTCTTTCCCTCAATCCACTATATCTCAAGAGGATCATGCCCCAACTAAAGTTCAAATCTCCTTCGAGTCCACTTGGGTAGTTATCCATGCATAATTCCCAACCACATGTACTATTTTTACTGTGTAGTTAAATATGTGTAAGCCCCAACATCCCCATTAGAACTACATGGACTTTGATTTCTGACCAGTTGGGATATGTAGAAAACCTCCCCAATGTTCAAGCTCGATGCCATCATAATCACATCAGTTCTATATCATTCATTCCATCCACTTCATCTAACTCTCAATCATCCATCCTAATTATTACCCAATCTGCCACATCCCAGTGGGATCATTCCACCCATTTGGGTAGCTAACCATGTGTAATCCCCAACCATATGATCCATTACCTCATCCTTATCACGGTGAGGCTGCACCAACTACTATGGGTCATCTCAGTGCGTAATCCCCATTCATCCATTCACCGCTCTCCGGATCACATGGGGTATCTCAGTGCATAATCCCCATTCATCCCATTAATGCTCCTTGTGGAACCCAAGAAGCTAAGCATGCATAATCCCCACACAATCTACACTCATTAAACCAAGAGTGATCTTATTGTAATGGGCCACTAACAATTTGAAATCCCTAAACCATGCCCCTTAAAACTACATGGGTTTTGATCCATGTATTCTATACATGGTAGATAGTAAGCCTCCATGAGGTTCAATTCCAGCCATTGGTAAACCTTGGTGTCCCCCTCTTTGGGGTGCACCTCCCTGATCCACCTCAATTGGTGTTCATATCATACTTCACGGTGTAACACATTCTCTCCATTACATGAACCACCCTAGGTTATTCCTCATGGGGTGTTCTGATCCACACAGTCGGTAAACCTTTCAGGTGCTCCCTCCTAGGGATGTGCCTATCTGATTCACTTTCACAAGTGTTCTAATCAATCTGATCCATTTTCTCTAGACAATAAACTTGAAGCATACCCCATGTTAAACATGGGAAGCCAAGGAAAACCTTAGAGACATGCCTCTGGCATAAGATACCCCATGATCGACATGGGAATCCTCTGGTTTTTACACCCTCGAGAAGCCCTCTTTCAAGGAAGGATACAGGTGTTACAATGTTTCAACATCCATACACAACATTGATGCCCAACATGACTACTTCCACGACTAAAGGTTACTTCCCTTACTATACCCATTGTAATGTCTAGATAGAAGTAGAAAAATTAACCTAAATCCATAAAGAGATGACACTAGGAATGAGGTCCACGAACAATGTATTAATTTATAAGGGAGACCCGGACTAGGTGATGAATTCCGAGGAGAAATCCACTAAAGGAGAGATTGAGATCCCATCATCCAGTTTCGATCAAGGAGAAAAAATCTCTGAAGAACTAATGAATTACACCCACCTTTGGAAAGCTGGAATGAAGGGTACAATGTACCATCAGTGAGAATCAACACACTGGTGTGCTGCTCCCTAATAGAAAGTGTCGGAAAAAATACACTTTCACAAGAATACACAAACCCATTTTTCATTACGTGAGTTGAGAAATTTGGTGGGGACTAATGAGCCTTTGTATTAAAATCCAATATGTATGATTTAATAAATATACCACTTCACTTTTTCATTTCAGGTATTAATAGGTATGCACATATTTACTTGGATTCTTGTAGGATAGTTAGGTGTGGGTGTTTATTATCATATCGAGTCACCATGAGGTGTTAGATAATGGGAGGCCAGTTGTGGAATGATGAAATGGTTAGTACGTCACTAAGATTTTTTATAATTTTTTGAGTTTATTTTATTGTATATTGACTATTTTTTAAAATATAAAGACTATATCTGATACTATTTAGCTGGATTTAAATAGATATTAGTTTATACTTCTATATGAGGTACCAAAAACATATGATTAATTCAATTTAATGAACATTTCCTATTTTAAATTTTATAAATTTCCAAAATATGGATGATTCATGCTAGTTTTTTAGTAAAATATAGAATTGACCCATTTTATTTATTCAATAGGGTAAATAATTCCCCAAGAATTTAATCAAGTACTTTTATGCTAGTTGTAAACCCCGAACAATTGAGGAACATTCTTGGGGTTAGTGGCAGTTTAGTTTGGGTCATGGGAAAGTCCAAAATGGGATGCTAAAAGTTCTATCAAAGCTATGTTTTGGGTTATTTGGGATTTTATAAGCAAGATATAAGATCATTGGGACTTAATAAGTAACACATAAAAATGTTAATCATGCACTTTATAGTGAAATATAAAGTTACTATGGGAAATTTGAGTACCCATTTGGAACCATAGGTATAAGTAAGGATTATATTTAAATATATTACTACAAAATGATGGAGCTTGAGAAGTATAATAGGGCTTAGCCAAGATCTAAATTCTATATTAGTTCATGCATCATTGATGTAATTGAACATTAGTACATGACAATTTTATTTTATTCTACAATTTCTATATGTGAATAAATTTAATAAATTATAAGTTACTAATAAAGTAATTAGTGTTTTACTTAATACCTTATTGGGTGTGATGTAATTAATTAGAGCTACTCACATATATTTTATTACTATGTGTAATTTTATCTTTGTTTATTGTTTATAGGTATTTGTGTTTTTTAGTTTTGATATTTAAACTATTAGTGATATACTTATAGAGATGTTTTATAATCTTGATCCTTAATAAGCGGTGAAAAACCATTTACTATTATTAAAACTAAAGAAAGTTTTATTGTAGTGTTTTTCCTTAATTAAGAGGATTTTGAAATGTTTTTAAAATTTTTAAATGGTTAATTATTTAAATGTATATTGGAGTGTTTTTTTAAAAGTTGAATTTCAAAATAATCTATATTTGTTGAATAGGTTGTTTTTAAAAGTGAAATTAGAATTTTATTTTTGAAATGAAACAAAACCTTATATATGACTAATTTGAATAATAGATATATATAGTAAAATAGAAATATAGTAGAAAAACCAAATTGTAAAACCTTAGGTGTTGCTTATGGTGGGGAGTTCAAGAAGTCTAGGATTAACTTGGTCATTGGTATTTTATGAATCTTAGGTGTTCTAGTGTATCTTTTAGGTATAAAAAATCTATAGATTTAACATTATGTTTTTTCTAGGAGTTTCACATTAGAAGTGTGATGAATGTTTTTATTTTTATTTAAATATTTAGTCAAAAATTGGCGATTAAGGAAGATAAATAATTAGGGATAAGTGGTGGTTTTGTATTTTTGGGGATAAAAATAAATATTAATGGAATTTTATAGTGACCCATTCCCTAAATTTCGAGGGAGTTAGTTTAAATTGAGTTCGATCTGATATAGATATAGGTTAATTTTTCATTTTTAGATTCAAATATGAATTTCAATGTTAGAGGATGACAATAAGGGCGTTTTTATTGAATTTAGGAGGTTTTTTTGAACATTTGGTGGTTTGGGTGAAAGATAAAAAGTTATCATATGTAGTATTGTTTGTAGATAGAATCAAATAATTGATAGAGTCTAGCTGGTTATTTAGTGAGGGTAATAGAATGTGGTTAGTACCAGGTGGACTATCAATTACCCATTAGTAAGGCATCAGCTACCTGGTGGCCTTAATCATAATTTGTTTTTAAAGTATAGAACATTTCATTTTTTAATTCAATCATTTTAACTATTTGAGGTGGTTATTCTATAACATATTAATATAAATATATATATTGTTTATAATTATTTTTTCCTTTAACATTTATATGGATTATGATTAATTTTATTTTCATTTAATTATTGAAGTAAATAAACTAATTTTGGATGAATTTTATAGATTTGTTAATGAATATTATAAGATAAATAATATAAATCCCCGCACATAGTATCCAGTAAAAATTTTACATATAAGAAGTGTGGTAAATAAGAAAAATATATTAATACATGCAATATATATATATATATATATGAATCATTAATTTAGCATTATAAGAAATAAAATCTTAGAAATATGGTATCTATATTTATTACATGACTTATTAGTATATAGTCAATTGAGATGATGACTAAATAATTTGTAGGTTAAACCATTATATATATATATATATATATATATATATATATATTTATACATCATTATAAATGATATATTAGTTATATATAAATATAATAAATTCCTTTAATGGTATGAAAATATCTTTTATCTTGAAATCATGATTTTATAATGCATTGTTTATCATATTTATATGTGTTTTCATAAAATTTATAATGTATATATATATATATCAATTATTAAAATTTTATTTATTACTAATAAATTATTTTTTTCCTCCACATATTGTCATGAAATTATATATATATTTTCAGAATAACAATTATCTCCTAGAATGGTTTTATAAATATCTTCAACAAAATTCATGATTCATTGATTACCATATTTATTATATTTATAGTTTTAATTTCATATAGTCCTTTTAATATAAAATTATTCATTATAATCTAATTTTGAACATAGTGTTGTATATGTTATAATAGTGATATAAATTGTAACATGTAACCAAAGTAACATATCAAGTTTTTATATAAATGTTTAATGCTATATGACATTTCATGTGAAACATATGATAAAATAACAGGTTAAATAATATTTCTACACTTAAAGTATATTTTATGAGGCATTTATAACCTCAAATAATATTCCATTTAATAAAGTAATACAACATTCTATATGTATGTTTTGATACTCTAAAACAATTCTTTTAAAGGTAATGTAACATATTTTTTACCGAATAAATGTTTTATAATGTATTTTTATCATTTGGAAATTAATTTATCATATTTGGAGGATTAGTGTCATAAAATTGATATCAAATTTGGATAATAACGTCATTATAAAAATATTGTGGTAAGTGGAATGAAAATGTAGCTATTTTAAATAGCGTTCATCGCATGGAAACTATTTTCACATGTATTCATTTAAAATATAATTTTATTATAATTAAAATATTATATCACCCAAAGGTTTCAGGTAATTTACCATTTATTTATGTATTTTATGTATATAAATTTTTTGAGTTACATTTAGGGATGTTTGTAGGATCTTTTTAATGTTTTTGAGGATTTATGGAGGTGAATGGTTTGAGCACGGTTAGTAGAAACCATGCAACACCTATAGGAAATTGTGCAACTGAAACTGTGGGAACTGGGTTGGCATATAGTTTGGCCAAACTATACGAATCGCTAGGAGAAACCGTGAAATGTTGAACATAGGGTAATAACATTGTTTCTATATAGTTTATATAAATTTTCAATCCAACTATGTGAGTTGTGGTTTGAGGCAGTGGCTCATGCATGGTACGTGAACGGTTTTCCTAACTATGTGCCCTAACCATGTACCATGAAAAATTAGATATGAAAATCAAGGATATAATACAATTTACCTCATAAACCTCTTTTTTCAACTAGACCAATCATAACATGATTTCCTATCCCTTCCAAGCTTGTGGATATAATTCCTTTCAATCCAGGAGCAATTCTTAGGTGAATCTAAGTGAATGGAAGCCGGAATTCATTGGTAAGTGCTCATTATACATCATTTTACTTAGATATATTCTTCTTCCCTCTCTTGGAATCATGGATCTATTCTATTGGGGATATATACATGCTTCTCAATTTCATTCATGATTATATATTATTATTTCAATTGAAGGGAACAAGATCCAAGGATGTTTCTAGGAGTTTCAAGCAAGGTTTTTGAAGTTGTTGCATCATTATTCATTTTTTCGTATTTTTGAGAGGTAGGTGTAGTATCACTCAACTCCTGTTGATTATAAAATTAAGGATTTATTTAAAATTTATTGAATTTATTGAAATTATTTTGAAAAATCATGGTGTGATTTGATGGAAATTGTTCTTTGAATTATAGTTTTGGAAATCATGGGAATTGGAGGACTATTTGGAAAACCCCATTGTTTATAATTTTAAAATGGTGATTTTAAAATTATGGTTTTTTGATGCATGTATAGTATTTTTTAAACTCTCATAAAGTTAATAAATTATTTTATTTAAATTATTTGACATGATTTGTGTATAATAGTTTGGAATGAGTTGAATGTGATGGATAATGGTTATGAAGTACCACCATCAAAGGGACAGAGTATGGACATGAAGTTCCAAAATCAATGGTAACACCAAGATTATTTATGTGTTGTGTAGGTGTGTGTAAATAGAATGGTACATTCCAAATCAAAAATTTATAAATGGTTTAAATACTCTGTTGATTCATTATTTGAAAAATTATTTTTGAATATTGTTGATGCTTACCTTGGAGAAACTATTTGATGGATTTATTATAATTTTTTTTATTTCTTAAACTATTTTATAGAATTTTCTAACAAGTTTTATCCTAGTGGAGTGAGTTGGTAAATCATTGGGTAAATCCTATTGTTTTTTATACTCACCCCCTACTTGGGAACTTTGGTGCATTTTCAGATGTTCTATATCAAGACATGGGTAAAGGAAAGGTATCCCTGTTCTTTAGTGAGGATTCTTGATGCCTTGTGATGGGAAAGTGGAGTCAGAGTATGGATATGGTTGAGAGTTTCCAAGTTAGCATCTTTGGTCTCTTTTATATTTTTCAGTCTTGGTTTTATCTTTGTACTCTGATATCGTCTTTTGGTTTGGTTTTGTATTATCTTTTATTTCTTACACATTCATAATTTATAGGTTTGGTTGTTATGGTCATATTATTATGGTTGTTTTATTTTAAAAAGTAAAATCATTCTACATTTTTTTATGAATCCCTTGGAATTTATTTCTCACCTTTAGTTTCTTGGGGATGTCATTTAAGGCCTAGTATCACACCTTTCACTTCTCAAGCCAATGAGTAGTGGCAGGATATTACAAATGGTATCAACTTATTTGATCCTTGATATAGTATTAGTGTTAGTATGTCTCTTGGGATGGTAGAAAAGAGTAGTATTTTTTAGAACATGAAATGTAGAGCATAATGAGACATAGCTAACCTATTTATGTTGAACTTTAAGTTAGTAGAGAGTTCAGGTAAATGAGTGTTTTGAGGCACTTCAAGGATTTATAGCATCATCTTAATAGGTTTATCTTATGAGAAGGCCATGAATTGAATTTATATAAATTAATTCCCCATAGGAGTGTATAATTATTTTTGAGTACTGATTTATGATTTGGTGTAAAAGTGTTGATTTCTGAAAATAGTTGAAAATGGTTTGATTTCTAAAAAACATGATGAAATTTTCAAAAATTGTTTGAAAGAATACAGTGATGAATTTTAAAAAGCCTTATTATGATATTTTTTATGTGGTAAATTTAAAATTTCTAAGCCTTTAGTTGATAGAGAGTGAGACTAAATGGAATTTGCTTTTAGTTATAGATAATGAAATTGGGTAGGCATCCAAGAAACCAGCCAGAAGAGGATGCTAAAAATGTGGTTGCACCTGAACCACAGATGAACCAACAGTTGGTCCAAAGTATTGTCCACATTTTTTAGATCATGGATAAATGGATCATAATTAATGAACTAAGGAAATTGGATAATTCAGTTTGGTTCCAAAAGAAGAATCCACCCATATTTTAGGGTGATTCAGAACCAAAAAATGAAAAATTGTTGATAAATAGGATGAATCGAATCATTAATTTCCTTAGCACATGAGTTGAGATAAAGGTGAATTTGGAAATGTACATGCTGGAAGATATTTCTTGAAAATGGTGGGATTTATCAATTCATGATAAATCATACCAATGCATGACATGAGAGGATTTTGAAGAATTTTTTAGTAAAAAATTATATCATCAAACTTTCTAGATTGAAAGAAAAACATATTTCTTTAGTTTGAAGAAAGAAAAACACATAGTGATAGAGTATGAAACTAAATTTATGATTTTAGTCAACTTTTCACTAGAATTTTTTGGAAGTTCATCCTTTAAGGCACACATTTTTCAATCAGGGTTGAAGTAAAATATTCTCTCAAATATTTCTATGATATGTATATCAAATTATACAGTGATGGTTAATAGAGAAACAATGGAAGAAAGAGATATCTTAGGAAATATGGGTGGAGGAAGCATGTTGAAACCTATGGGAAATGGTGGGAACTATAATAATGGGAATAATCGTGAGAGGGACATCTGTTAACAAGGAGATAGTAAGACTCAAAATCATACGGTGGGATTATTCCTCCTAAACCAAAGGGTAAACTTGGTTGTTTTCAATGTGGTTCTCTTAGCCACATGAAGTGAGATTTTAAAACACCACCTAGAGAATATAAAAATTAAAAACAGATGGTACATATTAATTACATTTGTCTTAGTACTCTATGATCAGGTTTTAGAGACACATCGCAGGCTTCTTTGGAATCGTATTTTTTGATGGTATGATCTCACTATGATTCACTGTTTTATTTCACCCTTACACCACTGTATTAAACTAATTTTATATTGTAAATTCCAATTATTATAATAAATTTCACTTCATTTTTGATTCAATAATTTAGTTTTTTTCACTATTAAAATGGTAAATTTTACTTTTTTGGATATTTTCATTATATTTGGAGGTGATTTGGAGGGCTCAGGATGAAGTTGAAGAAAAATGGGCCAAACAGTACAAGATTCCAAGCAAACCTACAGACTCAAAAGGGAAATGTAGCTAATACATGCATAAAATTAGGATTAAATTTTGTTTCCTTAACCAAAATCCATTAGGATAAAACTCTTATAAACACATACAATCCCAATTCTTCCATTAAGGGGGCCAATCAAACTGATCTATCCAAGAAAAAGATTCTCCTCAAAGTGAAAATTCAGGTTTTATATTTTGTCCATATCCTAATTTATAGGCCTCCAAATGATGTAAAATTTTCATTAAATATGGTAAAGATGTGTGTAAACATGTTTTTAGTTTTGTGAAAAGCAATATGAGACTTTCTAGATACCGAAAACCATGGAAATAGTGGTTTTATGAAATCTATAGGTTCTCAAAACCACCCTCCACTTTGCCTATAAATTAGAACCTGGGGAACCCCATTTGAAAGTTTCACTAGGAGGTAAGGTGATACTATTTTGGAGTCCAATAGAATTTATATCCTCATCCTATAAGTTCTTGAGTCCCCTATCCTCATAGGGGTATCAAGGATGAAGAAAACGATCCACCCGAGCTTCCACCTCTCGATGGAGGGATAAAGGGTGGGTGATCATTGTGAGGGAGAAACATACTAGAAGAGGGATATTCAAAACATAATTCTATACTTTTTTAGTGTATATTGTGGTTTGTAATTGTTATTTTATATGTATCTTAATTTTTTTATGAATTTAATTGAAACACTTTTTATTTCTTTATCGATCAGTGTGTAATTTAAAGTGTGTGGTTGTGTTGTTCTGATTAAAGAATACAAGAATCCAATTATTTCCTAAACATTTGAGATTTCAATGTTCCTTAAAAAACATTGAATCATGATAAGGGGATAGAAATTTACTACATGGTTGTTATTTCAAGGTTTAGTCCTATTTAAATCGTTTTATAGGCTTATTGGTACCCAAGATCTTAGTTAACTCTCAACCAAAGGATTACACAAAAACCTAATAATAAATTAAGAAAAATGAACTTTTCAAGTGGTGTAGTAACTTAGAAATGATCACATAGTTATCATATATTTTCAAAATACACCTTTTTAACTATTGAACTCTTTAATTATGTCATTTAATTTTTAAAATTGTTTTCAAAATTACCCACCCCTCTTTTACTAACTTTTATAAAAAAATACACACTTTAAACATCCAACACTTATTGAGAGACAACCTAGGGTCTACCCTAAATTTTAAAATTGTCTTTAAATCATAATCAATTTGATGTGTCATGAAAACATGTTAAGATTTTGGTATCATTTTCAGGGATCACTTTTTTTTAGTTTTCATTTTTTATAAATACATTATGTATTTTGTAATTATTTGTTTGCTTCTTTTCTTCCTTCATTTTTTTAAATTTATTTCAAAAATATTTCTTTTGTTGGAATTTTTCTTGATGTGATCTTCATTAGAGGAACTACTTCATTTTTAACATCAACCGGAGAGTATCTTACATCATCGACACCAAGAATCACCAAATGATCCATTTCAGGAGGACACACAAAGAATCTACACACTTGTTGATCATTATTCTTATTCTAAAAACAACATCAAGAATGAAATAAATATGTATAATATGACTGAAAATAACAAGACATTAAAAAAATAACCTATCCTAATGTATAAATTCATCCAACATATATTAAAATACAAGGAGAGACACCCAATTTTGAACTTAAATATGGTTTAATTCTCTCCTTACCCAGATTCCAAGGACTTGTAGGAGAAGACCCACATAAGAACTTAAAATAATTTCAGAATGTGTGTTCTATATTAAAATATTCTGATGTGGGTGAAGAAAAAGTAAAGATTAGGTTATTAAATTGTTTATTAGAATAAATTATAAATGATTAGTTGTATTATGTTAATTCCCCTATTAGAGGCAGAACATACATGAAACACTTTTTTCTTGAAAAATGATTCCCCACCTCTTGAACAGAAACTATAAGGAAATAAATTTTTAGAAAAGGAAATCACAAGGGGAAACATTACAAGAATATTGGGAATGATTTCAAAGTTTATGTTTAAGTTTTACAGACACCAAATAAGTGATAAAATTTTAATACAATACTTTTATGAAGGTTTAATTACAATTAATCATAATATGATTTATGTTGTTGCTGGTGGTGCACTAGATGATCAAAACTCAATCACTTAAACAAACCTGATTGAGAACATGATGAAAAACACTCAACAATTTGGTTCAAGGTATAGTGTACCCATTAAAGTTGTCCATGAGGTGAAAATTTTGGATTTTTAGAATAAGGTGGACATGAAGTTTGAAGAGGTAAGTACCCTTCTCTCTCAACTTTCTCTTTACCAAGGGAAAACTCAATATCCTCCTCCCATCCATTGGGGTATCTATTCTACCAAAACCCATTATTATGACCATTACCCGCAACTAAGTGAACTATCTAAGAGTTGTGAGGAAATATTTATAGACCTCCCCTATAACCAACCCACTAGGAAATAACCATACTATCCATCTAACCATGGTTGAAAATACAACTGAGTCTATAGGAAAGGGGGTATTCAAACCAACCTCAACAACCATAGAACCATCCGTGGAAGAGTAGTCATCCAGTACCACCACCCATAAATCCTCAACCACAACAAAGGCCATTCAAAAACCCCCTCTAAAACATAATACTATCCGAGAATACTTGATGAAAAAATGGATGAAAATAATATCTAATTTTAAAAAATCACCCAATAATCCATACAAGACCTAAAAACCCAATTAGGCCAACTCGTTATCTTGGTGGGGGAAATCCAAAGTTATGGTTCGAGTAAACTACCATATCAAAAACTATTCAACCCTAAAGATAATAAAAAGGTCAGTGCTATCCCTCTTTAGAGAGAAACATAAACTAAACTCCAAATTAACCCTCTATTAGATTTATCCTATCCCTAGGAAACCATTATCCCAACCACTGAAAATAGTTCAAGAAAGGAAACACCTTGTATAGAGAGAAGCCCTTCCAAAGGAAATAGTGTTTCATTTGATGAACCATCAAGCCAAACCAGTCCTCTTACATTTCACTAAAGGGCCACCCAAATAAGGAAACAAAAATAAACTTAACTTGATAAATAAATCTTAGAAACTTTTAAAAAAGTGCATCTTAACATTACCTTGATCGATGTTGTGAAAAAAATTCCATGATATGAAATGTTTCTCAAGGAGATGTATAGACCCCAAAGGAAACTTCATGGTTATGAGAAGGTTATCTTGGTGAGTAATATCTCATTATTGATAGATTCATCACTTCTAACCAAATTCAATGATCCTGGAACATTTTCGATTCCGTGAACCATAGGGGAGTATTTATTTTCCAATGCTATGATTAATTTGGATGCCTCTATAAATGTAATTACTTACTCCATTTTCTCTTCATTTCAGATTAGGTAACTGAAGCCCACTGGAATTGTTTTTCAACTAGAAAATTAGAGTACAGTACACCCCACAGCTGTGTAAGAGGATGTTATTATGAGTGTGAAAAATTTAATTTTTCCTACCTACTTTTATGTGCTTAAAATGGAAGATGATAGAATGAGTGGAAATGCCCTAATTATATTCTAAATACCTTTAATAAAAACTTAAAAAACCATAATTAATGTCTATAATGGTACCTTATCTATGGAGTTTGGTGGTGATATTATCCACTTTAACATTCTTGATGCTCTAAAGCACCCCTTAGAAGAACATTCCTCTCTCTCTATTAATTTAATTTATGTTCTCTCATCCCATGATTTTTTTTCTTTTACCTAACCACCTTTCAGAGTATTCATCCTTGATAGAAATTCTAGGTAATGAATCATGCATTAAATGTTGTAGTGATCTAGAAATTTCATGCATGTTTGTTAATTGATGATTTCTTAAGCATTGATGATCTCATGGCCATCGATGATACTGATAAGATTATAAATATTATTACTCATGTGGGGATGTTACCATTATATAGTTATATGATATTAGTGACCTCCCACTTTCAAATTCACTCCCATAAATCAAAATTCCTCCTGAATTGTTACTTAAACCACTACCTCAAAATTTGAAGTATTCATATCTTGAGAATGAAAAAAAGCCACCTATAATCATTGCTAGTTCACTCCATCTAGAGCATGAATTGTGGATACTTCACCATTTGAGGGAGTATAAAAAATAATTGTGATGTACACTTGATAAAATTATTGGTATTAGCCCATCAATTTTCACACATCATATATTTTTAAATTATCAGGAAAAACCAGTGAGGTAGGAACAACATAGACTGAACCAAAACCTTGTAGATGTTGTTAAAAAGGAGGTAACAAAATTATTGGTTGTTGGAATAATTTAATCTATCTATGATATCCAATGGGTCAGTATAGTATAGGTAGTTCCTAATAAAACTAGTCTAATGGTAATAACAAATGAAAATGATGAATTGGTTCCAACTGGTGTGCAAAATAGGCGGCATGTCTATATATATTATTGAAAACTAAACCAAAACACTAGAAAGAACCATTTCCCATTACCGTTCATTGACCAGATACGAGATAGGATAGTGGATAAGTCCCAATACCGTTTCTTTGATGGGTATTATAGATACTTTCAGATCCATATTTCCCCCGAGGATCAAGAAAAGATAACCTTCACTTGCCCCTTTGGAACATTTTCTATAGGAGGATTCCATTTTGTTTTTTCAATTATCCAAGTTCTTTCCAAAGATTCATGGTTAGTACTTTTCATATTACCAAGAGAATTACATTTAAGTTTTCATGGATAATTTCACTCTTTATGTCTCCTATTTTTACCAGTGTTTGAGTAGTCTTGGTTTTTTCTTACATCACTGTATTGAAAAGAATCTCATATTAAATTATTATAAATGCCATTTCATGGTGCCAAAAGGTATAATAATTATACATTTAATTTTTTGAAATGGTATACAAGTGGATAAATAAAAATTTTATTTCATTTCTTTATTAACATTCCCTAAAAATGCATGGGATATGCATTCTTTCTTAGTTCATGCTATATTTTACTAACATTTCATTCCTGACTTTAGTAATATTGAACTCGTCCTCTTCTGCTTGCTCCAAAAAGGAAAATAATTTTTTTTGATAAATAATGTGAAGAATATTTTAATAAATTAAAATATAGTCTCACATCACCCCCGGTAATCCAACCACCTCTGTGGGATTTACCATTTGAGCTCATGTGTGACGCTTCTAACTCTGTAGTTGGGAAAGTCTTATCATTATGGGTTGATCAAGATCTACATGTCATAGCATATGCCTCATGTATGTTGGACCATGGCCATAAAAACTACCCCATAAATGAAAAATAATTCCTTTCTATTCCATTTTCCTTGGATAAATTTAGTTCATTCCTTTTAGGGTCTAAAGTAATTATGTTCTCAGATCATACAAACTTTCATAATCTCCTTCAGAAACTGAAGGCCAAACCATGTATCATTCATGGGATTCTCCTAATTCATGAATTTAATCTAGAAATTAAGGATGAAAAAGAGATAGAATTTGGTTTTTGACCATATCAGTAGGATGCTCCCATCCTTATAAATTGACTCATCCCCCCATAGTCCCATAAATGACATGTTTCCTGATGGGAAATTATACCACATGAAAGATTTTATTCCTTGGTATGTTGAAATTATAAATTATTTTGTAGCTTTTTACCTTACTACTGATTTAAAAAAACATGGTGATCATATAAAACATGAGTCTCATTGGTACATTTGGGATGACCCCTACCTTTTTCACACATGTAGTGATCAAGTACTCGGATGTTTTATTCTCGATTGTGAGATTTAGTCTGTCCTTAGGTTCTGCCACACTCTTTATCGTGGGATCCACTTTGGTCCCCAATGGATTTCTTACGAGGTACTTAATTTTGGTATCTTTTATCCAAGACTATTTAGGGATTCCCATGATTTCATTAAATCTTGTCCTCATTGTTAATGAATGGGGAATGTATCTAAAATGAATGAAATTCCACAAAAATCCTTGATCCTTCATGAGATTTTCAGTGTTTTAGGAATTGAATTCATGGGACCATTCCCCAATTCATTTTGGAACTTGTATATTCTTTTGCAAGTTGATTACATGTCAAAATGAGTAGAGGATCAATCCACAAGGATAGATAATTCCAAGAGAGTAATGGAATTTTTAAGAACCCAAATTTTTTGTAGGTTTTAATTACCTAGGTTCATAATTAGTGATTAGGGTTATAATTTATGATACCAAACAATGAAATCACTTTTTCAATGGTATGGGGTTAGGTATCGAGTGTCTAATACATATCACCCACAAACTAATGGTCAAGATGAGGTGTAAAATAGAGAGGTAAAACAAATTCATGAAAAATGGTTCAACCCAATAGAATAGATTTGAGGTGTAGACTCAGTTAGTCATTATGAGATTACCATACAGCCTTCAAAACTCCCATTATCATGTCACTATATCTACTAGTTTTTAGAAAGAGTTGTCACCTCACTATTGAAATAGAGCACTAGGCCTACAAGGATATTAGTAAATGCAATTATAATATTTCTAGTGTAGGTGATCAAAGGAAGATACATATTATAAAGTATGGGGGAATTCATAGAGATTTATATGATAACTCCCAAATTTATAAGGAGTGAACCAAGGCTTCCCAAAACCACCTCATTCTTCTTCATCAATTCCACATTGGGTATAAATTCCACCTTTTTAATCAAAGGATAAAGTTGTATCTAGGTAAGCTTCGTTCCCCTGGTTTTTCTCATACACTATTACTAATGTTTATCCATTTAGTGTTGTTCATGTTTAAAACAATGAAACAAAACAAACCTTCATTATTAATGGTAATCTGCTAAAGTACTTTCATGAATCTATTCCAGAGTCCCTAATAGAGGAAATCCAAGTTCCAGAATAAACATACAAATGAAACCCACCAGGTTTTATCCTTCCTTACAACATTTTATTTTATTACTGTAAGGACACTACATACTCTTAGTGTGGGGGGATGGGTATATTCCTTGTTTAGTTAGGATTTTTCATCATCTTTCTTTGTTTTCTATTTTTAACTTCTGGAATATTATTGTTACCTACCACCCTTTTCACCTCACCTTTGTGTTGAAATGTTCTTTTTTATACCCACTTAGATATGGAAATTATTGAAAATTCATGATGAATTCCCCTATTTCAAGTTGTTTTAACATTTAAAAATAATTACACTGATTAAATTTTGGTTTTAGCATTAATTTTACATTGATACATTCTTTGTTTCTAGAAAATTGGTGGTTTTTTGATGATATTAATGGTTGTATCATTTTGAAACCGTTGAGTATAATGGTACCCTTTATGTGAGTAGTTTATGGGAAAATTGTTTCACTTAATATCTCCACACATTTTTACACCCAACCGTGAATTTTAATTTTTTCTTACTTAATGGAAGGTAAATATATGTTAAGTTAATATTTATCATCTTTACAAATGATTTTTTCATACATTTGTTCCTTATTAAATATTTTTCATTACTATACCATATTGAACTATGTGTGTGTGCCTATTATCTGAAAATTGTAATCCCTCAAGAAAATAATAATAAAACAAAAATAAAAAAAATAAAAAAAGTTGGGTTGGGTCTTGGACAGGTTATAACCCACTCTTCCTAAACCATTGGTCTTATTATAACTATTACAATTAGTGTCGTGAGGAGATCAAACAAGGGTTGATGATGGGTGTGATATTTTTTCCAAGTTCAACTTAAGAAAATAATAAAAATAAAAATAAATGAGCGGAGTGATGAAATGTACAACATATGAGGATATCTAGGTTGGGAGTTTAATGTTTCACTTCCAGGAATACTTAAGTTAGTGGGTCCTGAAATTTGATTGCAAATGATGTAGGGTAGGTTCGGTGGATAGAATCATTTAAATATGAAATTTTAAAATAACCTATATCTAGTTAATATAAAGTGGAAAGAATAGAATGAATTAGTTTTCACACACACATGTAAAGAGTTAGTGACATTTTTTACTTTTGAATTATTTTCTAAAATTGGTATCATTCATCTCTTTGAATTTCATTTTGATATAATTTATGAGACATCTTTTTCCATGATTACTGAGAATAACTCCTTAGTGTGATTTTTTCTTTGATCACATTCCAATAGAGAATTAAATTTTCATTAAATGTTAAGTATTCATGAAATTGGGAATATCTCCATGCATAATTTTTGGAAATGTGACTTTTCCCATGACTGAAAATGTTTAGCTTTGGGGTGTGATCTCACCATGATTCATTATTTTATTTCACCTTTACACCACTGTATTAAAATTATTTCTTATTATAAATTTCATTTATTATAATAAATTTAACTTAAATTTTGATTCAATCATTTAATTTTTATCACTATTAAAAAGGTAAATTTCAATTGTTTTGATGCTTTTATTGTAGTTGGAGGCGATTTAAATGGCTTAGGATGAATTTGAAGAAAAATGGTCTAAACTATATAAGATTCCAAGAAAACATGTGGAATAAAACAAATACTGTAGGTAATTTGTGTATACAATTGGGATTATATTTTGTGGTCTGGTCCTAAATTCAGTGGGATAAAAATCTTTTCAATATACCCAAGCCCAATTCATCCATTAACAGGTCCAACCAAACTGATTAGCCCAAGAAAAATATTCTGATCAAAGTCGAAAGTTAGGTTATATATTTTTCTATATATCAAGCTATAGGTCTATAAATGATTCCAAATTTTGGGTGAAGATATTAAAGATTTGGGGAAACAAGTTTTTTCTTTTTTAAAAGGTGATATAATACTTTATACACACTAAAAATCGTGGTATATGTGGATTTATAAAATCAGGGTTTCCAAAACTACCTTCCACTGCCTATAAATTGTCACCTTGGGAACCCAATTGGAAAGTTTGAACAGGAGGAAATGTGCAACAATTTTGGAGTTATATAGGATTACTCTCCTTATCCTATAAGTTTTGATGGCCTCTATCCTCATAAGGGTATCAAGGATGAATAAGTATAGCCACCCAAGATTCCTCCTCTGCTTGATAGAGGGATAAACATTGGGTGATAACTACGAGGGAGATACACACTTGAAGAGGGAGTTCCAACACATAATTATATACTTTTTTGGTGTATATTTTGGTTTTTAATTGTTATTTTATATATATTAACTTTTTTTTATGAATTTAATTGAAAACAATTTTATTTCATTACTGGTCAGTGTTTAATTTTAAGTGTGTGGATTGTGTTGTTCTGATTGGAGAACATAATAATACCCATCTTTCATAAAAATTTGAGATTTAAGTGTTCCTTAAAAAAATTTAAATCTTTCTAAGGGGCTGGAACTTGAATTCATGTTTTTTATGTCAAGGTCTAGTCCTATTTTCATTTTATTAAAGGCTTGTGGGTAGCCAAGATCTTAGTTAAACCTCAACACAAGGATTACACAAAAACCTAATAATAAATTAAGAATAAGTAACTTTTCAAGTGGTGTAGTAATTTGGAGATGATCATATAATTATCACATATTTTTAAACTATTAAACTCTTTAGTTAAGTCATTTTATTTTTAAAATTATTTCCAAACCCCCACCATTTTTAGTGATTTTTATTAAACAGTACAAAATCTAAACATCCTAATATTCTTTAGAGATAACCTAGGGTATTTACTAGACTATAAAATAATCTTTAAATCATAATAAATTTAACTTATCATGATAAATTGTTCAAATTTTGGCACCGTTTTTAGGGAGCACTTTTTTTGTCTTCATTTTTTATAAAACATTGTGTATTTTGTAATTATTTTTTTCTTTACTTAATTCATTTTTTTAAATTTATTTCTAAAATATTCTTTTTGTAGGCCTTTTTCATGATGTGATATTAATCTAAGCAACTACTTTCTTTCAAACACTAACCGGAGAGAATCTTGCATCATTTACACCAAGAAGAACCGAATGATCCATTAAAGGAGGTCCCAAAAAACATCAAAAAACTTCTTGATAATTATTATAATTATTAAAACAAAATTGAGATTGAAATAAAAATGTATAATATGGATAAAAATAACCGGAATCTAAAATATCTAACCTTTCTTGATGTATAGATTCATCCCGCATACATTCAAATACAAGGCGAGGCATCCAAATTTGAACTTAAATCTTGTTCAATTTACTTATTACAAATATTCCATGGACTTGGTGGAGAATAACAACATAATAACTTAAAAAATTTCACATTTTGTATTTAATATTAAAACTTTATCATGTATATGGAGGATAATTAAATCTTAGTGAATTCCCTTTTTCAATAAATTACATTGCAAAAGATTGGTTGTATTATGTCAATTACCCTATTAGAGGTTGGGAATACATGAAATTCCTTTTTCTTTAAAAATAATTCCTAGCCTCTTCAACTAAATATACAAGTAAATAAATTTGTGACATAAAGCAATCACAAGGATAAACATTACATGAATATTGGTAATTATTTAAAAGGTTATGTTGAATTTTTCCACACCAAAAAATAAGTGATCAACTTTTAATACAATAATTTTATGAAGTTTTAATTCCAATTAATTGTATTATGATTTATTACACTCTAGGTGGTTTTCTAGTTGGGAAAACCCCACTCACTACAAGGAACCTCATTGAGAACATGGTACAGAACACTCAACAATTTAGTTCAAGGTCTAGTGTACCCATTTGAGGTGCCCATGATATGAGACATTCTGAGTTTGATAAGAAGGTGGACATGAATTATGAAGAGGTAAGTACCATTCACCGACAACATGATCTTTACCAAGGTAAATCACAATCTCCTCTTCCCATCAATTGTGGTATCTATTCTTCCGACACCCACTATCCTGACCAATTCCCTCAATTAAGAGAACCTTATGAGAGTTGTGAGGAAATATTTCTAG
The DNA here is from genome assembly GCA_963277665.1 of Viscum album. Classification (NCBI taxonomy): domain Eukaryota; kingdom Viridiplantae; phylum Streptophyta; class Magnoliopsida; order Santalales; family Viscaceae; genus Viscum; species Viscum album. The sequence goes on from OY728135.1 coordinate 463,922,985, forward strand.
GTATCCCCTATAACCAACCCATTAGTCAAGAACCATATTATACACCTAAGACTAGGAGGAAAGGAAACCAAGATTATAGGAAAGTGGTATTCAAACCAACCTTAATAACCATATAATCAAATAAGGTAGAGTAGTCATCCACCACCACCACCACCACCTAGAAATCCTCAACGACCACAAAGGGATTATGAAAACCCTGATCTTTTGTTTCACAATTAAACATAATTTATTACATAAAATTCACTTGATAAAACATATAAGATCAATATTTATAGTGTCTTTGGGAATTAGTGTCATTACATAACAACTTAAAACATGAAATAAAACATCTTTATTGAAAACTTCCTTTATATGACCACTACATTCCCTCATACTAAGCATTGCATGGAATAACCTGAGGACATGCATAAGAAAAGGGTGAGCTATAAAGCCCAGTAAGGGAATAATAATGGAATAACATGTGTAATACAATACATGTTATAAAATAGGAATATCAGCAGAGCACAAGAGAATCATAAAAATAAAGACATGATAACGCATGATAATCATAACATGGAAATGTGGCAACAACACTTAACATGGAATTAGCACGAGACAAGACTCATTGCACATGGAACATGAGTAAATCATCATTGAAAATGAAGGACGATTAAACCATAATTGCACTTGAATTATCATGAGTAAACACCCATTTCACATGATTTATCATGATACTATACTTTACTCAATGCATTAGAGCACTATAAGGGCGCACCATTCTTAAACATTTCATTTCATGCATAAGTCTGCCACATGGATCATATAACATGGATTCATAAAACATCATCATTTATTTCATGATAAAGGAATGTGGAATTCATACATGAAACTTTATAATCAATAAGTAAATGTGCATAAAGTTGAATACCCTTGATAGAGAAATGGGCATGGTATTCACTATACAATGACATTGGCTTGTAAAATCTGTGCAATTTTGGCAGCGTGATGTAAGAATTCATAAAAATGGTTGATGATAGAGAAAGGGGTGTCTCATCATATGTACATGAAATGGAAATTAAGGGGGTCATATCAATACATGTACCAACAATTGTAATGTAATTTAGATTCATGATATAAAAGAATTTCTTGAATGTAAGTGAGGAGAGATAAATTCCTTTCGCAATTTCGACATAATAACGGGTGTACATGGGAGGGATTTATTGATAGACAAAGGGGTCTCTCATAATTCAAACATAAATATGGAATTATGGGGGAGGTGAGAAACCATACCCCAACGTTTATAATTGAAATTAAAAGGGCATAACAACATTAAGAAAATTGGACAAAAATGAGAAAGGAAGAAAAACCCTTACTTGGAAGTGTGCTTAAAAAGGCTTGAGAGAGGATTATTAGGAGCTTGGAGCACCTTGGGAGGATTCTATAGATAGGAGGGAAGAGTTTGGACGAACTCAAAAGGCATTTAGTGAGAAGGAAGTGGGAGCTTGGGTGGGTTTATATTGGAAAGGTGAGGGAATTCTTTATTATTTAGGTTTGGGACACCTCACATTAAACATATAAAAACCACAAAATAGCCCATGGTTTTTTGTAAAAGTGAAGTGGAAAACAATATTTTATAAGGAAAAATTCCTAACTTCTTAATATACCAGGGATGCTTATGTAGAGGTGAGTCACACTCCCAGGAAAACAATTTAAAAAGACGAAATGTCTAATAAGTCTTGAAGGGTCCACTAAAGCTTTGTAAAATAAATAAAACAGACCAAAAATCACATTATTTTAATGGTAAAATATATAGTTTCTGAAAATAAAGTTTATAGTATTTTATTACATCACTATTGGGTCATTATGATATCATAAAACACATCATATATTTAAGCGATATTTAATTTGTACCCAAAACTTTGACTGTCTCAGAAAATTATGAAAAAATCCCTATTGGATAATTTCGATGTACCGATTCCAAAAATAATATTCATTTTATATAAATAATTTTCTAAATATGTTAATTTTCACTTTTAAAATAATAATCTACATTTATAAAAAATTCAAGGGTTTTGACAAAAATGGATCTCAAACCATAATAAAAATTACAATTGCATTCATAAAATTATAAAATCATTTATATTTAATAAAAATTAATTTAATAATAATAATAATATTTTACTAAAATATTATTTAATTCAACAATCCATTAATTCATCAAAATATATTTCTTAGTTTAACATTAAATAAAAATATTATTTGTGCTTGAAAAACTTTTTACAAGGTAACAATAATAAAATGAAAGTATATTCATTATTATTTAAAAAAATAATGTACATAAACATAGTGCTAAGCTCTTGTTACATAAAACCTTTTAAAACCCTCATATGACTGAAGATTAAGGTGTGCGATGGTGACCAACTCTTGGGGTGGCTCGGAAAACATTGCTCGGGTGGTAATCTCTATCAACTTCCACTTCTCTCGTAGGCGGTCCCGCTCGAGCTTAACATATTAAAGCTCAGCTTGGGCTTGGTCAAGATCGAATCTCAAAGACGCAACCTACTTTCTAAGCTCTAATAAATGGGCTTCGTATGGGTCATGTCTACTAGATGAGGCCATCGCTTCCTTTGTCTGAGTAAATTGGATTTGTTAAAGCCCTATATTTATACCAATCATGTGATCATTGTTCAACAACTATATTAGCAACGGTCAAAATTCTTAACATAAAACCAAAGACGTTGACATTTTATATAAAAATTTTATATAAAGATACTTTTAATTAGATCAAGATGTATTTCCATTAATGAAAGTTTGGGTCGTTAAAATATTCCCCCCTTAAAAATTTTGCCCTCAAAATTTCCTTTTCCCACACTAAAACGGATGTGGGTAACTATGCTTCATCACTTCCTCCAATTCCCACGTCTCTTCTTCAAACTTTTGGTTTTTCCACAACACCTTGATAAGGGGAATTGTCTTATTTCATAGAATGTTTTCTCTACAATCTAAGATCTTCACTGGTTGCTCCTCATAAGAAAGGTCATCCTCTAACTATAACACCTCTGAAGAGAGTACATGTGAAGGGCTTGGTATGTACTTCCTTAAGAGGGATACATGATAGACATCATGTACTTTGTCCATGGTAGGTGGAAGTGCTAGTCGATAGGCCACAGGCCCAACACGATCAAGAATCTTGAAGGGGCCGATGTACCTTGGATGTAACTTCCCCTTCTTTCCAAACCTCATGACCTTCTTCCATGGAGATATACATAGAAATACCATGTCTCCAACTTTAAACTCAAGGTCTCGTCGACGGTTATCTGCATAACTCTTCTGTTGACTCTAGGATGCCTTGATATGATGCTGAATGGTTTTCACCTTCTCCACCATTTCTTCGACCATTTCTCGTCCAAGTAGCTTATGATCACTGTCCTCATCCCAACATGTTGGTGTTCTAAACTTTTTCCCATAAAGGGAATCATATTGTGCCATTTGGATGCTCAAGCGGAAACTATTATTATAAGAGAACTCAACCAGAGGAAGATGTTGATCCCATCCTCCTTTAAAGTCCATTGAGAATGCTCTCAATATGTCCTAAAGTGTTTGGATAGTCCGCTTAGATTAGCGATCAGTTTGAGGATGATAGGCCGTAATGAAGTTTAGTTCAGTATTCAGAGCATGTTGAAGAATCTTCCAAAACTTAGAGGTAAATCTTGGATCTTGACCGGACATAATAGATAGTGGTACTCCATGAAGCCTTACCACTTCCCTGATATATATCTATGCTAGTTGATCTAATGAAAAATCCTCCAGAATATCAATGAAGTGTGCAGCCTTTGTAATACGATCCACTACAACCCATATTGCATTGTTTCATTTGGATGTCTCTGGAAGTTTGGTGACAAAGTCCATGGTGATTTTCTCCCATTTTCATTCTGGTATGGGAAATGGTTGCATCATCCCCATTAGACTTCTACCTCTCTACCTTCACTTGCAGACACACCAGAAACATTGATGTATATTTAGCGATCTTCTTCTTCAAATTATCCCACCAATAATGCTCTCGAAGATCTTGATACACCTTTGTGTTTTCTGGGTGAATAAAGAAATTTATACTATGTACATCATCCAAAAGTTCCTTCTTCATCTCTAGACTTGATGAAACACATAGTCTTTTCCAAAATCTCACAATTCCTTCTTCATTAACATTAAACTCTGAGGATTTTTCTTTTCCGGTAGCTTCCACTTTTTCCTGAATTCCCACATCATCCTTTTGAGCATCCTTTAACCTTTACAAAAGTGACGGTTGAGAAATCATTTGTGAAAATATTGATGATTTTCCCTTTTTTATGATTCCCATGTCCATCTTCATCAAATCTAAGAAGATTGGATCCTTTTCAATTCTCATCAATGATAGAATCACTGGGTCCTTTCTTCTTAAGTCATCTGCCACCTTGTTCTCTTTCCCAGGGTGGTAATGGATTGAGAAGTCATAGTGTTTGATCAGATCTGACCATCTTTGTTGGTGCATGTTCAAATCTTTCTGTGTGAATATATACGTGAGGATTTTGTGGTCTGTATATATTTCACACTTCTCCCCAAGGAGATAATGCCGCCAAATTTTCAATGGAAGATCACTACAGCCAACTTTAGGTCATGTGTTGTATAGTTCTATTCATGAACTTTCCATTGCCTTGAAGCATAGGCAATGCCTCTGTAATTTTTCATCAACTAACATCCCATGACCTACTTCAAAGCATCACTGAATACCACAAAAAGATATCCACTTATGGGTAAAGTGATCACGTGCGCAGTGATATGCCTCCTTTTCCACTTCTTAAATCTTTCTTCGCATTCATCATTCCAAGAAAACTTTATTCCCTTTTGAGTTAGCTTGGTAAGAGGGTTGGACAATCGTGAGAAATTTCTCACAAATCATCGATAATATCTAGATAACCCCAAGAAGTTATGGATATCCATTACCGATGTTGTCCTCGAACATCCGTCAATTGCATTTGTTTTGGAGATATCCACAGATATCCCATTGCTTGTGATGATATGGCCCAAGAATGAGACCTCCTTTAACCAGAACTCACACTTTCTGTACTTTGCATAGAGCTTCTCCTTCTGTAAGGTCTCTAGTACAGTTCTTAGATGCTCCTCATGATCCTCCTTGGTTTTGGAGTATATCAGAATATCATCTATAAAGACTACAAAATATTTGTCAAGGTAATATCTAAAGACACTATTCATCAAGTCCATGAAGATTTCTAGAGAATTAGTGAGTCCGAAAGGCATTACTGTGAATTCATAATGCCCATATCTTGTACAAAAAGCAACCTTGGGAATATCTTCCTTCTTCAACCTTACTTGATAACATCCCGACCAAAAATCTGCCTTGGAGAAGTATTGTGATCCATTTAACTAATCGAACAAGTCATCAATTCGTGGGATAAGATACTTGTTCTTTATCGTGATTTTGTTAAGCTCACGATAATCAATGAAAAGGCGCATTGACCCATCCTTCTTCTTGATGAAGAGGGCTGGTGAACCCCATGGTGAAACACTTGGGAGTATAAACCCTTTATCCAAATTCTCTTGTAGTTGTTTCTTCAGCTCCTTAAGCTCCAAAATAGCCATTTTATATGGAGTCTTGGATATTGGAAATGCCCCAGATTTAAGATCAATTGAGAATTCAATATCTCTTCAAGGAGGAAGACCAGGCAATTCCTAGGGAAACACTTATGCGAATCCCCTCACAATAGGCATGTCTTCTAGGATGGTTGCCTCCTTATACTCAATCATCTGATCCAAATACGCATGCTCATAGGGAATTAATATTCATTCTTGAGATGATGGAGCTAAATAAGATTCATCTTCCTCCTTACACTTGTAAAGAATTGGGGGTCGATTCTCTACATGGAGAGTGATTTACTTCTCACGAAAATTTATGTTGGATCTATATTAGAAAAGCCAATACATGCCAATAATTGAATCAAATTCCACCAGAGGGAGTATGAAGAGGTTTTTCAGGAAGTTTAATCCACAGATTATGACCGAGGAGGAGTTATATTAATGGGATGTAATGATTGCCCCATTTTCTATACTCACTGACATCTTCACTTCCATGATTTGTGGTGGTGCTGGTATTTTTCTACTAAACATTTGAGATATAAAAGAATGCATATAACCTAAGTCAAAAAGTACTTTCTCTATTATTGAATGAATAACTAGCGTACCTTTCACCACTTTTTTGTCGTGGTTCACTTCGGCAATAGTGATGGAAAAAGCTCTCCCTTTCTGCCTTGGAGGTTGTTGGTTGCCTTAGAAAACCCTTGGCTTAGGGCACTGATTTGCAAGATTTCCTAGTTCTTTGCAGTTGTAGCAATGAACCATGTGTTGAGGTTCGAACGGAGCGTTCCTCTCATATGTCGTAGTTGCAGGTATTTATTAACGATAGTTAATAGCCAATTGCCCTTATCTTCCACACCTAAAGAATTTCCTCTTCCCCTTCGAGAAATTTCTAGGGTGCTTCTTTCTGCTCCTTTGACATGTGGGGTGCTGGATCTTCTTAGCATCGTTGGATTTATCCATCGGACCACCAGCATTGAATTCCACCTTACTCTTTTTATCCCCATGATACCCTTGAGATTCTTCGATCTCCACTTTGACCTTGAGGGTACATCAGACAATTTCCTCATTGCTGTTAAAGTCACGGATTACCAATGCTTTCCACAGGCTGGATTTCAGCCCAACAAATAAGCGATCAACCTTGCATTCTGGGGTAATGACAAAGATGGAAGTGTATCATGCAAGACTTCTGAAGTTTTCCTTGTACGCTCCAACAGATTCATCATCTTTTTTTCTTAAGGTCAAGGAAGTCCCTTTCCATTTTATGCCAGAGGGTGCGCAAATAATATTTATCGAAAAACATCTTCTAGAAATCCTTCCATTCCAACGCCTCAATATCCTCCTCAGGATACATATTTTTGATAAACTTCCACCATTGATTAGCTTCACCCTTCATACGATAAGAATCCAGGAGAACCTTCTCTTGTTCAAAACATTGATGGATGGAGAAGATATTTTCAATGGATTTGATCCATTGTTCAGTGATTGAGGGATCATATGATACATTAAAAGTAGGAGGCCATTGTCTCATGAAGCTCTCGATAGTGACTTTTTCTTTCTTAGGGAGGTTTGAACATTCTTCTTGACCCATGTTTCTATTCAAAGCTTGAGTTATCTGAGAGAGAAGCATGAAAAAGTTCGCGATTCCCACTCCCATTGGATTGGGCATCTCATTAGTACAGTCATCACATTGATCTTCACATCGGTTGTTAGCCCAAGTCCCCATATTACCATACATTGGCTGGAATAAAAGGAAATGTAGGGGTAACACATAAAGGTTAATCCAAGGAAAAAACTGATGACTTATAAATAACTTTTTTTTCTTTAACATATGAATCTATTAGCTTCAGTCTATGTTATCCATGATCTACTTTCTAACATATATTATTAGGGTATTTTTTTGTCCCTTAATAATGGTAAATACTAAGATTGTGATTTTACCAAAGCATATCCCCTGGGAGTGTCATAACCAAGAGTGCAGAAAGGCCCGTTTCCGTGCACCAGTACACATTTGAGTCTAGCTCAAAGTGGTGTTTTCGGGTTTTAACCCTAGGATACATCTGTGCCAGAGCCGCCTCTACCTGCTCGTATCTAGACAGGGAAGCATTTTCTTGATAAAACACTTAATCAATACTCAAAACAACTTTGGGATGTTTTAATTATAATTAGTCTTGTCTCTAAGGCTTTACTAAGGTTTTCTAATCCTAATCCCAAAAATAAGTAAACCTATCCTCTGATACCAACTATGGAAACCTTGATCTTTTATTATACAATTAAACATAATTTATTACATATAATTCACTTGATACAACATATAAGATCGAGAGGTCTAGTGTATTTGGGGATTAGGATCATTATATAACAACTTAAAACATGAAATACAACATCTTTATTGAAAAATTCCTTTACCTGACCACTACATTCCCTCGTACTTAGCATTGCATGGGATAACCTGAGGACATGCATAAGAAAAGGGTGAGCTATAAAGCCCAGTAAGGGAATAATCATGGAATAACATGAGGAATAAAATACATTTTAGACAATAGGCATGTCAATATAGAATAAGAGAAGAATAAACATAAAGTCATGATAAATCATGATAATCATAACATGGAAATGCGACAACAACACTTAACATGGAATTAACATGATCCAAGACTCATTGCACATGGAGCATGAGTAAATCATCATTGCACATGAAGAATGAGTAAAACCTAATTTCACTTGAATTATCATGAGTAAACACCCATTTCACATGAAGTATCATGATACTATACTTTACCCAATGCATTGGAGCGCTATAAGGTCACACCCTTCTTAAACATTTCATTCCATGCATAAGTGTGCCACATGGATCATATAACATGGATTCATAAAACATCATAATTTATACCATGATAAAGTAATGTGGAATTCATACATGAAACTTTATAATTAATAATTAAATGTTCATAAAGGTTAATACCCTTGAAAGAGAAATGGAAATGGTATTCAATACACAATGACATTGGCTTGGAAAATTGGTGCAATTTCGGCAGCGTAACGGTGTGACGTAAGAATTCATAAAAATGGTTGATGAGAGATAAAGGGGTGTATAATCATATGTACAAGAAATGGACAGTAAGGGGTTCATATAGATACATGTTCCAACAATTGTAATGGACTTTAGATTCATGATACAAAATAATTTCTTGAATGTAAGTGAGGAGAGATAAATTCCTTTCAGAATTTCGGTATAGTAACAAGTGTACATGGGAGGCATTTATTGAGAGAGAAAGGGGTCTCAAATAATTCAAAAATAAAGAGGTTAGTATAGTAGAGGTTAAAAAACATACCCCAACATTTATAATTAAAATTAAAATGGCATAACAACATTAAGAAAATTAGACAAAAATGAGAAAGGAAGAAAAACCCTAACTTGGAAGTGTGCTTCCAAAGGATTGAGAGAGGCTTTTTGGGAGATTGGGGCACATTGGGAGGATTATAGAGAGGGGAGTTCAGAGGTTGGACTAACTCCAAAGGCTTTGAGTGAGGAGGAAGTGGGAGCTTGGGTGGGTTTATATAGAAAAGGTGAGGGAATTCTTTATTATTTAGTTTTGGGACACATCACATTAAACTAATCCAAACCACAAACCAGCCCATGGTTTTTGCCCATGGTTTTTGGAAAAGTGAAGTGGAAAAAAATATTTTAGATGTCCAAAGTCCGAACCTCTTAAAATAATGGGGCTGTTTATGTGTAGGTGAGTCACACTCCCAAGGAAAAGAATTTAAAATGACAAAATGTATAATAAGTCTTGAAGGGTCCACTGAAGCTTTTTAAAATAAATAAAACAGACCTAAAATCACATTATTTTAATAGTAAAACATATATTGGCCAAACATAAAGTTTATAGTATTTTATTACCTCACTATTCGGTCATTATGATGTCATAAAACACTTTATATATTTAAATGGTATTTAATTTTTACCCAAAAATTTGACTGTCTCAGAAAATTATGAAAAAATACCCAATGGATAATTTCGATGTCCTGATTCCCAAAATAATATTCATTTTCTCTAAATGATTTTCTAAATATTTTAATATTCACTTTTAAAAAAAATACCAACATTTATAAAAAATTCATGGGTTTTGACAAAAATGGCTCTCAAACCTTAATAAAAATTACAATTGCATTTATAAAACAATACGATCATTTATATTTAATAAAAATTAATTTAATAATAATAATATTATTTTATTAAAATATTATTTAAATCAAAAATCCATTAATTCATCAAAATAGATTTCTTAGTTGATCATTAACTAAAAATACTATTTGTGCTTTTAGAACTATTTACAAGGTAACAATAATAAAATAAAAGTATATTCAATATTATATACAAAAATAATGTACATAACCATGGCACTATGGTCTTGTTACATAACCCCTTATAACACCCGCATAAGACCGAAGAGTAAGGTGTGATATGGTGACAGACTCTTGGGGTGGCTCAGATAACATTGCTCGGGTGGTAATCTTTATCAACTTCCACTTCTCTCGTAGGTGGTCCCGCTAGAGCTTAACATATTTAAGCTTGGCTTGGACTTGGTCAAGAGAGAAGCCCAAAGATACAACATCCTTTCCAATCTCTGACAAATGTGCTTCGTATGGGGCACGTCTACTGGATGAGGCCATCGCCTCCTTTGTCTGAGTAAATTGGATTTGTTAAAGCCCTGTATTTATACTAATCATGTGATCACTGTTCATCGGCTATATTAGTAATATCCACAATTCTTAACACAAAACCAAAGAATTTGACATTTTATATAAAAATTTTACATAAAGAGGCATTTAATTAGATTAAGAGGTATTTCCATTAATGAAAGTTTGGGTCATTACAAGGATTTCCAAAAAAACCCCTAAAAAACCAGAGCCTGGCCTAGAATACATGATGAAAAAATGGATTCCAATAATCTCCAATTCTAAAAAACCACCCAAGTAGCCATACAATACCTAAAATCCCAATTTTGCCGACTCACCAACCTGGTGGGGGAAATCCAAAGGCATGGGTCGAGTAAAATAAAATCTCAATCACTATTTAACCATATAGATAAGATAAATTTCAGTTCTATCACACTTCTGAGTGGAAGATAACTTAAAATCCAAATTATCACACCATTATATTCATCCCCTCCTAAAGAAACCACTATACCGACCACTAAAAATGGTCCAATAGAAGAAAAACCTTGTCTAGAGAGAAGCCATTCCAAAGGAGAGATAGTTTCATTTGGTGAACCATCAATACAAACCGTTATTATTTTATTTTCCCAAAGGTTCACCCAACCAAGGAAACAAAAATAATTTTAACTTGATTAATAATTCTTGGAAACTTTTAAAAAATTGTAGGTTAACATTCCCTTGGTCGATGTCATGAAGTAAATTCCACGATACGAGAAGTTTCTCAAGGAGATGTGTGCAGATAAAAGGATTTTTTTTGGTGATGAAAAGTAGATATTAGGGAGGAAAATATCAGAATTGATAGACCCATAAATTCCCACAAAATAAAATTATCCTAGAATATTCTCAATTTCATGCACCATAAGGGAGTATTTATTTTCCAATGCTATGGTTGATTTGGGTTCTTCTACAAATTTGACACCTCACTCTATTTTTCTTCATTGAAGGTTAGGGAACTGAAGAATAATGGATTTTTTGTTCAAATAGAAAATTAGAGTACATTACACCTCTCTGGTTTGTTAGAGGACGTTCTTGTGAGGGTGAAAATTTTAATTTTTCCTATTGGATTTTATGTTCTTAAAATAGAAGGTAATAAGATGAATGGACATGACCCAATTATATTGGGGATAAAATTCATAAAAACTACCAAAATCATAATTAATGTCCGCAATGGTATATTGTCTACTGAGTTTGGTGGTAACATTGTCCACTTTAACATACTTGTTGCCATGAAGCACCCCTCATAAGAACATTCCTCTCTCTATCTCTATTAGTTTAATTTATTTACTCCTGTCTCCTAAAAAACATCTTTTATTTACCCTGATCCCCTTCCTGAGTTTTCATCCTTGATAGAAATTCTAGCTAATGAATCATTCATTGAATGTTGTAGTGGTCTAGAAAATTGTCATGCATGTTTGATAATTGATGATTTCTTGAGAACTAAGGATCCCATGACCATTGATGATATTTTTAAGCTTGTAAAAGCTTATTCCTAATCTTTGGATGCTAAGTTTTATTATTTATATGAGATCAATGACCTCTCACTTTTAAATTAACCCCCATAAACACAAAATACCCATGAATTGAAACTTAAACCACTACCTCAAAATTTGAAATATTCATATCTTGAGAATGGATACAAGATTCCTATCATCATTTCTAGTTCACTACCTCTAGAGAATAGGTTGTGACTACTTGAATTTTTAAGGAAGTATAAAAAGGAATTGAGATGGAAACATGATGAAATTACTAGTATTATCCCATCAATTTTCACACATAATATACTGTTAAATGATGAGGCTAAACTAGTGAGGCAGGAACAACATCGAATGAACCCAAAATTCTTATATGTTTTTAAAAAGGATTAAAAAATATTATTGGATAATATAATCATTTAACCCATCTTTAATAGCCAATGGGTCAGTCCAGTTCAGGTAGTTTATAAGAAAACTGGTCTAATGATAATAAAAAATGAAAACAATGAATTGGTTCCAACTCATGTGCAGAATAGTTGGCATGTTAGTATAGATTATTTCCAACTAAACCAACACACTAGGAAGTACCATTTCCCATTATCGCTTGTTGACCAAATGATATATAGGATAGTGGGGGAAGTCCCACTATTTTTTACTTTATGGGTATTTTTGATACATTCAGATCCATATTACCTCCAATGATTAGGAAAAGATAACCTTCACTTTACCCTTTGACACATTTTCTTATAGGAGGATTCCATTTGGTCTGTGCAATGCTCTAGGTAATTTCTACCGATGCATGGTTAGTATTTTTTATGATTACCTAGATAATTTCACGGAATCTTTCACTATTTATGGATCCTCTTTTTATAAGTGTTTGAGTATTATTGGTTTTATCCTATGCCATTGTATTGAAAATATTCTCATATTAAATTATGAAAAATTCCATTTCAAGATGCGACAAGGTATAGTACATAGACATGTCATTTATAGGGATTTTATCCAAGTATATAAATCAATAGTGGACATCATTGTTTTCCTTACCATTCCCCAAAAAATGTGTGCGAGGTGTATTCCTTCTTAGATCATGTAAGATTTTACCATTGTATCATTCACGACTTTAGTAAGATTTCACTCCCCCTCTCCCTCTTACTACAAAAATAAAAATAATTTATTTTTAATAAATAATGTAAAGAATATTTTAATAACTTAAAATATAGTCTCACATCACCATCAATAATCCAACCACCTTGATGAGATTTACTATTTGAGATCATGTGTGACACCTCTAACTACACAATTAGGGAAGTCTTATCACAATAGGTTGTTCAAGATCTACATGTCATAGACTATGTATCACACACATTGGACCCTTCCCAAGAATAGTACACAATATCTGAAAAATAATTCCTTACTATTTGTGGTTAACTTAGATAAATTTAGTTCATGCCTTTTAGGGTCCAAATTCATCATGTTCTATGATCATGCATCTCTTTGATATCTCCTTAATAAAAAAGAATACAAACCGCATCTCATTCATTGTATGATCCTACTTCATGAATTTAATCTAGAAATTAGGGATAAGAAGGAGAAAATAATGTAGTGGATAACCATATTAGTAAGATCCTCCCATCCTCAAACATTGAATCATCCTCCAGAATTCTCATAAATTACATGTTTCTTAATGATAAATTTCACTACATGAAAGATGTTATTTATTGTTGTGATAAAATTGTAAATTATTTGGTAACATCTTGCATTCCTACTAATTTTACTAAAAACCAAGCTGATTGTATAAAAAATGACCCCCTTGGTGCATTTGGGATAACCCCTATATTGAGCACACATGTAGTGATCATGTACTCAGACGTTGTATTCCTGATAAAGAGTTTCATTTTTTCCTTATGTTTTCCCACACTCTTGCTTATGGGGCCCACTTTGGTCCCCAATAGACTCCTACGAAAGTCTTTAACTATGGTATATTTTTGAAAACACTATTTAGGTATGCCCCTAATTTTTGTAAATCTTTTCCTCACTATCAAATAATGGGGAATGTATCTAGAAGAAATGAAATTATACAACAAATATTTCTCTTTCATGACATTTTCAATGTTTGGGGAATTGAATTTATGGTACCATTCCTCAATTCATTTCGGAACTTGTACATTATTTTGGAAGTTGATTACATGTCAAAATGGGTAGAGGCATGAGCCATGAGGACAGATGATTCCAATAAATCTATGTAATTTTTGATAACTAAATTTTTTTATAGGTTTAGATTACCTAGGTTTATCATCAGTAATCAGGGTTCTCATTTCCACAATAGAATAATGCAATAACTTTTTAATTGATATAGGGTTGGGTATCTAGTGTCTACTTCATATCACCCATAGAATAATAGTCAAGATAAGGTGTCAAATAGAGAGGTAAAATAAATTCTTGAAAAAATAGTTCAACCCAACATAAGATATTGGAGTGTTAGACTCGATGATTCATTATGATATTCCCATACTACCTTCAAAAATCTCATTGGAATGTAACCATATCATATTGTTTTTGGAAAGAGTTTTCACCTACCTATTTAAATAGAGCACCAGTCCTATTGAGACATTAAACAATGCAATTTTAATATTTATGGTTCATGTTCTCAAAAGAATCTATAAATTACTAAGTTGGAGGAAATGTGTATAGATTCATATGAGAAATCCTGAATTTATAAAAAGCAAACAAAGGATGACCATGACTACCTCATCCTTCATCATCAATTCAATATTGGGTAGAAATTCCTCCTTTTAAATTCAAGGATAAAGATGCATCTAGTTAATATTCATTACCATTGGTTTGGTCCATACACTATTAATATGGATTATCAATTTGGTGTTGTTTAGGTTCAAAATGAATAAACAGAACAAACCTTCACTATTAATGGGCAGCGACTGAAGTACTTTCCCAAAGCCATTTTGTAGTCCTTGATTGAGGAAATTTAAGTTCAAGAAGCAACATACGAATGAAACCCACCAATTTTTATCCTTTCTTCTAACAATCTCTTTTATTACTATGAGAACATTTCATACTTTCAGTATGGAGGTATGTGTATATTCTTGGGTTAGTTAGGAATTTTCACCATCTTTTATCCTTTTGTATTTTTATCTTACTGGATAGTATTATTACCATCCCCCATTTTCACCTCACTTTAATGTTGGAATGTTCATTTTTATGCCCACTTATCCATGGAAATTATTGAAAATTCATGAGTAATTTCCCTATTTTATGTTTTTTTAACATTAAAAAAATTATTGATTAAATGTGTGTTTTATAATGAATTTAACATTGAGGCATGATTTTTTCTAAAAATTGGTTTTTTATTGATGAAATTAATGTTTGTATCAGTTTGAAACATTTAATAATAATAATACCCTTTTTATGAGTAGTTTATGAGAAACTTTTTGTCATTAAATATCTCCACACATCTTTGTAGCCAACCATGAATTGTGAATTTTTAGTACTCAATAAAAGGTAAATATAATTTAAGTTAATATTTATCATCTTTGAAAAATTATTTTCCATACATTCGTTCCTTATATGATATTTTTCATCATTTTACCAGATTGACCTATTCATGTGTATATGTTATCCGACTGTTGTATTCCATCAAAAAAATAATAAACTAATTTAAAAAAACAATAAAAAAACACAAAAAATTGGGTTATGTCTTGTAATGTTTAAAATCCAGTCTTCCTATTACTTAAATCTTGTTACAACTATTAAAATTAGTGTCGTGAGGAGATCAGACGAGGGTTTGAATGATGAGTGTGAGATTCTTTCCAAGTTCAACTTCTGAAAAAACAAAAATAATAATAAATAAAGGAGTGATAAAATGTACAACATGTGAGGATATCTACTTCATAGGTTTAGGGTTTGACTTATAGGAATTATTAAGTTATTGGGTCTTGAAATTTTATTTCAAAGGATGTATGGAAGGTTCAGTGGATAGAATCATTTAAGTAGAATGTTTTTTAAAATAAACTTTATTTACTGGATATAAAATTGAAAGGATATCATGAAATGGTTTTCACAAACACACATGGATAGTTAGTGATATTCTTAATTTCAATTATTTTCTACAATTGGTATCATTCATCTCCTTGAATTTAATTCTGATATAATTTTTGATACATCTTTTTCCATGATCACTATGAATAACTCGTTGGCGTGATTTTTTCTTCTATCGGATTGCTATCAAGAATTAAATTTTCATTGAATGTTAAATATTCATGAATTTTTTAATATATCCATGAATATTTTTTTTGGAAATTTTACTTTTCCAAGGATTGAAAATGTTTAGGTTTGGGTATGTGATCACACCATGATTCACTGTTTTCTTCCACTCTTACACCACTGTATTAAAATTATTTTTTATTATAAATTATGATAAATATAAAAAAATTAAATTCATGTTTGATTCAATAATTTAATGTTAATAACTTTTAAAAATGGTAATTTCACATTTTTTATGTTTTCATTGTAGTTGAGGTGATTTGGAGGGCCCAAGATGAAGTTGATGAAAAATGGGCCAAACTGTGCAATATTCCAAGAACACATGTGGACTTAAACAGAAACTGTATCTAATACATACATATAAATATGATTATATCTTGTGGGATGATCCAAAATGTAGTGATATACAAATCTTATGAATACACCCAATCCCAATTAGGCTATGTATTTTGTCCATATATAAAATAGTTGGAATCCAAATGATGCCAAATTTTATTTCAAGATATTAAATAGGTGGGGTAACATGTTTTTAGTTTTTTCTAAAGTATGATAATACTTTATTGATACCAAAAACCATGGGGTAAGTGGTTTTATGAAATCTGGGTTTCCAAAACCACCTTTCACTTTGACTATAAATTGGCACCTTGGGTA
This sequence comes from Viscum album, assembly GCA_963277665.1. Lineage (NCBI taxonomy): Eukaryota > Viridiplantae > Streptophyta > Magnoliopsida > Santalales > Viscaceae > Viscum > Viscum album. Next base: position 463,939,715 of record OY728135.1, read on the forward strand.
CTCCTTTTGTAAGTTCGACCAAGAGGCATGGTGCAACTATTTTGGAGTCCTATAGGATTAATCTTTTCATCCTAGAATTTCTTGAGGCCTCTATCCTCATTGGGGTATCAAATATTAATAAGTAGATCCGCCTGAGCTTCCTCCTCTCGATGGGGAGTTAAATGGTGGGTAATCATTGTGAGGGAGATACATGATTGAATAGGGAGCTTTGGAACATAATTATATATATTTTTGGTGAATATCATGGTTTTTAATTTTAATTTTATATGTATCTTAAATTTTGTGATGCATTTAATTGAAACACTTTTTATTTAATTATCAATAGGTCTGTAATTTTAAGTGTATGGCTTGTGTTTTTCCAATTAGAGAGCATAAGAATCATATTCGTTCCCAAACATTTGATATTTCAGTGTTCCTTAAAAAACATTAAATCATGATAAAGATTTTTAACTTTACTACATAATTTTTATGTCAAGGTTTAGTCCTATTTCCATCATTTTAGAAGCTTGTGGGTACCCAAGATATTGGTTAATCTTCAACCTAAGGATTACACCAAAAACTAATGATCAATTAAGAACAATGAACATTTTCAGTGGTTTAGTAACTTATAAATGGTCACATATTTTTTATATATTTTTCAGAATCCAATTTTTTTTGTAACTATTAAACTCTTTAATTAAGTCATTTTATTTTTAGATTTTTTTTCAACCCACCAGCCCCTCTTTTAGTAAATTTTATTAAAAAAAACACACTTTAAAAATTCAAATCTTCTTTAGAGATGGCCTAGTTTATTTCCTAGACTCTATAATCATCTTTAAACTATAATCATTTTGATGGGTCATGAAAACACGTTCATGGGATTAGTGAAATCTAATATCTCTCATCAGTAAAAATGATCAAGATTTGGTGATGTTAGGAATACCATGACTCAACCAATGAAGTATGAAAATGGAAATAAAGAGAAAAATGTAGTGAGTAATAAATTTTATGGAGATGATAAATTGACCATGGATGATGAATCAAGATCTTTGACAGTGATAGGTATGATTATTTTGAAATATTCACTTATGCAATATTTATTTGGTATGGGTGCATCCCATTTGTTTATTTCCTCTAGTGTTGTTAATCTTATGGGTTTCAATGTTGAGATGATTCCCACAATTTTGAAACTTGAAAATCCTCTTTTTCAAAGAGAATGTCAATATTTTATAATCAAATTATGTTCTATATCTATAGACGGTGCTGAATTGATTTTGTATTTTTCGGTGCTTGTTATGTATTTATATGAATTAATCCTAGGTATAGATTGGTTTAGAATGTTTAAAGCTCACATAGACTGTTATACCTGAAGGGTTAGTTTTATAACTGATGATGGAGTCAAGCATCTATTTTGAGGATATAAAAATGTAATGGAAAGTGGAGAAGGATTGTTGGTATAAGAAGTTGGAACTATCTCATACCAGTTGGAATCCTTGACCTTGGCATCTATCGATGAGATCGAGAATAGTGGTTTTACAACAATTTTTTATGAGTTTCCGGATATTTTAACCAATATTTTCTTAGGGTTTACACCCACAAAATAAGTTTTGTTTACGATTGATCTTTTTTAGGGACTAGTCCTATCTCACTTTCCTCTTATTATATGACAATAACATAATTAAGGGAATTGAAATTCTAGTAGGAAGTGTTAGAAAGAAAAGGGTTCATTTGTCACAACACGTCTCCATGTGAAGCACTATTTTTTTATGAAAAAGTAGGATGGATGTCTTAGGCTTTGTGTAGATTATTATAATATTAACAAAGTTACGATAAATAATTGGTATCCACTTCCACGCATTGATAAAATTTTTAATCAATTGAGGGTATCCCATTGGTTCTCTAAAATTGACTTTTATTTAGGATATCACTAATTGTTGGTTAAGAAGGAGGATATTATAAAGATAGATTTCTAGAGTAGATATGTCCATTACGAGTATTTGGTTATCCTTTTTGGTCTTATGAATGAAAAAACCAACTTTATGGAATTGATGAATCATATATTTCAAAGTTATCTAGATACGTTTTTGGTGGTGTTTTTCGATGACATACTGGTGGTGTATTCTAGGACAAAGGTTGAGCATGAGAAACACTTATAAATAATGTTATATATCTTCTGGGATCATCGTCTATATACGAAACTTTAAAAGTGTGATTTTTGGATATACGAGGTATATTTACCTGGACATGATATCTCTAAAAAATGTGTTTTTTTGGATCTATAAAAGATAAAGGTTTTGATATTTTGGAAACCAATAAATAATGTCTTTGAGATATACAATTTCCTTGTACTATTTGGTTATTAACTATGTTTTGTTTGTGAATTTTCATGACTATCTTCACCAATGATAGATTTGATAAGAAAAAATGTTCCATTCCAATAGAATGATAAATGTCTGAAATATTTTCAAGATCTTAAATCCCACTTTACATCATCATCAATCTTTCTATTTATAGAATCCATACAAGGCTATGTGGTGTATTGTAATGCTTTAGGATATGGTTTGGGGTGAGTTCTCATGTAGGTAGATCATGTTGTCATTTAAGGCTCATGGTAGTTATGTTTTCATGAGAAGTACTACCCAACACATGATTTATAATTATATATCATGGTCCATGCTTTAATTACACGACGTCATTACCTATTTGTAGAGAAATTTATGATTTTTATAGATCATAATATCTTGAAACATATTTTATCACAAAGAGATTTTAATTTAAGACAAATAATATAAACAAACTACCTTAAAATGTTTTACATTTTACTTAATGAATACATTGAGTAAAGGAAACTCTATGGTTGATGCATTAAGAAGAAAGTAATATAATGAATTGTTAAAAGAGACTTCAGATCAATGGTATCCAATGTTGGTGATAGATAACATACATATGGGTTGTGAAGAATAAGGTGGTGTTATTGTTTTCTTTCTGATTTATTTTGTTCTTTTTTTTGGTTAAGAAGGCTAAATAGGAACAAACATCTGATTTTGAATGTGTTTCTATGAGGTAAAAGCTCAATGGTGGGGTGACCATTGAGGAACAGAAGTTTGACTAAAGATCATTTTTGTGGTTTTGAGATCAGATGGTTATACCTTCATCTTGTTATAAACAACTTATTCATACATACCACCATTTGATATGGGTTTTTATCCTTGAATACAAAATATGTATAAAGCAATGAAATTACAATTTTGGTGGGATGGAATGGAAATAAAGGTGATAAGTTTGTTTTGATATGCCTCACCTATCAGCAGGTTAAGGTAGAGCACTAGTGGAAGGTGGGTATACTAGATTCATTACCAATTCTTGTGTTGAAATTGGAGTTGATAGTTATGGATTTTGTAACAGGTTAACCAAGGAAGGTTTATAAACTTGAATCCATATGGGTGATGGTGGATCAAATCACAATGTTGGCCCATTTCATCCAAATTTTGAATCTAATATGATGGAATACATTGAAAAAATATATATCCATGAATTCATAAAAAGGAATGGCATACTTATTTAGATAGTATCAGACTAAGATTTGAGGTTTATGTCATATTTTGGGAAGTCCTTACATAAATTCCTCAAGACTCAGTTGACTATGAGCATGGTGTATCACAATCTAATGGATAGAAAATCCAAAAGGATGATGCAAACATTGGAATACATACTTAGGGACTGTGTAATGGATTTTGGTGGCTCATGGGAGGAGAATATACCATTAGTATAGTTATTATAAAAGAATAGTTATCATGAATCAATACATATTGATCGTTCTTAAGAATTGTATACCAATTTTTGGGTGGAAACATGTGAGACTTTAATAGTTGTACTAATACTTGTTCGAGAGACAATGTAGAAAATTTAGTTGATCATAAAAAGGATGGAGATGGCTCAGAGTCATCCAAAATCATATGTGGATCATAATTGATGGCCATTATCATTTGAGGTGAGTGATCATGCATTCTTGAGGTTCTCTAGAAGGCCTGGGAGTCATTGTTTTGGGAATTAGTTCAAGTCATCTCCTCGATAGAAAGTCTCTTTTGAGATACTTGAATGGGTTGGTGAGGTTTCATGTAAGTTTCCTTTGACACTAAGGTTCAGTTCAGTGAATAATGTGTTTCATGTATCTCAATTGAAGAAGTATCAAACTGATCCTGACCATGTGATTCGATGGGATCATTTCAACCTAGATCTGGATGCTACATTGATTCATGTGCCAATATTGATTGTGTAAAAGCAAGATAAAGTCTTGAATAGAAAAAATGTTGGTCTAGTGTGGGTTTTATGGAAACATTGTTAGATTCAAGAGGAAACAAGGGATCACGAAAATCATATGTTGGAGTAATGGTTGTAACTCTTTTGGGACATCAATGGTTTTATACTTTTCAGGGATGGAAATTCCAATAGTGGGAAGAATGTATCACCCCCCAGTTTTAGGTACTTGACCCCTTATTTATGTATTTTAAGTATATGAAATGTTTGGGTTAAGTTTGGTGATATTTTTATAAGATTTATCATGTTTTTAGGCTTTTATATAGGTTAATGAGTTGATCACAGTCAGTAGAAACTATGAAAAACCTCTAAGAAACAATGAAACTAAAATAGTGGGCATTGGGTAAGCACTTGGCTGGGTAAAAAGTTTGACCAAATTGTTCAGATTCCTAGGAGAAACCTAACAATTTTTAATAGAGGGGAATATAATTTTTGGCGTGTGGTTTGTATATCCATGCGAGGTGTAGTTTGAGGCAGTTTTCTATGCTTGGTTAGTACACCGTTTTCCAAACCGTGCACCCTAACCATACACTATGAAAAATTAGATCCAAAAATCATGGATCCAATCCGATTTTCCTCTTAAACCACTCTTTCCCCCATAAACCCATCATAACTTGATTTCCTCTACCTCTTAAGGTTTTGTATCCAATTCCTTTTGATTTGGGAGTGATTTCTAGATGAATATAAGTGTGTGGAAGCCCAGATTCATTAGTGATTGCTCATTCATCTTCATTCTACTTTTATATATTATTCTTCCCTCTCTTGGAATCATAAATATAGTCCTTTGGGGATATATCCATGCTTTGTTATGTCAATCATGATCATATATGATTTTTTTGATTTAAGGTAACAAGACATAAGTATGTTTATAGGAGTTTCAAGCCGTATTTTAAAAGTAGTTATGTCATTATTCATTTTCACATAAGTTTTAGAGGTATTTGGATTCTCTCTTCACAACTATTGATTAAAAATTGAAGTATTTATTTTAAATTGATTAAATTTCATGATTTGTTTTTGAAAAAACATTGTGTGATGTTATGGAAAATCTTATTTGAATTATGGTTTTTGAAATCATGGTAATTGGATGAATTTTGGGGAAAACACATTATTTATAATTATAAAATGGTGATTTTAAAATAATGGTTTTCTTTATGAAAGTAAATTATTTTTTGAAATGCTTTGAAAGGGAATAAATTATTTTATTGAAATAGGTTGAAATGATTTTGGAATAATAGTGGGGCATGAGTTGATTATGATGGAAAATGGTAGTGAAGTACAACCATAAAAGGGGTGGAGTATAGACATGAAGTTCCAACACCAATGGTAACACCAATCTTGTGTGTGTGAATGCATTGTGGAGGTGTGTGGACATGGAATTTTATATATCAAAATTAAAAATTGTGAAATGGTTTAAAGACTTTGTTGATGAATTCTTTGAAAAATGATTGTGAAATATTGTATATTCTTACATCGGAAAAACTATTTTATGGATTATTTATAAACAATTTTAATTTCCTAAACTATTTTATAAAATTTTATAACAATTTTTATCATAGTGGTGTGATTTGGGAAGTCATTGGGGAAATCCTACCAAGTTTTATACTCACCCACTACTTGGGAACTTTGGTGAATTTGTTGGTGTTATATATCTAGAGCCTGGTAGAGGCATTGTGTCCCAGTTATTTAGTATGTTTCTTGATACCTTTAGGATATGAATATGCAACTGGATCTTGGATCAGGTTGATAGTTTCTGAGTTGACATCTCTTGTGTCTTTGAGTTTTGTTAGTATTAGTTTCCGCTTTGTACTCTGATATTGTATTTGGGTTTGGTTTTATATTGTCTTGTATTTCATACTCATTCATCATTTATAGGTTTGTTTGTTATGGTTATCTCATTCTGGTTATTTTATTTTCAAAGGTAAAATCACCCCTCAATTGTTTATGAAGCCCTCGACATTTATTTCTAGCCTTTGGTGCCTTGGGGATGTCACATAAGGCACAATAGCACACCCATAACTTCTCAAGCCAATTGTTAGGGGTGGTATGTTAAAAATATAAATTTGAAAATATGTATTATGTATTTTAATTGATATGTTAAAATTAGGAAAGGGATTAAATTTGGTATTTTTTTGGTAAAAATCATAAAATATGGTAAAAAATGTGAGATGTGGTAGGCTATGGTAAATATGTCATCATACATATGTAATCAATTAAAAATTTGACCAAGTTAGTATGATTGGACTAATAATTTTAATAAAATTTATATTTTAACATTGAGGTAATGGGGAACTATGGGTGTAGTAGAGAACTTAAGATAATATAATTATAAAATATTTAATAACTAATTCCATTGGATTCCACTCACCACACTTATAAATACCCGCACCTATTATTATTTATTTTCATAAAAATCATTATTTATTACTTAATATATATATTAAGGGGTCTCTCCCATATATCTATCTTCAATATTGAATATTTTTCATGGTTTTAAAGGATGATTCTATTTCAAGAAGTTTAAGTAAGGTAAGGGATCCCACTTCTCCCTCTTTTGTTACCAATTGTAATTATTTTATTGTATTCTTCTTTAAAATTCCTTTTAATTTGAATATATACTTCTATTTATAGTATATTATCATCCCTTATATGTATTTTAAATGATATATCATTCATTCACTATCATTATGACCCTTTTCCTAAGTCAGTATTATGTCGAAGTAGGGGTTCTTTTTTTGACTCAATTTATTTTCAATAATGATTCCTTTATTGTAATATCATTTTAAATTACATTTTATATGATAATATACATCAATTTACATTATAATATTATTTATTTTATGTATTTAACATGAGATATTAATCATTCAATCTCATTAATCTCTTTTCATAATCTGTTACCATGTCGAAGTAAATAATTCCGAATCATATTATGTTTTTTATAAATGGAATGTTTTGGTATAAAACTATTTAAAAATCCTTCTTAATCTTCTAACATAAATATTATTCTATGGTATCATCATAACTATAATCTTTTATTCCTGAAAAATCATCTAATTCATCTTTTTATAGCCTTTTTAAATATATTTAAAATGTCAAAGTACAAAATTTCTATTCAGTTCTCCTTTATTTCAGATTGTGATATATTATTAACTATTTTATACATTTATTTCATTTGATTATATTATCATATATATGATATATTCTTATCCTTTAGTTTTATTATCAATGTTATATTATTCATTTCTTCTCATTATGCCTTTATGATTAGCTGTTAACAAGTCTAAATGATCCCATGAATCAAGCTTCATTTCCCATGTTCCTTAATATTTTTGATTCTATGGAAATGAAATATATTTTAAGGTATTGATCCAACATAAAATTTTTATTCTGATTTTATCAAAAATTCATTATTATAATTTTTTCTACCAATACATTTCTATGAACTTCGATCTTAATCAAAATTATTTTCATTATAATCTTCATGTATTCCTATGGAGGGATATTGAGGGCATGTAGTTCAAAAAGTGTAATTTTTGGGAAGTGAGGGGTCACTAGACCATTTTAAATTTCCATATCAAGATAATTATTTTATGCATTATCCACTGGGGATCTGATATAATCATGTCTATATATTCTCATAATTTGGCGATACACTTAATTATTGCATTGAAAATCTATTCATATCACCCTTTGAGAACATTGATGTTAATTTTACCTTTATAAAGTACTCTACACTATGAATACTCAGTACTTACATATTATAATTAATAATTATTCACCTAGAAAACATTATCGTCCTTTTACTTTGGATTTACTAGATTAAAACCCACATTATTTACTCAAGGATTAATGTTTAATATTGATATACATTATAAATATTTTACATTTATAATCTCATTAATGTGCATATTTTAAGTTATGAAATGTATAATGGACATGTTATCAGATGGTTGGGTCTAATAAAAAATCCATCCATTTATTTGGGTAATTTTTCATCTCCATAGATTCTTTGTAAATAACATGATTATGTTACAATATCATTGATGGGTAGACTTATCATAGGGTCCATCCATATAAAATGTAAATGGAATGATTATGTTAATATGTAAGTGGTGGTTATCCTTATCATATGGGATATCAAGATAATAGGTATACAAAATGATTACGATACCATGACTTAGTGGGTATCCTTGACATAGGGGTTATCAAGATTCTTTTTATTGGGAATGGTTATGATACTATGAATTGAAAGGTAGCCTTATCATAGGGTCCATTATGTTATCATCACATTGGTGTGTATCCTTGTTATAGGGTCCACCAAGGTACTATATAAATTACATGATTATTTCATTGTGTCATTGATATTTATCCTTGTCATAGGGTCTATAAAGATACTATGCATATAGAGTGATTATCGCACCATGAATTAGAGGGTAGCCTTATTATATGGGTCATCAAGATACTATGTATATGGAATGATTATGATATTGTTACTTGGTAGGTAGCCTTGTCATAGGGTCCATTATGTTATCATGACATTTGAGGGTATCCTTATCATAAGGATTATAAAGATTCGATGGAATGGTTATATTACTATGGAATTGATGGGTAGCCTTGTCATAGGGGACATTATGATAATATTTAAATTACATGTTTATATTATTATGGAATTTTTAGTTAACCTTGTCATAGGTTTCCGCAAGATACTTTGTATATAGCATGATTATGATACCATGCATTGATAGGTGTCGTTGTAATAAGGGCTATCAAAATACTATTTATATAGAATGATTATGATACCATAAATTGGTGAGTAGAATCTTCATATGGGATATTATGTTATCATGAAACTAGTAGCTAACCTTTTCATAGGGGATATTTTGACCAAGTGCTTATGATTTTATATTTGGAATGCATTACAAATGTTTCACAATTTCCATATGTATCATGATTAGCATCATGTTTTATATTTATACCATGTTTTTAAGGTATGTTCATTAACATGATACCGTGATTATGTTAGCCCTACTAAGAATTAGAGCTCACCATTTCACTTTTATTTCACAAAACCATAGGAAAGAAATTATATTTTTGAGTATAGATAAACTATAGACTAAAGGGTATATCCAAGAGATGATAATATAAATATTGGTGTGTTAATTTTCATTTATTATGTACTAGGTCTCTAAGTCAGTGAACATAAATTTTCATATTAGTGTTCATATATAATTAATTTCAATACATGTGATGAATGTTAAAAGGTTATAACATTATATTCAGGAGTGAGGGTCTGAGGCATTTACATCTTTAATCTCATTTTCCCTTGGATGGCCAAGAATCCATGGAGAGCTCCAATTTTTCCCTATTATTTATTTCATTTCTACCTTGAATAATGGATGTTAGAAGTTTATTTGACTCACTGAATCAAGGTAGAACCTATTATTTTTACCTCTTCTTCTCTATCACTTCATTCTTTCCTATTTTCTATCAAGGTTATTAGGGACTGGAATTCTGATTTAACTAAATTAGGGTGAAATCACTCTAAGGATTGGTACTTTATTATTTCATTATTAAAAATAAATTTGGTAGGTTTTTTTCTTTCCATTTATGGATTTTTAGTATTAGGAAGTCTCATGGATAATTATTGGAGGGATTTCATTGGTTTTGGTTGGAATTGGGGGTTGTTTAAGTTTGGAAATTTAGAGATTTTGGTTCTTTTGGTTTCAAAAATCCCACCAATTTTCTTTTCAAGAATATAACCTAGTTTTTTAGTTTATTTGATCCTAGAATTTATTTTTTAATCTATATTTAGTTATCAAAAATTGGTTAAATATTATTAGGTGTTGCTTTATTATATTTTAAAATATAGGGATCTTGCTAATGGGTGTTTATGATAGGTGGTCTCAAAACTCCTTGCCTCTTTATTCATGTTATTCATGGAAGGTGTCTTATAATTATTTATTAACACTTTAATATTGTTTAAAATTTTATTTTGAAATCATAAATAGAATATTTTCATAGATATTTTGGTATATAAAATCAAATGGTTTTCTATGTTTTTTTTGATATTTGTATTATTAATTTTTTCCCATGACTTTTCCCAACTTTCTTACACATTGTTAACCAAAAATTTAATAAATGGAAAATATTTTATTGTTATTAAAATTATTTACAATATATTTTATAAATTATTGATTAATTTTTTTCTTCATGACATGAAGCGTTAAGTATGTTTACTTTTGTTTTTTTCAATAAACATGAATTATTTCCATTTAATATTTAGTTTGTTAGTAAAATTTTATTAACATTATAAAATTATATAAAATTAATTAAATTTATTATTTATTTTTATGATGTAAAATGGAATGTTTTTAGATTATGTTTAGGTTATTCAATTTAATCACCTTGATCAAGTATTGATCATTTTCCTTTATTATTTAGTTTTGGGTTTATAAATAATGATAATTATTGTAATTTATATTATAGAATATTTAAAATTTATTAGGGTATGAATTATAATTTTAAACTAAACTTTAAACTCTATAAACATTAGTTGTGTTTATCTTAATGAAGTGTTGAGTATGATTTAGTTCTTAAAATAAACACGAATCATATAACCCATTCCTTATTTAACATGTTTTCTTTGGATTGAATAATATGTCTCAAGAGGAAAATAAATTATTTCCACTATGATTTTAATAAATTTAATTTTAGTAAACAACACATAACCATGATTAAGAGGTTTCATCAGTGATGAGGTAATGGATGCATCTAATAGAGCAAGGAAGAATAGTTTTAAATATTCATACTTGATGGTAAATAATTAAATAGTTTATTATTTAATTTAAAATGATTTATCTTATAATAACTATCTTCTTTTAGGTTTGGTTCACCTAATAACATTTATAAAATGTTGATCACATTAATGTGTTGCCATACAATGTAATTTGGGTAATAAATGAGATGTGGTTTGTTTGGAATTTTATGAAAATCGATCACCCAATTATACTTTATCTCACTATTCACTTATTTCATTAGTTCTTATGTGATTGAGAAATTTAAATGGTTAGTTTTATTTACTCATGGGTCATCTATATTGTTTCATTGAGAATTTATTATTTGTCCCTTTAATTACATTATTGATGTGAGGTATATGAATATTATAATTTAGTGTATGAGAGAGTCTTTAAGGATTATTAATAGGGTTTACAACCTAAGTATGGTTAGAAGGTGTGTGAAATGGGGTGGTAATATGAGTTAAGGTATTTCAGGGTATACTTTAAGTGAGTGTTATAAGATTTATTTGGGAATTGAAAAAATGTAAAAAATGTGTAAAATTTATTATTATATTAGGTATGGTGCCTTAAGATGTTTCCTTTACATATTTATATCGATTATTGATATGGGTTATAAACTACATTTCTCTTAAGGTTAAAAGAGTTATATTTTTAATATATTGGAATTAATTGTTTATTTTGTATTCTATTATATAACTTATTACTTAGAAGCTTGAATATTAATCTTTACTTTTAATATAAAGTGAATAATCATATTTATCTTTATATTCTGATGGATTTATCATAATTACTCTAATTTCAATTCATGTATTTTGATTAAGTGGATCCATTGTGATTATGATATTTATTTATCTGATTTAATCATATTATTACTGATTACGATTCTCTAAAATAGTCCATCAGACTGAGGATCAAGTACAATAAATCAACTTAAAGAGGCTTTTGGTTTGTTTAGTTTAATTATTTTAAACTAGGTTTTTAAAACTTCAATTCACCCCCTCTTGTAAGTTAGCCATCATAAGAATATTATTATGATCCTAATCATTATCTTTCTATATATTGATCCAACAGATATGTTATGTATGAGATTAATAATTAATAATAATCCATGATGGGACTCTATCCATCATATGATATTATCTTGACAGTTAACATTGATTTATGCGTACGTCGTGCTTTCTGTTGCTGCCAATTTCATATGTTTCCATGATCTTATGATTCCATGTTATTTATGTTACACTCTTATATTATTATTAATGATACTTTTCTTTCATTATATTATTTTATGGCTTTTGACACATATGTTGTAACACCCTGAGATTTTAAAGAGAACATTATGTTCGATAGCTTATACAACATGCAACACCATGCTTAAATGAACTATGAAATATTATTTAAATATGGGCATTATAACCTAGGAATTTAATTTATGTCTATGAATAGGATTAACTACATTATATATATAGTACCGACTCAATTCAAATTTATTGATTAATGCTTCGGAAATGAGCACTCAATTTTTTGTAAATTCATTTTATTCTTCAAAAAACATTCTCATCAGAAACGATTTTTATTGATTTTTGTTAAAAAATATTATAATTAAATTATATAATTTTTAGAGTTTTTATTTGACAAAAAGATATTATTTTTGTATCATCCGGTCAAGATTGGATTAGAGTGAATTTTTTGGATTGTTTTGAAATGACTTATTTTTCAATGAATATTAAAAAATACTCATTTTTAAAATATTATAATTTCTTTTCATTAAATAAAGTAATTTAAAAGTTCCATTATATTTTGGAATTGGAATTAAATTAATATATTGTAAAGACCCGTAAAATTCAAGGGAATTTTTTTTTCTTAATTTTCTTTAGAATTTTACAAGAGCGCGGTTTCAGACGGCACCGGATTCCGAGGCCCGGAGTGCCCGGAATTAATTTCCGAAGTTTGGCTCGGGTACGTTCAGTGAACGAACGAGCGGAAATTCCTAACTTTTGATCCGGTACTCGGAATTGAAATCCGAGGGCACCGATGAACTCGCAGCGCCGATATTCGCTTAAAGAGACCTTTTCGGGAGTTGCGTTTGTTGCGGGTTGAAAGTTACGTTTTGGGGTTTTTAGTTTGAGTTAAATAAAATTGTGAAGAACAATTTTATTATAACTTCTTAAAACCTTTCAAAGGAGGTTGGAAGTGGGACCCACACCCACTTAACCTCCCTTGGGAGGATTAAGTGTGGTGGGGCCCACACGAACCCCCACCTTTTCAACTCCCCTCTCTCCCTCTTAATGGCTTGACAAGTTAACTTCTATTTAATTATACAATTCATGTATATTAAATAAGTGAGTTAATTAAGGGAGTTAAACCCTTTTTGAATTTCAAACCTTTGAAATTCTTGTGGTTAAGTTATGAAATAATATAAGTTAAAGCTTATATTATTCTAGGAGTTTCTTTTACCCTTGGGAGGATTTCTTGAGAGCTTTGGAAGCTTTTCTCCTCTTCTTCTTCAAACTCAACGAAGAACGCGAAGAACGTCGTTCTTCAAACGAAGAACTTCTCCGACGAAGAACGACGCCTCTCTTCTTCGTCCTCGGTGTCAACAAGAGGGAACGCCGCTTCCTCTTCGGACCTTCTTCGTCGGCATACGAAGTTTCGACAACGACTCTTCCTCCGCGACACCAATATTTCACGACTACGTCAACGTGCGACTATCGAGGTAGAGGTTCTTGAGTTTGTTGTTTTCTTTATAATTTGACTTTCCTCAAGACTTGACGAGGAACGCTCTTTTTCCGACGAAGAACGCCGCACCTCCTTTCTTTGTTCACCGTGACAACGAAGGGGACGCCATCTCTTCTTCGGACAACCTTCGTCGGCGTACAAGGATTCGCCAACGACGTGCCTCTTCGGACGCGCCTCTTCGTCGTTGAATTTGACGAACGACGACTGCGTCGCCCGATCTCCGCGACGTCGACTTCCTCGGACATAGTCGAATCTTCGAATCTTAAACCCGAGGTAGGGGTTGTTTAATTCTTTAATTATTCCATTTCTTGAACGTGGATCTGGCATGTCTAACATGAAGCTTAGAATGTTCATGTTGAGTTTTTATTTAACGTGAGGGGGGGCCGGACCGCTTGAACACGGCCGAACCCCCCTCCAACGTTTATGTTGATTTATCTTGCGGAAGGAAGCAAGTGGCGTGGTGCCGTCGCACCACGCGGATGAACGTGCAAATATCTTCGTGATGCCGTCGCACGCACCATGGAAGAAACATGAAGAACGCGACGCCGTCGCGCCGCGTTGAAAGAAATTAAAGTGCGGCGGAGGGGCGCGGTGCCGTCGCACCGCGCCGGACGACGAACGCCGCGACCGGTTCCGGGCCGCGGCGGGATGAGGAGACCGCGGCCGGTTCCGGGCCGCGGCGGAAGAGAAGGCCGGCGGTCGGGCCGCCGGCGTCGGAAGCCGAAGGGGGGACCGGAATTTCCGGTCCCGTTTGAGAAAACCGGCCGGCCAGCTGGCCGGCCGGAAGGCTTTAAAACCGGGGGAAATTAATCCCCCGACCGCCTAATAAAAACCCCCCTCTTTAAGAGGGGGGCGGTTTTTTTTGAAGAAGGGGGGGGGGGGCAGCCGGCCCCCCGGTTCCGTTCCAGCAAGCCCCCCCACGTGGCGGGGGGCGTTTCTTTTAAAAATCGGCGCGGCTAAGCCGCGCCGCCAGAGGAAAATCGGGGGGGCTTAGCCCCCCGCGTGCCGACCGTGTGCGGCCAAGCCGCCGCGGCACCCCGCGGCCTCCCCGCCGCCGCCGCCGCCTACGCGGCCCGCCGCCGCCGCCGCCGCCAACGCGGCCCGCCGCCGCCGCACCGCCGCGCCGCCGCGCCGCCGCCGCCGCGCCGCCATCGCCGCCTCCGCCGGCCGCCGCGCCGCCGCCGCGCCGCCCCGGGGGGGGGGGGGGGGGTCGGGCCGGGTCGGCCCGGACCCGGACCCCCCCCGTTTCGAACCAGTTTTGGTTTTTGGCTCATAACTTGAGCCTCGGACCTCCGAATGACGAACCGTCTGCGGCAACGCGATCCTTTGATCGGGACGGTCGTTTCGGTATATCGCACTCAAGGTTTCGGTTTACTTTGAGTTCGGCCGGGTTGGTTCGTTCACGAAACCAACCGGGCCTTCGGAGCGGAAACGCTCATATCTTGAGCTACGAACGTCCGATTGACGCGCCGTCAGTCGCGTTGCGTTTCTCTTAATGAGATGGATCTTTTGGCATACTCCGCCCGAGGTTTGGACGCAGGTGGAGTACGGTCGGGTTGGTTTTGCCTTAAAAACCAACCGGACCCCGGAGACGAAAAAGCCAATAACTCACAGACCGGGTGTCCGATTGACGCGCCGTCTGTTTCGTTGACTTCCTCTTGATGAGACGGAACTTTTGACATACTCCGCCCGAGTTTTGGATGCAGTCGGAGTATGGCCGGGTTGGTTTGTACTCGAAACCCAACCGGGCCCCTGGAACGGAAAAGCTGATATCTTACAGACAGGACGTCCGCTTGACGAGCCGTCAGCGGCGTTGGTGGTTACGTTGAGTAACGGTCCCTTTGAGTATACCCTATGGGAGTTCGGGGTACAGTTGAGATACGGCCGGGATTGGTTTCGCTCTCGAAACCAACCGGGCCCCTGGGACGAAAAGGCTAATAACTCACAGACCGGGCGTCCGATCGACGCGCCGTCTGTTGCGTTGAGACCCCTGTGACGAGACGGACCTTTGAGACACTTCTTTGTGGGACTTTGAGATACTTGGAGTATCGACCAGTAGCTCGTGGAGCGGACCCTCCCGGAGACGAGCGTGCAGAGTACGGAGACCGTGTAGCCGGCTGAGACCTGACGACTGCTTGACCGACTCGACTTGGAGTGAGTCGACTAGCCCAGTGGACGGAGCGCCCGGTACTTGGCGGCAGACCCACGGCGGACGGAGCGCCTGGTAGTTGGCAGCAGACCCGCGGTACTCGACAGGAGGAGTACCTCAGTAGGCTATCTGGGTAGCGCCCGGTATTTGGCGACAGACCCTCAGCGGACGGAGCGCCAGGTAGTTGGCTGCAAACCCGCAGTACTCGACAGGAGGAGTACTTCAGCAGTCCTAGGTTAGTGAGCGGCAGCCTCGGAGTCGTGACAGGACCACTGTACACTCTAGAGACGGAGCTCTTCAGCAGTTACGGTTTCGATAATGAAAATCCTGGTTTGAGCTGAGACTTTTGACCTTGTGTTTACCTCATGATTGAGATGGGTCACTTGCTAACTTTGGTATATGTATGGGCATATACCCGAGTAGTGGTTATCCGTCGTTTTCACAATCCTTGTGTTTCCTCATGATTGAGATGGGTTACTTGATAACTTAGGTATATGTATGGGCATATACCTAAGTAGAGTTTATCTGTTGAGATCTTCTTGTGTTTATCCTTGTTGGTTTTAGTGAGACCTTGAGGGTCTCGGGGTCCCTACTGAGTATCGTTATACTCACCCCTGCACGGGCTATGCCCGCACCTCGTTGTGTTGGTTGCAGACGACGGACAGTGCTGAAAGAAGCCGAAGGTTCGAGGACTGGACGGTACCTGGAGGTGGACTTTACGACGAGGCGGTACCCGGAGGTGGACCACTGGGCGGGACATACTCGGAGTGGATGGCGGGACCCGTGGAGCAGAGGAGCTATCTGTACCCACCCTTCAGGTGGGAATTCCAGTGGACATCTCAGCGTAGCAGCTTTACTTTTCAGTCGCTGTTTTCCTTTTCGAGTTGTACTTTACAGTTGGGCTTGTATTTCCGGCCCCTTTTTCTTTTCAGCTCTCCTTTTTGTACTTAGTGTTTTACTTCCGCTTGTACTCTGTGGTGCTTGTTTTTTTTATAAAGGCAATGCCTTCCCAGTTAACGGGATTTTACGCCTTTGGTGCTAGTCGCCAGCCCCTGGCCTATGGAAGGCGGGCTTGGGGTAGTCACGGCACGGGCCCCGAGGACGGGTCGTGACAAATTGGTATCAGAGGAGTTCGGTTCTACCGCAGAACTTATAACTCTGATGTTTCTTTCTGTGAAGCAATAGTGTTGAGAGTACCGAGTGTGGTTTTCAGTTCATGGAGTCCAGTGTTGGTACGGGCGGCCGACGTATCCATACACCAGGACCCTGACAACTGATTTCCGACTTTGTGCACGAAAACACTGATTGCGTGTGTGTTTTCAAAAGTTTTTCCCCTTAAAACAGCTCAAACCAGGTCAGCTCACCAGGTATAATCGTTTGATCGTGTTACGTTGTTTCTTTCAGGATGGCCCCACGACGACAGCCAGCTAGGGTTCCGAGAATCGAACGTGACGACAGCCCACCGAGCGACGAGGCCTCGGTGCAGGGCCCTTTGTCAGCAGTGGCACCGGCGGTAGCTCTACCCGCCGAGCCCCCGATGCTTCCAGCAGCAGCCGCTGACGATGCACGTCGCCTCAGCGCACTGCATGAGTTTCAGCGCCAGTGACCGCCCAGGTTTCGCGGGGAGACAGATCCCCAGGCTGCAGAGGACTGGCTGGAGGCAGTGGTACGAGTGTTTAGGCTAGTGAGGACACCATCAGACCTCATGGTGATCCTCGCTGCGAGCCTACTACACGCAGCAGCAGGACGACGGTGGAGCTTGATGCTCCAGGTGCACGATGAGGCATCTCTACTTTGGACGGACTTTGAGAGCCTCTTCCGCTCAGAGTTCGTCCCGGCCACCCTCCGAGCGGTGCGCATCCAGGAGCTTCTACAGCTGCGGCAGGGCAGCATGACGGTCGCTCAGTACTCGGCGAGATTTACCGATCTCTCGCGCTACTCGACCGACATGGTACGAGACCCATTCTTCCGGGCCCGGACCTTCGAGCAGGGTTTGAGACACGAGATCAGGGCATCGCTGATCTCCCTCAGCTTACCGACTCAGACAGGAGTACTGGAGCGGGCCCTTCTGATTGAGAGCTTCCTTGCTGAGTCTTCACCAGCACAGCGACCCACCGCAGGGCGGCACGTAGCGGAGTCTTCGGTAGCAGGTAGCCGACAGATGACTCAGGGGTCCAGACAGACCAGACCTTCAGGCAGACGACCTCAGGGCACTGGCTCAGCAGTGCAGGGCACACAGCGCGGAGTCAGTCTTTTGAGTGGAAGACAGTGCTTTGCATGCGGCGGGCAAGGCCACATGGCTCGTGACTGCCCGACCCGCCATGCGGAGGAGCAGCAGACGGTTGAGGAACCACCTAGGCAGAGGCAGAGGTTCGACCGTGGCGGTCCGCAGGGAGGAGGCGGACGAGGCAGAGGAGCTGGCCGAGCAGCAGGTGGTGGACGACGCTTTGAGGCTCTGCCACCACCACCACCAGAAGGTCCACCCCGACCACAGGGAGTAGGTGAACATGCGAGAGCACAGCTTCAGGCAGCTGAAGCTTACGATCATGGAGCTCTGGGAGCAGGTGGACAGGGAAGGAACTAGTGGATACGTCTTTTTGTACTTCTAGTTCCATGTTGATGTTGCTTTTGTGTAGCGTCTTGTATTATGAGCTGCAATAATAAAAGACGCATCCTTTGTGATTTTTTCATTCCTGTCCTCTTTTGTGATGTTACTAAGAGGTTCCAGTTGACTGTTGACTTGACCCTCACTTGTGAGACATCTACTGGAGGAGACCAGTTACCACACACTGATGCCGACAGTGTGACTCAACCCTTGGAGGTGAGAGTAACGGTTGGATCTCTTAGTAGTAGCGTCGAGGCCTTACGACGTCATCCTTGGTATGGATTAGTGTCATCCATGTTAGGATTGACTGTTTTAGGCAAAGAATGTGGTTCATCCAGGGGATGAGACCAGGTTTCTCTTATCGGCAAAGAAGAAATCTTGCAGCTCTTGTGGAACCAGAGAAGGTCCAGGTCATTCAGGAGCGGATGAGGACAGCTCAGAGCCGGCAGAAGTCATATGCTGACAGGAGGCGGAGGCCACTGGAGTTCGAGGATGGAGACCACGACTTCTTGCGGGTCTCACCTCGACGTGGTATTCGGAGATTTGGCCGAGGCGGCAAGATATCTCCGCGCTTCATCAGACCCTTCCAGGTCCTCAGCAAGGTTGGCGAGGTGGCTTATCGCCTGGCTCTACCACCTCAGTTGCACCGGGTGCACGACGTCTTCCACGTATCTCAGCTGAGGAGATACGTGCACGACCCGACGCACATCATTGACCATGGGGAGCTTGACGTTGACGATGGGGTGACTTTTACGGAGGTCCCAGTAGAGATAGAGGACCGTCAGGAGCGGGTCCTACTTGGGCGATCGATTCCTCTTGTGCGCAACAGATGGCGGCACAGGAATCTCCAGGAGAGCACATGGGAGCGGGAGGCTCAGATGCGTGCTCAGTACCCTCTTTTGTTTCCCTAGTTTTTGTTGTATCTTTACGGGGACGTAAAGCCCTGAGGTGGGAGTAATGTAAAGACCCGTAAAATTCAAGGGAAATTTTTTTTCTTAATTTTCTTTAGAATTTTACAAGAGCGCGGTTTCAGACGGCACCGGATTCCGAGGCCCGGAGTGCCCGGAATTAATTTCCGAAGTTTGGCTCGGGTACGTTCAGTGAACGAACGAGCGGAAATTCCTAACTTTTGATCCGGTGCTCGGAATTGAAATCCGAGGGCACCGATGAACTCGCAGCGCCGATATTCGCTTAAAGAGACCTTTTCGGGAGTTGCGTTTGTTGCGGGTTGAAAGTTACGTTTTGGGGTTTTTAGTTTGAGTTAAATAAAATTGTGAAGAACAATTTTATTATAACTTCTTAAAACCTTTCAAAGGAGGTTGGAAGTGGGACCCACACCCACTTAACCTCCCTTGGGAGGATTAAGTGTGGTGGGGCCCACACGAACCCCCACCTTTTCAACTCCCCTCTCTCCCTCTTAATGGCTTGACAAGTTAACTTCTATTTAATTATACAATTCATGTATATTAAATAAGTGAGTTAATTAAGGGAGTTAAACCCTTTTTGAATTTCAAACCTTTGAAATTCTTGTGGTTAAGTTATGAAATAATATAAGTTAAAGCTTATATTATTCTAGGAGTTTCTTTTACCCTTGGGAGGATTTCTTGAGAGCTTTGGAAGCTTTTCTCCTCTTCTTCTTCAAACTCAACGAAGAACGCGAAGAACGTCGTTCTTCAAACGAAGAACTTCTCCGACGAAGAACGACGCCTCTCTTCTTCGTCCTCGGTGTCAACAAGAGGGAACGCCGCTTCCTCTTCGGACCTTCTTCGTCGGCATACGAAGTTTCGACAACGACTCTTCCTCCGCGACACCGATATTTCACGACTATGTCAACGTGCGACTATCGAGGTAGAGGTTCTTGAGTTTGTTGTTTTCTTTATAATTTGACTTTCCTCAAGACTTGACGAGGAGCGCTCTTTTTCCGACGAAGAACGCCGCACCTCCTTTCTTCGTTCACCGTGACAACGAAGGGGACGCCATCTCTTCTTCGGACAACCTTCGTCGGCGTACAAGGATTCGCCAACGACGTGCCTCTTCGGACGCGCCTCTTCGTCGTTGAATTTGACGAACGACGACCGCGTCGCCCGATCTCCGCGACATCGACTTCCGCGGACATAGTCGAATCTTCGAATCTTAAACCCGAGGTAGGGGTTGTTTAATTCTTTAATTATTCCATTTCTTGAACGTGGATATGGCATGTCTAACATGAAGCTTAGAATGTTCATGTTGAGTTTTTATTTAACGTGAGGGGGGGCCGGACCGCTTGAACACGGCCGAACCCCCCTCCAACGTTTATGTTGATTTATCTTGCGGAAGGAAGCAAGTGGCGTGGTGCCGTCGCACCACGCGGATGAACGTGCAAATATATTCGCGATGCCGTCGCACGCACCATGGAAGAAACATGAAGAACGCGATGCCGTCGCGCCGCGTTGAAAGAAATTAAAGTGCGGCGGAGGGGCGCGGTGCCGTCGCACCGCGCCGGACGACGAACGCCGCGGCCGGTTCCGGGCCGCGGCGGGATGAGGAGACCGCGGCCGGTTCCGGGCCGCGGCGGAAGAGAAGGCCGGCGGCCGGGCCGCCGGCGTCGGAAGCCGAAGGGGGGACCGGAATTTCCGGTCCCGTTTGAGAAAACCGGCCGGCCAGCTGGCCGGCCGGAAGGCTTTAAAACCGGGGGAAATTAATCCCCCGGCCGCCTAATAAAAACCCCCCTCTTTAAGAGGGGGGCGGTTTTTTTTGAAGAAGGGGGGGGGGGGGGGGTAGCCGGCCCCCCGGTTCCGTTCCAGCAAGCCCCCCCACGTGGCGGGGGGCGTTTCTTTTAAAAATCGGCGCGGCTAAGCCGCGCCGCCAGAGGAAAATCGGGGGGGCTTAGCCCCCCGCGTGCCGACCGTGTGCGGCCAAGCCGCCGCGGCACCCCGCGGCCTCCCCGCCGCCGCCGCCGCCGCCGCCAACGCGGCCCGCCGCCGCCGCACCGCCCCGCCGTCGCGCCGCCGCCGCCGCGCCGCCGCCGCCGCACCGCCCCGCCGTCGCGCCGCCGCCGCCGCGCCGCCGCCGCCGCGCCGCCGCCGCCGCCGCCGGCGGCCGCCGCGCCGCCGCCGCGCCGCCCCGGGGGGGGGGGGGGGGTCGGGCCGGGTCGGCCCGGACCCGGACCCCCCCGTTTCGAACCAGTTTTGGTTTTTGGCTCATAACATGAGCCTCGGACCTCCGAATGACGAACCGTCTGCGGCAACGCGATCCTTGGATCGGGACGGTCGTTTCGGTATATCGCACTCAAGGTTTCGGTTTACTTTGAGTTCGGCCGTGTTGGTTCGTTCACGAAACCAACCGGGCCTTCGGAGCGGAAACGCTCATATCTTGAGCTACGAACGTCCGATTGACGCGCCGTCAGTCGCGTTGCGTTTCTCTTAATGAGATGGATCTTTTGGCATACTCCGCCCGAGGTTTGGACGCAGGTGGAGTACGGTCGGGTTGGTTTTGCCTTAAAAACCAACCGGACCCCGGAGACGAAAAAGCCAATAACTCACAGACCGGGCGTCCGATTGACGCGCCGTCTGTTTCGTTGACTTCCTCTTGATGAGACGGAACTTTTGACATACTCCGCCCGAGTTTTGGATGTATTCGGAGTATGGCCGGGTTGGTTTGTACCCGAAACCCAACCGGGCCCCTGGAACGGAAAAGCTGATATCTTACAGACAGGACGTCCGCTTGACGAGCCGTCAGCGGCGTTGGTGGTTACGTTGAGTAACGGTCCCTTTGAGTATACCCTATGGGAGTTCAGGGTACAGTTGAGATACGTCCGGGATTGGTTTCGCTCTCGAAACCAACCGGGCCCCTGGGACGAAAAGGCTAATAACTCACAGACCGGGCGTCCGATCGACGTGCCGTCTGTTGCGTTGAGACCCCTGTGACGAGACGGACCTTTGAGACACTTCTTTGTGGGACTTTGAGATACATGGAGTATCGACCAGTAGCTCGTGGAGCGGACCCTCCCGGAGACGAGCGTGCAGAGTACGGAGACCGTGTAGCTGGCTGAGACCTGACGACTGCTTGACCGACTCGACTTGGAGTGAGTCGACTAGCCCAGTGGACGGAGCGCCCGGTACTTGGCGGCAGACCCACGGCGGACGGAGCGCCTGGTAGTTGGCAGCAGACCCGCGGTACTCGACAGGAGGAGTACCTCAGTAGGCTATCTGGGTAGCGCCCGGTATTTGGCGACAGACCCTCAGCGGACGGAGCGCCAGGTAGTTGGCCGCAAACCCGTAGTACTCGACAGGAGGAGTACTTCAGCAGTCCTAGGTTAGTGAGCGGCAGCCTCGGAGTCGTGACAGGACCACTGTACACTCTAGAGACGGAGCTCTTCAGCAGTTACGGTTTCGATAATGAAAATCCTGGTTTGAGCTGAGACTTTTGACCTTGTGTTTACCTCATGATTGAGATGGGTCACTTGCTAACTTTGGTATATGTATGGGCATATACCCGAGTAGTGGTTATCCGTCGTTTTCACAATCCTTGTGTTTCCTCATGATTGAGATGGGTTACTTGATAGCTTAGGTATATGTATGGGCATATACCTAAGTAGAGTTTATCTGTTGAGATCTTCTTGTGTTTATCCTTGTTGGTTTTAGTGAGACCTTGAGGGTCTCGGGGTCCCTACTGAGTATCGTTATACTCACCCCTGCACGGGCTATGCCCGCACCTCGTTGTGTTGGTTGCAGACGACGGACAGTGCTGACAGAAGCCGAAGGTTCGAGGACTGGACGGTACCTGGAGGTGGACTTTACGACGAGGCGGTACCCGGAGGTGGACCACTGGGTGGGACATACTCGGAGCGGATGGCGGGACCCGTGGAGCAGAGGAGCTATCTGTACCCACCCTTCAGGTGGGAATTCCAGTGGACATCTCAACGTAGCAGCTTTACTTTTCAGTCGCTGTTTTCCTTTTCGAGTTGTACTTTACAGTTGGGCTTGTATTTCCGGCCCCTTTTTCTTTTCAGCTCTCCTTTTTGTACTTAGTGTTTTACTTCCGCTTGTACTCTGTGGTGCTTGTTTTCTTTTATAAAGGCAATGCCTTCCCAGTTAACGGGATTTTACGCCTTTGGTGCTAGTCGCCAGCCCCTGGCCTATGGAAGGCGGGCTTGGGGTAGTCACGGCATGGGCCCCGAGGACGGGTCGTGACATATATGATCCATTTTATTTATAATAATATATTTTGAATCAATAATTTTTAGGATTTTTTTATAAGATAAATTTTTATGCTTAAAAATGTATTTTTCTAAAAATAATTTTTAGTTTAATGAATATTTAAATTAATTCCTCCCACCTATAGAAAATGGATCTTGAAAAATGGATACCATATTTGGAATCAATAAATTAAAATTTTGTAAATAGATCCTTTTGATTTTTAGGCATTATGAATAGTAACCATAGTAAAATTTATCTCATCAATAAATGATATATCAGGTAATTCAGTTTAAAAATAATGTGATGAAGGAATTAAAAATCAACACAACACATGATTTTATTTCATTATATTAGAATAATTCATCCATATACATACCAAATTTAAATATATGGAATTTTAAAGCCATTTAACCTTGGTAATGACATTTATATTATTTTAGGTAAAGAAAATTTCAAAATGTCCCTCACTTGCTTTTAATTTATTTTATATATTCAAATATGGATAAAAATATGTTATGAATAAATGTAAAATTTTATTTGGAATATAATTAATTTATTTTTATCATGTTAATTTTTAAAATTTTTTGTGATGAAATAATTATCTTATATTCTTATGAAAAATCAACATAGTATTTATTCAATTAAAAGAATAAAATAAATTATTTTAAAAAACTACAGAATTAATATTTTTGGGTGATTTAGAGCGATCTAGAAAATTATATAGATATATATGACATGTTATATATGTGTTAAAATTATATATTCAAAATACATATTTTTTTTGATGTATTTAAAATCAAATAAAATGAATAGTGTCAAAAATAACATAATTGATATTTTATGAAAAATAATAATTTATTAAATTATTTAAAAATCATAAAAATATTGAAATAAGATAATTATGATAATAAAATAGTCAAAAATTTCATCCATTTTCTATTTATGAGAAAATTATTACCATATAAGTAAAATTATAACCGTTTAAGATTGAAAAAGTCATTACTGCGGTTAGGGTTAAAATTATTTAAGGAAAGGGTTAAACAAAACAATAAGGTTTAAAATTCCACTTAAACCTATAAAAAATTTATTTTAAGAATTTATTTCAACAATATACTATATAATATTTTAAATTCTAGCCACATTGTACCACTTTCACATGAAAATGAATTTATTATATTTAAATATTTTTATTAATTCCATGTGTGTCGTTTCAATCACTATTAAATGGAACCACATCTCCCATATCATGTACACCACCAAGAGCTTATTAGATCTAAAAAACCCTACCAAATTATCTTATAAAAATTCTTATATATATATTTTATGTTCTGTATACCAAAAAGACCAACCCTAGGCCCTTTAAGAGAAGTTTTAAAAGATCTCTTTAGAAGAAGAGGTAATCGTCTTTACTAACTCTTTCAAATGTATTTATTCTTTAAATTTCAATAAATATATTATAAAAATCATAAAATAATAAATTAAGTATCATAAATATAATAATATATTATTATTATTATGTGAAAACCATTTTCCACCTCTTTTTCATCATAGAGAAAGTGAAAATATCGCGCATGCGTACAAACGACTTACTGTCTCTATGTAATCGTGTGATTCATTTTTCATCACCATTTTACTCATATGGTTATAGATTTGAAAATTATGAATATATATGATATTTATGAAATAAAAATTATTCTTGAATTATAATACCATTTATACCTTATTACCTTTCGATCCATTGGAAAATGATAACATTACTCGTGCGTACGTGTGGACTACTACCTCCACGAAGCGATGTGATCTATTTTTCATTTATTTATTACATGGAAGGTAATAAAAATAAATTTAATATATATATATATATATGATATTTATATATTTATTAATATTTTGGAGACTATAGAACAATAATCAAAATACAAGGACCATAACTTCCATGACAAAGAATTCATGAGAAAATAAAGTAGTTGACACCCAAAACAATGATAACAATGGAAGATTCTTGACAAATGGGTGATAATATGTTATAAGAGGATAATATATGATATTAAAAATATTAATATGGTTCTGTTATAAATTAATAATATGTTTAAAACTGTTATATATAAGTCTAAATGATGTCCATATAAAGGGAAATGTGATGTAAGGTGTTTTTTAGCACAATTTTAATTCATTAGGTTATACTACAACTTCATTGACTGTGTTATTCCATGATTATGTGTGAAATGACCTATGATTTTAATATCTTGTATTTAAACCTGTTTTTTTAATTTTTTTTTCATATAATCATTTCAATTGATTAATTCTAACCTTAATGATATGCTCATTATAAGATATTTAGTCTCAATTTCCACTACATTCAGACATATTTGGTATTATGAACCTATTTATTTTTATGTGGTGTGTATATTTCTCATTTTAAGTATTTCAAATTAATTTAAATTCATTCAGGATGATTAAAGTTTTCTTTCAAGTTTACTCCTTCAAGTGGATACAACTTTAAATTTACCAAAGTGGTAATAATTTATTTTATAATCTCATTTTTTGTATTAATATTATTTTAATTGATGTAATATTATAATAAATCCTTATTAAAATCCATCTATTTTATTATCATCATGATATTTAAGTAGTTTTCATATTTTTTTTAAAATTTTCCTCTCTTTGGAACTTGAATCAAGCAAATAAACATTTAAAATAATATATGATTTTATTTCACTTTTTGACAAGGTATATTTTTCTTCCATGTCCATATTTTTTAAAATTATTTTACAAAAGTCCTTTTTATTACTAAAATGATTTATTAAATAAATTTTAAGTTATCATTAACATTTTACATTATTTTAAAGGAATATTTCTAATTTTTTACCAAAAGGGCCATTTTCAACTTTATTTATAAATGGTGAAAATGAATGTTTTCTTTTTAATATATATGATGTTAATGGAATTTACTCCCACTATAACCACTTTATTCCATTTATATTATTCTAAAGTTTTAACTTGTTTTACAAATAAAATTTTATAATGAAATATTATTTTAATATTTCACTTTTTCTTTATTTTCCAAAGTTCATGATTTTATCAAAAAAACTATATTTATTAGGAATTTAAGGTCATATCTTATCTCTTATTAATCTTATGGTCATTAAATTTTTCTTGAAAAATTTACTTTCTTATGATCATTGGATATTAAATTTCTCTTAAATATCTATATTATTTATATAATTTATATGATTATTTCCTAAACTGTATACCATTTCAACATACGATGGTTTACTTTGAAAGTTATTTGATTAAATAAGGAATTATTTATATTTTGTATTCATTATTCAATACACAAAATTATTAACTAGGCATATTATTTATAAATTAAAATTATCATTCAATATACAAGGGATGAATTGGAAATGCAGTTATGGATGAAGCCCTGAATTATACAGGCCCTTGATGCATTTATAGGTTTCACGAGACAAATCAATTGGCTAAAATTATTAAATGGTTTTTTGTTGTATTCCTACCTGGAGTTTAAACTTTCTTGGAACAAGGATTTTACGGTAGAGATATCATGATATATGATATCATAATGTCTAACATTATGCATTTAATTCATTGATAATTCAATTATTATTATTTATGATATTACTATATTAATATTATTCATGGATTTATTTTGTGCTCAAGTTATTGATTAAATGACATGTATATCTAATTATTTACCTTTATATGTTGATAATAAATTATTTACTCATAATAGATTCCATTATACTCAACCCTTAATAAGTATTTGAGCTTACACTTATTTTTTTCTTTCTATAGGATATGAAGAAGAAATATTTGAATGAGTTTCAAAGATGCCAAACAATTTTTTTTACATTTTATATTTTATTCCTAATGTAAAATGGGTATCTTGTATATATCTAGTTCTCTAGGACTACTAAACTGATCGGTCCTTCAGAATTAGATCCCTTGAACTGTAATAATATAAAAACCAGGTCTGGGTTACTAGAGATGGGATTTTTATAGTTGGTATCATATAAATTTTATTAGAAACCCTGGGAACTAGATTTTGGAAAACATAGATTCGGGAACATAACCCTATGAATGACTTTGGGGATAATTTTAAGTATAGGATAACATCATAAAATATTGGTAATGTGGATATTATGTGGTTTCCCACTATGATAATGGTTTCTTATGTAATGTTTTTTAGTTTTATTCAATGGATAAAACCAAGAGGAATAATGTTAACAATAAATTTGATGTACAATGCGGTGATTATGAGAAACCAAATTGGATGATGATCAGAGTGAAATATATTGTTATTATTAATAATAAGTTATCATGATATATAATTGAAAACCCTATCCTTAAATAACTCTCAGACTCACCAAATAAGAGAAGAATGATGTTTTCTAATATCTCTGGTGGTTGATACCATGAAGGAAAGAAACATCAATTTCCTTCATGTGAAAAATATGGGAAATGACACCCCAGATAATTACTCAAAGGAATGGTAAAATGTTTTATATGTTGAAAAAAGGGCATATATCAGTTAATTTTGGAGGAAAAATTAAGTGTTTGATGGAGGGATATGATGTTCATACAAAAGTACCATTTATAGTTCTATGTCTTATGTCTGGAGAATATGAACATTATCCAATCCAATGATCAAATCCGAGGGTTAACTCATAGAACAAAGAATGACCTATGTTATGCCAATCATTAAAGTTTAAGGGTTAAATTACTTATGTATTATGGTAATGGGGTGATAAACATTGATTATATAAATGGGATAAAATTTTTTACTTTTAAATTGGTTAGTGATTTTATGTAAAATTGATTTAAGTCATATTTGATGAATTTTATTGAATTTTATATTTATGGAAATAGTTAGTGATTTTATTTTATGAATAAGGATTGTGTTAATTTTTTGAAGCATATAAGTTTTCATATGGGGTTAACTTGATATTCATGGATATCATCATGAGTTTATAAGTTTAAATTTGATCATAAGTTTAAAAGAATAGATACACAATTTCAAGTTTTAAGTGATGATATTTTTAGGTGATTCGAAACTTTTACTGGGTTTTAGGAAGAATAATTTATTTAGTTTTAAATAAAAATTTATGTTAGTATATGATTTTCTATGGTTTATTTAATAACGGGTTATATATAATCTTGATGGTTAAAAAGTGATTCAATGACAATGTGGTATTTTCAGAGATATTTATGGTTTAGCTAAAGATTAACTTTTATGTTAGTATCTAAATCTGATTCATGATTTTTTGGTGATGTAAACTATATTAAAAAATTATATAGTGATTTATTATTATGATTAATGATATTTTTGGATTCCATAGTGTGTTGAAATATATATAACCTTTAGGTTTAATATATGGTTTAACATGGAAGATAATTTGGGAAGAATGTAACTAAATTTTGGGAATGTAAGTTAAAAGGTATGAGATCACTATTAATGTTAAAACATTATTTAATGTTGAGGTTATTGAGGTTAATTGGGATGTAGTGTTATTTATTTGTTGAATAACATAAGTTGAACCTTTGGTGTTATTGGGGAAATTTTGAAGTAAAATTTATTATTTCTTCATATGAAGGATTGTACATTTTGGATATTATATTACCTGGTAGTAACCATTTTAGTTTTGGTTAAAACTTAAATATATAAGGAATATCTTATTATCCTTTTTGGATTATGTGATATATTATATGTTTATTTTAGTGCTTCATGTATAAAAAATCAACTTTAATACTCATCATTTAAAGAAAGGATGAAATTGTGGTGGAAATTAGGATGAAATTATACTTTTCAGGTAAGTATATTTCATTATTTAGTTAGTATATATGGAAAAGTAATTCTTCAACTCAATGAAAATGATCTTGAAATAAAATTTTTATCCTATTATTATCATTTTTTATAAATCAATGATCTTTTCACCCATCAAAAATTTATAGTTTTTTGGGGAATAACATTCTCCGGACCATGTTCTCTATCACTCTATATTAGTCATGGGGAATTATTTTCCTCCTTAATATCCATATTTTCACTTCCTAATAAATTTCTCTTATTTATAAACCTAGTTTTGTGTTATTTCAAATGACCTTCATATTTCCCTTTCCATCTTTTAAGAAGAAGTTTTATTAACCCTTTTTATGATGTGGGTTTTCTACAAAAGAATTTTCAATTGTCAAAACAATAATTACATATCACAATTTAAAATTTCAAGGATTTAATTCATTTAAGGGGGGGGGGTGTAACTCACTGATATTTTAAAAATAACATTATGTTTTCTATATAACACGCATCACTGAGCTTAAACGAACCATAAAATATTATTTAAATATGATTATTATAAACATTCCATTGAATTGGTGGTTATGAATTGGATTAATAACATTATAATATATATATAACACTCAATTAATATAAATTTATTGACTAATTATTAAAAAATAAGCACTCAATTTTTAGTGAAGTCATTTTATTCTTCGAAAACAAGTTTTCTTAAAAAATTATTTTTAATGATTTTTATGAGTGAATATTATAATTAATTTATTGAAATTTTATAAATTTTATTTGATAAAGAGAATATCATTTTTATAATACTCATATAAAAATTATCTTAGAGGGATTTGTTTTTGTTTTTTTTGAAATGATTGATTTTTTTAATGAATAGTGAAAAATAATGGTTTCTCAAATATTGTCATTTCTTTTTATTAAATAAAGAAATTTAAAATTAAAATTATATTTTTTTGAACATGAATTAACAAATAATTAATTTTATTTATAATAATATAATTTCAATCAATTTTTTTTTGGATTTTGATATAAGTTAATTTTTGTACATAAAACACATTTTTCTAAGAACCATTTTTCATTGGATTTATATTAAAATTAATTTCTATTACTTATAGAAAATGATTATTTAAAAATTGATTCTATATTTAGAATCAATAATTTCATATTTGGTAAATCAGTCCTTTTTGTGTTTATGCATTATGAATAATAACTATGGTAAAATTTATCACATCATTAAAGGATAAATCAGGTAATTAAGGTTAAAAATAATGTGATAAGGCATGAAAAATCAACCCAAAACTTGAATTTATTTCATTATATGGGAATAATTCGGCCATATACATACCAAAATATAATATATGGAATTTTTTAGCCATTTTATCTTAGTAATGACATTTATATTATTTTAAGTAAAGAAAAGTCCAAAATATCTTTCCCTCGCTTTTAATTTCTATTATATGTTCACAAAAGGATAATAATATTTCATGAATGAATATAGAAGTTTATTTTAAACATAATTTTTTTATTTTACCATGGTAATTTAATTTTAATTTTTAGTGACGAAATAATTACCTTAAATGTTTATACAACACCGACATAATATTTATTCAAATAATAAAAAATAAAATAAATTATTTTAAAAAATTAGAAAATTAATAATTTTTGGATGATTTACAGTGACCCACATATTTTATAAATATATATGAAATATTAAAGAAGTTTTAAAATTCTATATTATAAATATATATTTTTTGATGAATTTAAACTCAAATTAAATGAATAGTTTCAAAAATGACATTATTCATATTTTATGAAAAATAATATTTTATTAAATTATTTAAAAATCATTAAAATATTGAAATAGGATAAATAGGATTATAAATGTCCAAAACATTCATCCATTGTCTATTTATGTGAAAATTATTTTCTTATAAGTAAAATTATAACCCTTTAATATTGAAAAGTCGTTACTGCGGTTAAGGTTAAAATTGTTTAATAAAGGGGTTAAACCAATAGATAAGGTTTAAAATACCACTTAAACCTATTGATTTTTTATTATTTTAAGGGATTTAACCCAAATACTATATTATCTTCTAGTTTATGGACACATTGTGCCACTTTCACGTTAAATTAAATTTATTAAATTTAATTGTTTTTATTAATTCCAAGTGTTTCCTTTCATTCACTATAAAAAGGAACCACATCTATTATCTACTACACAGCACCTAGATCCTCTTAGCATGAACAAAACCTAATTTTTTTTCTAAACATAGTTATATAAGTTATGGTAGTGATTCTATTCCTAAAATACTAACCCTATGCCCCTTAATAGAATATCTAAATGAGGTCTTTCGAAGAAGAGGTAATTGTCTTTACTGACTCTTTCAAAATTATTTATTCTTAAAATTTAATCTAAATATATTTTAAAAATAATAAAAAATAACTATAGTATAATTAATATACTGATATTTTATTTTTATTATAGGATAACTAGTTTAAATCTCCTTTTCATCTTATGGAAAGCAAAATATCGAGCCTGTGTATGCACGACTTACCATCTCCACATAGTGGTGTAATTAGTTTTTCATCATAATTTTACTTGGATGGTTATAAATATTGATCTAATGAATATATATTATATTTATGAAATAATTATAGTTTTTTAACAATAACATTGTATATGCATTCTTACCTTCCAATCAATTAGAAATCGATAAAGTCGCTTGTGTGTACGTGTGGATTGCCACCTCCACAAAATGATGCGATCCATTTTTTATTTATGATTTATAAATATGGTAGTAGAGATATATTTAATTAATATATATGATATGTATATCATGATTAACAATATGGATATTATGTAACCATAATCAATGTACAAAGACTAAAACTTTCACTACAAAACATGCACGATAAAATAAAATAGTTAACACCCAAGACGTTGATAATAATGAAAGATTATTGAAAATAGGTGATAAAATGTTATGATAAGATCATATGTGACATTAAAAATATTAATATGGTTGTATTATAAATTAAAAAAATGTTTAAAACTATTACACATTAGATGAAATAATGTTTAATTAAATGGAAATGTGATGTAATGGGTTTCTAAACTCAATTTCCATTCGTTGAGTTATAAATAAATTTCATTAAGTATGTTATAACATGATTATGTGTGAATGAAGTCTGATGGTAATATCTTGTATTTAAATTTTTTTTATGGATTTAAATTTGTTACACATAATCACTTCCTTTATTAATTCTGTTAGTCAAAAATACCTCAAGGTATCTTTGTTGTGTTTTTTGATTGATTGTGTTTGTTGAAAAATCAGGTGTACAAGGTTAGTTGTGGAGTTATAGAGTGATAGATGATGAGGCAGGTTCCAAAAGGATCAAAACAAAGTTATTTAAGCTCTATAATTGTATTATGAAATTAAAAGTATAATTTTACACTATTTCCAAGTGTTTTATAAATTTTTGGGGTCCAAAATTTGGAGGATGGATCAAGTTTTGTGAAAATTGGATTTCCAAGGATGCCTCATGAAAATGTAGAAAAGGCACAGATTTCTCAAAAGTTTGGTATTTCATGAATGTCTGTAGTTTCATGAAAATTTAGTGATTCTATAATTTTTAGACATTTGTGAAATAGGGATGACTCATTAAGAAAATTTGGTAAGTTACACGATTAGGAGAAGTTTCTTAAATAGAAACTTTCCATGAAGTTTCGCGAAGAGAGGGAGTTTTGAAAATAAAAAAGAAAAGTTTCACGAAAATGTGGTGGAAATATTGAAAGATTCATTAAATTTGGGAAACATATATAAATATTCATGTACCCTCTCTCAGTTGATCATAGAAATATTTAATTAAAATCCAAAGTCACTAAATTCATGAAAGTGTTTTGTGAAGGATTTTTCTTACACGAAGATTTTCATAATATCATCAGTTTAATGAATAAAGGAAGCTTTAAAAATCTATGAAAACTTAAATAATGTTGTGAGATTCATGAAATTATTTAGTATTGAATTTTTTTTGGGTTTCACGAAAGCATAATGTTTTGTAAATAATTGTAATGTTTCATGAAAGTTGGAAAAAGGGTTTCGTGAAATTGAACCTTATGCGAACCAAAATGGATTTCCCAGTAATTATTTTGTAAAGAAAAATACATCAGTTGGATGAATATATAACTTAATTATGTCCCAAATTATGTGTAAAACATATTGATTCATGTTATCAAAATAATAATCTTTTAAAGGAGTAGTGACCACACTTTAGTTGAGAGAGCAATGAGCTTTTAAATTGTGATTGGTTATAAACCAGGAGGAACTATGAGTCCACTCCAAACTTTATAAAAGAGGAGGACTTTATTGGATTTGGTACATAAAAAATTTCCTTTTATGATCCTTATTTGTATCCCAAAGTGGTTGAACTAAGTAAAATCTTATGTCTCATGCTTGCTTTCATTTCTGTTCATACATTACAATTGGAAAGGGAGATAAGAGTGTTTTTTAATGATGAAACAAGATCTGAAGTGGTGGCTATTTTAATCTATCATACCATGATTCACCTCCGCCCCCTCAGGTTATTTAACCTAGTTGGACTAGAAAATTCTCACTTCAATAATATGATATTTTTAAGGGATTTATTCTTAATTTACACTCCATTGAGATAGGTTTAGTATTATGCATCTATTTATTTTCATGTGGTGTAAATACTACCCCTTTGAGGTATTTAACATGAATATCAATTTATTAATGATGATTAAAGTTTTATTTCATGTGTACTCTTTCAAGGAGTTACTATTTGAATATTACCAAAGAGGTAATAATTTATTTTTTAATCTCATTTTTGGTATTTCTCTTATTTTCATTGAAGGAATATTATAACATATTATTATTAAACTCTATATATTTTATCATCCACTAGATATTTAAATAGTTTCTATATTTTCTTCTAAAATTGCTTCTATTTTCACTTGAATCAAGAAAATAAATGTTTAAAGGAAAAATCTATCATATTTCTCTTTTTTGATTAGGTATATTTTTATTGCATGTTAATATTTTTTCAAAATTGTTTTACAAAAGTCATTTTAACTACTTAGGTTATTTATTAAGGACATTTTAAGTTATACTTGAATTTTTATATTGTTTTAAAGGAATTTTTATAATATTTTCTCAAAAGTTTTATTGTCAACTTTCTTTATAAAAATTAAAAAGGAATGGCTTCTTTTTAACATATATGCTATTAATGGACTTTCCCACCACCATAATTATTTTATTCCCTTTATCTTATTTTACAAGTTTTCAATGGTTTTAAAAATATATCACATAAATGAAAGATTATTTTAATATTTTTATTTTATATTCTTTATTTTTTCAAAGGATATGGTTTTACTATAAAACCTATATTTCTAATGAATCTATGGTCATCTATTATATCTTATTAATTTTTCAGTCATTAACTATCTGTTAAAAAATTTTATTTTTTATGACCTTTAGATATTATATTTCTCTTTAATATCCATGTTTTTCTATCATGGATATGATTATTTCCTAAACTATTTACAATTTCTACATATTGTGTTTTAATTTGAAATTTAGTTGCTTGAATGATGAAATATTTATGTTATGTATTCTTTCTTTAATATAGAAAATTATTGATAATGAATATTGTTTATAAATTAAATTGATCATTCAATATATAAGGAATTCATTGGAAATGTAGTGATGGGTGGGGCCTATGATTATATATCCCCTTGATGCATCGACATGTCTTATGAGACAAATCAGTTAGCCAAAATTATTAAATGGGTTTTTGGGCCCATTGTTTAAACAGTATTGGAACAAGTCTTTGATGGTGCACATATCATGATGTATGAGATCAATAAGTCCAACATAACACATTTCATTTATTGATAATTCAGTTATTATTATCCATGAGATCACTATATTTATATTATCCATGGATATATTTCATGCTCAAGTTATTGGTTAAATAGAATATGTTTTAAGATATTTATTATACCATATTTATTATGACTTATTTACCCATAATATCTTCTACTAAAATCATCCCTTATAAAGAATTTGATCTCACATTTATATTTTTCTTCCTTTTCTCGTGATATATAAAATAAATCTTTGAATGATTTTTAAGGATTCTAAACATTTTCTATTATTATGTTTTATATTTTATTCTCAATATAAAATGGATATCATCTATATATCTAGTTCTATAAGAATACAAAACTAATCTGTTATTTGGGATTAGATCCCCTGTATTTCATCCAATGTAATAAAGTAGACATTGGCTCCTGGTTATTGAATTTGGGGTTGTTTCATATGTTATGCTTCATTATATTACCCATTATCTTAATGGGTTTTATATATCACCCATTTGTTTATGTATTCCCCAAGGTTATCATATTTAGTTTTAGGATCTCAAAGGGATTTAGGAGCTCGTTATGGAGATTAAAATAAATACATTTTATTTTAGAATCATTTTTATGTATAATGAACCTAGTATTCTAAATACACTAGGCCTATCAATATTTGGGGTGTGTTTATTAGATTTTTATATTAAAAATCATGTAACAATATGTGTAAAAGTATTGGGTATCTATATTCATAACTTTATTTATAAAATGAGGTTAAGGTAGATGCAAAAATAAATTTATTTCCATACACTATAATGCAGGGCTCTATTTCCTAGAAGTGGAATGAAATTTAAACTGAATAATATATCATTCACCATATAAACCATTTATAACTATGAATGAAATATAGAATAAAATTAAAAAAAATGAATAATTAAAATATTTAAACAAGACATAATAATTTATGAATAATTCATAAATTAAATCTAATTATAAATATTTTATAATTTTAGATTTAACATTACGGATATTCCACAATTTTTAATATTAAAATTTTATATTCATTCTAATATAAACTCTTTCATATTATTCATTATATGGAATTAAATTTTAATTATATGATATTTTATGAATTATAAACAATTTTGAATCCAATTAATATTATATAAACACTTTAGATAATATAAATATCACATACATAATAGTTTATTTAAACTAAGATCAACTCCTTGATGTGATTTAAATTATCCCCAAATAAGGATTATTTAATTTTAAAAAATCAAAATAATTTATTATAAACAATTCATAAATTTAAATATAAATTTTTATATTTTAGCCCAATTTTTTAATTTTCAAACACTATTAATTACCCTTATTATTTCTAGATAAAAAAGTTATTTATATATTATAATGTATTTTATATAACATTGGTAAAAGGTATTTTAATATTAACATTTAATATTTGGGAAAAAATTCACAATCATATATTTAATATATCAAAAGCATTTTATAATTAAGTTATTTATTTATAAATTATTTATAAATTAAATATTCCCAAAATACCTTTTATCACTATTTATAAACATTTTATAAACCATTATAAAATTTTAAATGTAAAAATATAAATTTTAAAACATTTTTTTACAGTTAGGCAGAATCCAAATTCTCTATGATGGAAACCTCACTTTACCCTTATAGAGACACTATGCATGAGGATAACCTTTCTTTACCTTTATGAAAACATTTGTTGTGTAAAGCTAAGTTACAAATTACATTTACGTACACTCCTATTATATAAGAGTATGATATTATGACCATTACATAGTATCTTATACATGAAAGTAAACATGGAATACCTTTACATAGACTCATCTACATAAAGGTTATTTTCCTCGACCTTTACATAGACCCCTCTAAATAAAGGTCCAATAAAAATGACCTTTACGTATAAATTTTCTATGTAAAGGTAACTAGGGATGACCCTTATATAGATCAATATACATAAGGTTAAAATGGAATGATCTTTACATAGAATAATATACACAAGGGAAAACAATAATGACCTTTATAAAAGTAAATCCTTTTTTCTAGAATCTCATGTTTTTAAAAACTTGATGCTTTGTTTTTCATGTTTTCATCATTTCAAGTATGATTTCACAAATCTAAAATATGCCCTTTCTCTAATACAAATGAAGGGATTTGTTAGGGTATAATAACAATTATTAGAACAAATGGAAGTGATTTTATCCCTTTATCAAGATCATCCATGCAAGAAATTTGAAAAACATACATAAACTGAAATGAATAAATATTGTAAATGCATGTGCTTATCGTACACCATAGAGTATCTATAACATATTCTTCATTATCATATGGTTTGATAAATATTTACAAGGTTAGCCAAAGTAAATCCACTCTCTATAGTGTATCCATATAGAAAATTGAGACTCTCATCATATGAGATGGTCTCTTCTTCACCCATAGTGTGCTAGCACCTTGATGTGCTAAGGATGATGAGGGAGAGAGCTTTATGTATCTGGGAGATTCGACCTAGCATAAAGAAATCACACACTCACTTACACTACCATAAAATTCTAATGATTTATATAACCCCTAATGATTCTCCTTGAGTGATACCACATTAATGATTTCCTTATAAATCATGATTTAATGCCTTTTCCATTTCATGCATCACATGAATGAATGAGAAAACCCCCCTCATGTTTTATCTTATTAAACAATTAATTAAATGATAACTTGTGTGGAATATTTTACCTAACCAATACATTGATTCCAATGACATGGGAATCCAATGCACACAATATAGACAAATCTTATTTGTAGCTTGTGACTTTAGGGCATACTAAGTCCTTCAATTTGTTATTCATCCCAACCAAATTTATATGAAAACATTGAAAAATGATTTTTAATTTATGTCTGGACTAATTTATATACTTTCTAAATTCCATGATTTGGAAGGAGAACCAATTATACAAATCAAGGGGTTCACCCATGTATGCTCCACCATAAATTTGATTGGAACAGGAGAGGAGGAAGTCAAGTGGAGGGTGTTCCCACTCTCACATGAAAACAGATCCAAGGATTGGTTGAAAATCTTACAAAAAAGAGAGATTCATGGATAATATAACCTTCACTAATGTTTCCTTCAAATATTTTTCCCAAAATATAAATAGAAAAAAATAAAAACAAACTTAATTTACAATGAAAACCTTGATAGTTTTTTGAAATAATTATACCACTATTAATTATTTCACCATTTAAAAATTATGAAGTAAAAATAAAATGAAATATATAGATGAAATATTTTTAATCTCAATGTCATATGATATTATGTATACAAATGGAGAACCCAATCCAAGGTTTATTATTTAATTACTATCATTATTTTATAAGGGGTAGTTGAGAAGGTTTTTCTATTTTCCCTTCATTAGGTTCTAAAGATGATAAAGGGATGAGAAGATCTAGCCATCTGGGGTAAATAATGTGGGCTAATATTTAACAGATTTGGTTGGTCTGATATATATTGAATGTGTGATTTTAAAATAAGGTATTGACCCACTTTCATGTAATTTTTAGACATTCATATCGGCTCACATACCTAGAAAAAAAATATTAGAAACTTTTTTTAATTATATCAAATGAAAATTACAAATTAAAACTAAATCTAACACTAAAAGTAAACCAAATATAAAAAAGTTAAGATAAAATAAAAATATATTTAGAATTTTTTTTAAAAAATATTTATGAATTAAATCAATATAGTGGGGGAGTGTGATGGATGAGATAAAAATTGGATATGGATTGAGATTGATTAATTAGAGTTGAGGGGAGTATAGTGACCCAGACTTAACATACATGTATATTACATCATTGTAGATGAATATTCAACACATTACAAAAATACATGCCCAAGGACCATAATAGTTTAATGTATTTGAAAATTTGGAATAAAATATTCTAACTTGGTGAAAGATATTCAATTTTCCCCCCAAAGATATTACTTTTTATTACTTCTATTTAAAGCCTTTCTTTATAACCCGGGGAAAGGAAACATAAGGAAGGGGTGAGCTTAGATGATCATTAAGGGTACTCAAGGGAGATAAACACGAACATAAGGGTATGGGAACATGATCAAGAC
The DNA here is from genome assembly GCA_963277665.1 of Viscum album. Lineage (NCBI taxonomy): Eukaryota > Viridiplantae > Streptophyta > Magnoliopsida > Santalales > Viscaceae > Viscum > Viscum album. Next base: position 463,979,327 of record OY728135.1, read on the forward strand.
ATTATAAGATCATACCTTGAATAAAAAAGATCATAAACATGAATCATGACATAAATATTTTTATTTCATAATACCTAAATCATAAGTGAATCCGGAGTATAATCCATGAAATCATAACATTGGAATAAGATATGGAATTTGTGGAATACACATAGGCGTATAAAATCCTATGCCAAGGATACCTACCAAGACCTGTATAACATGTTAGTCTTGGGATAATAACCCATGTACCTACTTCGAGCTCAAGATACCATCTAGTGTGCCCTCTTTTTTTGAGCTTGGGATTCCCTCCCACATACCCCCTTATTTCAGTCTTAAGATTCCCTCTTATTTCGGGCATAATATGCCCCCCTGTGTACCCTTTTTTTAGAGATTAATATTCCCTCTTATTTTTTTATTGGGATTCCCTCCCATATACCCTCTTGTTTTATGCTTAATATTCCCTCTTTTTTTGGGCTTGATATTCCCTCCCACGTACCCTTTTTAGCTCATATAACATTTATCATTACCCAATACATTTGAGAGATATATAGGTCTCACCAGTTATATAATAAAATCATACATACATGTGCCGCAAGATAAAAAACATTCATCATATCATGACCTGTGAAATGAAATGGGTATCATTAACATTTCATCACATTATAACCTATAGAAAATTGATAGGTTTCATAATAATTTCATCAAATAATAACCCGTGAAAAGAAGCGGGTTTTGAAAGCATATAACTAGTTGAAGATAAATGGTTATCATAAAAATCATTGCATAAAAACATAAACTATTCAAGAAACAGTATTAATGGTATTCATAAACTATAAAAAAGTATTTCATCTTAGATGGAGAAGGATTTTGAAAGATCAAATGGAACATTAATTAAGGAAAATAGCCTTTATTTAAAAGTCCTTTTCATAAAAACATTTCAAAAACCCATTCCTTATAAATATGTCTTTAATATTTCATTTAAAACATTTCTTAAGGAATATATCTTTTTATCTTAGAGAAATAATTTTTAAAACATCAAGAAATTTGAAAACATTTTTCTTTGAAAACATCTTGAAAACATAATAATAAGGGTTGAATTCATTTTTGGAACCATTTTTTAGAAAATATATTTTAAAACTTATATATAAATATTGAAATCATTTAAATCCTTTTCTTTTAAAATAACTTTTTAAAAACATATAAATGAATCTTTCAAAATCATTTAAAACACTTTTTTTACATAATTTTTTTCAAACCTTTTTATTTGAAAACAAATTTAAATTCAAAAAATTTCCATAATACTAGGAAAAACATTTATTTAAAAATATCCTTTTAAACATACAAATTAATCTTTAATGAAATTATGGTCATGAAGGTGAGTAATTATATACATGATGAACATTCCTTTTTTATCTTAAAAAGTTTAGAAAAGTGCCTTGATCAGAAAATGATAAGACGATTCCTTTTGAAACCATTTAAAAAAAAATAAAACATTGGTAAAAATTAACTTTAAACATCATAGGATAATAGTAAAAAAAAATTTAAAACATTTTTAGAAAACACAATTTTGAAAGAACATTGATTTCTGACCTGAAAGAGAAATAACGTTAGATTTTTATAAAAACATTTTATTATTTATATTAAGTACCAAAGAGTGGGAAAATTGTAATATTACATGAATATGTCATGTATAACCAAAGTATAAGAAAATTATGAAGTTTTTTTGAGGTATGGTTAATACAAATTCATCAATAAAATCATAATCGTAAACAATCTCAATAAATGATGAGATTGTAGAAATAAATAGTTGCCATGGTGGTAACTTTGAATCATAATAATATGGAAATAATAACATTAAATGAAGCTAAAAATATAATATAAAATTTCAAATGGAATTATATATATCTTATAGAAAAATATAGGTGCATAACATGGCATGTGTCCCAAATAAGGCAAATTGGGACAAAATTAATTTACCAATTTGGTAATTTTGGAACCATAAAACTCGTTCAAGAAAGTTCATAAAATTGATATGTAAATACTAATAAATTTAATTATAATAATCATATAATATACTCATGGTTAGTATATACACCACACAAAATATATGAGTGGTTAATAAGGCATGTATCTCACCGATATAAAAAGTGGGATGAGAAAACCATTACCTTGAGTCCAAATTGTCATGTTTGTATTTATCTTCCTAAATAAATAAATTATTTATTTAATTAATAAAATTTTTAAATTTTATTATTACTTTTAATTCTCTTATTACAATGTCATATACAAATATTTAAACAATTATGTTTACGTTGGGTGTTTTGACCAAATTTGGTTCATGTGTTGAAAACGACTTCGGTAGGTCGACTATGGTCAAAGGGTTCATTATATAAACAAATAGAGAATAATAATCATGAAATAATTATCATATTTATACATAAATTATACTTTTAAAACCAATCATGAAATATGGTTGTGAAAAATGAACCATCGTTACAATCATTGAGACGGTAGGTCGTACATACGTATGAGTAACGTTCCCATTTTTCATCGATTGCTATGGAAATAAGATAAGTAAAATTATATATTTATAGAATAAGAATTATTTAATAAATAAAATTTTATTTAATTTTATATACTTATATATATAATTCATATGATGTAAAAGGATTTACATCGCGTCAAGGAGGCCGTAGTCCATGCTTCCAAGAACAATGTTATCAACTTTTTAGTGTATGAAATGTGTAATAAAGAAAATGATATATTATATGTAAATAAAGGTAATTATTTTATTAATATTATATAGATTTCATTTATTTCACATATGTTGAATTAAATCCATCCTTAATACATTCCATGAAATGTGTGAATGTATCACATCGCTTTGAGGAGGAGGTAGTCCACATGTCCACAAACGATGTTATCATGTTCCCAAAAATGGAGTTCATAAATGTACGTGTTATATAAAAATTAAAGAAGAATAAAGAAATTATAAATATCACATATATCATATATAAATTTGGTTTTTATTATAATTCCCACCATGAGATGTGTTAAAGGAAAAAAGAACAATCATCATTTCATGAGGCGGTAGTTTGCCGTACACAAATGGTAAGTTCTTTACCCAGTTGATGGAAGTGTCTTTAAGTCTAGATAGAACCCTTAATATAAAAAAATATCAGTATATTTAGTACACTAAGTTTATTATTTACGAATTTAATAATAAGGGTTGAGGTACTAGAGAAAGAAAAAAAAAATAAAGGAGCTTGAGGAAGGATGTTACATCTTCTTTGGGTATCTCCTTTTGGTTTGCACCAAAGGGATTCTTTGGTTGGATTTATGCCAAAATGAAGGATTCTAGGAGTAATTTATATATTTTTGAGGATATTTTATAATATTTTGGATGGTAAAATGGGATTAATTTGTGTGAGTAAGTGGGATGGGTGAGTTCCTTTTTATAGTGGAGGAGAAGTGACATTCTTGTAAATTTTTTAAATTGAAATTTCACCCATATTTTTCCTATGAAAAGTGGATCCAATAATGAAAAAAATTCAATAAAAGTTAGGATATGGTATAAAAATGGCAAGACAATGGATTTTGGACAATTTTATAGGTCATTATGGTCCTTAATTGTAAGGTTTAGTCCTATGTTAAGTTAATTTTCCTCTTAATCATTATAATTGATTTTAATTAATTTCACTAATATTTTTTTTTGTAAAAAACTAAGTTCAAATTTTTATAAATGATAGATTATGATTATTAAAAATATATAATATATTTTTCTAAATTTAAATAAAAAAATTTGAAGAAATTAATTTAAATTTAATCAAAGGGATGGGCCAACAAAGCGGGTTTTTAAAGAAAAAATGTTTAAAAGTTTGGTAAATTTTTATATATCATTTCAAAGTGAATTTTTTTAAAATAGAATAATTTGGATGAATTTATATATGATTGAACTAATTTAACATTAAAAACAATAAAAAAATAATTTAAACTTATAAATAAATTAGATAAAAAGTAGTTTTGAATTAAAATTCATCATTTTCATTATTCATCAAAAAATGAAACTTCACAGAAAAATACCACCCTAATCTAAATTTTTTACATTTAGATTTCAAAAATGAAGTTGATTATTTATATTAAATACATAAAATTTTCAAAATTAAGAATTAATGTAGGTTCATCCTTAAATGGTGGTAAAATTACCTTTTATAAAAATACATCTTTTTATTCATAAAATTGGATTTATTCTTATCTTATACCTATAAAATCTATTGTATGAGTATAAAAAATATTTATTGAATATATAATATATAAATTTTATTCAAAACATTAATCAAAAGTGGGTTGTTTAATTTATTGAGATAAAATTGTGTTTGAACCTAGAAAAATAGTTTTCTTAGAAAAGTAATTTATTTCTTTTCCAATAGTTCTTACATTGACTTATACAAAAGGATTAATTTTATACACATTTAAATTATATTTTCACAATTTAGTTAATATTATTTGTAACTTCCACTCAAACATCTTGGTGATAGATAAAATAATATTTTAATAATCATTTTAATATAATATTATAGTTAAGTTAAAACTCAGCCTTGCGTGTGACACAAGCTATCAAAGAGACTTGGAATTGTGTGTAATATAAGACAAACATATTTTTGTGTGTACTGCAATATAATCTAAGTGTTTCATGTAGTTCATGAATCCAAACATAATTCTTTAATATATATATATATATATAATAAAAAACTATATTCAATGTTTCATGAAATGAAAACCATCAAAAAGATTAAATTAATTAAAAAAATATTTTTCACAAAATCTTGGGTGTTACATTGTACCCCCATTAAAATTAATTTCACCCTCGAAATTCATCTGGGTTATTAAAGTTTTAATGCTTGAAATTTATTTTCATATGAACCCACATCATAAAAATAAATACTAAAACTTCCTTTAAAAATAGAATGTTAAAAACATGATGGTCACCCAAAGTAACTCATGACTAGGTTTCCACATGAGATAACATTGGTGTAAAGTGAAAACATAGACATGGAAGAGAAATCTAACTATCATGTTCTGATGGATACTGATAAAGAACAAGGTTGATAGAAAGTTAAAAATCAAAAATACATAAATCTACGATGATCTAAGGGTGCATTTGATTCATCAGAAAAGAAGGAACTATGATAATTTTTTAAGATCCTTTTTATAGAGTTAAATAATTTTCATAAGCAGATATACTTACTTGATTCAGTATAATCTCATCCTTTGTTAGGCCTTGATCAATTTCCACTTCACCACTTTCTCCAAAAAGGAAGGTGGATTTTTCATTCCTAAAGCACTAACAGATCATGAGATCCATGATAAACTATCTCATCTGTCATTAGTTACTATCAATAAAAATTTCTTATAATAGGTTATCCAATATGCATAAATCCTCATGTAGTGAGATAATAATTTAATATCAAAAACCTCATCTGATGTTTAACTTCGACTTTCCATAAATGGTTAACCTTATAACCCTTCCAAAAGATAAAAATAAAAAACTTTAGAAATAAGGCCAAAAAATCATATTAACATTGATAAACAATATATCAAAAAGTAGATACTGGTTGTAAAATTCCAAAAATGCGAATACCCTCATCATATATTCTTTTGAAACATGGTAATAACCTGAAATACCATAAATACTTTTTGAAAACATGTTTTCTTCCTTATTCTAAATATTACTTGATATATTCCAAAAAATATAAGAAGTTTTAAAATTAATACATGATAACATAGACAAATTTTTCAAAAAATCAACAATTTGTTCCTGGGTAATCATCACCATCCAATTAACTTTATCCATATCAATCATCTCTTTATCCATCAAAAACATAATTTTATCAACATTATGGACAAATTAAGGGTTACCTTCCCTTAATCAAAATACCATATTTGTAATGATTCATATTTCTCTTATTTCTTTATAAATTAATTGGGAAAATTCTGAGACCAGGTGTTGAGACGTCATGTGATTCTAAGGCCCAGTGTGCCTGAAACAATACGTTGAAAAATGTTATGTTTTCAATAGCGTGTGTGTGTGATTTTCCTGAAAAAGTGGAATAACTTCTAAATAGGTGCCTACTTCAAATATATGAAGGAAATTTTGTGTTCAAAGTAGAGAGTTTACATTAGGTGAGTCCAAACATTGGCCGGTGCAGGTCAACGGTGAAAAGTATATTTTTGATGTAACAGGAATAAAAATATTTTAATTCAACGCAGTGGGGTTTCCTTTTAAATAAACATTTTTTAGGAAATTTGGGGTGATCAACATAACCTCGTAAATCTTACAATACAAGGAGATAGTTCTCTCTCTAATGAACACTGATGGATAGGAAAATCAAGAACGACGAACCTCAGATTCGAAGGATCATTCCCATGACAACGACGCATTGACCATTCTTCATCAGTGATCGAAAGGAATCAAGGTAGGGAATTTTCTTTGTGATTATTTTCCCTGTTCATAAAAATAAATGAAAAATGTGGACAACCAATGAACATGTTGAACCACAGTTCGATCGTTCATGTGAGATGGACTATGATTTTAGGTTTTTATTGGGATTTTGAATATTGGGAATTGATTCTTGTTTCTTGATCATCATTACAGAATATATCAAGTTCGGAATGAAAAATGGTTGAGGTTCATTACTTGGGTAGTTATTTGTGATTTCCCCCTAGTGTTATTCACATTCTTTATGGTTTATGAACCAATGATCATTACACCTCAGTTTCTTGGAACAATGATCTGAAATCGAAGATCTAATGTTGGGACAACCTATAGAGGCACGATGATGACACTGAAGAATGGATCAATGCAATTCGAGAGATATCACCATGCATGTGTTTTTTTGGATGAATTTTGAGGTTGATTTGAGCCCAGGACAGTGAAGAACACAACTCGAGGATCAAGGACATGCCTCTGTTTCAAAAAAAGAGCATCGAAGCTTGATTGGAGGCCACCGATGCCACATGGAGGGCGATCCAACAAAATTTGGTATCCCACAGCGATGGTAGGCTATATGTGGATAAGGACGCATTGGTGCCACATTGACCAGAGGATCATAGGGTCCAATTAACCGTGTGTGTTATATCAAGCCGGTCCCCATGCTAGTGGGATGGATAAGGGAGATGGGATGCTCCAGTGGCCCAGAGGGCTGGGCAGGTTGGGGCTAGTCTAGTCCGAACTAGGTTAGGTTAGGTTGACTAGACCGGGTCAGAATAGACAATTGGTCAGGCAAGGTCTGGCAGGTCGAGTCGGGCCTTGATCAAGCCTTTTCACTAAAATGGACATATCTGATGAACCATATGTTTGATTAATGAACTGTCTATGATGTTGGGACCCATGAGACGAGATAGACACTATGAGACCAATGGTGGGATTTATCTCGGACTTTCCAGTGACACAGGCTGTTATCATGAGTAGTACCTGGGGTTAAGGGACATGGTGGGTGTGACTAGTACTCATCGTTCACCCTCCTCTTCTATGTGAATTGTTTCTCTCATCCCCCGTATCTTAGATGAGATTTATTAGAGTTAGTTCTACTTATTGTACCCTAAAGGTATATTGGTATCATTTCCTACTCACAGAAGTTTGATACCTTCAGTATGGCTTCCAGGATAGAGTTGTTGGAATCCCCTGAGAGACCTAGTGTGGGACCCTCTATTCAGTCATCATGCCCTAATCAATGTCCTTGGTATTAAAACCACCAATACTACTAGAATGTCTATCCTCTTCTTAGAGGGTTATTCCATATGAATTTTTTGTTATACTCCTTGGACCTGGTTGTGATCCTCCATTGTTATATCATATTATCTTTAGATCTTTTAGTGTTTCTCTCTCTCTCTTGCTCTCTCACATGGTGGTTCCTAATGAGAATCACCTATCAGACGAATGTCATCAGTGCTATCAAACTCAGGCGCGTGTTCTCCCAAATGAGTGCTTAGTGGAATTATTTAGTCTGAATCCCTTGCTTTGGTATGTATTGGTTATAACATAACCTAGACTATGTAGTATGGTTTGAGTACATTTGGATGTCCTTTCTATATTTTTTATAAATATACTTTTGTATAGATGACTATACCTTTCCTTTTTTGTATTACATTGTGGTTTCAGGGTTTCCTACGGGGTATTGTTATACTCACCCCTACACGAGCTTTTCCCACACATGTCGTTTCTTGTGTAGATGAGAATCCTTTTGACAGAGTCTAGGGAGAACTCGGAATGTATGGAGCTTAGTGATACCTGGTAGGTTGAGGTATCCCTATGGATTTAGATAATAATCCCAGTACCTCACTGTTACGTCGGATCAAGTAGGGTTTTTTTCAGATGAGTTTTAGAAACTTGTTTACAAGATTTCTTTTGGGGTACTTGTATGCTGGCCAAGTTTACCTTTCTGTACTTTACTTTTTTTTATTTCAATCTAGTTTTTAGATAGTGGTTTTCTTATAGGGTTTAATTAGTGTTTTTACCTATCATAATTTGTCACTTGGATATGTGTGTGTGCTTACAGGTAATAAGGAAATGAATCCCTTGTTAGTGATATACCCACTTTGTGCTAGTCACCATCCCCTAACCTACTGGAGGTAGGCTCAGGGAGTCGCAGCATGGGCCCCACTGGGACAAGTCATGATAGAGTGGTATCAGAGGTGGTCAGTTCTACATTAGGAATAAGATTATGTGAGATTGGTTTGGGGAAACAATGTTAAGTGTTTATAGTTCGGCTTTCAGGCCAGGGACTATTGTGTTGGTGGAAAGGCCAACGTATCCATACACCAGGACTTTGAAAACCTTGTTTTTGACTCAATACATGAGAATACTAGCTACAAGGTAAATAATGGTATATGCATCATATAGGAATGGACTGTGGTTCCATTTCCTTCTTGAGTCAACTATATAGATATACACATTGACCTTTCTACATCTAGTTTTCTTACAAGATGCCTCTACGATGCATACAAGGTAGGATTCAGTAGTTCGATCATGAGGATGACCCCCTCAGTGACGAGGCTTCAGTATTGAGACCCGTTTTGTATATTTTACCTCTAGGTGGTGCACCAGTTGTACAACCATATGTGGAGAAGTGTGTGTTACCCATATTACTAGTAGACGAGGAGTGTTGGATGAGTAAAATCCATGAGTTTTAGAGATATAGCTCCCTCAAATTCTGAGGTGTACCTAACCCATAGGTGGATGAGGATTGGCTTGAGGTGGTGACAAGAGTTTTCCGACTACTCAGAACACCAGTCGATCAGATGGTAATCCTGACAGCGATCCTTCTGCAGGGTTCAACAGGGAGATGGTGGAGTTTAACTATCCAAACTCATGACAAGGTGACTCTTTTGTGGATAGAGTTTGAGATCCTATTCAGAGAGGAGTTCTCCCCAATTACACCGAGAGTAGTACTTATATAGGAGCTTCTTCATCTCTAGTAGGGTAGTATGATAGTAGCTAATTATTCATCATGGTCCAATAACCTTTCTAGGTACTTGAAGGATATTTTTAGGGATCAGTACTTCTAGGATCAGACCTTCGAGTGAGGTTTGTGTAGAGACATCTGAGCCAGTATTGTCCCTTTGATCATTCCTACTTATTTTGGGGATATTTAATGGGCTTTGGTGGTGGCGATCTTCTTATATGAATAGAGGCAATCGATGATAGTCAGCAGTGGGTGAGAAGGTGCAGATACCTCGACAACAGGGAGTCAGCGTCAGCCTCAGGGATCCGAGCATGGGATATGTTATAGGAGGAGGTCCCAGGAGAGAGGATATGTAGTTTAGGTTTCATAAGGTAGATATAGCCAAACTAGGGATAGGTGGTGCTACTCATGTGATGATAGGTTAAATCTCACTCAAGAATGTCCAAACCTTCATGCTAATGACAGGGAGATAGTGGATGGAACACTAAGGTAGAGGCAGAGGCAAGAGCATGTGGTTTTGTAGGGTAGAGAACATGGTAGAGGGTCTAGGAGAGAAGTGGGAGGTGGTCAACATTTCAACTTGTTACCACCACTTCACCCAGGTGGTCTACGCTAAGCTTAGTGAAATGGAGGACATGGGTGGGGACAGCTGCATGCAGCCGAGGCATATGACACAGGGACTCAAAGGATGATTCTAGGTATGATATATGTCTTTTCAACTCTAGATTCCATATTTATAGACACAAGTGATAGTCAATCATTTCTCACTACAAATCTTGTACAAGACCTTGAGATTCCAGCAGAACCGTTGACTCAAACCTTACGCTTGGAGACACCTACCGGAGGAGACACGATGATAACACATCTATGCCAACAGTGTGATCTTACCCTTGGTGGAGAGAGTTTTAGTTGGAACCTCTTGGTGGTAGTGTCAAGATATTATGATGTCATTCTTGGTATGGATTGGTTATCTTTAGTCAATGACCAGATTGACTATTTTAGGTGAAGGGTGCAGTGTGTCCACAGTTATGGAATGAGGTTTTCCTTTTTCGGTGAAAATGAGAGCTAGGAAGTATATGATAGACACATATGTAGGAGGTTGTAGCAAATTACTCATTACCTGGCTAGCATAACCCTTGGAGAAGCAGATTTCATGAGCTTCCAGTTTCCAATAGCAGTGGTGGAGTACGAGGATGTCTTCTCTGAAGATGTTCCAGGATTACCTCCTCATTGAGAGATCATCTTCTGCATTGACTTAAACCCCAAGACAACACTGATATCATCACTAGAATATCATATGTATCCCATATATCTTTGCGAGCTGAGGGTGTAGTTGGATAATTTGTAGATGAGGGGATTTTTGAGACCCAGTGTTTCACCATAGGCGGCCCCAATACTATTTTTAAAAAAGGTAGACTAGAGATTGAGGTTGTGTGTGGATTACCTTTTATTGAACCAAGTGATGGTGAATAAAAATTATCCACTACTGAGGATTGATAACCTCTTTAATTAGTTGAGAGGGTCACAATGGTTCTCGAAGATTAACCTTAGATCGTGTTATCACTAGCTGTGAGTACGAGACGAAGATATACTAAAGATTAATTTCAGATTCCACTATAGTCATTATGAATACTTGGTGATGTCATTTGGCATGAAGAAAACCCCTGCAGTGTTCATGGGGCTCATGGACTAGATCTTTTAGACTTACCTAGACCGGTATATGGTGGTATTCGTTAATGATATCCATATATACTCGGGATCTGATGATGAGCATGTGAGACACCTATGGATGGTTCTAGACATACTCAGAGAGAACCCGCTTTATGGGAATCTCTCTAAGTGCCAGTTCTTTATTTAGGGGGTCCAATTTCTTGGACATGTTATCATAGAAAATAGAGTGGTAGTGGACCCGACCATGGTCAAGGAGGTGTTAGCATGGGAGCCACCTAGGAGCATGACAGAGGTATTGAGATTCATTAAGATGGCATGCTATTACTAGAGATTCATCTCAGATTTCTCTAGAATATCAGCATTGATGACATGTTTGATCTGAAAGGGGAAGCCTTTCATGTAGATGGAGACGTTATAGAAGTATGTTCAGCTATTGAGGTAGATTTTGATGAGTGATCAGATCTTAATATTATCAGAGGAGGGTGTCAAGTACATAGTGTTCTGCAATGCATCGAGGGATGGACTTGGTTGCATCCTGATACAGAGGAAAGCAATGATTGCCTCTAGTTTGCTCCAGTTGATACCACATGAGAAAAACCACATGACCCATGAACTTGATTTGGCACTGGTAGTATTTTTATTGAATATATCAAGACACTACCTAATGGGTGAGTGATTTATCATCTACTCTGATCATAAGAGTCTCATGTATATCTTCTCTCAAAATGATTTGAACTTGAGATAGAGGCAGTGGATAGAGTTCCTCTAGGATTATGACTTTGAGATCATCTATACTCCTAGTAAGGGGAATGTGGTGGAATATTATCTCAGTAAAAGATTGAGTTTGCAGTTGCTGGACGAGGCATTCGAGCAGTCAGCCTCGCTATAGTTATCCTTTATGGACGGAGACGAGAGAGCTTACGTCCAATTGATGGTTTTCACCTCTACACTCTTGTAGAAAGTTAGAGATTCATGGATTGGGGATACCGACTATGAGACTCCATGTGCTCACTAATCCATAGGACATGATCTTGATGGATATTTGAAAGGTGGGGAGCATGTCATTCTTTTCCGAGGGCACACAGTTTTACCAGCGGAATTGTGGGAGGAGGTTCCGATTTAGTTACATACATCCCACTTGGCGATACATCTAGGTGTGGATAATATGTACTAGGACCTCCGATGTTAGTTCTAGTGGCTTGAAATTAATAAGGTAGTAGCATAGTTTATTTCTTGATGCCTTACATGCCTATAGATGAAGAATCTGCATCAGGTTCCAGTGGGTTTGGCTCTACCCCTTGAAGTGCCGAAATGGAAGTGGGATGGGATATCGATAGAATTTGTGGCAGGCTTACCATGTATGTCTTGGGGAAAAGATATAATCTAGGTGATCATTGACCAACTCATTATGTTAGAAAACTTCCTACCTATCCAGGAGCTAAGTTCAGTAGAGATATTTGGATGCCTCTACATGAAAGAGATAGTGCAGATTCATAGAGTTCCATTGATGATTGTTTCAGATCGTGATGCTCATTTCACATTCCGGTTATAGAAGGTATTGGAGGAGGTGTTTAGGACTTAGTTACACTTGATCATGGCATGTCATCCCTAGAAGGATGGCTAGATGGAGAGGACCATTTAGGTTCTAGAGGATATATTGAAGACCTGCATCTTTGACTTCGGTAGTAGTTGGGAGGACCACCTACCACTGGTGGAGTTTCTATACAACAACAACTGCCACTCAACTATTGGTATTGCACTATTCAAAGATATGTATGGGTGACCCTACAGGTCACCAATTTACTATACTGACCCAAGAGAGTCAGCACTCATGTGCCTGAAGTTGGTACGATCCACTACTGAGAAGGTTCGTATCATCTAGAAGCAGATGAAGACTGCACAAAACTAGAATAATTCATATGTCGATTGGAGATAAAAGCCGATGGATTTAGAGGAGGGAGACCATGTGTTCTTTTGGGTCTCACTTTGATGTGGGTTATATGGATTTGTTCAGGGAGGAAAGTTATCGCCAGGGTTCATCAACCCTTTTTTGATTTTGTATAGAGTTTTAAAGGTGGCGTACCACCTTGATCTACCCCCATAGTTTCATCGGGTATATGATATCTTCCATGTGTCGCAGCTGAGGAGGTACATGCATTATCCATCCCACGTCATCAACTGGGGAAAGTTAGACATCGACGATGGGGAAACCTTTGCGGAATACCCAGTGGAGATCGAGGATAATCAAGAGAGGATTCTTCATGGGAGATAAATTTCCTTAGTTCATGTCCAGTGGTATTACGAGAATCTCTAGGAGAGAAGGTGGGAGCAGGAGTCCTAGATTCAAGCTCAGTGCCTTAATATTTTTGTGTAGTAGAAATTTGTTTTATATTTCAAGGATATAAAGACCTTAGGAGGGTAGAATGTAAGGAATCATATTTCTTTATTTTTTTTATAAAATAATTCGGAAAATTCCAAGACCAGGCACTTAGAGGGTGTGTTATTTTTATGCCTAGTGTGCCTAGAACAATTTTTTGAAAAATGCTTAGTTTTTAATAGCATGTGTGAGATGTTTTACTTAAAAATGGAATAACTTATAAACATGAACCTAGATCAGAAATATGAGGGCATCATTGCATTCATATCAGTGATTTTACCTTAGGTGAATCCAAACACTAGCCAACATGGTTCAAATGTGAACATTATATTTTGGACGTAATGAGAATACAAATATTTTAATTTGATGCAGTGAGGTTTCCTTTTAAATAAACCATTGTCAGGGAAATCAATGTCACCATATCCCTAGAAGTCATATAACGAAAGGAGATGAAGCTCTCTACAATGAATTCTGATGGATTGGAGAATCAATAACGATGAACCTTTGATTCGAAGGATATTTCCCAAGATAATGAACTGAATCGATCGAAATGAATTGAGGTAGTTCATTTTCTTTGTGATTCTTTTCCCTATTCATAAAAATCAATGACAAACACAGATTAACAAATTAAAATTTTTACCTATGGTTCAATATTTCTTATGGGATGGGTTTTGATTGCAGGTTTTTATTGGGGTTTTGATTATTGAGGATTGATTCTTGTTTCTTCCCCATTTCTTACGGAATGGATCGAGGAAGGAATAAACAATGGATGAGTTTAATTCCTTGGGTTGTTTTTTGTGATTTTCTCCCCGATGTTCTTCATGGTTTATGAATGGATGATCTTTGTGCCTCCGTTTCTTGGAGAAATGATTCAAAATCAAAGATGCATTGTCGGGATGACCTACTGGATATGCAACGATGACAATGATAGATAGATCAAGGTGATTCAAGAGATATCGCCATGCGAGTGATTTTTCATTGGGATAAATTGTGCTGATTATCTAAGCCCAGGGAGATGAATAATGTGACCCAAGGATCACAGATGTGCCATAGTTTAAAAATACGGAGCACCAGAGCATAACCGATTGCCCACAGAAGGTGAGGCACTGTCGGGTAGTGCAGATGGCGAGGTGCGCCATCACCTCATGGATGGAGATAAAACCACATGAAACACATTTAGGACATATTTGATGGCATGATACTACAATAGGCCACATGAGATGTGAATGCAGTAGTCCGACTATGTTGAATTTGGTGGTGCCACATTCATCAGGGGAGCACGTTGTCAGAAAGACTGCGTGCAGTGCAACAAGCCGGCCTATGTGCCAGTGGGACAAACAAGGGAGCATGGAAAATTCATGCCAGACTGGGCTAAACCAAGTTGGGTCAGGTTGACCAGACTGGGTTAGGTTAGGCAGTGGGTCTCTCCGGGTCTGGCGGGTTGGGTCTGACCCTGACCAGACCTGAATTGGGCCTTTTCACTAAAATGATCATATCTTTCAAACTATACGTACGATTGATGAAACCTCTATGGAATTTTAACCCTTACATTGAGATAATCCTTATGAGATCAATGGTTGGTTTTATATTATACTTTCCAGTGATATGACCCATTTTCACAGGTAGTACCCGAGGTCAAGGGACCCGGTGGCTGCGACTACGACTCACCATGCACCCTCCTCTTCTATGTGAATTTTTTTTATTTTCCATCGTATCCTAGATGAGCTTAGTTGGAGATCGTTATCTTTATCATTTAACTAAAGGTATATTGGTATCATTTCCTATTCACAAGAGTATGATCCATTTAGCAGGACTTCCTGGATAGAGTTGTTGGGCCAGAACTATTCATCCATCTGGGCCTTCAGGCCACCGGTTTTGTCCCCAGGTCCTGCTAGGCTTTCAGGCCACCCAAGGCCTTCAGGACAATTGATTATCAAGGCCTTTGGGCCACTTTAAGGCCTTAGGTCCACCCAAAGGCCTTCGTGCTACATGAATGCAGGCCCCAGACACACTACAAAAAAAGAGCAGCCCTAGAAAAGGATTCAGAGCAGGTCCACTCACCAGAGCAGAGCCAAATGGATTGTTGGAATGAGAGGGTATGGATATGCCATCAGTACCAGCCTATGATTGTATGGGAAGCCCAGCCATATGGTCATGAAAAGGTGGAGAGCTACTATCAGGATGAATATTCTAGGGAGGGGCAGTTCCTTATAGATAGTCTGGTTGAATTCCCTAAGACCTTTGGGTCATGTAATCTCCATAAGCCTACGTGCCATGTAATATCTGAGCCTACGAGCCTTGTAATAGTTCCCTCTCATCCCTTGAAAGTGGGGTTATCAAAAATAAATAAAAAATGAAGGCCTTCGGGCCATCTAGGAAGGATAAGGTTGTTGGAATACCCTAATAATCTCGGTGCGAGATCCTCTATTCAGTCATCGTGACGTATGTCGAGTCCTTGGTATTGAATTGACCAATCCTACTAGAATTATTATCCTCTACTTATAGGGTTATTCCATATGGATTTATTAGTATATGAAATGGACCTGTCTATGATTCTTCACTGATTTATCATATTCTCTTCAGATCATTCAACATATCTCTCTCTTGTTCTCATGGTGGTTCCTAATGAGAAGCACCTATCAGATGAACATCATCAGTGCTATTGAACTTAGGAGTGTGTTATCCCTGACGAGTTCCTAGTGGAATTATTCGAATGGAATCCCTAGGTTTGGTATGAAATGGTTATGACTTACCCTAGACAGTGTGGTATGGTTTGAGTATTTCTAGATGTCCTTATAATATATTGTAAGAATATACTTGTGTAGTGATGATTATACCATTCCTTTATGTATTGATTTTTTGTTTTGGGGTTTCATATTGGGTATTGTTATACTCACCCCTACAAGGGATTTTCCCACACGTGTCATGTCTTGTGTAGAAGAGCAACCTTTTTATAGAGTCCAGGGTAGATTGGGACCAGAAAGTTCTTAGTTAGACCAGATAGGACGAGGTATCCCTACAGTTTCAGAAAGTAGTCCCCGTACCTCACCATCACATTAGACCAGGTAGTGTTTTTTGTGGACGAGTTTTAGTAACATATTTATTGGATTTATTTTGGTGGGAATGTATTCTGGACTAGTTTACCTTTCTATACTTTACTTTCCCTATTGTACTATGGTTGTGGGATAATGGTTTTCATGCATGGTTAACTTAGTGTTTTTACCTTTCATCATTTGTGGATTGGATATGTGTGTGTAAATACAGGTACTAGGAAACTTCCTCCCATGTTATTGCTATGCCTACTCGATGCTAGTTTACATCCCCTAGCCTATTAAAGGTGGGCTCAGGGAGTCACATCATGGGCCACACTGGGACGGGTCGTGACAATATTTCCATCAAATATTTTTTCTAGTTAATAATAACTAATATATATATATATATATTTTAAATTCATAATGGAAAACATATACTTCATGATTCATATAACATGATTCATGAATTCCTATATATACATTTCAATAATCCAACTTTATTCTTAAACCATTTCTTAGGCTCTATCATCTTATCCATTAATATCGATTTCCTTTAATATGAAATACGAATCATGTGTTAGGGTTCCTCAACCTCAATCCTTTCATGCTTCTTACATTTAATGAAAATAATTCTGAAAGAACATCCCATACCTTTCATATGTAATTTTTGGTCTTATTATCTTCAACATCATAACCAATACTCATGGAGTTTCCTAATTCTCTTCATGATATTTTCCACTTAGAAGATCAATTTTCATCATTCCCATACTTTACACATCTAAAACATTCAATATCAACCCGGTTATTTCTAGTTCCCGCTATTGACTAAAAGAGAAAGGATAGGGTGAGAAACCCTTATCATAGTATAAACCCACATATTCATGAAAAATTACTTATGAGATATCTACATAATGATACATAATTATTTAATTTGTGACATCGTAGGTTTATCCTAGGTTATTCATATTAAAATTATACATAAATCCTTTATGATGGTTCATAAAGAGTTTTTGAATTCCCAAATCATATCCCCTAGGAGTGTCAAACCAGGTGTGCAACAAGTCCCACTTTCGTGTACCATGTTACACTCGAGTCAATATCAACACACCTTTTTAGAGTTGTTACCCCTAAGTAAATTTGTGCCATAACCACATCCACTTTTATTATCCAGACAGAGATGTATTTATAGTAAACTACTCACTCTATCCTTTACCAAAATTCGATGAAATTTTTCTATACTTTATCTTATCCTTATACTTATCCTTAAAGACACCCCAAAAAATATCCTTAATCATATCTCTAGGTATATAAATAAACTTTTCAAATAAAAGTTTCCAAATGTTGACTAAACCTTCCTTTTGATACCAACTATAGTGACTGGGGCTTAACATACATGGATATTACATAATTTTAGATGAATATTAATCACATTACAAAATTACATGCCGAAGGACCATAATAGTTAAGTGTATTTGGAATCTTGGAACATAGTCTTCTACCTTGGTTAAATATCTTCAATGTTCCCACAAATATTTTCCCCTTTAGTACTTCTACTTAAACTATTCTTCATAACACAAGGAAAGGAAACATCAGAAAGTAGTGATCTTAGATGCTTAGTAAGGGTAAAAAAGGGAGATAAACATGATCATAAGGGGATGAGAATGTAATAAAAACATTAGAATATCATACCCTACATAACAAAAAGTCATAAACATAAACCATGGAATAAATATTGGAAGCTCATAAGACATGAATCATAGGGTAATAATGAGCATAATCCATGAAATCATAACATAGGTATAAGACATGGAATTTTTAGAATACACATAATCATAGATAATACTATGTCAAGGATACCTACCAAGAACTTCATAACATGTCAGGCTTGGGATAATAACCCATGTACCTTCTTGGGAATAGGATACCCTCCTATTTACCTTGATTTTTGGGCTTGGGATGTCCTCTCATGTACCCTCTTCTTTTGAGCTTAATATTTCTTCTTATTTCGGGATTGGGATTCCATCCCGTGTACCCTCTTGTTTCAGGTTTAATATTCCCTCTTGTTTTAGGCTTGGTATGCCCTCTCATGTACCCTATTGTTTGAAGCTTAATATGCCCTCTTGGTTTGGGATTGGGATACCCTCCTGTGTACCTTCTTGAGCTCATAAAACATTTATCGTTACCCAATACATTGGAGGGAGATATAGGTCTCACCCATCACATAGTGAAATCATACATACATGTGCTACAAGATAATAAAAAATTCATCATATCATGACCCATTAAATGAAATGGGTATAATTAACATTTCATCACATTATAACCTAATGAAAAATAAATAGGTTTTATAATCATTTCATTAAAGCATAAACTATAAAAAAAAGCAGTTTTAAAAATCATATAACAATTTGAAGAGAAAAATTTATCATACAAATCATTCCATCAAAACAAAACCTATTCAAGAAATAATGTTAATGGTTTTAATAAACTATAACAAAGAATGTCATCTTGTATGGAGAAAGATTTTAAAAGATCACATAGAGCATTTATTAAGGAAAATAGAATTTATTTTAAAATTATTTTCATAAAACCATTTCAAAAATAAATTTCTTATAAAGAAGTCTTCACAAATTTCATTTAAAATATTTCTTGAAGAAAATATCTTTCCCAATTTAGAAATGATTTTTTGAACATAAATAATTTTGAAAAATTATTTATTTGAAAACACCTTGAAAACATAAAAAGAAGGCTTGGAATTATTTTGGAAACCCTTTTCTAAAAAATGGATTTTAAAATTATAAAGAAAAAATTGAAATCATTGAAATCATTTTCTTTAAATAAAACCTTTTGAAAACATATAAAGGAATATTTAAAAATCATTTAAAAAACCTTTTTAACATAATTTTTTTTTGAAAAAATTTTTATTTGAAAACCAATTTAAATTTATCAAATTTCTAGATTATTAGGAAAATATTTTCCTTAAAAATAACCTTGTAAACTTAAAAAATAATATTTAATTAAATGACAGTCATGATTGTGGGTAAGTTCGTACATGTCAAACATTTTTTTTGCAACTTAATGTTTAAAAAAGTGTCTTGAACAGAAAATGAAAAGAAGATTCCTTTTAAAACCATATTTTAAAAATGTAAAAAATGGGGAAATATTTCCTGTAAACATAATAAGTGAATAATTTTTAAAAACATTTTTAGAAAACATGGTTTTAAAAGAACATATATTTTCAAAAGAAAGTAGAAATAAAGTTGGGTTTTTATAATAACATTCTATTTATTATATTAAGTACCCAAGAGTGAAAAAATGGTAATAATACATGAATATATCATGAATAACCAGAGGATAGAAAACTTCATTGGTGTTATTGAGATATAGATCATAATATTTCATCAATGGAAGCATAATCATAAATAATCTCAATAAATGATGAGATTAGAGTAATAAAATGTTACCACTATGGTAACTTCTAATCATAATAATTTGAGAAAAATATCATTAAATGAAGCTAAATATATAATTAAAAGAATTATATTCATTATATAACATTTCAAAGGATATTATTTATCCATCATAGAAAAATATAGGTGCATAACATGGCATGTGTCTCAAAGAAGGAAAATTGAGACAAAATTACTTTACAGATTTGGTAAAATTTGAACCATAAATCTCAAGAAATAAAGATAATAAAATTGATATTTAAATACCCATAAATTTAATAATAATAATAATATAATACATTTGTGTGCATTATATACCCCACCCAAAATAAATGAGTGGTGAATAAGGCATGTATCTCACGAATATAAAAAGTGAGATGAGAAAACCCTTACATTTAGTCTGACTTGTCACATGTGTCTATATCTTCATGAATATTAAACTTATCTTAATTATTTAATTTTCTAATTATCTTTTTCAATATTTTTATTAATTTTACTACACTTTTACAATTTCTTATACAACTACATAAATTATTAATTTTATGTCATGTGTTTTGATCAAATTCGGTTCATGTGTTAAAAACAACTTTGGTCGGTTGACTATAGTCAAAGGGGTAATTATATAATAAAAATAAAAATAATAATAATGAAATAATTATCATATTTATACATAAATTATAATTTTAAAACCAATCATGAAATATGGTTTTGAAAAATGAACCAACATTACAATAATGGAGATGGTAGTCCATACGTGCGTATGTGTAACATTCCCATTTTTCAATGATCATTGTGGAAAGAAAGTAAGTAACATTATATCATTACATAATTATAATTATATCATAAATACTATTTTATTTAATCACATATACTTATATATATAATTATTATGATGTAAAAGTAATCACATTGTGTTGAGGAGGCCACAGTCCACACTTCCACGAACGATGTTATCACCTTTTTAGTGTGTGAAAAGAGTAATAAAGAAAATGATATATTGTATTTACATAAAGGTAACTATGTCTTGAATATAATAATATACATATATATATCATTTATGTCACATATGTTTAATTAAAATTGTCCTTAATACATTTCATGAAATTTGTGAACATATCACATCGTTTTGAGGAGGTGATAATTCACACGTCCACAAACGATGTTATTGTATTCCCACAAATAGAGTGCATAAAGTTATGTGTTATATAAAAATTATAGGAGAATAAATATATTATAAATATAACATATATAATATATAAAAAGTGTCTCCATCATAATTTTCCCTATGAGAGATGGTAAAGGAAAAATGAACAATCATCATTTCACGAGGGGGTAGTTCGTCGTACATGAACAGTAAGTTCGTTACCCATTTGATGGAATTGTGTGTAAGTGTAGGTATAAAACATAATATAAAAAAATATAATTATATTTAGGATAATTATATTATTATTTAAGCATGTAATAATAAGTTTTTAGGTGGTGTATAAGGAAAATAAAATAAATGATCTTGAGGAATTTTATTTTACCTCTTCTTTGGGTAACTCCTTTTGGTTTGCACAAAAGGGATTCCTTGGTTTGATTTATTACCAAAAAAAACTTCAAGGAGGAATTTATGGATATTGGATTGATATTTGAGTTTATTTTCACTGATCCAAAGGTTTTGAGAGGTGTGAGGAAGTGGGAGGGGTGAGTGCCATTTTATAGTGGAGGGGGAGTGACATTCTTGTAAATTTTTGTAAAGGGAATTCCATAAAAAAATTTCCCATGAAATGTGGTTCCAATAATTAACAAAATTATATTAAATGAAGAATAGGGTCGAAATATTTCAATAAAGTGGATTTGGAAAAAGTTTATAGGTCATTTTTTCCTTTAAGTTTAATGTTTAGTCCATTGTTAAAGTAATTGTCCTCTTAATCATTGCAATTAATTTTAATTATTTTCACTAATATTTTTTTTCAAAAACTAAGTTGAATTTTTTTGAAATTATAAATTATAATAATTCAAAATATGGAATCCATTTTTAAAAATTAAAATCATAGAAGTGTCAGAAATTAATTTAAATGTAATCCCACGGATGGGAGGACAAATGAGGTTTTTAAAGTAAAAAATGCTCAAAAGTTTGGTAAGTTTTTATATCTAATTTAAAATTTAAATTGATTAGAATGAAATAAATTATATTAATTTATTTATAATATATCTTATTGTACTTTAAAACCAATCAAACACATAATTTAAACTTTTAAAGAAATTATATGAAAAAGCGGTGTTGAATTAAAATTCAGTATTTTTTCACTATTCATAAAAAAATGAAACTTCACAGGAAAATACCAAAAATTAATCCTAGACTATTTTTTTTGTTTCAATTTCAAAAATGAAGTTTATTTTTCCATATAAAATTCATAAAAGTTTCAAAATTCATATTTAAAGTTGTTTCCCCATTAAGAAATGGTAAAATTACCTTTTAAAAAATACATATTTTTATTCATAAAATTGGATTTATTTTTATCTTATACTTATAAAATATATTGGATGGGTATAAATAATATTTATTGATTTTATAATATATAATTTTTATTTAAAACATTATTCAAAAGTGATTTTTTTAATTTGTTGAGATAATTGTTTTTGTTCATAGAAAAATGTTTTTCTAAGAAAAGTAATTTCATTATTTTCCAATAGTTGTTACATACAATTCTACTAATTGATAACTAAAGGATTCATTTTATATACATGTGTAAATCAAATTTCCACAATTTAGTTAATATTATTCATAAATTCCATTCCAACAGCTAGTTGGTATCTATAATAATATTTTAATAATCATCTTAATAGTATATTGTAGTTCGATAAAGACCCGGACTAGAATATAACACAAGATATAAATGGGACTCATTATTCTGTGTAATACAAGAAAAAAATAATGTTGAGTGTGCTGTAATATAATCTAAGTGTTGAGTGTAATTTATGTAAGGAAAACATGGTGCTTTAATATATATATATATATATATATAATAAAATAAAAATAACTATATTCACTATTGCATGAAATGAAAAATATTAAATTAATTCGAAAAAAATATTTTAGAAAATATCAGGGTGTTAGAGGGAGTTTCTTTAATTAATTAGAAAAAAAAACAAAAACATTATATTATATTTTTATGTATCATTATATATGGCCGAAGAGTTCATTTCAATTTTATTATAACTTTATTTTAAAAAAAATTTGTACACATGGTTTATTTATTTTTTATCCATGTCTAGGATATTTATGATTATTATTGTCGTCGTAATTGGACTCACGAACACCCGATAGGATTATCCATACAGACTACGAGTTTCTTAGTCTGGATCATCTTCATCTTGCACTTATGTGAGCTTAAATATTAAAGGTCGCAATCTAAAAAAACTACTGACTAACGGATCGGTCAGTAGGCTTGTGTATTTTTCATAACTCTCTTAGGATCTTTCCATTAGTTTTCTTGATAAGGATTTTAATGATATAGTTATATTACTTGTTTTTTTGGAAATTGATGACATCTACATGCAAGTGTTATGAATTATTAGTATATTAATGGATGTTATGATTCCCATATAAATTCCCCAATTATGATCCAACTATTTATTCTTGAGAATATTGGCTCGTTAATTTAATACTCAACAAATTAGAGTTATGAATATCCTAATAATCCCACATAATGGGTGTTCAACTTGGTTATATGGGAATGAAAATTCATATGATCAAAACTTGAAAAAACATCTTTCTCCAATTTCCTAATTTTATAAAAAATACATCAATATTTTATTTATATTTCAATAATAATTATTATAATTTATTTACACAACAAAAAAGAGGTATTAGTGGTGGTTATTTTTTCTACTATTTATTTTTTAAACGATCACTAAATCATTTAGTGGCAGTTAATAAAACCGAATTTCACTTGATAGTTGACATTCATTTATCGGCGGTTATTTTATTTTATCAGTGGTTTTTGTATGTGTCGTTTTTGGAAAAATTAGCAGCAATTTCGATTTTTTTAGTGATGATTTTATTTAAAAAAATTAACCCAACAATAAAATAGATAAAATGAACATAATTGTATCTAATATATTTAGTGATGGTTATGTTTAGTAGTAGTTAATATAAACTAACATTAATTAAAATTTTAAGAAATATATTTAGCAGTAGTTTTTATAAATTGTCGTTAAATATTTTTCCTTAATTTTTTATAAATATTTAACAAAAAATATAAATATAAAAACTCTAACATGCAATAAACTAAAACATAAATATATAGTAAACTAGTCATTCATACATCATATATCCATGTTCATATATATATACATCCATAGTCACCATAACCTCAATCAATTGATAATGTAATAACTAGGCCCTGATGACAGCATAAATTCCCCGCCTTAACATGGTCGTCAGGACATGGCCCACAAGGTATGACTAGTTGTCTCTACTTAATATAAACAAACATTAATTTAAATTTTAAGAAATTTATTTAGTGGAATATTTTATAAACTATTGCTAAATATTTTTTTAGAAAATTTAATTTTTTAAAATTATTTATTAAAAAATATAAATATAAAAACTCTAACATGCAGTAAACTATAACATAGATACATAGTAAATCTGTGATTCATACATCATACATCCATGGTCATATATATATATACATCCACAGTCACCATAACCTCATTCAATTGATAATGTAACAAATGGGACCTGCTAACAGCACATACACCTCGCCTTAATGTGGTTGTCAGACCCTGGCCCGCCAGATACAACTAGTTTCCCCACAGGCACGTGGTCCCCTCCCTAGTCCCACTCATGTGCCCAGATGAGTCATCTAACTAATGACTATCCCCATAGTCTAACACATGTTCTTTATATTGTGCTTTTCCCTCACTCTCACACATCCTGAAAAACATCCCAGAAGGCCACCCATCCCGAACACTACTCCAAGTAAAGCACTCTTAACATTAGAGTTCCAATCGAGTAGGCTCCCAAAAATAAAGGTGCACCTTGTTGACATGAGTCATATCATATAGTCATTTGACCCTTTATAATTCTGTGGTGTTACATTTACCCCCCATTAATGCATAAGGTCCTCATTGTAGACTCTATATCTCAACCTAGGAGGTGGACCACACTTAATCTTAGGTTCCTCCTCTGATATCAAATGTAATAATTAGGCCCTGCTGACAGCACAAACACCCTGCCTTAATATGGATCTTTGAGTCCTAACCTGCTAAGTACCACCAGTTTTCCTTCAGACATGTATTCCCTTACATAGGGCCCACCCACATGCTCGAACAAGTCATATGACTAATGATTGTCCCCACATGACAAAACATGTTCTTTCCAGTTTGCTTTTTCCTCACTCGCACACAACCTAAGAAACTTCCCATAACGTCTCCCATATTGATTACTTCTCCAGACAAAACACTATTAACTATGGTGTTCTAATTAGGTAGGATCCCAAAAAGAAAGGTGCACCGTATTGACATGAGTCATATCAATTAGTCATTTAACCCTTTATCATTATGGGCTATTACAGATAACCTTAGTCAACTCATGCATCAGTCATCAATATATACTTATAAAATATTTCCAAGAACAATCCATGCCCAATATATGTCCATATTACAACCTCTGTTGCATCCATCTGCCTCCACATCTTCTCATTAACTAGAACTAACCACATCATCTCATCATTTGTAACAAAAAAGGACAAAAATTAAAACTAAATATAATAAATCAGAATTATAGTAGAATCATTGATAAAATTTAAACATACCATATATTTTAAGAACTATAACGACTGTCTTCTAAAAGATTTTGTGGATCATAATGGCCAATCTCTTTCCTACTACCAACATCTATCACCTTCAATAGAAAGAAGAACATTTAAGAAATGAAATGTGAAAGAGAAAATTCACTGAAAGTATTCAGAATGTTGCACATAAAATTTGTTATTTTGTTAATCAATCGAAAGAAATTTTAATAAAAAAATAATATATCTTGAAAACACTTTGAAAACATAATCTTACCTATTTAAGATATGATTCGACACTTGAATTTAAAAAGGGATAAGTAGATAACAATCTAATAAATTTTTAAATCGGTGTGCGGTGTGCTTAAAATTCTATTAACAAACAAATTTTAAATACTTTGATATGATATAATATCCTGTATTTCGAAAATAAATCAAAAGTTACTTTCCTATGAATTCACACCAATCTCAGATCATTTTCTATGGTTTTGACTATTACACACACATTTTAGGGTTTCAAAAAACAAAAATACATTTACTGTAATCTTGAATGAACCATAACTTAATATTATGTGTTTTTAGATCCCACATTTCAAAAATCAATTTGTAGTATTTTTACATTGATTTCATGGAAACCCAACATCATTTTTCAGTTTTGAATTCCCAATAAATATTTTTAAATACTTTGGTACCTTTAAAAACTATTTTCTGAGTCATTCCGACCACACCACAAGTTGGATTGACATGTTTTCTATGCGTACATGTCAAAAAAATCAATGGAAAATTTTCCATGATTTCACATCTATTTAATTTTTTTTCAATGCTTTTTATTATTACACACAAGTTGAAGTTATTTAAAACACAAAAAACATATTTACAAGAATCCTTGGAAAACTATAACTCAGAATACCATGTCATCAGTTCATACATTTCAAAATCAATCTATGATCATTTCCCATATTTATATGTCAATCCGACATTATTTGACTGATTTTAACCCACCAATATATGTTTTTAAAGGCCTCGGTACCTTTAAAAACTATTGAACAAGTCATTTTGACCACAATACATGTCAGATAAACATTTTTTCTGTGCGTACACATCAAAAATAACACAATGGTGTTTTTCCCATGATGTCATGTCAATATGAGGCCGTTTTCTATGGTTTTGACTATTATATTCTTGTTTTTGTGTTTTAAAACACTAAAATGTGTTTATAGGCATCTTGGGAAAACCGTAACTCATAAATACATGTCATCGGTTCCTATACTTAAAAAAATCTATAGTCATTGTGCTTTGATTTCATGGAAATATGATTTTTTCCTAGTTTTGACCCCTAGACACACATTTTTAAAGGATTTGGCACCTTCAAAAACTATTTATCGAGTCATTATGACTAAACTACATGTCATATTGACACGATTTTTATGTTTACAGAAAAAAATCTCAATAGTGGTTGTCTCATGATTTAAAATCAATTTGAGGTAGTTTTCTATGATTTTGAATATTACACAAATGTTTTAGTGTTTTAATTCTCTAAAAAAACATTTAAAATAAAATAGTAACTATGAATGACTTTTAGTTGGTTCCTACATTTCAAAAATCAATCTATGTTCATTTTCATCTGATTTCATGGCAATCTGACATTGCATTCCTGTTTTGACCTCCAAACACACCTTTCAAAGGCTTTTGTAACTTTAAAAACCGTTTACCAAAAACATCACATACATGTTAAATATAACTCAGTGATGGTTTTCTCATGATGTAACCTTAATATGAGGTCATTTTCTATGGTTTTTACCATTACATGTGCGTTTTATTATTTTAAAACACTAAAAATACATTTACAGGAATCCTTAGGAAACCATAACTCATAATGATTTGCATTCAGTTCCTAAATTTCAAAAATCAATTTATGGTCGTTTTATTCTTCTTTCATGAAAATTCAATGTTGTTTAGCTAGTTTTGACACCCCTACACACGTTTTCAAAGTCTTTGGTACCTTAAATTATTGTTTATTGAGACATTCTAACCACAACACACATCAGATTGATGTTTTCTCTGCACTTACACAACAAAAATAACAAAATAGTGATTTTACCATGATTTTACATAAATATGATTCCATTTTCTATGTTTTAGACCATTAACCACATGTTTTAGTGGTTTAAAACACTAAAAACATGTTTACATGCATCTCGAGAAAACAATAACTTGGAATTATATGTCATCGGTTCCTACATTTCACAAATCAATCCACAATAATTTTCCACTGATTTCATGGACACCTGATATCATTTTCTTATTTTGACCCCTCGAAACATGATTTTAAAGGTTCTAGTACCTCTTAAAATTGTTTACTAAGTCATCCTGACCACACATCACATCACATTGATGTGTTGTATGCACATACGCATCAAAAATAACTCAATAGTGGTTATCCCATGATTTATTTTCAATATATGGGGTTTTCCATGGTTTTGACCATTACACTCATGTTTTAGTGTTTTAAAATAATAAAAACATGTTTACATGCATCTTGATGAAACTTTCATGACCCGACCTAGGCCGGGGCTCAAGAAAAAATTACCCAAATCCCACCTCCATAGGCCAGGGGGTGGAGACAAGCGCCAAAGGCACAAGTAAACTTGAGGAGTCATTTTCCTAATTACCTGTATGCACACACACAACAAACTCAATGCAAAAGTCCATAGGAAATGGGGAAAATATACACCACTACTCTAAAATAAACTGAGCATGCAAGAACATCTAGAGTGTAAAAAGGTACGGCAGTGTGAACTAAAAGTAAAGGGGAAAAATATATGCCCAACCAAAAGTATGTCCCAACCTAACAAAAAATGGAAAAGAGTAAACAACTGATAGCTCCTGTATCCCAAGCTATGACCACCATGCGTGGTCTCAAAACTAGTATCTCTAAGCTCTTCTAAAGTCACAGTCGACATGTCCATAATCTTCAAAACACATGACATGTGTGGGAAAACCCACACAGGGGTGAGTATATACATACCCATTAGAATTCCCTGAAGAGGGTGAAGGGGGTGTAGTAAGAGATATAATAGAAGAGAGAAGAAATAGATAGAACAAGGTACAATGAAAAAGTAAATCTCAAACCAACAAGAGAGTGAAAGTAAACATGTCCAAATACTAGGAGCTCAGAATGATGAGAATATGAACTTCTCATCGAGTCTTCTCCACCTATAGTAGGAGAGTAGACTCATCCAACCATGAGAACTAAGACACGAAAAACAAGTGGCATACCCTGTGCATCCTCACCTATTTGGGAAAGAGAGTAACCAAAACCAAAGGAGTGGATACCAAATAAGGATATATATATATATATATATTTATATATATATAATCTCAGTCAAATAATTTTTAATGAGAGGGTAAGGGGATATCTATCTCAAAACTCAGCCTAAGAAAAAGGGTAACAAACAAGTATAAAGTCCATCTATGATGTGTAGAACCTCATGCGTCTACCCTGAACACATATTTGTGAGGTAATTAATCACCACACCTTAATATTATCCTCTTTGGGTGGAACTAAATTACCCACACGGTTTTGGGTTGTGTCATAAAAATTTGTCTCCATGGGGAGAGCATCCCTCTTCCTTGTGTGTCCAAAGCTACGACATACCACATCTCGTCACTATGCCACACAGTTGAGGGGATGGGGGGGGGGGTACAATTTCTAAGTAGAAGACCCACACCCTATACCGATAGGGGAATTTCACTCTGTGTGTATACAATTAGTATGGAGGACCCGCATCCTAGTATGACAAAGTTATATCGTCTCCATGGATAAAGTATTCGCACCCTGATGTGACAGGGTAGTACCATCTCTATCTGTAGAACGAGTATGGAGGACCCGCACCCTGATGCGATAGGGGGTACCGTCTCCATGGATAGAAGTCCCACACCCTAGTGCCACATAGAAGTACAGTCTTATCTACACAATGAGTATGGGGGACCCGTGCCCTAATGCGATATGGGGGAACTGTCTCCATGGATAGAGCACATGTATAATGATATGATACTGGAGTATTGACTCTATGTCGATAAGAAAATGTCGAGGACTCGCACGCTAATACTATAACAGATTACCGTCTCTATGGATATAGGACCTTTGTGCTGAAATGAAAATGGAGTATCGTCTCAATCTGAACTCTCTAACAATCCTGCTCAATCACTGCCATTGTTAAGTTCGACCTAAAGATGTTTTACTCTCTTAATATCTCACATCGTATCTCAAAAGCTACATTGGAGGGCACCATCGTGTTCTACATGGAATAGCCCTTGGGATAGGATACTCACGTGACAAAATCTGAGTTAAAATAAAGGATATTTGAGGGGTTGAAGATTCATTAAGGAGTGCATGACATGTAAGGGAAACACACAATGTCTGGTCTTGATTTTCTATCAGGTCATGTCCTTGCCATCACACAAGTTTCAGACTATGTAGTATTACATGGTGTGTAGGAGTACTACATGAAATGTCTCGATCAGAAGCCTGACGAAGGCATGAGGATCATCATAGGTCTAAAGGGAAAAATTTCTTTTAATTAATACACCACTTCAAATGGTCCAGGATATACAAACGGATCACACTATTATCATTCTTGTGAAAAAACTCTCAAGATAGACTATTCCCTTGCCTTAATTAGACATCTGGTGAAAAAGTTTCATTTCACCACCTCATGCTTGAATGGTATCTCATGTGCCTGAGCCACAAGTTCAAATTTAGTTCTTGATATTTTTCTTAAAACATATGCTTTAATTTCTGGGTCATAGTTTCATAGAAGGTTTGTCATTTTGACACCATATGAGGGATATATGTCAGATATAACATCATTTAATAATAATAATTTCATTATTATTGGGAGTTTCATTGACTTGATACACAAGTCTGAAAAAAGAACTAAACATCAATCCTAAAATGACTGTCTCAATTCTAGGGTCACACTACCACTAACGGTTCATCAATCAAACATCATAAGTAGAATTTGTGACTGAAAGAAGATTTGATAACAAAATTATAAAAATAATATTTTATATTATTATTATTTATTGTTATTATTTTACATTCATTCAAGGAGAGGCATGCCTAATCCCCTATCCCTTTTTCTAGGTTCACAACCCCTTCTTTCCCAATTTAAATTGGATTTATTTTAAATTTCCTTCATTTTGTTTCTCTATTATCCTCTTCCATGGGTTTCATAGATAAAACCCTAAGGTGCAAGCTTCCCCTTTTCCAAAATGTATCCTCCTTGCATGTCGGTACCCGAAAATCACACACACTACCACCATAAGTCACCAAAATGGGCCACATTACTTGCAATCGACCAATGGATTCGGCCACGTCAGACCACCACCGTCGATTCCTTACTGTCAGCAGCCACCCACACCACCTCATCGTCGAACCCCAACCATCGTTGTCCCTGCCTGCACTACCGGCCGCCGCTTGATCCATCACTGTTGGTCAGATATTGACCACATGATCTGGTCAAGAAACATCATCTGAGTATCATACATTAGTTGTGCCAAATCGTTTGTGGAAACCCTCAATAGGAACGACCATGTAAATTCAATTTCCCAAGACCGAAATATTTTTTTTCACTTAAATTCATTGTAAGATATAGTAAAAGGGTGAAATTTATTTTCCTTTTTGGTATTTTTTCCCTTATAATGTGTTTCCCTAGCCTAGGGGCCTATGGATCTTACCCTAGGGCTGGCCCTAACCCTCAACCTGGTCTTAGATCCATTTTTGTTTTCTCGTGAAACCGCCATACGTAAAAACGTGATGAAAGAGTATCAATATGTCATTTCTACCATCAGACTTTAAAAAATCAATTGATCTTGTTCCAAAACCTGGATTTTTGAGAAAGATAATCATTTCACCAGAGATTGACTACTTAATGAGTTATTTTTGTGTATTTATTGAACTAACATCCAAAATTATTAACGATGAAAAATGGATGAAGAACTATGGGAGAGTATCATGATAAAAAATGGATGAACGAACCTCATTTTTTATTTGTATTGGGATCGATTTATTGTCGTTATAATGAATAATAATGATCTATAGTAAATAATTAATAAAATGTGGGGATCATGCGAAGGTTGGTAGTTTCCAAGAAATAAAATAAGATTCATGATTCATGTTCAATTAATTTAAATGAGGGTGAAAATTAAAAAAGAAATTCCCTACCTCAATATTGGATTGATTGATAATGAAGAATATGCTTTCCAATGTAATATAAGATCTGTTGTGTTCGTTGTGCTTCGATTCGTCTTGATATAGAGATTTTTCATCGATCTCCAAACAATTTGTCAACAGAGGAGGGAGGAGACAAATTGCCACCAAAAACCAAAATAATAATGAAAACCTGGAAATACCTCCATAATGATATATATATATATATATCATTAGGTAAAATATTGAACTAATTAATTAAATTAATAATTGATTAATCCACTTAAATTCACTATCAATGTGTGAGAGGTCCGAACGTCCCGCGCTGACTCATTTTATATCACGCCTAGGGTAAAAAATGAATTCTGGACTCAATTGTGGTCTTAGATTTCTAATTTGAGACCCCATTTATGAGATATTACCCCTTTTCAGGAAAACCTTTCACACAAAATAAAAATATATTTTAGTATTTTTATAAAATTAATCACGGGATCACCGGGCCTCAAAATCATGCACTGTCTTAGCTCCGAACTCCAAAATGTTTTCTGGAAATATTACAAAGTATTAAATGGAAAAACTAGAATCTCTACATTATTCCCTTCTACAAATTGTTTTCTCCCCGAAAAACACAACTAAGTCGAAATGTGGGGATACTAGTCTAGATTTTCTTTTTCCATACATATTCTCTACACCTGGATGTACAACCAAATGAGAAGTGTTAAAATCTCTCATCACCACCTCTCTCAATGGAATCATTTTTCATCCTTGAAAATGAATGACATGATTAAATTCTTTAGAAAATCCATATGGTGAAACTCTTAAGGATATCTGGTCACATAGGACCATGTAGTTGATGTCCCCTAGAAGGTAGTGCCTCCAAATCCCCAAGGAGAAGACTACCACTGCTAGCTCTAGGTAGTGAGTCACGTAGTTTTGTTCATGGGGACTCAACTTCCTTGACCCATATGTGATAATTGTATACTGGTACATCAAGGTTGATGCTGGGCATGCAAGGATACAAACAAGAAATGATCAGAAACAAAAGATTACCTCATAGCAGTGTCTAAAAATTTCCACTATATAAGGTAGAAATTATATAGAGTGTATCTCTTATCATTTCATTCACCATAGGGTCATAATCCTCCAAAGCCTAGAACTATTGGCTACCTTGATCACCAAATCCCCAAGACTGACGTAGGATTCTTGGTGGTGGTGGTGGAAGGATCTCATAGAAGTGTCCACCACCCATAACTCCTCCTAGTCCTCTCTCATCTCCGCCTCCCTAGTGACCACCATCCTCTCTCCAAAGAGATCCCGGATCATGGTGTTTCCTCTGCTGTGGAGGTATGTCACATATATGTCCATGATCCTCAGCACATCTGGTCGGGCAGTCATGCACCATGTGACCTCACCCATCACATGCATAACGTCGACCCTCTTCGGTCATCCCTAGTGCTCTATGCTTTCCCTACATAAAAAGACCATGTGCGTTTTTCTGGTCATGGGTACAACTCGTGTGCCTCATCTCCCATCTCATGCTATACACTATAGATGACTCATGCCTGGCATGCCTATTGACAGGTCTAGATGTATGACATCCCTCTGACAGAAAACTCTCTATCACTAGTGCTCGCTCTAGCACCCCGACATAGGTGGGGATGCACAAGGGTACAATGATGGCTTAGATCTCTCGACAGATTCCCTGCTCAAAATTCCATGTTTGGAAGTAGTTATTAGAGATCATGTCAAGGGAGTACGACGTATATTATACAAACCTCACAACATACTCAGCCACTATCAAACCTATCTTATGTAACTCCAGTAGTTCTTAAATTTGAATTGAGCACAATCAGGAGGGATAGAACTCTTCATGAAAGAGCTGTTGGTAGTCAGTCTATGAGAGTGTTGAATCATAATGTATTTGCGTAACTAAACTCCAAAACTGCCCTGATTATCTGTGGAAGATATTGGATACTATAGAAACCATATGACATGTTGGTGTTTGAATAATTCTAAAAAGATGGATCATTGACTCCAGCCAATCCTATATTGCCTGAGGATCTGGATCGCTGTGGAACTTCAACAGTCACTGATGTCGGAACTCATGGAGTGATCTCAGCCTGTGCACGTCCTCGACCTACTCTACTAGGATGATATTCTTCTCAAAAGGTGTAGGTTATACTACCCTCCCATTTGAAGTAAGGGGATCACAAGATGGACCTTGAACTGAGGCCTCATCACTCACAAGGTCATCGTCACAAACTATAGTTGGTATCCTAGTTGGCTGTCATCGCAGAGGCGTCCTGAAAGATATCGAGGAGTACCATGGTCAGATGAGCATATATATATCAACAAAAATAGAGAGATGACTCAAGAAGGGTAGTCAAAGACTCAATACTCTATGATGTATATAACATTAATCCTTGCAATAAATATCTCGACATGCTGAGTCTATAACAAGGTAGTCAGGGTCCTGGTGAAGGGATACGTCGGCTTCCCACACCATCACTGGGCTCCCTGGCCTAAGAATTGAACTTCAGAAACTTTGACACTATTTCCCTAAATCCAAACAATCTTCTTAAGGGTAAACGTCTAAACAACATCCCACAAAATGAACTTTCTCTGATACCAATCTGTCACGACCCGACCCATGCCACAGCTCAAGCTGTAACTACTCAAAGCCCGACTCCATAGTCCACTGGGTGGAGACAAGCACTAAAGGCACAAAAAAACGTAGTTAGACCTTTTCCTAAGTACCTATATTCACACACATAGCCAAATAAATGAAAAAGTGTAGAGGAAAAGGGAAAAAGAAGAAACACTGTTACAAAATAAACTAGGCATGCATGAACAACTAGAGATTACAAAAGTACAACAATATAAACAAAAAGTAAAGGAAAAAATAAGCGCCCAACTAGAAATATGTTCCCCACTAAAAAAATTGGAAAAGAGTAAATAGTTGAGAGAGCTGAGCTCCTATATCCCAAGCTACGACTATTGTACATGGTCCAAGCACCCAATATCTCTTAGCTCTTCTGAAGTCCCGATCAACCAATCCGTTGATCCAACATTGGTGGTTAGATCTCGACCATATGATATACTTAGGAAAATCAATCTAAGAATCACACATTGGCTATTCCAAACCATGTGCGGAAACCCTCAATATGATCTTACATCTATTCATATTACCCCTTCAAACCACTGCTTGTCAAAACATGATCAAAGTGTATCGATATTTTATTTCTCCCATCATACTTTAACAAATCATATGATTGTGATCCTGAACCTATATTTGTGGGAAATAATACCAATTCACCAAATATTGATTGAACAATGAGTTATTTTTGGGTATTTATCAAACAACAGTCCAAAATAATTAACAATGAAAAATAAATGAAGAAAGGTGGGAGAGCAGCATGATATAAAAATCGACGAATGAAGTACCGATGTTATTTGGATTGGGCTAGATCTATTGTCAATATAATGAAAAAAATATCTATAATAAAAAATTAATAAATTTTGGGGCTCATGTGAAGTTTGGTAATTTCTAAGAAATCAAGCAGATTAAAGATTCATGCTTGATTAATTAAGAAGAGGGTGAAAACCAAAAAAATACTTATACTACCTTAATATTGGATTGATTGCTGATGGAAAAAGCTCTTTACAATAGAGTAGGAGATTCATTGTGTTCATTTCACTTTTATTCATTTGGATCTAGAAATTCATCATCGATCGACAAAGAATTCAACAACGGAGGAGGGAGGAGTGAGCTCACCAGAAAAAAAACCAGAATAATGAAGCAACCCTGGAAAAATATCTATAGCGATATATTTATAGATATATCATTAGTTCAATGATTGAATTAATTAATTAAATTAATATTTAATTAATCCACTTAAATGCACCGCTAATGAGTGATGGATCCAAATGTCCCATGCCAACTCATTTTATGTTGCGCCTAGGGTAAACACCACTTTTTGGACTCAATCGTGGTCTTAGATTTTTGATATGAGACCCTATTTACGAGACATTCTACTTTTTCATGAAAACCTTGTTCACACAATAAAAATGTTTTTCAATATTTTTATTATATTAATTCTGGGAACACCAGGCCTCATAATCATGCACCGTCTCAATGAATAGCTTTGGAAACCTTCCTAGAAATATTTCAAAGTCTTTCACATGAAAAAAAAGTCTCTAAAAAAAACCATAACTTGGAATGACTTTTCATCAGTTACTACATTTCAAAAATCAATCTATGGTCATTTTCCTATGATTTCATGGAAATTATACATCATTTTACTGATTTGGACCCCCTGACAGAAATTTTTAACGGATTTGATACCTTTAAAAACTATTTATCGAGTCATTCTGACCACACTGCATGTTGGATTGACGTGTTATCTTCACATAAACGTCAAAAATAATTCAATGGTAGTTTTCATTTAATAAATATTACCTCTCACAATAATACATTCAGATGTTGTTGAATAAGTTCATTGATCCAAGGAGAGTGGTTACTGTGATATATAATGTACTGTTATCAGTCTAGAAAAATACGTTAACATAATTCTTCAATTAAAATATTTCTATCTTTTATACATTTCATGTTACCAATTTTTATTTTATATTTCAAAAACATGGTTGTATCTAAAGGTATATTTTTCTTTGATAATTATTCAAATAATTATTTTTTGTATCTCAAAACAAGAACTTGACACTGTGATATTTGGTGCATTTTTCCCATATACATTATATCATTTCATGAAATTATCATTTTGAATCTCAGATAATCTATGAGGATAATGAATACAGTGGGTATGGGTGAATCTATTGCCTTTCATGAATATTACAGGAACGATTAGGTTATATATTCCTTTGATGATTTCTCTTTGGGTATATTCAGAGAATTCTTACCCTTTTAACTCATTCAATAATTCTTGTGGATATGAAGGTGTTTTATTCTTCCAACATTAGGACTGAAAAGGTTCTTACATTGGATAATTATGTTCCATATAAAGTTTTGTTGATATCAATTTCCTCCAGTCCCTATTATTTTTGGCCCAACACATTGTCCCTTCTAGGATTTTATCCTAAAACCCATGGGTGATAGGAGGAAATTCCCATCCAATATTATATGTTAACCACCATCCTTGATAGAATAAATATAATGTGGTATTTGAATTTCTATTAAAAAATCCCCCCTCAAACCAAATATCGTCAGATACATCCATATTTCACCACCTTTTTTGTCATCACTAGGACTCACCACCTGACCACCACTATCAGCAAGACATTCGACACAAGGAATCATGGATTCACATTCTTCAAATGAACAACCTCTACCATGGTCAAACTAGTTTGAGGAATACTCCACCCTACATCACACATGGGCTGCACCATGAATTTGATACAATTCGTTGGGATCGATTTCCTCTAGCCCTAGTACTTTTAATCCCAACACACAGACACTTAGTAGGTTCCATCATAAAACCCATTAGTGATAGGAGGAATTTTCAATATAGGCTTATATGTGAGTCACCATGCTTGAATAAATCCGATGTGGGACTTGTGTTTTTATCAAAAAAGTTGTTGATTATACAAATGATGTTTTCCATGGATTTTCATTATGTGCAAGGTAGGGAATGATTCTTATAATAAGTATCTCAAAAAACATAATGTTGTGGTTATTAAAGAGGATAACATGTTCCATCCTTACTTTTACTCCTTTGATGAAAAATAGGTGGTGTTTTTTCTTTACTTCAATTATTTCTTTTCATCTGGTTTTATTTGTGTGCTTCCCCTCCATGCACTTTGTGCTAGATTGATTTTTGTTCATAGGTGATTTCATTCTTACCACACCTGATGTTTGTGAGGTTCCTCTTGGTTGTTCAATTCAATGTAAAATGGTGGGAAGGGAGGTTTGTGGGTTTTTATTTTGTTCTTGTGTTTGAGGTTTGGGAGTCTGTTCCTATCCTCTATGACATGTTGCAAGTCCTTATACTTTTGGTTGCATGCCATGTCTCACACAATTTACATACAAAAATAAGGTATTACCCTTAGTTTGACCATAAAATACAGGTAAACAAACATCATGGAGACACAATGTTGTTTAATACTGGAGAGTGAGTTCACTCGAAATAAATTTGATCATAAGAGTATGGACAATGCTCAAATTTTAAGTTATACATTATATCATTTTGATTTATTAAATCATGTGATAATTAAACTATTCAACAATTCAAAACTTTCATTACACTTAATTAAATTCCCCATAAAATAATGTATTAACCGAATGAATTATATTCTATTTAGAAGAAATAAAAATACTATAGTAATTTGAATTCTCATGTCACATACCCATATTGCAAGTTGTGTTTTAGCCTATATCACACCATGTGATATGAGATTTAATTAATTTATTTTTCAATCTCCCATTTTTACAAAAAATATAATATAATTTATGAATATTTCATAGTAACTTGTGAAATCACTTCTAATCACTTTTGGATTATACTATAATAACACTCTTATTTTGGATAAACATTAAATATTAAAATAAATCCCCATCCCATAACCATATTTGTGACCTCGTGACCCTTTGTATCATTATTAATGATTATGAATTCGTAAGTTATAACCATAAGAAAAGAAAAAACTCTAATAAAACTTCATTTTTTTACTTATTCTACAAAGAGATCTAACACAATCTCCATCAAACACATCTATCTTAACATGAACATTTTCACCAGATATATCAATATAAACCATATTATTACTCATATAATTCCTTAGTGAAAGAAATAGAGTACAAAAATTATACGTGAAACATGTTAATATCATATATAATAACTCTTCTATTCTTGATTCTCCGAAGTAGGATAATTTAAATGAGTACATTACATGTTATTTATCCAAACTGATAAAAACATATTTTACTAACCTAAGCATGTCCATGAATTTCCATTCTAATTTAATTAAGGGAATATATCTCATTCTTTTAATAAATGATGGAAAATCATATATTGGTTAATAAAAACACACTACATGGTCAACAACATAACCAACTATTCCTTTATTATCTCAACCTTAAGGCTATCATAAGAAATATATCAAAGTATGAAGGTTCACACATAGGGCACCTTCATAACCCTAGGTAATGAGATTAATATAAAATATAAACCTCTAAGTATATCAATGGTATATATTTTATTTCATATTATATAATTTAGAATATCAGTCTAGGAAACAAGTCACATTTTTGTCTTACGGGTGAACTTTTTATATCCATATGACCCCTACTCATGTTAATATTAAAATATTTTCACAACCCATGCCCTTCCACGATAATTATCAAGTAGGGATAACTTAGAGATTTTATTTGAGGGGATATTTATCATTACACTCTCATGTAATATTGAAACACACAAAAATGAATGATAACATGAAAATTTACTTTATTGGTAAATACTTGAAAATTTTATATAATCCAAAAATATGAATCACATGAAATGTATTTGGGATTAAGATAATACCAAATACATTAGATCTAGTCCCTAATATATTTAATACACAAGTTCTTTACATGTCAAACATGTTTTCTTTATGATAATTATTTATAAATAGATCAACTACATTATCCTCTTTTTCCACTTGAAAAATCATTACCACGAACATCTTAATGATTCATCTAATGATATGGAATTAACAAAGAAACATGTTTGGTAATTTGGTGAGACAAAGGTAATTTATCCCAAATGATAACACCATTATTATCAATATATATCTCTACTAATTCTAAAATTATACAAACCACCCCTAGTTAAACAATGAAATTATTTACCCCAATAACTTCATACATAGCATGTGATGCACAGATATAATCAATTTCTATCATATAATCAACCATTGTGGGAAAATTATAACAATTTTAGCTAATAGTTCCACCATTATGGAAGAAAACTAATCCACATTGAGATATAGATTCATCCTGGTATATTTGGAAGTAACCATCAGTGTAACTCTTTACTATTACCTCTTATTCACCCTTAAAGACCAATAATACATACCCAATCCCTCTCAAGAACATAATGATATTATTAAAAATAATTTAGTATTGGGGCCAATACAAAATAAGATATAAATAATTGATTATATTGCAGAAGCATAAGAAATCTCAATCAGTTTTCTATCATAGTAGAAGTGAACCGATCCTTTATAAGACTCACAACATATAACAAAGGTATAAAATTCTTCTTGAAGTTATCTATACTAAACATCATTATCAGCTTACCAATAAATGTGTTCTTACTCAGGCCTAAAAACTACTTAGATCTATCTATATAGATCCTCATACCCAATACATAGGTTGGTTCACCCATGCATTCCATCAAGAAAAGTTTTTGAAACTAAATCTTTATATAATTTAAAATAGATATATTATTTTCAATGAGTATATAAAATTCCATGAATATAATAGTGCACCCACTTTCCCTCTTTTATACATAAGACTCATATTCATTTTTGGGGAAATTGTTTTTATCGCATTATCAAAATAGATATTCTTCCCCTAATATGTTTTCATCAATCCTTAAATAGATCATTATAAATTTTCATACCTTAACAATATCATTTGGGTCCTTATAACCTTTGGGTTAAACCATATACACATCCTTTAATAGATTTCCATTAAGGAAGGCAGTTTTGAAATCCATTTGGTCATTCTCAAAATCATAATAAGTAGTTGTAGAAGAAATTATAATGGAATTTATTATAAATACTAGTGATATGGTTTTTTTATACATAGTACTGTGAATTTTGTTTATCACTTTTCACTACTAAGGAATATTTATAGGTAAAAAATATACCATCCACACACTTTTTCTTTTTGAAAACCCACTTACAACTTATGGATCTTACCCCTTCATATGGATTAATTAACTTAAAAACTTTATTTATGCACATGGAGTCCATTTAATATTTCATAGCCTCTAAAAATTTCGTAGAATAAGTTCTCTTGATAAAAAAAGTTAATCCTATGTAAACTAAACTTAACTTCATTTTACTTAATATATATACATCTATTAGGATATTCATGAATCCAACTATACCTATGATGTTCATATGAAATTTTAGTTATTTTTGATTCCATAAATTCTTTTAGTACAATCCCATGTTCAATATTAGAAACTACTTCTATTTGTTGGTATTGAACTTCACCAACTTTATTTTTTCTCCCACTAATTCCTTAAGAAATATATTCCTTCCCAATCTATTTGTTTTATTGATGATTGTATATTATGTATACATTTTATGGTGTTTTAATGTGTTTATTTATTTATTTAATTGATTAATAATTCCAATTTTAGAACTATTTTATTTTTTTATGTTTTATATAAGGAAATGACGAATCTTTGAAAAAGGAAAAAAATGTTGAAATTTTGGATCTAAAAGAAACTTTGTGCAACGAGTGAAGCAAAGAGGAACAACATTAGATTTTTGAGAAGGAAATAGATATATAAAACTATAGTAAGACAATTTCATGATATGTAATGCAATTACACGTCATACGTTTTTTAATGGAAGCTGTCATTGAGAACAATCCGTGATACAATTTTACATTGTGAAAAGAAGTTACACATCGTGTAAATACATTACACAACGTGATAATATTCAAGAAAAGTTTTTGAGAATATTACACCAAGAATCTCAATTCACGAGACTTGATAGATTATATGTCGTTTAACCCAGTTACACATTGTGATGATGGAGGGATGAAAAAAATTAATTCCACACAACCAGGGTTTGATGGGGATTGCCTATGAAAAGCACATCTCAACCACTACATTGGGGGTTGTGGACTAGAGAGGGTTGGAGGGATTCCGAAAGTGTGATAAATGCATGGAGTGACACCATGAAGTCTTACTTCACCACTGTTCTTCGATGCCATTCTTCTTCACCTACCCATGATGCTCATTCTCATCATACCTAGCATGAGCGAGTAGTCACTTTTTTGTCAGGTTATGTGATTATAGGGGATGCATTTATAGAGATTATTTTTATTTATTATTCATGTTTTAGATTTTTTAAACTAATTCTATCAACTCCAAATCTCTTTAATTTCATATTTCCTAACCATTGCTGTGTTCTAAAGGTTTTAATTTTATTACTTTAATTAATTGCCTTAGTTTTCATATGAACATTATGAAATATAGGTCGGTTATGTTTAAATAAGGTTTTGGGTTTCCTAGATTTGTGATTACATTAATTATATGACCATTTCAATAATTCAGTCAAATAATTAGTTAAGGGTACCCTGATTAAGGATCCATACTGACCCAATTCTAACACCAAACCTGAATAAACCCATAGCAATTGAATTCCTAGCAGACGAACTAGAAAATCACTGAACCTAACATGAATCTATCTAGAATTTCAACCCCAATCATTTCTTTACTATTTTATTTCTCTAAACCAATCAAAAAAGTTCACTATTTTATTTCATTAATTAATTTAGAACATATGGATCGTCCCTATGGGTTTGACACTCGGACTTACAAAGTACTGCATTTTTAGTTAGTTTGTCTGAGTTTATTAAATTATTAATTTTTTTTAGACCGATAGGAATTTAATGGTTCCCTATGGGTTATGATATAAAAAACACTTTATATATAAATGGATTATAAAAATTATAGTCCATCACTTCTTTAGAATATAAAAAAATAGACACTTTTCTGATTTAAGACCTAACTTATATGTAAAATTATGCTCACATAAGGTTTGAAACCATAAATTTTTAATAAATATATATTAGGATGTTACCTAGTCTATATCATGTATGGAGTCCTTATAACTTACTTAGATAGAATATAGTTAAGAAATAAATTAGTCATTTCAAGATCATAACCCGATAAAGTTATAGAAATATAACATGAAATCATCATTAATCAAACTATGTCTAATTAGGTTTGATAATTACTTTTAGATCCACTATTTCACCATGGAGTACCTAAAGGAGTGAATTATAAAATAATTCCATAATCTCTTAGTTGACCATTAAACTCTTGATTTAAGTACTCCCCACTTAGATCTGATCGAAGTATTTTAATACTTTTTACTAGTTTATTTTATACTTAATTTTTGAATACCTTGAACATTTTTAATGTTTCAAAATTTTGTTTCATAATAATAACAAGTATACCAAATGGATTATTTATTAAAAGTTATAAAGTAATGAAAACCACCATAGGATTTTATTTTCATTGGACCACATACATCGGTACATGTTAATCCTAATAACTCATTGCCCTTTTCTGATTTTCCATTAAAAGGTTTTTTAGTTATTTTTATTAATAAAAAAGATCCTCACATATCAAATGATCCATAATAAATTGATTCCAAAAATACATTTAGAGTTTGAAAATGCATTTCTTATTTATGTGTTCAAGGTAAATATTTGAAAATTAAGTGGTATTTGAACCATTTACTTTGAACTTATTATTTTGAATGTTGTATATTGAATTATCTATATCTATAATATATAAAATATATTATATATTCCTTATTTCATAGAACACATAATTTATATATATTTTCTTTATTCAAAATAATGAAAGAAAATTATTTTTCTCCTTAAAAAGAAAAGAAAAGAAAATATCTATTTATGGATTGAATATAGTAATAATGAACTGATTCTAGAAATAATACACTTGGTAGATTTAAATTGTACATTCCCACTTCCAAATTTTCAACCCTTACACTATTTACAATAAGTTAGTACACTTCCACCTTACCCAACTATCTTACATTTATAAGACTTTTTTACATTAACAAACATGCGTTACGTACAATTATTATCCAATATTCATCAGTAAGAATCAAGAAAATTTATTTATATAATATTCACTTGTTTTTTCTCACAATGCTCGCCTTTATAACTAACAATTCTTCTCAAGTAATAATACTAATTGATAAGTTTAAAAACCTAACCTGGAATAGATCTTAGTAACTTGAAGTTTCTATTTAATCTCATTATAAGATACAACATAAGACATTCATTGAGTGATTATAATGCTTTATAAAAGTAATTAATAAGGAATTTTATTAAATATGCCCCCATTGAAATAGTAACCTCACACATAAAATCTATTAAAGGATTAATATCCATATTTC
The DNA here is from genome assembly GCA_963277665.1 of Viscum album. NCBI lineage: Eukaryota > Viridiplantae > Streptophyta > Magnoliopsida > Santalales > Viscaceae > Viscum > Viscum album. The sequence continues at coordinate 464,023,470 of OY728135.1, forward strand.
ATTAATCTTCATTTGAATTTTTTCATTTATCCTATCACCAATTATTTAGGTATACAAACATGCCTACTATTTTATATATAACTCTTAGATAATTGAGAAAATAAAACCTTATCCAAATTCATCTAATGAATCAACACTACTCCATTCCTGTAGGAATCTAACCATTAGGGACACCTAACCAAGTATAGAATGAAGTTCACATCAGGTATAATAACTTGACCATTAAGGTCAATCATATTTTTATTTTGTTATAAACAATAATACATGGAGACTTAATCATATAGGTTATCCATAGTGAATGATTGAGGTCTTGATGGGTGTTTAACTTGAAATGAATAAAGTAATTACATATTTTAATGTATTTGTAATGATGTAACGACCTATGTATCAAAGTAAGGTTTTTAAAGTTCAATTTCTTCCCAATATTATGTAATTGGGAGTATTTTAGGCGTTGGAGTAGTTGGTAACATCTTATAATTTTGTTTAGAGTAAACAAATTGGTGTTGGGAGTAGAATATTTCCTACCAGAACTGCACTGGATAACTACCTAGTATTTGGTGGGGGAGGTATTGGTGACCTCCACTACTAGTGAAACCTTATTGTGGGTGTGGAGAAACAAATTATGGATCTACTTGAGATTTTATGAGCTCATAATTAACTTTTTTAATTTATTTTTTAATTAATTAATTTTGGATTTAAATGGAATGAGGAGGCCATATTCAATCCAAAATTTCTAGGACCCCTCCCCTATAATTTATCTCTTCTAAGAGGAGATCCTATTTTCTAGTCATCATTTCTTTGAGAGATATATCCCTAGGTCCTATAGTAGGTAAGGTTCATTATTCTTTATAATCTATTTCTGGTTTTGTCACCACTAGGGAGATTTATTACGAGAATATCTTTTTGAGGGTGGTTTCTATGGTTCCTTGATATCTTCATTGGATGTTCCTATCCGTGTATTGGTGTATTGGTCCTTAGACTTTAAGATTATTATTAATGAGTATTATGAGTTGTGTACTTAGATGTATTTACAAAAACTATGATGATAAATGTTCGTGGTGAAGTAGGATATGTTGGGTGTGTCAAGAGTAATTTTAAAATAATGAATAATGCAAGAAAGAATTTTTACATTATGTTTATTAATAAAATTTGATATCTAAGGCCCTTTTATGGAAATGATATAGCCTAAATAAATCCATGGATATGTTGTTCTAAAGGCAAATTAATTTTCTGAGAATTCAAAGAAAGAGACATTGAGTACATAGGTTGATGACACCAGCATGAAACCATCTTGATTAGATATATCAAGATAAATGGAATATATTACATAGTAAGCGTCCGTATGTGGTGACAAGTCATTGCAACATTAACTTATTTCTATATGGGTGACTTGTCTTGTTGCTAGACACTAACCTTGGACTTTAGGATGCTTTGCCTAATGCCACTGAGAAAGAGGCCTAGAGGGCCACATACTAAGTGTATCCAGAATCTTAGTTAAATAATATATTATTATTTATTATTTAACATGATGAATAAATATTATAATCGTATGTGGTTTAATAATTATTCATGTATGCTTGATATTATATAAATATTTATTTTCTATTTAGTGAATATAATATTTATTTATCTATTAGATAATAATTGAGTGATATATATTTAATTAATAAAAAGACATTATTCAAGGCACAATAAATACAGTGGAGGAATGTCAGACCAAGTTTAACTAGTTTTTTCAGAAATAATAAATATTTAATATTATTTAATTAAATAATATTTAATTTTTATTTTCAAGTTAAGAGCATGTTGAGAAATTATAATGTCATTATTATTTGGAATGGGGTTTTTTCTAGGATTAAATAAACAATTAGGGGCACATGAAAAAATATTTTATTTTAACCCGAGAAGTATAAATATCCAATTATGTTATTTTCTCAAGAGAGAAAATTAATTTGTCTTGGTTATGAAAAACAGATTTTGAGAATCCTCTCAAACCCTAAGAGATCCCTTCTCTAAGAATGCTCCTAATAATAGAGATAAATCATCCTCCACTAGATCAAGGAGAATGATTTGATAGCAGTTATCGAAGAAATCAAAGGCAAATGATGCAAGTGTAAGGATATTCTATGCTAGAACCTAAATATTTCTTCAAGAAAGTCTATATATTATTGAAACACATGTGGATGACTACTAAAGGAAATCTACACTTGGTTTCTATAACTCAATGATAGTGGAACATAGATCTATCACCAGATTCATCAATGAATAAATAATTACAACAAAGGTAATTCCTTATATAATTAAATTAATTATAAATAATATGTGATAATCCTTTCTCTTGGTTCTGATTTAATTACCCATCTTCTATTTCTTTAATTCAATTCTGTTGATCATAACATTCATCATCACATAGATCTAGAATTGATCATCAATTATGAAAAAAAATCCAAATTAGGAAATTCCCATCACATGATCCTACTGAACTCATAACCAACAAGTGGTATTAGAGAGGTCACATATTTATTTATAATTATTTAAATATATTTGGTGATTAAAAATTTTTAATTTAGTTTTTCAATTTAATTTTAATTGTTTTATAATTTTAATCATGAGATCTACTTCTTCCTCCTTTATTTCTCATAGATCTTGTTGCGGCAATTAATTTTATGATTAAAATAAAATATAGGAACATATTTTGATGTGCCAAGGTGTCTGGAAAGAAAACACATGACTAAATTCCATGTAACTATAGTAACATGTCATGTAGTCATGTTTAATGCATCAGAATTGATTTATAAATTACATCAAGATTATGCATTAATTACACGCTTTAATTACACCGTGTGTTGACCATAAAATAATGGTGAATAGTCAGTTGGATTAGACATTATGTATCCCTTTTACATGGTGTGTGGTCCCTTGGAGTCAATGACGAACCATGTATTTCAATACATGACCTACCTGATTGGTGACTATGTAATTTTGAGATCACATGATATGTATGCCATTGGACATTCTATGTATACCAGTTTTCAAGGTATAATTCACATGCCAAGTCCCTAGGCATGTACCTTAGATAGATGGTGAGATATGTACACGCCGTGTAGATTATATTCACACACCATGTACTTATAAAAAGTTACAAAGATTTAAAATTTATTTATTTTACTATGTAAACCTTGACACATGTACTTGCACATGGTCATAAAGATAGGACATTCCATGTGATAGGTTTTAATATACATAAATATTTAAATGTTTAATTAATATATGTGCAATGTTCAGATCTACATATCATGTATGAATCATATTATATTTTTTTCACTCTAAGTGAATTTAAGCATAACATGTGACCGAATAATCATGAAATTCATGTAATCATCCATGATGTACTTGTTATGAGAGTACATGTCAAGTCATGTATTCCATATGTCACAAGAATAAAATAATATAAAAGTATAATAAATTTAGGTAGAATTAGGTGGGTATTCACTGTGTTTCCTCCAAGGTACATTTATGTACATAGTTAATTTAAAATAATTTTTTTTAAAATTTTAATGGATGAGAATATCAAGGAAATTCAGATAATAATTAAGATAAAAAAATTGATTAATTAAAGATAATAATTAATTGATTTGGGCATGATTTATATTAAATAATATTTTTTAAAAGGTTGGGGCCGAAGCCTCATTTTATTATTTAAAGTAAAGACCTCTTTAGACTGGGTAGAGGGAGACCCATTACATAGCCCGAAGGCCCAAGGCCAAGTGGCCTGAATTCAAGGCTTGAAAGCCCATTTTTTTGGCCCCAAGAGCCCCTTGGTGAATAGTACTGCTACAGTACCCGAATGTGGATGATCATGAGCTAGACCATAACTTTTTATGTGATTGGTTTCATTTAATTTATTATTAAATTAAATTGTTTTCCTAAGTGCCTTCTCTCCTCTTATTATGTTGGAACAATGTGCCCATGGTTTCTTTTATGTAAACCCCATTTCCCCTTACCTGCATGTGAGTAAAAGGCATATGTAAGGTTTGGAGCTCCCAAGATAGTGGAGGTGGTTCAAGTTCAGAGCTGAGGTAAATCCAATCCAAGGAGATATATAGGTGAATAGGTGGAAAGCTGTAACACAAAACTTAACCGATTCAAGGTATTTATTCCCCTATGTCAACAATTAGTTTATATACTTCTAGATAAACATACCATTAGTAAATCTTTGATCACACACTTTATTATTTTATTTATGTCAATTTCAAGGTTATTTACTTATGGATATTTTGTTGTGATCCCATTATTTAATGAAATTATCAATCATGCAAGATAAAACTAAAATAAGTGGGTTTATGTGTAAATATTATCTAATACATGGTTACTCACTTAAGTAAATATACTTAATATTAATAACCATGTGATAAATATAATAATTGGAAATTTACACATAAAAGATATAATCCATCAATTATATATATTAAGTTGGTATAGACTTCCATTACTTCAGTTAAAATCGAACCATAGTTCAAAGTGCTTGACCAACCCAAGTTGGGGTGATGTCAATTATCAGGAAATTTTAACATGAGGTTTTGTGTTGACTTAACTTATTTGACATCAAGGGTTGACTTCCCAAGCAAGACTTATTGTAACTAAGAGGCAAAGGTTGAGGAAATAAAATTTAATGATTTCAGGATTGGGAGTCCACTAATCTGATTAAGGAACTGTGAGTTAATGCAGTTGGAATTTGGAATGCCTACCTAAAACCATTCAAGTTTCTTGACCTACCCAAGTTGGGGTAATGAGAAGGGGAATATGGGTCCTTTCCACTAAGAATTTCCAAGAAACAAGATATTCCAATTCATATAGTGAGGGATATTGGGTTTCAATAAAATAGTAGGAGACTAACAAATATAATATTTATTTATTTGTATAAATTTTATCAGATAAAGAACTAAAATTATTCTTATCTTATTTTGTATAAACAACATTAAAAGGAAATCAAAGATATCATTATGATCCATATTTGATAAGTAAAACCTTCTTACCAGCACAAATTTCCAATAATGGAAAAGGTGTATACGTGTCATCCTTCTCCATGAAATAAAATTTCATGTGATGGAATAAACTTTTTTAGTTTCACCTAGTAATGAGGAAAGTGATGAAGAGTTATCTCTCTATGAGAAACATCTGAATAACGTTATTGATGTTTAGTGCTTCATTTTATCATCTATGTCTAATGATATTTTGAGGCAACATGGGGACATGGATGCATATATCATGATGTATCATTATTATGATATCTATCAGGAGAAGGTGAGACAAGAGATGTATGATATCTCCAATGATTTGTTCACAAATAATCTTAGATATCCTGTGCTAGTTGGACCTCATGTATTCAATCATAATGGATACAATTAATGCCTATAAATCTTAGGGATTAAAGTCCCAGATGATTTGCATACATATCTCATATTTTCATCACTTCCCAAGAAATTATCCATCTTTATTGTTAATTACAATATGATAAATAATGGGAAGAGTATTTTTGAAATTCTGATCTTGATTTTCCAAGTGGATAAGGAAATGGGGAATGATAAACCCTCAATCCTTATGGTGAATAAGAAAATGATGAATAAGGAAAAGGGCCCCAAGAATTATAAAATGTCTAAAACATCTGAGCACTATCCTTCCATGAAGGGAAAGATGCAGAGGTAGGTAAAGGAAAACGAGGCAATATGTTTTGCATGTGGAAATTTAGGACACTGGGAGATGAAATTCACTAAGAAGAAAGGGTAAGCTAAAGGTGAGTTAATTATCGACTGAAATATTTCCATATATACACATTGGGTATTAGATACACCTTGTGTTGCTTGCATCTGTATCCAAATACAGGAACCAAGTAGATTCTGAAAGATTACCAGAGGAGAGGTAGATTTAAGATAAAATAATAGGGAGAGGTTGGAATCTTTAGCTACTGGACACTACCACCTCTCATTACCAATGAAAATGATTTTAGTTTTTTAATATTTTTATTATGTACCAATAGTAACCAAAAACATAAATTCTGTATCATGCCTAGATATAGATGGGTTTATTTTTAAGTTTGTAAATTAAATTTGTTTCTTTTATAAGGAAAACATATGTTATGGTATGACACATTTAAATAAAGGACTTTATGTATTATGTTACTAAAACAAGTGTTGGAAATTTCTTATTAATCATGTTCATATGACTCATATAACACCCATCTTATTCATTACTATCTTGGTCATATAAATGAAAAGCATTTGAAAAATCTCTGTCAAGATGGTTATTTAAACTCTTCTAAGATAAAATCTCTTGATATATGTCATTCTTGGTTACATGGAAAGATAGACAAACTATCATTTGGTGGATATGGTGAAAGGGATACATAGCTTCTAGGATCAGTATACACTGATGTGTAAGGATCATTTCTAGTAGAAACTTTAGGTGGATATTCTTACTTCCTTAATTTTACGAATTACTTGAGTAGATATAGATATGTATACTTAATGAGGTATAAGTTCAAATCCTTTGGTAAATTAAAGGAATTCAAGAATTAATTATAGAATCAAATTGGTATAAATATAAAGAATCTTTGATGTGATCGAGGTAGTGAATCTCTTAACCAAGAGTTCATTGACTTTTTACAAGAGTTTGGGATTCTTTCTCAACTCACTTCACCTTAGACACCATAGTGGAATGATGTTAGTGAAAGGAGGAACCATACCTTGTTATACATGGTAAGGCTGATGATGATCCATATAGATCTTCCATTATCCTTTTGGGGATATGCATTAAAAATTACAGTATACACATTAAACCGAGTTCCAACTAAAGTGGAAAATAGAATTTCCTTTGACCTATAGAGTGGAAATAATCCCATTTTGTCGTATAAAAATGTATGGGGTTGTGAGGAATTTGTTAAGGTCATATCAGGAAAAAAACTAGTACCCTAGAGAATGATGTGTATCTTTATAGGGTATCCAAGTAAATAAAGGGATACTACCTATACTACCCCTCATATAAGAAAGTGATTGTCACTAGAAAATCCATCTTTATTGAGAGGGATCACATCCTAAAAAAGGATAATGAGAGAAAGATGGACTTTGAAGAAGTTGATGCTCAAGATACACAAGAGTTGGAACATGAACAGGTTCCATAGGTCCCCATGGAATAAGTAGTTCTTGAAACAAAAGTACTATGTAGGAGCGTAAGAGTGGTAAGAGAACTAGAGTGATGGTTTTTTAGTCACCAAAGATAGTGACTCATTATTGGTTGAAAATGGTGAACCTATCTCTTATAAAGAGGAAGTAGAGAGATAAGAAGCTAGAAGATAGAAAGAATCCATGAATTTTAAAATAGATTCCATGTATCAGAACCAAGTTTGGGTTTTGTTCAAAGCACAAGTTGATGTACAACCTGTTGAATACAAATGGGTATTCGAGAGGAAAATGGAAATGGAAGGTAAATTAAATACCTATAAAGAAAGCATAGTGGATAAAGTGTTTAAAAAACATCAAGTAATTAACAATGGAGAAACATTTTCACCAGTTTCCAAGTTTAAATCCATTATAATTTTACTTGGTATTGCAGCTTAAAATGACTATGATATTTGGAATATGGATGTCAAAACTGCATTCCTTAATTGGAACCATTATGAAAATGTCTTTATGATACAACTAGAATGGTTTGTGACTCTAGGTGATGCCAAAAATATTTTCAAGTTGTATAGATCCATTAATGGATTGAAGAAAACATCTAGGCCATGGAACATTTGATTTTATAAAACCATAAAAGAATTTGTTTTCACTAAGAACGAATGTGAGTCGTGTGTTTACAAGAGGTTTAGTGGAAATTCAATTGTTATCCTATTAGTATATGTTGATGACATATTACTTATTGGAAAAGACAAACCAGTCATAAAGATAGTTAAGGACTAGTTAGACAAGTGTTTCTCTATGAAGACTTAGGGGAAGTAGCCTATATTTTAGGGATCCAGATCATTCATGATAGATCCAAGAGGATACTTAGACTAAGTCAATATACATATCTTTACTAGATACTAAATATATTTAGTATGGAACAATCCAAGAGGGTATTGGTTCTAGTGTCACATGGTTTACATATTTTTAAGAAAATGTGTCCCTAGATACAACAAGAGAAATAGAGAATGAGTAATATTCTATACAATTTGGTGATAGAATTAATCATGTATTCCATGTTATGTTCAAGACTTGATGTTGCCTATGCATTGATCATGGTAGGCAGATATCAATCAGATCTAGGAGAACAAATTTGGACTTTTGTTAAGGCTATCCTTTTGTATCTGAGAAGAACTAAGTATATATTCCTAGTGTATGGAAAAGAAAAGGATCTGGTCATCAGGGATTATAGTGATGCTTGTTTTTAGATAGATCAGAATGTTCTGAAATCACAATCAGGATATGTTTTCTGAATCAACAGGGGAGTTGTGAGCTAGAAGAGTTCAAATTATTCAATTGTCCCTAAACCTACAATGAAGTCTATATATATAGAGGATTTTGATAAATCCAAGTAATCCATTTAGATTAAGAACATTTTCTAGGAGATTAATGTGGTTCTTAGAAGTAAATACCCTATCAAATTCTATTGTTCTAAAACTTTAGTGGCGACTCTTGAAAAAGATCCAATATTACACCAATGAAAAAAGAAGATACTATAGAAGTATCACTTTTTGAGGGATTCTTATCAGAGGGGTAAAGTTTTAGTAAGCAGAGTACCCAAAAAAGAGAACATGATGGACCCCCTAACTAAAGACCTATCTCATAAGAAGCATGAGTATCATGCAAGAGCTAGAAGACTGAAGGTTGTTAGCAGTTGTCTCTAGTTCTAGTGGGAGTTTTTTGGAGTTATTTCACTATAAAAAACTTCTTTTCTACATTATGATAACATATATTCATAGTTTTTAATATTAATAAACTACTTATAAGATCATTATTTTTCTTTTATGTGACATAGTATGTGATAATGTCCTAAGAGTAGCTGTCACACTAAAAGTTCATAATAGTTTCCCACTATAATGATAACCATAAAGAGCCACAAAACTATTATTAAATATATTTTATATAGTCAGATGATATCATTCGAGGGACAAAAATGATACAAGCTATCAGGGGTGGAGATTCCTAGGACTTTGAAGAACCTTCTCATGGTGTACGCCCTTGGTAATATCCAGTAGGATATTATGAGAATGAGACCCTCCAGTAGGAAACCAACATTAATATGTTTCATTGGATTTTCCTATTTTAGGAAATGGGTATTGGTCCTTAGACATTAATATTTTTATTAATGAGTATTATGAGTCATTCACTCAGATGTATTGATGAAAACCATGATGAAAAATGTTCATGGTGAAGTAGGATATTTTGGTGCATCATGAGAAATATTAAATTAAAAAACAATATGAGAAATATTTTTTCCATTATGTTTATTAAAGGAATTTTATATCTTAAGACCTTTCATGGAAATGTTATAGCCTAAATAAATCCATCTCCATGGTGTTCAATAGGCAAGTTCATTTTACAGGAAGTCAAAGAAAGAGACATCGAGCACATAGGTTGATGGAATAAACATGAAACCTTCTTGAATAGAGATATCAAGATAAATGGTTTATATTACATAGGAATCATTTCTAGAAGGTAACATGTCATTTCAGCATTAAATTCATTCTATATGGGTGACTTTTCATGTTCTTAGATGATAACCTTGTACTTTAGGATGTTTCTCCTAATGCCAGTGAGAAAGAGGCCTAGAAGGTTACACACTATGTCTATCCAGAATATCAGTTAAATAATATATTATTATTTATTATTTAATAGGTTGAAGAATCATTATTCATGTATGATTAATCACATATAAATATTTGTGTGCTATTTAATGAATATAATATTTATTTATTGATTTTTGAATAATGAAGTGATATTTTTTTAATAAATAAATAGACATTATTCATGGCCTGATAAATTCTATGGAAGAATGGAGGAACAAGTTTAAATGGTCCGATGAGACATAATAAATATTGAATATTATTTAATTAAATAAAATTTAACATTAATTTGTAAGTTAAATGAATGTCTAGAAATGAAAATATTATTATTATTATTTGACAAGGGGTTTCTTTAGGATCATGTAAATAATTAAGGTCACTTGTGAAATTAATTTATTTTAACCCTAGAAATATAAATACCCAATTATGTTATTTTCTCAAGAGGGACAATTCATTTGTCTTGGTTGTGCACAACATATTTGGGGAATCCTCTCAAGCCTTGAGAGATACCTTCTCCAAGAATGATCCCAAGAATGAAGAGTAATCCTCCTTCACCAGATCTAGGAGAATGCTTTAGAAGTAGTTCTCAAAGTGATAAAAGGGGGAAAATAAAAGCGCAAGGAACTATTGTGCTAGAAATTGGAGATTACGTTTGTGAAATCTAGAGATCCATGGAACACATGTGGATTACCACTATGGGAAATATACATTTCGTTTATAAAACACAATGACAGTGGACCACAGATCAGTCACTAGATTCATCATTGAAGAAATAATTCTAACATAGGTAATTCTTTATTTAATTAAATTAATTATAAATAATATGTGATAATCCCCTTGCTTAGTTTCATCTTAATTAAACATTTTCTATCACATAGATTCAATTCCATTTATCATGGAATTCATTGTCACATAGATCTTGGATTGATCATCAATTATAGAAAAAATCCACGTTGGGAACCACCCATTTCATGCTTCTGATATGCTTAGAACCTATAGTTGTGGGTAAAGAGAAACCCCACTGGGGACACTAGTGTTTCGATGGTATCATATCTTTTTTAATTTAATTTTTAATCAATTAATTAATTATGGGTTTAAATGGAATGAGGAGGACATATTTGATCCAAAATGTCTAGGACCCCCTCTCATTTCTCTCCTCTAAGATGATATCCTATATATTGGTCATAAATACTTTGAGAGATCTATCCCTAGGGTCTGTATTAGGTAAATTTCATCATTATTTATCATCTATTTCTAGTTTTCTCGCCACTATGGTGATTTTTGACTAAAATATATTTTTGAGGGTGGTTTATTTGGTTTCTCTATGTCTTCCTCCTCAGGTAAAATTAGGAAATGATATTTGACATGTATGCCTATACTAGCACTAGGTAGGTGTTTCTTATATATTTATGTTATAATACATGTATTTACACATTTCTGGTTTTCAGGCATGGGTAGGGTCAAGTGTGCGACCAAGAATGGAGCCACTTGTGGTTTCTATTATTTTTGGGAGAATCCCAAGGGTATTATAATGTGGGTGATTTTATAATATATTGTTTATGTTTTGTTATTGTCTTGTCCAGAGGCAATATAGTTTCTTGAAAAGATTTCTCATAATGTAATGGGTTGGATTATATAATGATTTTTTGACATGGTTCCCTAGGAACATAATGAACACAAATTGTGAGGCCTTGGGTAGATGTAATCTCACTAGTGTTGATGGAGATATGCATATTATGGATTATATTTTAGGGTATGATATATTTATATCACATAGTATGAAATATTTATCTACTACCTTAGCCAAATAATATATTATGATATGTATATATAAATATCCCAACATAATTATTATGATATGTTATATCAAAGTGTACAACACATATGGTATCTTATGATGAATTAAAGAAAACCTAACTTTAATTTTTAATGTTTATTAATCTTCCAATATTGGGTATCCTTGATAAAATATTACATATAATTTAATTTATGGAGAATCCATAGTGTATTCATTTTATGAATGCATGAATGTATAAGGAATTAACTTATATGTAATTTAACATATGAGATAATGATATATTACTTGAGGAGAATCCTTGAGGAATTATTATATGTGAACCTTGAGAAGTACTACTAAGAAAACTCTATCTCTCCCTATATAACTCTCTTCCTCCTCCTTTTCTATTTCCCAAAAGATATTAGATTATAATGAGATTGAGGAGGGTCCTGCCCACATGATTGGTGATTTAGTTTTAACTAGTGGATTTCCCACATTGAAAAGAGTCCTTAAGCTACCTATGAGGGATGTTCATTATGAATATGGATGAAGATAGTAGCTACAAATCTTTAGTGAAAGGTATGAGTTATTCATTTACTTATACATGGTTTTAGTTTCATTACATGGTAGATATTGGGAATGAGATTTTTAATGATTTATGCTACCTTGAATGTGGGTTGTTCAATCCCTAGAAACCTAATATGGGTTACATGGATGGTTATAACCATTTTTGTGGGTGTAAATTGAGTTTCATCACAAATGTTGTAACCACATGTTTTTTGTGATTTCAAATGATAATAGGGCCAATGTTGTGAGGCCAAGAGCATAAAAGAATGACTTAGGGTGATGGTATTGACCATTCATTTGGAATAGGGACATGCTATAGGTGTAAACTTAGTCTTAAGGTGATTGATATCACTAGTTGAGAGTGGATTATAGATGTGTTTGGGATGAACAAGAATAATGATCCGGTAGTTGGAATGGTATTATATTAGCCATGAAACCTAGGGTACAGAATGTGGATGTGCCTTTGGGGAGTTGTTGGAAATTTATTTGAATAGTTTAGTGGGTTATGAGTCGTTATATAATATATTATGATATGAAATTGGTATGAAGGATAAGAGAGATTTGAGTGTGGAAAACCATGGGTACATCATCCTACTCCAGCACTAGATGGAGTAGGTAAATTACTCACTCATGGATTGATGAGCATGATATATAGAGAGTTATATTGTTTTTTCAGTTTCTTTTTATTAATGTTTTCTTACAGTCATAAATGTATGGATAATATATAGGGACTCCATTATTGGTGTCCTACTAAGTTCACACTCACATTCTGCACGAGCCCTCCAAGATATGTGTAGAATTTATGGTTTGTGACATAGGTAAGGGTAAGGTCCATATGACTGATACATAGTAGGATGAAGGTGAATTAAATGCAAAGGTAGGTTCGTAATGGTTTTTGAGTAGGATAAGGTGAAACCTTAGTCTCAAGCTGGGTTTTCTTTTGTTTTATTTGGGAATTCAGGTATATGATCAACCTATATGGAATCTAGTTTTCTTTTATATGATTTTTATGACATTTTAGAGTGTTATCATGTGTTATATTTTAGGTTATACTCATACTATTTTTTTAAAATTTATTGTTTTTATTCTTCTGTTACTTAGATTTATTATATCACATAGTATAGTCTCCCCATGTTCACTTACTAGACCTTCAATTATTGTCACTAGAATTTGATGTATGGGGAGAAACACCTAAGGTCATTGGAAATCTTGACTGGGTGTTATTTAAGAGAACCAATATAGAGATGCTACAAAGTGGCATTATAGTAGGTTGATGTAATGTGGTACTGAACAATTTTTTTTTCTATTTGAGGTATGGTAGATGAGGGTTTAGGGATGTATCGTGACTTGGGAGAGATGTTGTAATAACTATGAACTAACTATACACATTACATTTATCGAGCATGTTGAAATACATTAGGTATACCTAATTTTATCCAAAGTGTGGAATAAATTATGTGGTTTTAATATAACATGGGTGGGAGGATATTTTCATCCGGAGAAATAAGAAAAAAATAACATAGAGGTGTATCAAAATTCCAGCTTGGCCCTAGGGGTCAATGGACATCCAAACCAAAACAAATCATATCCACCATTAGTGTACCCAAATCACCAATCTAAACAAGAAACAAGAGGTAGGAAAACTACATGAAAGAATGAATACATTCCAAACTAGGTCAAAAGTCACATAAAGTATAAAAATTACGAGAAATAAACAAAAACCCACTATGAAAAAATAAAATAATCCAAACAAGACATATGGACCCATGGGGGAAGGTCTTATGTAACATCCCAAGTAAGTAATTAATAATAGATATTTTTATCTATGTCTATTAATGATTAAGATAGTGTTTTATAGGCTTAAAATGAAAATAAATACAATCTTATGCATGGAATACACTAATATTCTTAAAAGATTGTTTTACTGCCTTTTGATGGAAAACCCTTTTTAAATCAAACTTTTGAAAATTTTATAATCTATATTTTTCAAAATAAACATATTCATTATGATTGGGACATTGAAATTTACATTGGATAAATTGTTGGAATTTTTCTGACAATGTTCATTTTTTAATGAATAGTGAAAAAATACTGCATTTTACATCAAAACTACTTTTTCATTTAATTTAATTATATGGTTAGATTATCCTTTTAATTGGTCTTAAAGTGTAATATGAGTATATTTTTACCATTTAATCCAATGGTGATTGTTATTATTAATTTCACTTTGTAATTGGTCATAAACTAATGCCAAACGTTTCATAGATATTGTTTAAAAAAACCCACTATTTGTTTTGACAACAGGAATTATTTTTTAAATCAATTATTGCAATTTATGTATTTGGAATTTGATAAAATGGATTACATATTTAGAATCAGAAGGTCCAAATTATGTAATTAAGACTCTTTTATTTTTGGACATTATGAATAGTAACGATGGTAATTATCTTTAATTATCTTGATTAATGAGTAATCAGGCAGTTAAAGATAATAAAATGATAACATAATAATAAAAAAAGACCACAACATGTGTCCTAAGGCTACTGGTTGTCTCATGGCAGACCATTGGATGCCTTGTTACAAACTTGGGGGCCCCATGGAATCACTTTTGTGAGAAAGTGACTTTTTATCTTTTTATTTTTAAAGAATGTTAAATGTGACAAAGAATGTATCACCAAAGTAAAATATTTTTAATTTTGTCTAAATAAATGATCTTTTGGATTATAAATATTAATTAGAAATCTAAAACTATTTCCTACATCATAGTATTTTTTTCATAATTTTTAGACTTTAAATAAATTAAATTATTTAGGACATCATGATGATGCAGCGATTACCTCATTAATAAAGGATTTAAATAAAATTAAATGATAATGTGAAATCAATGACCTACACATGTCCAAAACCTATTGGATGGGTGGATTTCGAACCCTTTTCACCTTACCCTCGAATTATACCAATGTGGTACCTTTTGAATCCAAAAATCATTTTCAAATAAAGTAACATTTCTTTACATTCCAAGAGTGCCCCTCCTCTCCTCTTATAAAAGGCTCTCACCTCTACCTCCTTACCCACACTCCCAAAGCCTTTTTCTCGGCCAACCCCTGCCCATTTTGACTCTCCACTTCCCTATATTACTCCTTAAAGCCTCACTTTGGGTAGAAGTCATCCCAAGGAAGCCTTGAGCTCAAACCAAAGGGAGTTACCCGATTTTAAGGTAATGTCTTCACTTGAGTCCTTTTGTTTTATTTTGCTTCTCCAACCCCCTAAAATATTTTTATTCATTTATTTTGTAACAAATCCAGTATCATAAATATACTAGGATGTTTTTATAAGAATTATTCGAGCTACACTTACACACACCTACATCTAATGGTTAAAGGACATACTGTTTCCGTGGATGGTGAATTTATGCCTCCCGAAACGATGATTGTTCAACATTCTTTTAAAACCTTCAAAGGTGTCCATTAAGATGTCACTATATTTATATATGATATATAATATGTTTATTTTTTCCTTAATCTTCTGTATTTTTCATTTTGGTCATACCTTTATGGTTTCCATTATGGGTAAACGCGATATCTTCATTTATGGAAGTGCGGACCACCGCCCCCTCAAAGTAATTTGATTCGTTAAATACCATATGTGGGACGTATAAAGTATGGAACTATGATATTATATATAATATTATAGTGGAATTATAATATACCTTTATATCATTATGATTCCATTCTATAAAATACAAAATAGAAATGAAAGTGGCGTTCATGCGTACGTACGGCTTACCGTCTCCATGAACGGTGCATTTCATTTCTTAACTCTAAAGGTTATGTAATATTATAAATGCATGCATGTACTGGATATATATGAAATATATGATATCTACATCATGAATACCATTCTGGATATAATGGATACATGAAATACTTGTAATTCTAAAGGGTTTATTTTTGACTCAAGTACCAATGATCGTTAAAACGACCGTTATTAACTTGAATAATTAAATAGTGTTCATGACATGGAAATAAGTGATATAAAAGGAATAATGAACTTTAAAAAGGTTCTTAAACAAGTATAAATTAACTCAAGTTTATTATTCAGGAGATTAAAGAACGACTGATTCAAGTCGGACCCGAGGTATGAGACTTCGTCTCAATCTCCTTTCATTGAGGCATATTTTGTTTTATACACAACCTTCTTTTATATGGTGTATAAACCCCTTTGGCTTTTACATTTATTCAAAAGGAATCTTTTTTATATGAAGCATTTAATAAACGAAAAAAGGGAATGTTTTTGTCGTACGTATGCGGCGACAATGACTTCTCCGCCGCCGTGACCATTATTTGAGTTTCGGCTTCCTCTAAAAGCCATACCTTTTTTTAAAAGAAAAATAAATACAATGTTTTACTTTTCTTTTATTTTGGTATTGAAAATGGTTTTCATAATGTTTTTATATCAATTTGTTGTATTGATATCTTGTGATTGAAAGGTGGAAATGTTATGTTTCCTTTATGCATGTTTTATGTGATATGATTATGTTGAGGTTCTTGGGAATTATTATGAAGACGGGTGGTTCCGTGATAAACTAAGGTCAGGTGATCCCGATATAGCTCTCCAATGCATTGGGTAACGGAAAGGAGTGAAATTTTAAGGTTTCTCCGAAGAGATTTAGGGAATATACTATGTTGGGTATTCCAAATGTAACCAAGAGTGTTACTCCCTACGTAAGAATGTTATGAATGCCTCAAGTTACCTTTATGTCTTATGATTTCTATGATTTATTCATGATTTGATGAGGTATGTTAAAGTGATTATGTTTTATGGGTAATGTATGATTTCATTCTTATGTATATATGTACCCATGTTTCCTTTCCATATTTTTATATCCCTTACTGAGCTTTTTATGCTCATCCCAAGTTTTTTTGAAATATTTTTCACAGGTCAAGGTAAAGGTACATGATATGATGATAGTGTCAAGGAAGTGTCAAGAAAGAATCCATGTTTTATTTTAAATATGTTTCCATTGATGGGAAAGAAGAATACTATCTTTATGTAACCACTTTGTTTATATGTGGAATGTAATGCAAGTTTTATGATCTAATTATCTAAAACTCTAAACCCGAAAATATCCTCAATGTGTAATCTTGTAATAACTCAAGATTAAGTAAGGTTTAAGGCTGGGGCCTTATAGTTGGTATCAGAGGTCGGTTTAGATAACTTTTGGAGTTAGAATTCTATTAAATGATTATCCAAATTTTTTTATGGTCAAATTGAAGTGATATAGTATTTGAATATTACCATGTTGCTTCATCTAAGACATGTTTGTTCAGAATGGTTTTCCGCAGAGGAAACAGGGAAGTAGTACTAGGAAGGCATGCAGAAGGAAATAACCTTCCGAATCAGCATCCTGAGATGGTCAGAATTGGAACTGAACTGTTTGTTGCAGTAATGGCACAGTTGACTCAAGCGATAAATGGCGGTGGTATCCATACATGAGATCAGCCAGATCAACCGCAGAGGAACATGTCAGTGGTGGAACATTTCATGAGGCAACATCCCCCATCATTTAGAGGATCATCTGACCCTGTGCTAGCTGAAGGGTAGATAAAAGCACTGGAGAAGATTTTTTATGTCATGGGGTGTTCAGACAATCAAAAGGTTTGTCTTGCTATTTATCGTTTGGAGGGTGAAGAAGATCAGTGGTGGTCGATGGTTAAAAATATCAGGGACGCTGATGAGAGTGATGCTCTCGAATGGGATGAATTCAAAGGTATGTCTCTTGAAAAGTATTTTCCTAAGGCTGTTTGACTTAGGATGGAAAAAAAATTCTTGGAATTGAGGTAAGAGGAAGACTCAGTGGCTACCTATGAAGAAAGGTTCACTCGATTGGCAAGGTATGCTCCAAATTTTATCCGAGACCTTGATAGTAAAATCAATCATTTTTACTCAGGATTAAAGCCAAAATATATAAGGGCATTAGCTGCTCATGAGTTTAAAAGATATGAAAAGCTTGTTCGATGTGCTGAGAAGGTGGAAATGGAGTTTTCCGATGATCAAGTGTTCTATAACAACCAGCAGAAGAAGAGACCAAGGTGGCAGGAGAAAGAGAAGAATTCTTCAAAAATGTCTGATGGTAAGAAATCTATGTTTCCAGTTTGTGATAAATGTGGCAAAAGGCATGATGGGGAATGTATTATGAATTCTAGAAAGTGCTACCGATGTGGTAAGATGGGACATAAGGCTCATGATTGCACTGAAAAAGATCAAGGTGAAGGTAAGACCAAATTTGATTTACAGTTAGTGAAATGTTTTAAGTGCAATGAGATGGGTCACTATGAAAATGAGTGTCCGACAAAGAGCTCGAGTGATGTGAAGCAGTTAGACTACAAGCAGAAAGGGGTGGTGAAATCCTTTGCAACTACTTCAGCAGATGTAGGGCCATCAAATGAAGTTGTATCAGGTACTTTGTTTGTTTTTTCAGATTATGTCAGTGTGTTGTTTGATTCGGGGTCTACACATTCTTTCATCTCTGAAACCTTTTCTAGTAAAATGGGAATACCATCTTAAGAAATGACTCCTGAACTTTTGGTCAAAACACCTGTGGGAAATGTTGAGGCAAAAAGAATATATAAGAATATTCCTATCTTTATCTGTGGAAAGAACCTACTTGCAAACCTTATTGTTCTACCTCTTGTAGAGTTTGATGTTATCCTGGGTATGGATTGGCTCTCTATTTACCATGCTAAGATTGACTGTAGTGCTAAAGAAGTTTCTTTTCAAAAAGACTTTTAGTTTGTGTACAAGAATGAACCCTTACTGTTGATAACTTATCAAGAGGCCAAGAAACTTGTAAAAGATGGAAATGAATGTTACCTTGCACACATCATTGAAAATAAAGGAACTGTTCAGATTAATGATGTGCTAGTGGTAAATGAGTATCCTGATGTTTTTCCTGATGAGTTTCCTGGAATAATACCAGATCAAGAAGTTGAGTTTACTGTTGACTTAGTTCCTGATGCTAAGCCAATTTCAAAACCCCCTTATCAAATGGCTCAAATTGAACTTTTAGAGTTGGAGGAGAAATTGCAAGATTTATTAGAGAAAGGTTTCATTCAACCTAGAACATCACAATGGGGTGTTCCTGTTTTATTTGTTAAAAAGAAAGATGGTTCAATGAGACTTTGAATTGATTATAGAGACTTGAATAAAATCACTGTTAAGAACAAATATCCTTTGCCTCATATCGATGATTTATTTGATCAGCTCAGGGAGCTCAGTATTTTTCAAAGATTGACTTGAGATCGGGGTACCATCAGCTGAAGGTAAAGGAAAAATATGTTCCGAAGACCGCTTTCCATACAAGATATTGCCATTATGAATTTGTAGTAATGCCTTTTGGGCTAACCAATGCACCTTCTGTATTAATGGACTTAATGAATAGAATTTTCCATGAGTTCTTGGATAAGTTTGTGGTGGTTTTCATTGATGATATTTTGGTGTTTTCTAAAATTAAAGAGGAGCATGAAAGACATTTAAGGGTTATATTTCAAACCATAAAAGAAAATAAACTGTATGGAAAATTCAGCAAGTGTGAGTTTTGGTTGCAACAAATTTCTTTCCTTGGTCACATTGTTTCTAAAGATGGGATAACTGTTGATCCTGCAAAAACAAAAGTTGTGGAAGACTGGCCAAGACCCACAAATGTAACTGAGATTCGTAGCTTCCTTGGTTTGGTAGGCTATTACCGAAGGTTTGTTAGAATTTTTTCACGGTTATCTAGTCCAATGACTAAGCTAACTCGGAAGGGTGTTAAGTTTATCTGGACAAAAGAATGTAATGATTGTTTTCCGGAATTGAAAAGAAGATTGGTGAATGCTCCAGTTTTGGCACTACCTTCCAGGAATGGTGAGTTTGTTATATACAGTGATGCTTCATTGAAAGGAGTTGGTTGCGTCCTAATGCAGAATGATCAGGTAATTGCCTATGCTTCACGACAGTTGAAAACTCATGAGGTAAATTACCCTACACATGATTTGGAATTAGCTTCTGTTGTTTTCGCTTTAAAAATTTGGAGGCATCATTTGTATGGAGTAAAGTGTGAAATATATACTGATCACAAATTTTTAAAGTATATATTCACTCAGAAAGAGTTAAACATGAGACAGAGGAGATGACTGGAATTAATCAAGGATTATGATTTTACAATTCATTACCATCCTAGAAAAGCAAATAAATTGGCTGATGCTTTGAGTCGAAAAAGTAATGCTTCATTAGCAATGTTGCATTTGGAACGTGATCCTTTGGTTAAGGAATTGATGAACATTGGCATAGAAGTTGTTGGTGCAGGAAGTTCTTCTATTTTGTTTCAGGTATCAGTGAGATCATCTCTATTAGATAGAATCAAGCAAGCACAGAAGCAAGACATTGAGTTACAGAAAAAGGTAGAGCTGGTTCAGAAAGGTAAGTTTCCTGAATTCAACATTGATAATGATTACGTTTTGAGATTTGGGAAGAGATTGTGTGTGCCTTGTGATTCCCAGTTGAAGAGAGAGTTGTTATGTGAAGCTCATAGTTCTCCGTTTTCAGTTCATCCTGGTAGTACTAAGATGTACAGAGATCTGCGGGAGTATTACTGGTGGGATAGAATGAAAATAGATATTGCTGATTTTACTGTGAAGTGTTTGACATGTCAACAGGTTAAAGAAGAGCGGAAGTTACTGAAAAGGAAGCTTCACCCTCTACCAGTTCCAGAGTGGAAATGTGAGAATATATCCATGGACTTTGTTGTGGGATTACCGAAGACATTTCGAGGTAATAATGCAATCTGGGTTATTGTTGATCGCTTGACTAAATCTGCTCATTTCCTTTCTATACGAGATACTTTTTCCCTAGATCAACTTTCACGTTTGTATCTAAAAGAGATAGTCAGGTTACATGGAGTTCACCTCTCCATTGTATCTGATCGTGATCCCAGGTTCACATCTAACTTTTGGAAAGGCCTTCAGAAGTCGTTGGGTACTGAATTAAATTTTAGTACAACATTTCATCCTCAATCAGATGGGCAGTCAGAATGAACAATTCAGACTTTGGAGGATATGCTACGAGCTTGTTTGATGGATTATCAGGGAATTTGGGACCAACATCTTTCTTTGGTTGAATTTTCATATAATAACAGTTTTCATTCCAGTATACAGATGGAACCATTTGAGGCGTTATATGGGAAGTGGTGTCGAACTCCAGCTTTCTGGGATGAAGTGGGTGAAAGGAAGTTGATGGGACCAGAATTGGTAGAAGAGATGGCAGAAAACGTTCAGCTGATTCAGAAACACATGAGAACAGCTCAGAGTAGGTAGAAGAGTTATGCAGACAATAAGAGGAAGGATCTAACTTTTGAGGTAGGTGATCATGTTTTTCTCAAAGTCTCACCATAGAAAAGTGTGATGTGATTTGGTAAGAAAGGAAAGATGAGTCCAAGGTTCATTGGACCATATGAAATTCTGGAGGGAGTTGGATCAGTTGCATACCGGGTGGCTTTACCCTTGAGTTTATCTCATGTACACAATGTTTTTCACGTTTCGATGTTGAGAAAAGTATATGCCAGATCCATCTCATGTTTTGAGTCCAGAGGTAGTTCAGCTGGAAGAGAACCTATCTTATGAAGAAAAACCGGTCCAGATTCTTGACCACAAGGAGCAAGTGTTACTAAATAAGGTGATTAATTAGGTAAAAGTTTTGTGGAAAAACCACATGATGGAAGAGGCAACATGGGAATCTGAAAATGCAATGAGGGATAAGTACCCCCATTTATTCGATAAGTAAATAAATTGCGGGGACGCAATTTTCTAAAGGGGGGAAGGATGTAACATCCCAAATAAGTAATGAATAATATATATATTTATCTATGTCTATTAATTATTATGATAGTGTTTTAGAGGCTTAAAATGAAAATAAATAAAATCTTATGCATGGAATACACTAATATTCTTAAAAGATTGTTTTTCTGCCTTTTGATGTCAAACCCTTTTTAAATAAATCTTTTGACAATTTTATAATCTATATTTGTCAAAATAAACATATTCATTATGATTGGGACATTGAAATTTACATTGGATAAATTTTTGGTATTTTTCTGACAATGTTCATTTTTTTAATGAATAGTGAAAAAATACTGCATTTTACATCAAAACTGCTTTTTCATTTAATTTAATTATATGGTTAGATTATCCATTAAATTGGTCTTAAAGTGTAATCTGAATATATTTTTACCATTTAATCAAATGGTGATCATTAGGATTAATTTCACTTTGGAATTTGTCATAAACTAATGCCAAACCTTTCATAGATATTGTTTAAAAAAACCCGCTATTTGTTTTGACAACGGGAATTATTTTTTAAATAAATTATTGAAATTTATGTGTTTGGAATTTGGTAAAATGGATTACATATTTGGAATCATAAGGTCCAAATTATGTAATTAATACTCTTTTATTTTTTGGACATTATGAATAGTAACGATGGTAATTATCTTTAATTATCTTGATTAATGAGTAATCAGGTAGTTAAAGATAATAAAATGATATCATAATAATACAAAGATACCAAAAAATGTGTCCTAAGGCTACGGTTTGTATCATGGCCGACCATGGGATTCCTTGTGCCAAACTTGGGGGCCCCATGGAATCACTTTTGTGAGAAAGTGACTTTTTATCTTTTTATTTTTAAAGAATATTAAATGTGACAAAGAATGTATCACCTAAGTAAAATATTTTTAATTTTGTCTACATAAATGATATTTTGGACTATAAATATTCATCAGAAAGATAAAAAAATTTCCTACATCATAGTATTTTTTTCATAATTTTTATACTTTAAATAAATTAAATTATTTATGACATCATGATGATGCTGTGATTACCTCATTAATAAAGGATTTAAATAAAATGAAATGATAATGTAAAGTCTATGACCTACAAATGTCCAAAACCTATTGGATGGGTGGATTTCGAACCCTTATCACCTTACCCTCGAATTATACCAATGTGGGACCTTTTGAATCCGAAAACCATTTTCAAATAAAGTAACATTTCTTTACTTTCCAAGAGTGCCTCTCCTCTCCTCTTATAAAAGGCCCCCACCTCTACCTCCTTACCCACACGCCCAAAGCCTTTGGATCAGCCAAACCCTGCCCATTTTGTCTCTCAACTTCCCTATATTACTCCTTAAAGCCTCACTTTGGGCAGAAGTCTTCCCAAGGAAGCCTTTGAGCTCAAACCAAAGGGAGTTACCCGATTTTAAGGTAATGTCTTCACTTGATTCCTTTGGTTTTATTTTACTTCTCCAACCCCCTAAACTCTTTTTATTCATTTATTTTGTAACAAATCCAGTATCTTCAATATACTAGGATGTTGTTATAAGAATTATTCGAGCTACACTTACACACACCTACATCTAATGGTTAAAGGACATACTGTTTCCGTGGATGGTGAATTTATGCCTCCCGAAACGATGATTGTTCAACATTCTTTTAACACCTTCAAAGGTGGCCATTAAGATTTCACTATATTTATATATGATATATAATATGTTTATGATTTCCTTAAGCTTCTGTATTTTTCATTTTGGTCATACCTTTATGGTTTCCATTATGGGTAAACGCGATATCTTCATTTAAGGAAGTGCAGACTACCACCCCCTCAAAGTGATTTGATTCGTTAAATACCATATGTGGGACGTATAAAGGATGTAACTATGATATTATATATTATATTATACTGGAATTATAATATAACTTTATATCATTATGATTCCATTCTATAAAATACGAAATATAAATGAAAGTAGCGTTCATGCGTATGTACGGCTTACCGTCTCCATGAACGGTGCATTTCATTTCCTACCTCTAAATGTTATGTAATATTATAAATTCATGCATGTACTGGATATATATGATATATATGATATCTACATCAGGAATACCATTCTGGATATAATGGATACATGAACAGCTTGTAATTCTAAAGGGTTTATTTTTGACTCAAGTACCAATGATCGTTAAAACGGCCGTTATTAGCTTGAATAATTAAATAGTGTTCATGACATGGAAAGAAGTGATATAAAAGGAATAATGAACTTTAAAAAGGTTCTTAAACAAGTAGAAATTAACTCAAGTTTATTATTTAAGAGATTAAAGAACGAATGATTCAAGTCGGACCCGAGGTATGGGACTTCGTCTCAATCTCATTTCATTGAGGCATATTTTGTTTTATACACAACCTTCTTTTATATGGTGTATAAACCCCTTTGGCTTTTAAGTTTATTCAAAAGGAATCTTTTTTATACGAAGCATTTACTAAACAAAAAAAGGGAATGTTTTTGTCGTACATATGCGGCGACAATGACTTCTCTGCCGCCGTGACCATTATTTGAGTTTCGGCTTCCTCTACAAGCCATACCTTTTTTTAAAAGAAAAATAAATACCATGTTTTACTTTTATTTTATTTTGGTATTGAAAATGGTTTTCATAATGTTTTTATATCAATTTGTTGTATTGATATCTTGTGATTGAAAGGTGGAAATGTTATGTTTCCTTTATGCATGTTTTATGTGATACGATTATGTTGAGGTTCTTGGGCATTATTATGAAGACGGGTGGTTCTGTGATAAACTAAGGGCGGGTGAACCCGATATAGCTCTCCAATGCATTGGGTAACGCAAAGGAGTGAAACGTTAAGGTTTATCTAAAGAGATTTAGGGAATATACTGTGATGGGTATTCCAAACGTAACCAAGAGGGTTACTCCCTACATAAGAATGTTATGAATGCCTCAAGTTACCTTTATGTCTTATGATTTCTATGATTTATTCATGATTTGATGAGGTATGTTAAAGTGCTTATGTTTTATGGGTTAAGTATGATTTCATTCTTATGTATATATGTACCCATGTTTCCTTTCCATATTTTTACATCCCTTACTGAGCTTTTTATGCTCATCCCAAGTTTTTTTGAAATGTTTTTCACAGGTCAAGGGAAAGGTACATGATATGATGATAGTGTCAAGGAAGTGTCAAGAAAGAATCCATGTTTTATTTTAAATATGTTTCCATTGATGGGAAAGAAGAATACTATCTTTATGTAACCACTTTGTTTATATGTGGAATGTAATGCATGTTTTATGATCTAATTCTCTAAAACTCTAAACCTGAAAAGATCCTCAATGTGTAATCTTGTAATAACTCAAGATTAAGTAAGGTTTAAGGCTGTGGCCTTATACCTTATATGTTGAAACTCCATATAACTAACTATAAACAACCCTTACATATCTGATCTTCACATCCACTATGAATTATAAGATACTCTACCCATGATCCGAGCTTTATCACCATCCATGAACAATAAAGACACAAGTATCCTACATAAAAGGTACTTAGAATATAGCATATGAAGCTACATGTTCAATAATATTTTTATATAGGGTGTGATCATATATATACTTAGTAGGGAACCACCGACATGCCTCGACAATGAAGTGAATAATGAGATGTATACATGAAAAAGTACACTCATATATATATATATATATATATATATCTATGGTAAAATAATTTTAAAAGTTAATAAAAATATTTCAATAATAGAATAATGGAGAAACAATCCGTAGATAAATATTAGCTATAACTAATAAATCAATATACCAGGAGAGTCTATACTTGTCTTATATCTTTTGGGCTAAAATTGGAATCTGAGACAACAAATCATGTCCATATTTTATGGAAGGCACTAAAGGAACCTATATAATATTACACAAGTATTCATATTCACCCACACATATGAGTAAATGTGTAAAAAGAATTTGGGGTTCTAGAAATGAATCCTAGGGTATATAATTAGGAAAAGGTAGTAAAGGAAATCTTAAAGCAAATATTAGGGAATAAGGGAATGGGTATAATGAGTCAGGGCATTACCAAACCATCCCACATCAAGGGTAAGGCAATCTTGTAGTATATCCCTTAGAAAGTTTTAAGTTGATAGAAAATGCACCTATCTTATAGTTTATATAACAATGCCACATATATCTTTAATATCATGCTTATTTTTTATTAAAGCTATAGTATTATCATAGGAAACATTTCATTTAAAATAATATCATGCTCAGTATATAGGAGTATATACATTCTTTTTTACACTACAATAACTATCAGGTCAACATGATAAATTTTGTGTTGCATGTAATTAAGGAAAAATTCATACAAAACTCAAAAATACAATACCATAAATTACAAAAAATATATACAAGTTACAATCCAAGCATGTTATAAGGGATAAATTCATAATCTCTTAGGGTATTTTGGTAATGCACCACATCAAACAATAACCTCTACATATAGGAAATCCTATGGTTTATTGAATTATTGGTAAATAGGGAACTAGGAAAGGTAGGGATGTCCACAAGTCCCTAATAAAAGTGAATTGGGTGAAATTATTTTTCACTTTTAGTCTTTAATAATAATGCCTTGGAGTGCTCTATATACATGGTGAGACATGGTACACATTTTTTTTAGAAAATTAGTTCAAAATTATGTCATTTTGAAATAGGTTTTCTATTCATATGAAATTAAATTTAAGAAAAAAATTCCTTAAAGAGAATGTTTTTAATATCTAAAAATATTTTCCACTTAACCATTATTACATAGGGGATTAAGTAGTTTCAGAAAAATTCCTTTACTTAAAAAATAAAGTAAAGTTTTAGTTCCCAATGAGGGAATGATTTCATAAAAACAAACTAAAAGATTTAAAAATAGGGAAAACTAAAAAAAATGGTTTAATGTTTTAGAGTAATGATTTATTATTCCCAAACCTTTTTTGTTTAAGTAAAAAAATCAGTTTATGGAATAATAGTTTTAGAGAAATACCATATCACTTACTCTTATCTAACTAGCCCAACCATTATTTCACCACTAATCCAAGTATTAACTATGGTTAATATTTGACCATGACTTATAACTCATTCAAGCTATGGTAAAAATAATTTGATAACTTATGGAAACATGGAAAAGGAAAACAAAGGTATACCTAAGTAAAACATGACTGAACAACTTAAGTTTAAATGTTAAAATCATATCATTTTCTCAATTGGGGACTTTATGGTGTATCATGGACAAATCCATTTATGTGAAACTACACTTGATTTGACTTATAATAGTTTGGATGTGAAGTATGGTTTCAGTTCATTAGAAGATTGTTCGTTGGAATTATGTTAACTAGAATTTCATACATAAGATGATGGTTGGATGCAGTATACAGACAATAGATATAATATCTCTCTAGGGGTAGAAAATCCATAAAAACTTTACAAATTCTAATGGTGTTACTATAGAGTTTTGGAGGTTCAGATGTTCCTTGATCAAAGGGTTACTAGCTCAGTATTCCAGCCGAGGTGGTCATGCATTTTTAATAATGTTTTTAGGGGATTAGGTTTAACTCAATTGACCAAATAACACATAGTAAGTAAGTGAATGGAACATTAAAGGAATGTATGAACATAAGAATATATTAATGTTCAAATATGAAGTGTTTCATTTATTTTGTATCATTTAAATCTTGTGTGGGTTACTTTTACTTAGTAATCCATTTGTAATTTCATGAATGTTTTGGTGAATATAAATTAATTTGTAGTGTTTGTACCATGAAAGTAGGAATAATTGTCTAAAGCACATTAACCTCTAATTTTCATTCCTAATTTAATGTATTTATGTTTCCTTGAATCTGTGTGAGTTTTCTTATTCATGTAAAGGAAATCTTTTTTATGGTGGGTAGGGTATGAAGTCTACACACTTTTGGAACACTTAGTCATGGGATGAGAATTTTTAAAGGTATAATTTATGCTATATAAACCCTCTAGTGTGTTAAGTTTTAGTGGAACAAGGATCCCACTTTTGGTGGTTTTTTTATAATCTGAAGAAGTCTTAGTTGTGTTACTTCCCCAATAAGTGGTATCAGAGTAATGATTTTTCAAGAAGCTCATCTTTCTTCGCTCACTCGTTCCTTAATGATATATTTTTTTCATTGATATTTCATTTTCATCTAAATATATAGAGTTAGATGATAAAAATTATTGGGTATAAAAATCTTATGAAATATATTTAGGATTCTAGAGAATAAAAATAGAGGATCATGTGATTCACAAGGACCTGGATTCTATACTTATTGGAATTTGTTCAGAGAAGACGGAAAAGATAGTATGGGGATGTATGGATAATAAGGAACTAGCATTGGTGAAAATTTATTTGGAAGAAAATTTTACAATTATCATTCATGAAGTAAAGATAATAAAAATAGTGAATAAGGAACTAGAATATATGTATGATAAACCTATGAAATTGACTAAAGAGTTCATGATGTAATGAATTTTCATTCTATGGTTATCATAAGGAAGACCAGTGGACACCCCAATACAGCCTTCTTGAACCCCAATATTACCATATTTATAACCACATTCAAACTCACCACCAATTTCATCCTTAAACATCAAAATCCTTAACTAAATCCTAAAATAAAAACCAACCCCTCAACCAGAATTAGATATTTAAAAAGGGTTATTCTCTTGTCAACTAAAATCCCTAAATCACATTATTAATTAGATCCACAAGGATACAAGCATTATAATTCTCCCCACTATAAAACTTTTCAAGACTGAAAATACAAACCAATTATTCATCCAAATTTTGAAAATCCTTGATAACTAATTTTATATTATTCTTACGAAAATCCATTATGTATCCAAATAGACAATTACTCATTAAATCAACGATACTAAACCCAAAAAATTATCATGATTCTAATGAATGGCCCCAAAATACAATCCAAAACCATAAAATATTATAATATTCCATGATTTATTAGGTATAACAACTAACATCACAGAAGAAAACACCCCAGATCATCATCAATTCTCCAATACATGATGCCATAAAATAAATACAAGGTAAAAACCCCAAAAGGGAAGGAAAACCATAATCACTGGGTTACAATCTAAGAAATTACCAAAATTTCATTGAAAAATCTCTAAATTCAAAGAAAAATAGTATATATCTCAAAATATTGAAGCCAAATAGGTTTACTAGGATTCCCATAGCCACCACAAATTATGAACCGAGGTACACATACTCCAATAAGATCCCCAACATTATGAAATATAGTTTTTCTTATGTATAACCTATTTATATATTTTAATTTACTAAAACATCCCCAAACCAAATCAGTTTTAGCAGAAAAATTTCCACTTAAAAAATAAAAGTCATGTCCATTTTTCAAAACACTAAACTTTTAAAAAACAACATAGTTTATAAATCAATATTGAATAAAATATTCCCGTTTGTACTTTAAAAAATGTTACATTTTTAAAAAACCTATGGTTTTCCCAAAATGATTTTTTTGAAAGATCTGTTTAAGAAAACACCTCCCCACTTACTTTATCAAAAGATAACCCTTTACATCAAATAATCACTTTCAAAACCTCACATGATTTAAAACATGATTTTTAAAATAATTTCCCCTAGTTTAATAATATAAATGGATTTTACTTATGATTTTCAAACACATTCACATAAAATGACCTAGAAACAACACATGGAATGTTCAATATATAAATACTAATTAGAAGACAACTATCATGTTTAAATACCAATTATAAAACAATTCCACTAGTATAGCACAAAAAAATAAATATGAATCATGCTTGAAAATAAAACGTAGGGATGAAGTAGCTACCATGATTACTAAAGAAGAACTAATAAGAGGATGAGTAACATGATCATAAGAGAATAGTGAAAATATGAAAAATTAGCATGATAAAAAAGAAAATACTATAGAAAATTAGTTTATATACTTAAGAATTCGAATCATTCAACCATTTTATAAAATATTACTAAGTAGAGAGGTAAATAAATAATTTTAATATAGAAAAGTATGTGAATGAATTTAATTAATCAGATGACACCTAATAATGTATAAAAGAAATACCTATTTATTTTATTATCTATTATTTGGTTAGTTAAGTTTATTCATATATGTTAATCATAATAATAATGATATACATAGGATATATATCTATTAGTATGCCACTAGACTCTATGATGTGTGGACCAATACAAGGAGTTGATATTTATTGAGACCTATACCCTCAATAACAAATTATCTCAAATTATATTTTGAGATCATCAAGATAACATATCACTCACACCTATATTGTTTAGTTCACACTCCTAGAAATCCCTAGAAACATAGGACTCAACCATGGCTATTTTGTCCAGATATGCATAAAAGGTACCCTTAAGCCATAATATCCCATTTCCTGCCTAAACTAAAAAATAAATTATCCAAAATAACTGAAAAACATCACTATGATACCAATTGGTAATAATTATAACCAAACTTCCCAAGATTCACTTAGCTAGACCATCCCAAGACCTCAGTCACACCACCCAGTCGCCAAAGGCCAGCATAAAATTTTGCGGTTTAGTAAAATTTTTTGGGAGAAACTTTCTCCCCTTAGAAAAAAGAACAAAAGAAACAAGAGGTCTGCTAAAATTTTGACATGACCCTAGGGGTTGACATAAATCTAAAAAACACCAATACCCACCATTAGTGTACTAGAATCACTAATCCAAAAAATAAATAATAGGGGAAACAACAACATGAAATAATACATACATCCCAAACTAGGTCAAAAGTCACATAAAGTCTAAAAAGTAAGAAAAAAATAAAAAAACCCACTATACACAAATAAAATAATCAAAACACAGCCTAAATACCCATGTTGAAAGGTCTTGTGAGTCAAAACTTCATAGAACCAACTGTAGACATCCCCCACATATCGGATCTTCACATCCACTAAGAACTCCAAGCGACTCTACCCATGATTTGAGATCCAGTAACACCCAATAATAGTTGACCCATAAGTATCCCATAGATAAATAGGAAGCTTAAATGTATAAGATGAAGCTTTATGTCCACTGAGGTGTCTATGAAGGGTTTGACTATATACATACTATGTAGGGTAGCACTGACATGACTCAACAAAATAGTGAATAACTAGATATATGTATAATCAATTCCACTCGTTTACATATATATAAGGAAATAAAATTTTAGTATTAATAAAATAGAGTACAAAAACCATGAAATAGATAATCTATCCATAGATCAATATAAAATATAATCAATACATTCTAATACCGAGAGGGTCCATACCTTTCATACCTACTATCGGCTAAACCCAAAATCCAAGATGACAACTCTGGTTCATCCCCTATAGGAGACACTAAAAACTTATATAATTTTATACATATACTAATGAACCCACACATATAGGTAGATGTGTACAAATAATCAAGGGTCATAGTGATGCATCCTGAGTTATATAATTTAGAAAATCTATTTAAGGAAATATTTTCACATATCTCAGGGAATAATGGAATGGGTATAATGAGTCAAGGAATTTTGAGATCATCCCATATCAATGGTAATGAAATATTACAACCCATACTTTAAAAACCTATATGTTGATAGCCAACATACCTTTTTTTAAAGTTTATATAAAAAATACATATATCTATACCATGATTATTATCATCTATTAAAGGTGTAGTCATACTCATGGGAAACATTTCATTCAATATAACATCATGCTTGGTATATAAAAGGATGAAAATTATTCTTTACACTGAACTAACTATAGTTTCAACAAGGTAAATTTTAGGTTTCATGTAATCAAGGAATAAGACATAAAAAACTCAAGAATATAATACCAAAATATAAAATAAATTATACAAATTACCAACCAAGCATGGTACAAGTGATAAAATCAGATTACCCTTGGGAATTTTTGGTAATGCACCATATCAAACACTAACCTCAGAATATATAACATCCAATAGTTTATTTAATCCTTTCCAAATAGGTCACAAATAATTGTAGGTATGTCCACATGTTCCTTATAATATTTAATTTGGTGGAATTAATGTTCACTTTTATTTTACAAACATATTTATTTAGAGTTCCCCACATTCAAGGTGGGATAAGGCATATGTGTAGTCTTACAAAAATAGTTCAAAAATATTTTCTTTTAAAATAGTATTTATCTTTATTTGAAATTAATTTAAAAAAAAAATCTTTAAAGAGAAGTTTTTTGATATTTAAAAAAATCTTCCACTTAACCCTTATTATATAAAATTGGTTTTAATAGTTTAGGTAAAAGGCCTTTATATGAAAAATAATATAAATTTTAAGATCTGAAAGAGTTAATGATTTTATAAAACAAACTTAACTCTTTAAACATAGGGTAAATTTAAAATGAGGTTGAACAATTTATAATAATGTTTTATTTTTATAACACAAATTTTTTTAATTAGAAGCTTAGTTTATGGAATAATATCTTTAAAGAAAAAAATCACTTTATTGTATCTAACTAGCCTATTATTTATATCACCACTAATGCTAGCCTTAACCAATGTTAAGATAGGATCGTGACTTATAACTCATCTGAGATATGATAACAGGAATTAGATAACTTATTAAAACATGTAGAAGGTACACAAAGGTATACCTAAGTAATACATGATTGAATAACTTAAGTTTTAATGTCAAAAAGATATCTTATTAACAATTTGGTAATAAAGGGAATAACATGGTCAACAACATTTTTTTGAAACTACCCTTGAGTGACCTTATAAATTCTCCAGGTTTAAAATATTTTAAAATGAAGGAAAAAAACTAATAGGATGAGGGGATACTCTAAGATCATAAAATCCTAGAAATAAAGTAGTTTATCATGCATCACCACTCTATAAAAGGTTATATAATGGACCTCAAATAATCAAGCTAGTATTGAACAATTAAACTTTTATCAAAACTCATTTCATCTCCCATGTGTAATCTATAAGTTATAAAGAATATATTTAAAACCATTTTGTAAAATTATATGAAACCCAAAAATAAGATCTTCAGCTTGATTTTATAAAATATCTCTAACAATATCATCAATTAATATTTCGAAAAATAACTTGACTGTTATTACTTTATTTATAATCACAGTAGAATAAATGTCTCTAAAATAGATTAGAGATTCTCTAGGAGAGTCTAGAATTCCCTACCTTAATCCAAGGTGAGATTTAACCTCCACTTGATCATCAAGGTATGCTCTGAAGACAACCAAATATCCCCTAAAAATTATTTGGGAAAAATAATAGGATAATGAATTCAACAAACTCATTACTAGAATTAAGTAAGGTTAAAACTCAAAGAAAACCTAGGAAGAATACTTCCAAAATCCCTTAAATAAATTAAAAATTGAAATCCCTAATTAGAGGCACCAAATCACAAGTTAATTACAAACCAAAATTTTAAAAACCCTAGAACAAATCATACTAAAATTTCATAAAATTTAGAAAACCACTAATTAAATTAAAACAATCCATATGTAATTCCTTTGAACAATATGAGAGGAATCCACATGATTTAAATTTATTTTACCATGTCATTGTGAAATCAAAAGGAAAATACCTAGCCAAGATAAAGGAAAATAGTGGGGAATGTAAGAGGAGAGAAGAAGAAGAAGAATAAATATAATTACTACCTTTAGTTTAGTAGAATATAGACCCCTTGTATTACCCTTGGTTAAAATAGGTTGAATAAGGATAATAAGAACACATGGAGGATCCATGGAGGGGATCTTAGTCGAACAAGAGAGAAATGGATCAAAGGGAACCCCAATGTAAGAATATGGTTTTTCTATGAGGTGAATATCCTTTAAATTCTAATCTAAATCATTGTTTTGGATCCTATATAGATGCCTAATGAGGAAAATGAAGTTTTGGGGGGTGTGTGGGGCTTTTTTGAAGCTCAAAACCCTAGCTGGTGGAAGAAATCACTAGGATGTACGGTTAGTGTAAACCGTGCAGCCCATCCTTAATGGTTCCTCTTAATAGCGTGTGGAATTTTAGAGGGCCAAGCAGGGTGCATGACTTGACCTAACCATATTCACAGGTTCATACAACCATGTGGATTGTACACATTTTTAGCAGGGACATATAGCATGGATATCACATAGTTTTTCAAACCGTGCAACCTAACCATGTGGGATCCCTATTAAGGAAGAGACTGATGCATGATTGGTGCATGGTTTGTCCAAACTGTGCGATCCATGATTTTTGGGAGAAACTACTATTTCCCTTAAAAATCAATGAACTCTCCCACCCTCTTGTTTTCCCATTCCAGTGGGTAGGGCCTTTATTTTTCTCCCTTTGGAAGCTCTATGGCCATCCTAAGCTAGGTTCTTGAATTAAACATTAATCTAGACTCTAATTAAATATCTATTTATCATATTGAAATCACACCGATAAGAACTCAAATCATATTGGGTTGTTTTTAATTTGACTTTCCCATGAAGATGCTATATTGATACAAGCTCATAAGCTTTATTTTTAGGTTTTTGATCTGTTCTTCCATTTTTGTCCAATAAAAGACAAACTAAAGGCTGATACTATACGAGGAGAGTTCTATGGGCATATAATATGTAGTCTATGACTTTCCCCTAAATGTATCATCTTTTTTTAAACTGTCATCATTGTGCGGATGCCGGTTTCACCAGGTGTTTCTTATTTTATTCCATTATTATAGTTGTTGTACTAAAATTCTAGAGCCCTTTCAATAACTATTATTAATACTGTTGGAGGTTATGACCCCAACACTAACCACTGCAAGTGGGGTATTTACATATTTTTTGGTAACCCATGTTGGGTTTATCTGAGACATCATTGGGTGTGTTGGATTGACCCTGCTAATGGTAAGTCCTTTTAATTAAATTCTTTATGAATTGAAAATTCCTCTCACATGTATATTGTATACAACTATCACTTATCCCATCCAAGGTAAGTGTTACAATTTAATAAATGATTCTTAGATTGTTTAATGGACGGTATATATATATATATATCCCTTTTCCTAATTAAATGTAATGGAATGGTAACGGTTTCATGTCCATAGCCTGCCTTGTCATGACTAAGAAAGGTAAAGGAATGAACCTAATAAATGATTAAGTAATTAAAGTGATGAATGGTTGCATGTCCTTGATATACCTTGTCACAATAAAGAAAGGTAATATAATGAACCTAATAACATATAAAAAACACGAGTATTACATGGAATAAAATTAAATAATGAATTATTTATAAGGTTCCTATTGAATATGGACCTTTTACATTTATAATTGTGGTAATACTTGAGCTAGCCTTTTATTCCCGATAAAATACCTTTAGCACTCAGAGGACTCGATTATAATTCAAGGAGATGGTTTGTAAGGGAGATACCCACCTTGGTAAATGTTACTGGTCTACTAGTGGATTCCCATCATGATACCATTGGATCCCTTCACTATCTTCTAGATATTAGTATGCCTTGGATATAGTCCCTAGATCTAGATTGATGTCTTCAGACACATAGCTCCATAGATTTTCCATTAGGCCCAATCATGCTTAGCTCATGCTTACATTGGACGAGATCCTTGGAATTGATTAGAATCATTTATTGTGTAATTCCTTGGGTGATGCCCCTTGGATTACATTAAGACCCCATTGCTAGACTGTATGTTAATACTATGAGTTGGCTCGACCTCTGAGATCAAAGGATGCCTTGGTTTCACATTGGATCCTCTCATTATTATAATTATTATAGGATTTATTGGTTACACCTTAAATCCTCTTAAATTTTCACTATCATAGAATCTCTTTATTATAAAACTGGAACATAATTAATTAAAAGATTACTTTTACAGACATTAACTGAGGCTGAAGCAATTATTAAGGTATTGCATTAATGTTCTATCTTTACTTTTATATATTTATGCACATTACTTTAGTTTATATTCACAAAGTAGATTACATAGATTCCAATGGTGATGGCATACTGAGATTTATATCACACCGTATTTGGGATTCCAATGATACTTGGGAAGATCATATATATGCAGATATTGATAAGGGAAGTTTCCATCTTTGGACACCTGATCTTTCTCACTTGCTTAGGATAGAGCTAGGTTGTAGATGACTGGGATAATGATCAGGATGAGTGTTTATATATTTTTTGTTTCATTTGATTATTTTGTATAACATGTATTTTATTCTTTCATGTATACCTATTTTTCTAGTTTTATAGATACGGGACATACATTATCATCTTTTATATGTGATTCATTTTCCCGCTTTGATTATTATCTGTTTCTTGGTTGTTTATGTTTGCTTCTACTGAGTTATCCTTTATTACGATGCTTCCTCTATTTATCTATTATTATATATTTGTTATGATATGGAATTAGGGAATATTCTCTCTAATACTACACCTTGGGCCCTTTTTTCTACTAATTAGCCTCTAACATATGGGGAGGTTGGATTGAGGCCATTTGACCCACTCACTCGGGGCACCTATGAGTGGCACCCGAGTTGGGACATCACAAAATGGCATTAAAGAAGTTTTTCTTTTTCTTTTGTCTTATTATTTGGGAAAATAGATAGGATATTAGGAATATGTTGGAACTTGGTAATGATCCTTTCTTGGGAGTATCTGACCCATGTTTGGGGTAAATACCAAGTTTCTTGGGAATGAGAAATATTTGTTATGTGTTTTTTTCTATTATAGTTGATATACTTTCACTATTAGGTGATGCACATGAATTTTGGTATTCTATATGCATTATAGATATTTACCTTTTCCTAGTATGACAAGGAACATTATTATATGAATCATTATAGGCACTTGTAATTCACATGCCATGCATATGCCATGCCATATAGGTGTATTTCACTGCTTGCATTGCTTGTGTTTCATGTGATTGATCAGTGAGCCATGGTTGTTCTATATATATATATATATATATTCCTACACTACTAACATAATGTGTAGGGTATGGGAATATGTTATTTAAAGTCTCATAATCAATGTAAATAGTGTTTCCAGTATGGGTTGATTGTAGAACCTTAAAAAGAAAATTTCTACCCACGCCAGCTATGTAACCCTAGTTACATGAGCTACACTTTGGATGCGATTGAGTGAATATCAGTTTCAATTCATGAGGTGTATGTGACCTTGAGGATTGGAATGGGTAATTAACCAATTCAAGCCATCATGTATTACCCTTTACATTATGATACTGAATATACGAAGTTCTAATTAGAATTAAATGGGTGTCAATTTTAGTTACAAAGTGTATGGGCATTTATTAATTGAGAATAGTGATCCATTTAATTAAAATTTTATATATGTAAATAAGAAAATTCAAAATTATAATAGAAAACCTAAATTATAAAATGAAATGGCTTCCAATAAAGTAAGAGGAAAATTATAATTTACTCTTCGCCTGTTGTAACCTATGTAAATTAAACTTGAACACAATACCTTATACATCTAAGTGGGTAGTTGGGATAGTACCTTGGTTAGTGATCCCTTATTCTTTCAATCTTCTTCCATTAGTTCTCATTTCTACTAAAATCTTGTTCTAAGGCATGTTCGTGGAATTTTTATATCTATTCCACCATGACATCCTCAAGTCATGATCTATGAGGGTGGTGAAGACCATGACCCCGAGATATTGGGCCTTGAGCTGCCAATTTTACCACCAAGAGTTCCACTTGTGGCACCACCATCTATACCCAATATAGGCACTGAATCTCACCTTTGTGAGGGTTTTATATGTCTCATATAGTCCATGAAGAGTTCTCCATGACTTTCACATACTATGGATGATCTGAATTATGAGTTCTAGTATCAACATCCTTCCATATTTTCATGGAATGGTAGGCCACAAACTGTTGGGCCTTGGCTAGGGTCCACTCATTCTATCTTCACGAATTTGGAGATACCTATTGATATAAGGGTCAATATTTATACCTATATGATTCTCGATTCCACCAAATTTAGGTGGGATGTGATTACTTAGGATTTTAGTAATCATGGAATGGTCTGGGTGGACTTTTAAACCTCCTAATATGATTAATTTTCCAATTATATACTGAGAGATGACCAAAAAAGGGAGTTAATGAACCTAGAGTAGGGTGCTATGTCTATCAAGGACTATTTAGAGTTTTTTACTGAGGTGAAACACTTTGTACCACTTGTAGCCGGTGATAAGCTACTGTGGGCAAGATGTTTCGAGGATGGACTCAAGTATTCCATCCACTCGTAGGTGAATGTATTCTTCCCAACCACCTTTTCTAATATTGAAAATTAAGATATTATCACCGATCACTACCTGAGATAATTCAATATTACCAGGAATAAAGGTTCATTACTGAGGTAGGGTAGTAGCTCTTCTAGTAGCCAGAAGTGTAGCCTTGAGGTTTCTAGTCAGCGAAATGGTGCCTAGATTATCTACACTAACAACTCCGTTGTATGTTATTAGTGTGGAAGATAGGGGAATATAAAGCATTAGTGTGATATAGACCCTTAGGAGTGCCATTCTTGTGTCTATATGAGACATATTTATTGATTTTTTTGGACCTTTCCACCTGCTTCTAGTGGAAGAGGATTCACACCATTTCTACCTTTAGGAGTGGGATCAGTTGTTCCATGTTAGGAAGTTGAAGTAGCACAAACAAGATAGGATGAGGAGGAGGTTTTGGTTGTGGTATCTAGAATTATGGTTATCAGTACCAGTAGAGTGGAGCTTCTTAGGGTATTATAGCTATAGAAAAAGGTCACGGGTTAAGTTAGTTTCATGTTTTACAGCAGATACCCAAGGATTAGAGGGAATAACTATCTATAATATGAGGTACTATTGTAGTGGGCTCTACTATTGTATATGTTTTATTTGATATAGGTTCCACTCACTCCTTTATCTTCTTTTGGACCATGGAAAGTCTCAAGTTTGAAATTCAGTACTTCTGTGGTGTGATGTCCCAAGACACACTATTGGGAGTGCAGTCAGAGGGAATACACCAATGTAGGGACAAAGCCTTGAGGTAGGATGTTATCCCCTATTATTGGAACTCTTCATCCTTGAGATTATGGGATTTTATGTCATTCTTATGATGGATTGGTTGGATTAATATCTTGCCTATGTGGACTGCTATCGTCATAGGGTGTCACTTACATCACCAGAGGATGAAACTTATCTCCACAAGGGTGAATGGAATGTCTAGGATAGTAAAGATGGACCAGAGCATCATGGGATAGGTGGAGTGACCACCCATATTTTTATTCTATTCATGGAGGAGGAGGGAATACATTTGATATATTTTCATCCCATAGTAGATTGTTTTAGGGATTTTTCTATTGATGTTTTTTCTTGATCACCTCCTGAGAGAGATGTAGAGTTCACGATTGTTCTTGTTCCAAGAGTAGCTACAATATATATTCTTCCATACAAGATGAACCATACTAAGCTCCTTGAGTTCATGATACAGTTAGAGGATTTAGAATCTAAGGGTTTTATCCAACCCATCACTTTTTCTTAGGGTTCACCCGTGATTTTTGCTAAGAAGGAAAATGTAACCCTTTGTTTATGTGTGGATCACTTATGATTGAACTAGATTACATTTAAGAATCGGTATCCACTACCTAAAATATATTATCTCTTAGTCCCGATCTAAGGATCTATGGTATTCTCAAAGATTTTACTGATATCAGAATATCACCAGGCATGAGTCAGGCCTTCAGATATACCATGAATTACTTTACAAAGTTGGTAAAGACTAAATGAGTATCTGGTTACTCTATTAGGTCTTATAAATGTTCCCACTATTTTTATGGATTTGATGAATAGTGTTTTCCACCCCTGTCTAGATTCCTTTATCATGATATTTGTGGATGACATCTTGGTGTATTCTCATACTTAGAGAGAATATGCTAAACATCATGAGATCATTTTTAATACACTGAGTGAGAATCGTCTATATGATAAGGTTGCTAAGTACCACTTATGTATCAACAAAGTTCACTTCTTAGGCCATATTATCTCAGAATTAGGAGTATCAGTTGACTCGGAGAAGGTCACTGTTGTAATTTCCTTGGATTCGTCTAAGAATGTGTTTTATATACAAAGTTTCTTAGGGTTGGATGAATATTACATGCATTAAATATAGAAATTTTCACAAATTTTCACACCTCTTACTAGTCTTAAAAAGTAGGCTGTGAATTTCCTATGATCAGAAGTGTGTGAGAAAGCCTTTTAGGAGCTAAAAGGAAGGCTTACCTCGACACTAATTTGGATTCTACCAGAGCCTTGCAGAGTATTTTTATTGTTATATTATACATCGGGTTTAGGACTAGGTTTAGTATTAACATAGGAGGATAGAGTTATTGCATACGAGTCTCACCAGTTGATACCTCACAAGTGTAACTACTTGATGCATGACCTCAAACTAGTAGCTATTGTCCATACCATACACTGCTAGAGACAATATGTAATGGGGGAGTGATTTTTGGTTTATAAGGACCATAATAACCTCAAATATATTTTTACATAGCATGAAATGAATATTAGAAATTGAATACGGGTTTAATACCTTTAGTATTTTGACATTGATTTTTCCTATATGTCATAAAAGGGAAATGCAGTGGCTAATGCGCTGAGCCGAAAAACTCAGGCACATGCCATATATGAAGCCAGTGATGAATAGAAATTGATGTCCCTATTTTTCTAAGCTACATCTAGAGTTTAAAGAGATTCATGAGAGTCCTTTCCTTATAACCTTGATAGTTATGTCTTCACTTCTTGATAGGGTGAAGAGACGGTGGTTTTATGATCTTAAGGGATTAGTTTTCCAAGAGAGTATATCAGGTGAGGACCAACCTTTCGATAGTTCTTTTGATGGATAGGACATCATATATATATACATGGGAATGTCTGGGTTTGTACGGATAGGTGAGAGGAATTGAAGTGAGAGTCCCATGATTCCTAGTGTGCAGTTCATCAAAGAATCTCCAAGATGTATTGTGATATGCGTTGCCAGTATTGGTGGCCTGAGATGAAATGTAAGATAGTAGGTTTTATCATTAGGTTCTCCACCTATCACCAGGTTAATGTGGAGAACCAGCAGACTGTTATATTTATATATAAATTTCTAGTTGGAAAATGGAAATGGAAATATATTGCAATGGTTTTTCTATTCGTCTTACTAGGGTTGCCTCAAGTTAGTGATGTAGTTTGGGTAATTGTGGATCGATTGACAAAGGTATCACACTTCTTTCCTATATGGGAGATTTTCTTGTTTGATGATCTAGAAAGACTGTATGTCTGTGTGATAAAATGAATTAATTGGGTCCATCAAACTATTGTTTCAGAAAATAATCCTCATTTCAAATTGAGGTTTTGGTAGGGGTTATAGAGAGAAATGGTTACATAGGTGCTTCTGAGCACAAAATTTCAACCTCAAACTGATGGAAAGTCAGAACGAATGATACAGGTGTTAGAGTACATGATCTAAGCTTGCATCCCTGATTTTGGTGGTTCTTGGTGTTGGGAAAAAATCCCTCAAGATGTCCTCTTGGAATGTTTTGGGTGTGATTGTGTTTGTTGAAAAAGCCCGATGATCGTGAATGAGAATGGATGGTGTTTGCTGAAGACATTTTTTTAAGGTATCACAATTTCCTAGTGTTTTCCAAATTTTTGGGCCTCAAAATTGGGAGTTTCATGTTGTCAAAGGAAGGATTTATTCATAGGAGTGAACGGTGTGAAAAAATTTGAAGAAACTTGGAAAAGGATGAGAACTGCGTACCATTATTCATGCACTGCGTACCATGTTTCAAGAACGGTATGCAGAGCAGTGGGAACAGTTCATCAGAGAAGTTCGAAAAAATGAAAATGGTTCGCGACAGAAGGTGATGTTGTACGCAGATTTCTTAACGTCGAAGGAGAAAATTGACCACGTTGGAGAAAAGGAAGTATGCAGATGGCGTGGAAAAACAGTTCGCAAATGGCATGAGGTTCACTATGGTAGAAGGATCGGTAAGCAGTGAAGGTTGGATTGAAGATTTGGAAAATCATAGATTAGCGGATTTTGTGGGTATTTTTTTCTATATAAGAATCTCTAATTCCATCGATTAATATGGAGATAGAGTATCATTAGAACATATTTTTGATCTAGGATTTTGATAAAGTATGAAGGTGGTTCAGGAGGAATAATCCGGAGAAGGATAGAGTGAGTTGCATGGAATAAATTCCACTGAAAGATTTAAGTGGAAAGTTGTGTCTTCTTAAGACTTGATACACAGAGTAGGAATCTATAGTACGTGAGGGAGTGAATTCCACAAGAACTATGTGGAGGGAGATATCCAGTATGTGGAAGTGAAGGTAGTTTGCAAATAGAGACCAGTTTGTGGACAGAGTGTGATTCGCAGTGGAGGTTCGTGGAATCAGTACGTGGTGGAGGTACACGATCGCGAAGGTAGAGGAAGTCCACAAAAAAGGGTGGTTTTCATCGGAAGTAGTAGTATGTGGAGGAGGTTACTGCATACCAAACCTAGTACATAGTACATAGAGGAGTAAGGCGGTTCAAAATTTTCACAATGAATCTTGAAAAAGATTCAATTTAGTTTACAAATTTTTTTTTGATACCTAACAATACCTGTGAAGGTGGAAGTCATCTGCAGGTGAAAAAGGAAATCTAATAGAGTATATACCTATAGTTTAATATTCAATAATTTGTGAAAATTAAGGGAACAACATGTCCATAAACTGATTTTGACCTACAAGCCGATAAACTGTGAGTGGATTCCTTTCCAAGAGTAGCGAGCAATGAAAGAGGAAGATGGTGACCTCTTTCATCCGTAGTGATCTAGAGAAAGAGGCATAGGGAGTGACCCTTGGAAATGGAGTTAACAGACCCTAAATCTTGTAAAGGCAGTGAGCCTGGGAATAGAAGATCTATCCCAAACATTTTACACATTATTGGATGTGAGCCTTAGCGAATTTGGTACATCAGAAAATTTTCGTTGTATGCTTCATAGATATATCCCAGTAAGGGTGAAGCAAGTAACAATCATTGTTTACTGTGCATGATTTCATATATATTCATATATTTCTATGATAGGAATAGAGAATTGTTATTTTTATAACAACTAAATAGGATCCAAATGTGAAAAGGTTTTAATCTGTCATACCCTAATTCACCCCCTATCAAGGTATTCAACCTAGTGGACTTAACAATTGGTATCATAGGGAAAGGTTGAGTGTTAGTGGTTCTCTTTCAAGAGGAAGAAATAGAGGTGGTCAATCATAAATAAATTCTAATCTTTGTTGGAAATAATTTTCAACTATGGAAGAATCAAATTCAGTACTACTTCTGATCAGTAGGGATGGATGTCTTCATAGCAGCTATGCATGGAATATCAGCTGACATTAATAGTAGTGGTTTATTAGAAGTTGAAATTATAGAATTGGATGTTGATGCTAAAGGGAGAAATTATTTAGGGGGAGCCCTATCAAATGCAATTTATACAAAGGTGATGTCCAATAAAACATCACATGAAATGTGGGAAAAATTGTTTAATGCTTATGTGGGTGACTCAAAAGTCTGAGAAGAAAACCTGCAGGTTCTATGGAACAAGTATGAGGATCTCATAATGAATACCAATGAGACTATTGATGCATTATTATATAAGATAAATATTATTTTGGAAGAGATACAGGGTCTTGGAGAATTCGTTGAAGATATAAATATTGTGAAACATATCTTGAGGAAACTTCCACCGCGGTTCAATTCGAAAGTTTTAGTATTGGAAGAAAAAGACACGATGGGGATAACACTAGATAACCTACACATTACCCTTGTAGAATATGAAATGAGAAACTATGATAATTATGTAGTGGAAAAGGGGAAGTCTAAAGAAGTGGCATTCAAGGCTGTCAAGAATCTCTCTGTTGGAGATAGTCCTAAGGAGGACAATATGGATGATGTCATGTCATTTCTCTCCTCAAATATGCAAAGGGGAAAGGGATGTTCAAAGATAAAATTCCATTTACATGATTTCTAAGTGGAAAGATTGGGCATTTTGCAGAAATGTGTCCTAAGAATTATGATGATGAAAATTAATAAAATGATAAAATTATCCCAAAGATGTATTCATCAAATGAGAAAGGAAGGAGAAGTACAAGGAGAAAGTTCTTCAAAAATAAGAATCTTATTTTAAAATAGGATTAATGTTCAGATGAATCTAAGGCAAAAGAGTTGTAGGACTAAAAGAATAAAAAAATAGATGCTTTGGTAGCAGTTGTTAGAAAT
Organism: Viscum album; assembly: GCA_963277665.1. NCBI lineage: Eukaryota > Viridiplantae > Streptophyta > Magnoliopsida > Santalales > Viscaceae > Viscum > Viscum album. The sequence continues at coordinate 464,067,901 of OY728135.1, forward strand.
TAATTAACAATAGAAGAAAGTGACAATGAAGGAGGATACATTGAAGGAAGGGTTGATCTTCAAGTAGAATTAGTAGCTACCCTTAAAGAGGTAGATTTTTTGAGATCCAAAATAAAGAAATCTAAAAAAGTTATTCTTGATGCCAAAATATTTATGCAGTAGCATTAAGAAGATAATTCTGAGCTGAATGTAGAAATCGAAAAGATGAGGTCTTCAAAGCCAAAATTCTCTAAAAATGGGGTTGAGTACAAAATCAAAATTGAATAATAGAAAATAGAAATTGATAGTTTGACTGAAAATGTAAAATATTAAATCAAATGTATCAAAAAAATAGAAGTGGAAGTCATCAGTCTGTGAAGAACAATTAAAGATCATGAGAAACTTATAGGAAATTATATCACACAATCAAGAGATAATATAAGATTTGAGAAGAGTGGTTCATCAGAATAAAAGCAAGAACCAATTCTGAATGATAAGGCTAGTATGGGGCTTGATCTAAAACAAAAATTAGTTATGGTTCAATCTATACCACAAGAACCCACTCCATGATTGAATATTGATTTGGGTATAATGCAGAATTAGAAGATTCATAGAACCTAATGTAAAACTAGTGGTTCATCATTACCACATAAGTATGTACCTCATATAAGATTCTATTATTGTGGTAAGTTGGTACACTCTCAAAATGTATGTTCCATAGAAAAGCGGTACTAAAGGGAATACGACTAATAGAGGTGGTGGTACAGAGCTCAAAATTCCAAGTCATCATTTTATGGTCATTGTTTTAAGTGTAAATGATTTGGACATATGGTAAGATATTGCACATCAACAATGGAGAGGAATGTGCCAAGGAAGTCTGAATTTTTACATAAGAGGAATCTAAATGTATCTTCAAGAGATATAAAGATACAAAATTGATTTGAATACCTACAGGTTAAAGTTGAATAATAATATACTGAGAAATATCAAGATTATCATTTGATGTCAGATATGACGTAAAATTATTGGGTCAAGAAGTAAAGGGTAGAGTAGGCAGTGGTTGCAGAAATTGCATTCAAGGCATCAGATCGCACTGGGATATGGATCATTGAGAGTGGATGCACTTATCATATGATAGAAAATAAGGATCTAGTGACCAGAATCAAGTATTATAAAGAAGTTATCATAATATTTGGTAACGATGAGGGCTTGAAAATTATTGGTTCAGGAAAAGATTAGTTTGGAGGAAAGTCATGAGATGAGCAGATGTTCTGGTTGTTGAGGGGCATAGTCACAACTTTCTTAGTGTTAGTGAATTGTGAAAATCAAGGAATGCCATAATCATTTCCAAAAAATTATGTATCATCAAGGTAAATGATAATGCTGTTGGGTTGCAAGGAAATCTTAAAAAAGGGAATCTCTACCTTGTGAGTGGAGAATAAGATATGTGCTTTCTGTCCAATGATGAAGAAAATAAGTTATGGAATAAGCATCTTGCCCAAATAATCCAAGGTTACATGGAATATCTGGTAAAATATGATGCAGCTCGAAATATTTCAAGATTATCATGTGATCATACTCATACGTGCAATTCCTACCAATAAGAGAGGATCATTCGAAAGACATATAAGCAAAAGGATCAAAATTCAACAAGATTTATTGAGTTGGTACATATTGATGTGTGTAGGACAATTTCCCCAAGGTATATTGATGGGATGAGATATTATGTTCTAATCATTGATGATTATAGAAGAATGGAATGGGTTTCAATAATCACCCACAAATATGAAGTGTTTAGTTTCATTATAAGATATTGAAGAGAATGTGAATAGATGCTTGGTTCAAAAATCCGAATGAATAAAAAAAATAATGGATCAGAGTTCACAAACATCCAAGTGGAAGATTATATAGACAAACATGGGATAAGGCATAAAGTTTAAGTAGTAATAACTCCACAATAGAATGGAGTATTTGAGAGAAGAAATCAGATTGTCAACAACATGGCCAGAACAATTCTCATTGAGAAAGGCCTTCCAGAGAAATTTTGGAAAGAAGCAGTGGTGAAAGAAGTATACACTTAAAATAGAGATTTAATTTTTCCAAAAGAGGAGAAGACTCTATATGAGTTATGGTATGAAAAAAAGCCACAATTAAAGTACTTTCAAATTTTTGGAAGTAAATGATTCATTCTAAATAAAGAGAAACATAGGATATTTGAATTGTGTGGGGATGAAGGGATATTTCTTAGCTAATCAAAGAAAAGAAAAGTGTATAAATTCTTTAATAAGTGGTAGGGAAATATAATTGAATGTCATTATGTGTCTATAGTATAAAATGAACATAATATTTAGAAAATACATGAGAAGACTCAGGAGGATAGCGATGAAGAGATGAGAAGATTAAGAGACACTCCAGTTCCAGAGATTGATTTAGAAGAATACTCAGATGATGAGAATAAATCATTGTCTTCCTAGAGACCAATAATAAGAGCTGAAATTGATAGGATGAATATAATTGGTGATTATAAAACACTAATAAAGACAAGATGGATGGAGTCTCTATAAAAAGCATGACACTTATCACAAGTGGAGCCTAAATGCTTTGATGAAGTAGCTGGAGATGAGAATTGGGTTCAGAAAATGAATGAGGAGCTTGACTGAATTGATAAGAATCAAATATGGGAAATTGTTTCGATACTAGAAGACAAGAATGTCATAGGGAAAATGGGTCTTTCACAACAATATGAATGAATATGGTGTTGTGATTCAAAACAAAGCACGACTTGTGTGCAAAGGGTACTCTCAGATAGAGGGTATTGATTTGATAAGACATTTTCACCCATCTAAAAGCTATATATAATTAGATTATTCTTGGCCATAGCAGTGCAAAGAAAGTTTAAGGTTTTCAAGATGGATGTCAAGTCATCATTTCGGAATGGAGTTTTGGAAAAATAAGTATACCTTGAGAAAACATATGGTTTTCTCATTCATGAAGATGAGAACATAGTTTGTCAGATGAAGAAGGATTTATATGGATTGAAGCAAGCACCAAGAGCATGGTATTCAAGGCTTGATCAGTTTCTAAAGAAGCTCAGTTTCCAGCGTGGTGGAGTTGATTACAATCGGTATTTCAAAAATGGAAATAATAAAAGGATGATGGTGCTGGTTTATGTCGATGACATAATATTTGGTGGATCAGATGAAGCATAATTCAGACAATATTCTGAATTCATGAAAAGTGAGGTAGAAATATCAATGACTGGTAAGATGATAATTTTTCTTTGGCTTAAAAGTGACTTAAGGAAGGAATAAAACTTTTATTTATCAATATTAATATGCCAAGGAGGTTTTGAGAATGATTGGAATGGATAATTCCAAAGATATAAAGACTCTGGTTGCTACTCGGCTGAACCTATCAGGAGATGATGAATTCAAGGTAGTTAATATCATAGAATATAGGAAAATCATTAGAAGTTTTTTGTACCTATCATCAAAAAGTCCTAATATTGTATTTTCCACATGACAAGCAATGAGGTATAAAAGAAATTTCAAGGATAGCCACATGATTGAATTAAAAATAATTCTTAGGTATATCAAGGGAACTGTGGATTTTGGATTAATATATAATGACAAATCTCAACCAGAGTTATTGGGATATATAGATGAGGATTGGGATGGTTGAGTAGATGATAGCAAATCAACACCAGGAGTTTCCTTTTATCTTGGAAGGTTGTGTATTTCTTGGTTAAGAAAGAAAAAATATTTCATTTATTTGAGCATCACAAAAGTTAAATACATTGTGGCTACTCAAGATTTTATGAAGCTATTGTGGATGGAGTAGAAACTTAAAGATATGATATTTGAAGTGAAATATTTGATTGAAATTAATTATGATAATTCAAGTTCTATAAATCTGAGCAAAAATCTAGTATATAACTCAAGGAAAATCACATTAAAATTAAATATCATTTTATCAAGGAGAAAGTGGAGCAAGGTCTTATGAAGTTGGAGTATGTGCCTACAGAAAAACAAGTTGCAGAATGGATATGGGAGCCCAGTAGACTTACCTCACTTGAAAAAGTGTGGATGTGGGTCCCCCTCTGCTCGAGGTATGCTTTGTTTTTCCCTAATTTACTAATATATGTTGTTTACCCTATTGAAGACAGCCTTGAAGTGCCCTTTAGGTTCGTTGAAAAAGGGTGATAAAGAGTTATTATTCAGGGGGAGAAAAGACACAGGGATACACTGTTAAGTGGAGCAATGAGATAGGGGGAGTTGAAGTTGTGATGAAGCTATTTGGAAGAGCTATAATATAGGGGGAGAATTAAATTTGACATTGCTAGAAGTGATAGATCAATGATTAGATATCCTGATGTCTGAGGTTCATGATGAAATAATTCATTAGTATTGGTGTATCAGTATGGTATCAGCAATTGGTGATTAGAAATGAATTGATTCATTGATAAACAGATTTCATCATACTCTGGTTTCTCATTCCAAGCATAGATCATGTGGACTTAGAGTATTTGTTGAGTAAATCCTTGATAGTTAATTTAATTTCATGAAGCTAATGATGGTTGGAAATAGAAGGAGCTTTAACGAGATATAAAAATTCAATGAGTTTTCAGGATAATAGTTGTCAAAAAAACCAAAGAGGGAAATTTTGGGGAAAAAATCCCTCAATATGGCCTCTCAGAATGTTTTGGGTGTGATTGTGTTTGTTGAGAAAGCTAGATGATTGTGAATGAGAATAGATGGTGTTTTCTGAAGATAGGTTTTAAGGTGGCTCAGTTTCCTAGTGTTTTCCAAATTTTTGGGCCTCAAAATTGGGAGTTTGACGTTGGAAAAGGAAGGACTTATTCATAGGAGTGAATGATGTGAAAAATGTTGAAGAAAATTGGAAAAGGATGAGAACTACATACCATTATTCATGGACTACATACCATGTTCTTGGAACAGTACATAGAGCAGTGAGAACGGTTTTCCAGAGCAGTTCACGAAATAGAATATGGTCCGCGACAGAAGGCGGCCCAGTACACGGATTACTTGATGTAAGAAGAGGAAATCGACCATGTAGGAGAAAAGGTAGTATGCAGACAGTGTGGAAAAATGGTTCATGGGTGGCTTGTGGTTCATAGTGGTAGAAGGATCAGTAAGCAACAATGGTTGGATTGAAGATTGGTAAGTCTTGTATTATCATATTTTGTAGGTATCTTTTCCTATATAAGAATCTATAATACCACCAATTACTGTGTATAATGAGTATCATTAGGACATATTTTTTATTCAGGATTTCATCAAAGTTTGAATGTGGTTCATGAGAAATAACCCGCGAAGGATAAAGTGGTTCACGTGGAATAAATTCCGCTGAAGGATTTAAGCAGAAATATGTGCCTATTTAAGAATCAGTACACAGAGGAAGAACCTCTGTTATGCGAGAGAGTGAATTCCCCAAGCGGTACATGGAGGGATATCCCTAGTACCTGAAAGCGAAGGTAGTCCCCAAATAGAGAGTAGTTTGCGGACATAGGGTGATTTGTAGCGGAGGTTCACAGAATCGGTATGTGGTGGCAGTAAGTGATCGTAAAGGAAGAGGTAGTCTGCAGACAAAGGGAGGTTCACATTAGTGGTAGTAGTACGTGAAGTAGGTGACCACGTACCAAACCTGGTATATAGTACACATAGGATTAAGGAGGTTTACGATTTGTAAAAGGAAGCCTGAAAAAGATTCAATTCAGTTTGAGAAAGTATTTTACAGTACCTATCAGTACCCTGGAAGGTGGACTTCATATGTGGGTGAAAAAGAGACCTCAAAAAAGCATCTACATATAGTTGAGTATTTAGAAATTCATAAAAATGAAGGGACCTACATGTCCATAAAACGTGTTTGACCTAAAAGTTGATAAAATGTGAGTGGATTCCTTTCCAAGAGTAGTGAGCGAAGGAAGAGGAAGACGCTGACCCTTTCCACTGGCAGTGATCCATAGAAAGAGGCATAGGGTGTGACCCTTGAGAATATAGTGAGTAGACCCTAAATATTGTAAAGATAGAGAGTCTGGGTATACAAGATCTGGCCCAAACATTGTACTCATTATTGGCTGTGAGGCTTAGTGAAGTTGGTACATAGACATATTTTCATTATATGCTCCTTGGATGTAGCCCAGTGATGGTGAACCAAGTAAAAATCAATGTGTCCTGTGCATGATTTCATATTTGTTCGTATATTTCTATGGGATGAAGAGAGAATTGATTTTTTTCTAACAAAGAAACAAGATCCGAATGAGAAAAGGTTTTAATCTGTCATACCCTAATTGACCCCCCTATCAGGGTATTTGACCTAGTGGACATATCATTTGGGAGAATAATACACCTTTTTTTGAGTTTTCCTATAATAATACCTTCTAGGTGATGATTCAGATGGCTCCATATGAGGCCTTGTATGGTAGGCTATGCCGTTAACCCCAATGATGGTTAGAGGTGGGAGAGGTAGTGCTACTAGGTTCTTATACCATGAAAGATAATTCAGATTACATACAGTTAATTAGGAAGCATGTGTCTACTGCTCATTATAGATAGAAAAATTCTGCTAATTTACATTTACGACTTATGGAGTTTGTGTTTAGGGATTATGTTTTCTTGCTAGTATCACCCAGGCCTGGGCAGAGATGGATAAAGAGGCAAGTGATGCTATCACCTCATTTTTTCGGGGAATTTTAGATTATAGATAGATTCAGGCTCGTATATTATCAATTTATACTACTTCATATGTACCATTCCATTTATGATGACTTCAATGTTTCACATCTTCACCGTTATCACGGAGACCCATGTCATAATTTTGATTCCAAGGAGGTTGAGTTAGATGTTGTTGCTTCTTTTGAGGAGTATCCCATATGAATCATTGACCAAATCATGATGGCTCTTCGAGTCTATTCAATCCCTTTAGTATGGTTGATATGGTAGCACAACCATGTACATGATGAGAGTTGACAGTGAGAGGATAATGTATGTGCTCAGTGGATAGATTTGTTCAAAGACAATATTTCATCACCCTTGGAAGAGAACTCAGGGACAATTTCTTTTAAGGGGGGAAGATTATAATAACCTGATTTTTATATGAGGTCCAGATCCTTTAAATTTTGGACTAATTATTTCTTGGGACCACATATTAATGCCTAATGAGGTCACACATTTTTTGGGGGGATTACAGGGTTTTTCTAGATGTCAGAACCTCAATCAGTGGAAGAAATCATTGGGTCGTAAAGTTAGTAGAAACCATGCATCCCAACCCACATGGTTCCTTCTAACTATGTAGGGAATTTTAGAGGGCCAAAAGGGTGCACAAATTTCTTTAACCGTGTTCCCAAGGTCTCACAACTTTGAAGATTGTCTTTAGATTTTAGATGATCTATATAGCCTGGTTGGCTCCCAGTTTCTCAAATTATGCGGCCTAACCGTGCAAGTTATCTCTGAAGGCCAATCCTAGCACATGGTTGGCACACAGTTTAGCCAACTGTGTAACAAAACTGTGCAACCTAGGAATTTTGGGTTAAATTACTATTTTGTACTTAAAAATCTATTAACTCACCCACCCTCTTATTTTTCTTTCCAACATACAAATCCTCTCTTTTTATCCAATTGGAATATCCATAACCATCCTAATCTTGGTTCATGGATTAAAATTCTATCAAGACTCTGATTTAATCTCTATTCATCTCATTTGATATGATCCAATAAGTACTTTAATTAACTTTCACCGTTTCTCATTTTTCTTTCCCCTGATGATTCTATTTTGATACCAGATCATATACCCTATTTTAAAGGTCATTGATCCATTCTTCAATTTTTTTCTGATTTAGTCCAAATTAAGGGTCGATATTGGATAAGGAGAGTGTTATGGGTATAAATTATATGGTCTATAACTTTTCCATAAATTTCTCATCCTTTAGAAATATTTTTTTGTTGTGCACACATCAGTTTCACTGGGCGTTGCTTATTAATTCATATTCCTTTATTATAGTCATCATTCTTGTATAATAAAGCATGTTCTATAAGTTTTATTCATGCCATTTGAGGTTATGACCCCAATTCCAACCACCCCATGTAGGGTATTTCCTTAATTATGACCTGATGTCCCATGTTGGATTTATTTGAGACACCGTTGAGTGTGTTCAATTGACCCTACTAATGGTAAGTCCTTTTAATTAAATTTCATATGAAATGAAAATACCTCTCACATGTATATTGTATAAAACTATCAATTGACTCTTCAAATGAAAGTGTTCTTATTTAATAAATGAATATTAGTTTGTTTAATGGAAAGTCAGTATATATATATATATCACTTGGATAAGTTAAATGTAATAGAATGGTAATTGGTTTCATGCCCTTGACCTGACTTGTCAAGACTATGAAAGGTAAAAGAATAAACCTAATAAATGATTAATCAATTGAAGTTCCAAATGCTTTAATATCCCTAATATACCTTTTCACACTAATGAAAGGTAATGGAATGAACCTAATAACTTATAATAAGGCATGGGTATTACATGGAATTAAATTAAATAATGAATTATGTTTAAGGAACCTATTGTATACGTATCTTTTTAGTATTATAGGAGTGGTCAGACTTGAGTCAGCCTTGGATTGTTAAGGAAATTCCTTGAGTACTCAGAGGATGCCATTATGATTCAAGGATCCAGTTGCTAATGGAGTTACCCACCTTGGAACATGGTCCTTGTGTACTATTGGATTCCCAATATGATAATGTAGGATCAATTCACTTTATTCAAAATAGTAGGATGCATTGGATACACTCATTGGATATAGGTTTATGTCTTCAAACACATGGAACCATGGATTCACCCCATTGGGACCAGTCATGATTATCCCATGCTTACATTGGATGAGATCCTTGGGCTCATTTAGAATCATTTATAGTGGAATTCCTTAGGAGATTCCCCTTCGATTAAACTCAAACACCATTGAAAGACTTCATGTTATTATTATAAGTTGGCTCGACCCGTGAGGTTAAGGGATGACTTGGTTTCACCTTGGATCCTATCATTATTATCATCACTATAGTATTCCTTGGTTATTCTTGGATCCTACTACATTATCACTATCATATCATATCCTTATTATAAACTGGAACATCCTTAATTAAATGATTACTTTTATAGACACCAGCTAAGGCCAAAGTAGGTATTGGGTTACTACATTACTGTACTGTCTTTACTTTTATATATACATGCACACTGTTTCAATTTATATTCACATACTGAATTTCATAGACTCCATTGGTGGTGGCCTACTGAGATTTATATCACACCCTATCGGGGATAAAAATAGTACCCAGACATATCATATGTATATAGGTTTTGATAAGAGGAATCATCCCACTTTGGACACTAAATCTTGCTTTATTTCATAGGATAGAGCATGGTAGAAGATAACTGGGCTAGTGATCATGATGCTTGGATAGTTTTGGTTTCTTTTGATTATTTTTCATATAATATATTTCTTGCTTCCATGTATACCTATTTTTCTAGTTTTTTAGAGACTCGGAATACATTATCATACTTTGCATGTGATTCAGTCCCCATATTTGATTATTATATGTTGCTTGGTTGTATATGTTTTCTTTCACGGAGTTATCCTTTATCACACTAATTCCTCTATTTATTTGTTACTATATATCTGTTGTGATCCATTCTTTCATGAGGTAATAGTATCTCCACAGACACACCCTGGGCCCTTGCTTCTAGTCGGCAGCCTATGGAATATGGGGAGGTATGCTTGAGTCCATGTGGCCCACCATCTTGAGGAACCTCTAAATGACACCTAGTTCGAGACGTCACACCCAATTAGGGGGTAATAAATAGGAATTTAAAAGACCAAAATTTCCCTTTAAAATAGGGAAAATGACCTAGTGTTACCATGTACCTCTCCAAGAACCACCTAGGCACCTTGGCCTTTTCCAAGCTCACCAAGTACCCAATGTCATATGTAGTAAAATGTTGTAGTGGAAACCCTATCCAGCCTTCTTGAACCCCTCTCTTTTCTACTGAACTTCAAACCAAATCCAAAATCACCGATGTTTTTATCCTTCGACATAAAAATCCTCGACCAAAGCTCGAAATGAAAATTGACACCTCAACCAAAATTGAAAATTCAAAAAGGATCATTCTCACATTAACTAAAATATATAAATTTTAACTTTAATCATTTCCAAAAGGCTTTTCAGATATTATGTTGTGTTCCTAGCTAGCACAAGTGTTGTATGAAGTATGTATTCCCAGGTTAACTAGGATTTTTTTTCTTGTTTTCAATATTATGATTACATTTTCTTGATTTTTTCATAACACAATGTTAGTGGAGTTTTATGTTATAGTTTTATGGTTTTTACTCTTATCTTTGAGAGGTAATATGTGGTATCCATGAATTAATGCAGAAAGATAAGGCTCACATGAAATGTGTGTTCCTTATTTTGAGTGGTACTATAATTCCAAAAATAGGGTTTTATTGTTTAAATTGTTTACGACAACCTATAATGTATTTTACAATATAGATTATTGCTTGAATTTTACTTATCCAAACCAAGTTTGTGATTCCTAGTGAAATCAGCTATTTGGATCCTATGTGTGTGTTGTGTGTGTGGTACCTAGACCCAATATGAGTAGGGTGGGTCATGAGGTCTAATGATATGGGACTTGGGTGTGGGTAGGGAAGTGTATGTGTCAGTGATATGTGTTGCCTGTTATAGATTTCCCTATTTGTGATATCTAAATGTTTTTATATGTATTGAGTATGTAATTTATTTATTAGTGACATTCCACCTCATTGGACATCATTAAATAATTGGGAGGGATAAGATTTTGTTCCCCTAAGTCATTCACCAGATGGGGATCCTAAGGGAGGAAATGAGAAAGAGTTATAGGTAGAGGTTCTGAGGAAGGAAGTTTAGGGAAAGTGGATATAGGTGTTGGTATATTAATTTTAGGATTAGATCAAGGAGAATATGGTATGGGTTATTTAGGTCATTTATTAGGGAGATCAAGCAGTTGATCCATCAATAAAATATCTAATGAAGGATTTCTAGCCTCAACACCCTTCTTTATTTTAGGTATAGGGTGGACCCCAGTAATCTGATTATTAAACAGAGTTGATCTAGACTATTTTCAACTAGATTGAGATGCCACTGATGTGGAGGGTGAAGCTTGAAATATATATTCCCTTGGGACTAGTTAAATGATGGTTGGATGTATAGGTACATACTAGTACACATAATGGAATGACATGTAAGGACTTTGAGGTTTGATTATTTGAGCACTTATTTCCTGAGATGTTGATGGTGTATTGAGCCCATGAGTTCATACACATGGTATATGTAAGGCATCAACCATGGACTATGCTTCTAGGTTTACATATTTATTCCAATTTACAACAATATTGGCATGAAATGTGATTTACAAGGTGTGGTGATTCGAGGATAGTCACTAACACACTATTTGGGTACAAGAAAATATTTTTAGGTTGAACTCATTTTTAAGGTGGTGAACCATACATTGATAGTGGATAAAAACTAGAATTATGATAGTATACTTAGTTAGAAAGTGGTATCATGTAAAACCCCAACCCTAGAAGCTCAGAGATGGTGCCTTTATTAAATTGTAATTATTACAAGTAATAAAATCCAAAAGGACTAGAACATTATATTTTTTGAAAAACTAGATTATATACATGACAACCATTTTACATTGGGAAACAAAAAATGAAACATAATAAATAACAAAATCTAATAAATTTTTTCATTGAAAACTCATTCAAAAATCTTTTATTCATAACCTGGGGAAAGGAAAAAAACAAGGGTGATCTTAAATACTTCGTAAGGTTAATTACAATAGAAAATGTAATTAATAAATTATTAATAATAAATATGAAATGGTAAATAATTTAGCACACATTCCATATATATATATCTGGATAAGGTATAATTAATATGGCACACTAGATAACTAAAACACATGCCATTTAATCAATAAAGTGAGAATGAAACGCTTCAATAAATAATAAAAAATAAAAAATAATGGATAATAATAATAAATGAATTATAAATGATGTAAATAATTAATTAATGGAATTCATGTTTGAGGAACATGAAAACATATACCATTAATACCTCTCATAAGAAAGTTTAAAACTATAGGTAAAACCCATTTAATTTGGTCGACTGATTTGTCTCATGAGAACCTGTTGATGCATCAAGGGGATATATAATGTTCGGGCCCCACCCATCACTACCAATAAAACGAATTATTCATATATTGAGTAATATATTTAATTAATAGACAAAAAACCCTTATCAAATATCCATATTAAATAAATGATACAAATTTATCGAAATTCCCCACTTAATCAAATAAATGTCAAAGAGAACACTGTATAAAAAATGGTATAATGATTTGGAAATAATAATACCCATTTAATGATAATATGGATATTTGAGATAAATTTAATGTACAATAAAAATTATCATAATGAATTGATTGTTTCAACATAAATTTAACAACCAAAAAAGAAAGCGAGATTGTAAAGATAACTTTTACCACAATTTCATTTTCAAGTCAAACCCCTTGGATGGGATAATTCAAAGTGAAACATGAAATATCATTAAGTATGAGTGAATAATGATATTAAAATTTAAAGGGTATTCATATACATCAAATTAAATTGAATTGGCGCATAATAACAAATAAGTCTCAATGGAATGTAAATTGAGACGAAATCCGTTATCTTGCATTTCCTTTTGGGTGAAAAATTTTAAACTCTTGTCTAATGATTTTAAGAATTTTATTAAATTATAAAATAAACATAATTATATTTATAATATCATATATTAACTTCTTATAATATCTTATTACCCTTTTGTTAACAATATTTCTTTATTTTCACTATTTCGAGTGTTAATTGCCTTGTTTTTCGAGTATCTTTTGACATGTTACATGTTATTACTTTTAATTAGATCATTATTTCAGCATCTATATAATGTAGAACATTATTTAAATATCATATACATTAATTATATATTTATATATAATAATCCATAAAATTTGGAGATAGGTAATGGAATGCATCGTTCATGGAGATGGTAAGTCGTACGTATGCATGAATGCTACTTCCATTTCTTTGTCATATTAAAAGAATGGAAGTTAATGAAATATATGTATATAATAATTATAGTATAATATTTATGTATAATATTTCACATATTTGTTTTAAATAATTCTTAGTACATTCAATATATAGTGCGATTGAATCACATTGCTTTGAGGAGATGGTTGTTCATACATCCAGAAACGATGTTATCGTATTCCCATAAAATGGAAAGAATAAAGGTATGTGTTATATAAAAATTATATAAGAATAAATAAATTATAAATATAAAAAATATAATATATAAACTATAAATCCATAATTATTCAAACCTTGAAATGCAGTAATGTGATAATGAACGACATCGGTTCACGGGGTGGTAGTCCACCATACACACGAATGATGATTGCATATCCCATTTGATGGATGCTTGTGAATGTGTATGTTGAACTATTTTATTAATAAAATATCAGTATATTTATGATAATAAGGTTATTATATAATCATTATATAAAAATAATTGAAGGGGTGGAGAAGTACATGAAACAAAAGTGATCGTTGAAGAACGTTAACTCTTATTAGGGTAACTCCTTTTGGTTTATACCAAAATACATCCTTGGTTATATTTATTCCAAAAGTGAGGATTCAAGGAGGAGGTTAGGTATGTTTAGAGTTTATTTGGTAAGGGTTTGGATGAGTGAAAGGTATTGATATGTTTGAATAATTGGGAGGGTGAGTGCCTTTTTATAGTGGAGGAGTGACATTCTTGTAAATACAAAAAGGTAAAAACTAATAAAATATATCCCATATATCATGTGTCTCCAATAATGAAAAAAATTAAATAAAATGGAATATATTGTTTTAAAATGGAAAAAAATAGGTTTTGGAAATGTTTATAGGTCATTTTCCCCTTAATTTTAAGGTTTAGTCCCTTATTATGCCTAATTTTACCTTAATCACTATAAGTAATTTTAATTAATTTCACTAATATTTTTGAAAAAAAAATCTAAGATGAAATTATTAGAAATTATAAATAATGATGATTCTAAATATAGTGTCCATTTTTTAAATTCCAATAACATAATCATAGTAAATTAATTTAAAATTAATCCCACATATGGGACAACAAAGTGGGTTTTTAGAGTGAAAATGTTACAAAGTTTACTATGTTTTTATACCTATTTTAAATGTGAAATGTAAAACCCCAAGATTTAATGGTATGTATATTTTTAAATTTAATCTCTTTGATAGATGTTGAAACTCTATTTTATCACATGGTTGATAGGGAAAAGAAGGAAAATATCCTAGAAATAGGTGGGGAAAGTAGATGAAGAAAGCTAAAGACTGCAAGTCCCCAAAAGAACAATTTTTCCAAGGTACCCCCAAGAACCATAAACATGAAAGTTCTATGTGTGACCTACCTACGCACAACCTACTTGTGTGAACCAACACCTGTACAAAGGGTCCTCCATTTTCTTATAAATAGGCCCCTAGGTTATTCATTTGGACATACTATTTTTCTCGAAGGCCAATCGCTGATCTGATCTTCCTAGTGCTTCACTCAAGTCATATAAAACCTTATAAGTAGTTTTATAATACCTAAAGAAAATATAATTAAAAGGTAATAATGGAACTTAAGTCCTCCCAGTGTTTAAAGTAAACAACACCTGTGGGAGGCATTCTCCCAACCCCAAAAAATGAAGTCTAGCATGAGGTCCCCTTCTATAACTAGGGACTTACGTGACTTACCTTCGAGAACACCTGTGAAGAACCTTGAAGTCTTGAGAAAGGTCTCTCCCAAGTGTAGTCACCTAGGTAGTCCATCATATAAGGAGATATCTATTTCCCTAAGACTACATGCACAGATCATGTCCCTGGGGTGATCCTTCTTGGTTCTTCCCACCATCCAGCCTACACGATCCATCCATTAGGCCTTATTCAAAGCCATTCATGGATGCCCTCTCCTCCTTTGGATCCCTTTTCCAAGAGGGATCAAATAAAAGCCTCCAAAAAGAACTTATGACTTAAAAAACCATAGGAAAAGGTATTCTAAAGAGTCTCCCATTTGGATTTGTATTTCTATGGTCATAGGTTTTCCTCAATTGTACCATGAGAGAGTTAGGATCCTAAATGAGTCTGTAGATTTGTATATCTATGGTAATAAAGACCCATACCCCAGGGGTAGTGTTAAGAAGTTCCCAGTCTCAGATTCTGGGAATAATACCATTTCTATCCCTTATTGTCTCTGAGACCCAGAGCCTCCAGTTACCAATAGTTAGGGTAAGGATCACACTTTTTTTCCATTCAACATGGGATTTGATCCTCATCATGATTTTCAATAGATTGTAGGGCAGCCATCCTAGTGTACACCCCTATAATTTCTTATAGAATGTTTTAGTCTTTCTCCTCTTTACCACTATGTTATTCACTTTAATTATTTCTTTACATTAGGCTCATGTCCAATGTAAAGTGAAGAGGGAGAAGTGTTGTAGCCCCAAAATATTTCATCGTAGCCCCAACCTCTTCCTCTATAGCCCCGACCTCTTCCACCAGTGAAGGAGGAAAAGTGTATAGTTTTCAAATATTCTACTTTATCTTGTTTCTCACATCGAGAAATAATCACATGGGCTTAAAGTTTAGTGATGACAAGGACATCCACACAATCCACCTAAAGTATTGAACTACAAGAACTCTAATTCCTGCTATAACCATGATACATTGGGTGCCTATCTAAGGCCTAACCTAAAGGGAAATTCTCCTCAAAAATAAGTCCCAACCATAACCCAAATTTACATGAGATAATATATCACTCATGGCATCCTTCATAGGTAATCCTATTCAGTAATAAGCCCAAACTTAATACTCTCAAAGGGATATACCCCCTATTAGATTTATATAACTACGTGTGATTTGATTCCCATCCAAATAGGATATATAGGAAGAATTACCAAGGTTCAAACCCAACTCTTAAATCAACCCTATTCGTTTTGGGCCCTATACCTAATAGGGTCTAATTCAACATGGAATTTCATATCCCTTCCAATTTCATTGGGCTGTTTCGGCATAAGTTCCAGACTAAACATTGACTAGGAACCTTCTACCTAGATGTCCTTGCCGCATGATTCTAAAATTCATCGTTAGGTCCTTATCACATGACCATAAAAGGTATGATGTGTCCAATTTAAGTGGCACTGAACTATGTGAGTTTTGATTCATTTCACAAGGATACATTGAAATCACATTATGGGTTCAATCCTAACATCAAAAAATTCTAGTCTCCCTAGATGACAATAAACTCTTGGGTGAACTTCATCTACCTAGATGAAGACAAACTCTAGAGTGATATTTGTCTACCTAAAAGACAATGAACTCAAGAGTTCCCTACAATATGGATAGAAAACTAGCATCTTCATAATAACATCCAAAGAAACTCTTTTTCGTATATGAGTGGATACTATTGAGGGAGAACCTTGAATAAATACAAATATCACTATCAATAAAGAATCTCAAATACATACAGATGATTATGAATTCAACACATGATAATAATTGATTTCTAATCTGGGATGACCAACATCATACTTGGGAATTATTGAAGGATTCATGAACACACATTAAATCTATAAGAGTGTCCCAGAGTAGGAAATAATTTCCCCCCAAAGGGTGTGATGAGCACAAACTCCCATCCTCATGACCAATGTGAATTCTTATGCATCATAGGTCAACCACCCTAATGAGAGTATACCTTTTGAAAGAAGGTACCCATGGATATAAAATCATTGAGTGTTTCTGTTTCCATGAAGAAAACTCTTGTAAAGGGTTCAGAAATAAAAAAACTATTACAGGGCTGAACCTTATATGAATGACTTTAAATACGACATCTCCTTAACAAGATAAAAGGGATTTACCGACCAGCCTCTGGTGGACCATTACATTTCCCTAAATTATTTACCCATTTCTGAGGGGAATAAATGGATAACCTGATGTGGATCCTTAACCAAGATGATAATGTAACCTACCTATTATTCCCCTCCCATTATCAAAGGAAATAAGGTCCAGAGAGGCTGATCAATCATGCATGTGTTCACATAAGTGAGATGCTACTTCACCAGAGTTCATTATTTGTGTTTTTTGTATATAAAAGAACTCTTTTTCATAACCCCATTCAATCCAAATGGAATTCTTAATGTTTTCACCAATAAACTTGATGACCAATATTCAATCCAGATCCTCATCCATGTAAAGGACTCCATCACCAACCTAGTGTCCTCAACACTGGTTCTCAAACTCATTGGTC
This sequence comes from Viscum album, assembly GCA_963277665.1. Taxonomy (NCBI): domain Eukaryota; kingdom Viridiplantae; phylum Streptophyta; class Magnoliopsida; order Santalales; family Viscaceae; genus Viscum; species Viscum album. Next base: position 464,085,331 of record OY728135.1, read on the forward strand.
TGAGAGTACCATCAATATGGTATTATCCCATCCCTAGAGGCCACACAATATTCCTTCAATCTCATCTAGTACAACCAACAATCTGGTCAATGATGACCAGTGCTCTTGAAATAGATGATGCCTACTACCATATTCAACCGTTTTAGGAGCTTATCCTGAGAACACAACAAGTAGTCCTTACTATATTTTAGGGAGGTAGATGAAGAGGACACCTAATACCTTTTCCAAGAGAGACATGGTACTTTTCAAGGGATCCTTCTAGTAATCACCACCACCAAAGTCACACATTAGTTAACCCTCTGTATGATGAGGGTGTTTTCCTCAGGTGACCTACCCAGTTTTTTCAAACCATGGAATATAAGAAGGATTTCTAGGGAAAATATTCATCCAATAGGGATAATGTTCACACCTTTTTACCCTATTAAGGAGCCCACCAACCCAGTTTTGTGGAAAAAAGTGAGGATTCACATACACCCGTCCGCCGTCACACAACTAGCCATCAGACTTGCCTTGTGGCATTCAAGCAATCCCACATACCAAATACAGTAGAAACCTACATACAAGAACATACAGATGCCTATACCCACCAAGCCTTCCATAAGACACATCTGGCATAACTCAAAGAATTCCACCAACCATGTTTAGAAGAAAACAATGAGCATACACACACAACTTCCACCATCCATCGAGCCTACCAGTAGCCTCGTCTGGAATCACATGAAGAATTCAGCTAGAAATTATTGATGAAAAGTAGAGGGAAGAATTATATATATTCCCCCACATGAGTACTTTCATTATCCACTGATAGGAAATGGAGGATACAAGAATGCATATACACCTACTCTAGATACAGAAATGGTATATATCGATGTTATAGTCACCAAAGTGATCAAGAACATACTAGAAATGGTGAAAGGGAAGATGAAAATTCTTTCCCTAATTCTACAAATTTTCTAGGATATCATTACGGTGACAAAAGTAGTTTCTAAGGGACATACATGTAACTCTAACCCCATAATAGGGTGTATCATCAACATAACACCCTAGAGCAGACACACACCTCTACTCTAATCTATGGGGGTCACGGGGAAAACTCCTCCATATTATACAGATAACTGGATCGATAACATAAACCTAATCCAATCAAAGGTAATTGGCCTATTCCAATATCCACTCCAAGGATGACACGAACACTTGGCCATGAAAACCACTTATCCCAATATGTGGCCCCAATTGCTCGTAAAAAGGAATCTAATAAGAATACTTATTAAACATGATTGGAAAATAAAGAGTTGATCTATAACCAAGATTTATTTGACAATGGAGTGCATGAAGCCCTCAAACATTTATCTATCACAGCTCAAGATACTGCCCTCCCATCACCAAATTATGAGAGTAGAAGTAGTAATTATGATGGTCCTCATCATACACTTCACAATGAATTCTAGATCCCGGGAAATAATTTGGTCAATATCAAGATCCTATCTATTGATGAGAGCCACAACCACCCTTCATGTGGCTAAAAGACCAAGGAAAAAGAGGGTATTCCCTTTATTGTAATCCACCATGATGGATGTCCCTAGGATGGTGATAACTATGAAATTTCTCTCCATAGTAGTGATTCATATTTTCAAAATAATTCTCCAATTAACAATGTATCGATGAGAAAACCCTTTTATAATGGGGTGATTTCAAATACAAGTCTAGTAATCTCTGATGCGTTGTCACTGGCAGGTGAAATCCTTTCTCAATAGAAAGATAGGCCAAGGTGACAGTCATTCAACAAACCACCCTTGGATCATTTTCCTTCCAACACAATAAAGGAAATCCAAACCAATCCCATTACTTATGGTAAAACAATCAGAAATCATCCACTCTAGTGAGAACATGTTGTGGAACCTCTTGTGAAAGACGAAGAAGATCTACTAAAATGAGGAAACAATTTGATAATGATGACAAATCAGTCATGTTTTAGCCTTTATACACCTATCGATATAGAATTCAAGAGGTATTAATGGAATATTGTATGCATGATATATACCTAAACATATGGAAAACTCTTCGTCACCTAAAATAAAAGGTATTACCATATGATGAGTATGAGACTCAATTCAAGGTAACCGAAGGGTTGCAATGAAAAATTGACTTGGAATCTCACATGGTTTCCTAACAACCAAATATCGAGAAGCATTAGAGATCCCTTCAACATGAAAGCCTCAATGAATTAATGAGGTTTCTAATACCCAGTGTTCATATCCGTGTATGGAGTGTACATGGATAATTATATTTAACTACGCTCCCAATCCAACAAATCCCGCCAATGTTGGAATAATTAAATGTCTCTTCCCCAAGATAGATAAAAAAATGAAATTTGTTCATGACCAAAGTTATGCTCAATAAGAACAGGCCCTGATAGACTTTCACCGACATTAGGTTAGATTAGATCAGTCTGTTGAGATACTTTTTCATCAAGAATCTGATAACATTGAGCATAAATCCCGATTAGAGGATGTCAACCATCATATTGAGAAAATGTAAAAATAGAACTATATTACTCTGAAATGGAAAATTTATGTGGGTTTTTAATAATGTAACTAGCACACATTCCGACCATAATATGTAAAATTAGAAGAGTAATGTGGTAATATCAACCACAACAATTCACAAACTACCCCAACCCACAAAAACGGGGAATTTTTTAACCAAACTCTTGGGGTCATCTAACCAAGCTTGAAGGGTTTTGATAGAAGAATAGGCATAACCCCATCCCTTAGAGCTGGGGGATTTTTCACCCCAGTAATCTTCTCTTCAGTGGGAATCGGCCTTCTCCCAATTAGGGAAGATGTCTTGGAGTGAATCCTTTCAGTATTTATTATCTCGTGATCTGGTACATTCTCTTGGAACATGTATGATTGAATTTTCTAGAGATTACCTTTGGATTACTTCCCACCTAAAAAATCACAATGAACCAACAAAGTAGAGGAAAAGGTCTCATGGAGGGGAAAAAAGAAGGTGATCTCATAGATATTACCATAGAATTCCTACAATGCACTGAAAATCTGTGAATGTCATCAATTCCATCATTTAAGACCCTCCAAAACATAAGACTGATTTAGAGAATTTTGAAGAAGAAGTTCCTATTCATGATACCATCCACACTAAAATAAATTAAGGAGGTGTGCATACCCCAAACCATAGGCTCATTGAAAATTTGATTGTCCCCTTGAATAATCAACCTATAACTCTTCAAAAGGAACCTAATAGAGGAAAATTTAAGGGTCATACCATGTCTCATGTTCCCCCAATGAAGTTCAGTCCCTTTCTCTAGAAGAATGATTTTCTCAGTAAGCGGAGAAAATGAGAGAGTTGATAAAACTCAATGTAAAGTTACATCAAGGTAGTCTTCCAACAAGATATTCTCCAAAATGAATACCCTCAACTCACAATTCTAGTTGGTGCACCTCAAAAAGAGGGTTTTCACAATAATTAAATAAGATATGGAATATTATCTCAATGTGGGAAATAAAAGACCAATATATTTTGATCCCACAATAGCAGATCAAGTATTTACATCATTGGGTACACAAACAGAACATAGCCAGGCACATCCTTATAGGACTGGCCCTATTGGTTAATCATGGTAGATTCTAGAGTTTCCACCACCCGTAGTTATATCGGTTGTTGCAGTCGTTCAGGCTCCACCTATCATACCTGCTGAGGTTCTAGCTTAGATAGATATTCCTTGTATTCTTATGAACACCATTGAGTCATTAACTACTTGATTGGAATCCATGGAAGGGTTTCGTGTGCCTGTACAACCCGAAAAGAAGGCTTAAACCAAATGGGTGGATCCCACCCCTCCTTCACCAAACTTTGGGAATCCTGAATTTTGGATTTTCAATGGCTTGGGAGATCGAGAGAAACACTTGATGAATTTGTCTCTCACTATGATCCCATGATGAGACCCTATAACAATAGAAAGTAGTGAAACTTAGATGCTTCATGTAATCATTGCAGGGGACAACCTTGGTATAGTACTTGAGTTTTTAGTCTTGATTGATCACTAGATGGGAAGAACTCTGTTAGAGGTTCCTCTTATAATTTAGCTCAATGATGTAGAATACAATAGAATTTGATCTAAAAAACAATAAACAAATGGAGAATGAAAGGGTCTCATACATAATTGATTGGTGGAAAGGATTGAAATACTCCTTGAACCCACTGCCTCCTCAAGAATAATTTTTTCCTATCTGTGCAGAAAATCTCCATGATGAGTTTCACACACTGTTGATCCATGTGAAATTCAAAGTAGGGTTTCAGGATCTGGATGAAATTTTTGAACAGGTAAATAACTCCATTGTAGATACCAAAGACAAATCTTGAATAGATCCATAATCTTTGAGAAAGAGAACAAGAAAGGAAGAGGCCACTATATTTACACTTAAGCAGGTCCCTATACCTTCTCATACCCCATAGCCTACACCATATATCGAGACTCCACATCCTAAGCATTAGCAAAAATCGATGCCTCACCAATATGTTCAAAGAGATAATAGGTGAAGTCCATTTGAGGATATAAAAAACATGGTCTATTACTTTCAGAATGATCAAGTCCCTGATTAGTTCATCTCAGCACTGGAAAAAAACTTAGTTCAGTTTCCAAATCCCAAGAATTCTGGTAAAGAAGGTGACAAAGATCTATTGAACTATTTCACCTTTTATAAAATGATGGGGTACGCCATTCATGAGTGTTTTTATTCAATGAACTCATACAAAAGATAGTAGGCTCTGGGAATGTGAAACTGAAAATTATCTAGAACATGAAGTGTACATAAAATGAAGATTAATGGAAAGAAGTTAAGAGTAATAGTTCGCAAAATTTTAGGGACTGGATTGTCAAAAAAACCATCAACTAAACTCATGCTTTTCTTCAAGAATAGTTGAAACAACCAACTTTTCCCTCAAACAATTCTGCTACAGCGAAACCCACTTTATCAAAACCCAAATCCTCTAAATGAAAATCCTCAAAAAAAAAAGATATAGCTAGAAGGATAAGGAGAAATTAGAAGAAGATGAGCTCATTTCAAGGACAAAGTTTTCCTTGACCACAAAAAACTTCACATTAACCATCCCAAAAGCACAAGCACCTCCCTACCAAATGGTAAAACAAGAGTTGACCCCCAGGTAGAATCTTCATCAAATGAGGAGTTGATATTTTGTTATGTTAATGTTATTCACTTAATGAATCCCTTCGCACATGATGATTATGAATATGAACCTCATTTCCCTATACTTGATTGGGGACCTAGGGGAAGAGGCCATCAAGGTTGAAGATATAGGAGAAGTCATGGTCATTTTAGAAGTCACCACATCAACCAAACCCCTTATCAAACTATTTATGCAGCCAAAAATCATGGGAAAGCTCTCCTGTGAGTTCAATAGGAACAAGGGAAGTCTTCCTCACAACATGATAGGGTCAACCCCAACATGATTATATTGGAAGACAAGTTAGAGGATACAAAACAACCTCGTCGATGAGTATGCCGACCCAGTCAAATAAATCCACCAAGAACAGGAACACTTCATCTCCCATCCCAAGGGATGACCCATCCACATCAGGAACATTAGCTCCTAAAGTGTCTACAAAGGGGAATCTTCATTCCTAAAAGCGTAGAAATTTGGACAAAAAATATAATTTCTTAAAGAAATTAACCCAATTTTTGGTTAAATTATCAATCATGGATTCCTTGAGAATGTCAAAGGACATTCATGAATCACTCATTGAGGCATTGTCAAGTCCTAGAGAATTTGAAGTTGAGGTTGCTGCTGCTGAAGTATATCATGTGTGGAATGATCCTACCTAATTTCAGGAGGTCATATCCTTCACTAATTAGGATTAGAATGCTATTATACAAGGAAATTTTAGATCCTTGTATATATCTTTCATGTTAAACAACCTTGATATCCGATGAGCCTTCATCGATAATGGACTAGGAATCAACCTCATCCCAGTTCGAATACTTCGTCAATTGCGTTTAAATGAATCTAACTTGTCTACCACCAATATGATGTTATAGGATTATGAAAAGAAAGAGAAGAAGAATATCAATGAGATGACACTCAAAAATCAATACATAGATATTGTGTCTGACTCAGGGTTCTTGGTGGTCCAACATGACAAAACATTCAATGTTCTACTGGGAATACCATCGCTACATCAAAATGAAACCATTACTTCATAATACCATAACTGTCTAAAATATTATATCAATGGTCAAATTGGGACATTTTATGGTGATAATACCCCATTAAAATCCCACAAAACAAAATACATTGATGATGAATTTTATCATAATTAAGGGAAACAATCAATGGCTAATGATTCCACCTGAATCAATCCCCCAAATGGATTGAAGATGATTCAAGATAACCATTTCAAGTAGCTTAGTGCAGATTACATTATGCCTATTAATCAAATTGAAAGGGTGGTCTAGAATTCAAAAATTCATTTAGATGATTTTTTAATGTCAATTGTGACAGTTGAGCCTAATGGAACTGAAAAAGTTATCAACTCTCCAAGTTATAATTAATGATTTAATGAAAATTTCTTCATTCTGTTCCCTAAGTTTAAAATAAGCTCAGTTATGTAATCCAAGCTAGAAGAAGTTTTTTTGACAGTAGGATAATGTGATGATACTCATTCTCAGTCCCTTGTTTACCTTTTAAGAGTCCAAGAAGGATTCATTCTAGCAAGCGATCCCAAAATTTTTGTCTCATCCTATAGATGTCCAAATGGATACTCCTCTATTCCCTATGAGGAAGTTGTTTTATCATCTCCTCCATAGGAAGAATCCAAAGAAGTGGAGAATGAGGAAGAGGAAGAAGAATATATCAGGGATTCCCATCCATCATTTGAGGAAGGAATATCTACCACCATGGATAAGATCAGATAAATAAATCTAAGTACAAAAGAAAATTCACTCCCAACTATAATTAGTATGGCCATGAATCCGGAAGAGCAGGTGGTATACACCTCATTCCTAAAGTAGCACTGAGATGTGTTTTCCTGAAATTACATATAGATTCTAGGACTTGACCATGATGTGGACACCCATCACTTGGGTTTTCCAGAAGATCATCAGGGATACAAGAAAGTATCTAAGAGGATGTACCTGACTCAATCCTACAAAATTGTGGATAAAGTAGAAAAACTCATCAAAGATAATTTTATCTGAGAGGTAAAGTACCCAAAATGGCTATCCAACATTTTTTATATGAAGAAGGATAATGGAAAATTCATAATTTGCATCGATTTCATAGATCTCAACTGGAATTTTCCCAAAGACGACTTACTAGTTCCAATCATAGTACCTCAAATTGAGGCAATGGATGTTTATCAGGCCCTCTCCTTCATGGATGGATTTTTAGGGTAAAATAAAATCTGGATGGACCTAGAAGATGAAGAAGCTATAGATTTCAGAGTCCCTCAGTGAGTATTATGTTATTGGTTAATGCCATTTGTCTTAAAGAGAACCGGTGCCACATACCAATGTGCCATGCATCACATTTTCAAACCCTTCCTAAGGAATTTTATTTAATGGTACATCTATGATCTAGTGTTCAAGTCTGGAATATGTTCTTACCACCTGGCTCACCTAGAAACGATATTCAATAAGATTTGAGAGCATAATTTGAAGATGAATCCATTGAAATGTGATTTTGGGGTAACCCCAAGAAAATTTCTCATCTTCCTCATATTCCATCGTGGCATAATAGTTGATCCTGAGAAGACTAAAGCCATCCTTGGAATTTCACCTCCTCAAAACATGAAATATTTGAGATGACTTTAAGGAAACATGGCATACATTCCATGATTCATATCGAACCTCGAAAAAAAGTGTTTACCCTTCACCGAATTGAAGAATAATGGATCACTTATAAGTGTATAAATGACTATTAAGAATAATTTGGTTTCCTCATGAAATACCTATTGATCCCACCGGTATTGTGGACACCTGTTGATGAAAAAATGCTCATTCTGTATGTGACAGCCCTGAAATGATTACTAGGTGATTTCCTCATGTAAAAGAATGATGTTGGGAATAAAATAGCTTTCATTAACTAATTTTAACCATGAATGATGCTAAGACTCACTATTTAGATATCGAGAAGAGCTTCTTGGCATTAGTAATTTCCATTCAGAAATTGAGGCATTACCTGTATCCTGATGAGATTCACTTGGTTTCTCACAATAACTCACTCAAGATTATCCTCAGTCTTCCTATTCTAAAAGGATGTATAACATGGTGGGTAGTTATTCTGTAGTAGTTTGACATATATTTTGTGTCTCAGAAAGTAGTAAAGGGCCAGACCTTGGAAAACTTCCTTACTAAGAACCCATCTTCAAAAGATAGATCATTAAATACTGAACTAACTAATGAAAAAATATTCTCTATTTTGGAAAGACCTTGAACATGGGTAATGTATTTTGATGGTGCTTCTATAATTCTAATGGGGACGAGAATGGAAGAACCTAATCTCAAAAAAGTTGGGTTAGGAATTATGCTTATCTCCCCAGAGAAGGAAATGTTTCCATACTCATATCTATTATCATTAGGTGGTGCCAACAATGTGGTAGAATATCATGCTCTCAGTACAGGTTTAGAATTGGTGCTGCAAGTACTGGTGAACCACCTATAGGTGAAGGGTAATTTATAATTTATAATCAAATGTATCAATAGGGATTATGCCATCATGAAAGAGGTTCTAATTCCCCTATGTGATTATGTCTGAGGGTTAATGGAATAATTTCCCTCAAAATAATTATTGAATCACATTACACAGTCATAGAATTCCTAACTAGATGCATTGGAAAATTTAGATACTACATCAACAGATCCAAATCCAGACCAAACAATCATTATTATTTCCCTTAGATATGTGGTTTAAACTTTTGTTCAAATAAAAATGAACGAAATTAATGAAATTAGTCCCATTATTGATCTTTATGGTCTTACCATGGGATAGATAGTTCCCAAAGTGTAATATGTCTATGATAGAGTACTTCCACTAGATAGAGTTGGAAGAGAGTAGATCTAGAAGCAAGTAGCTAATTTAACTCTTTATGATGGCCAAAATCACCAGAAAGTCATCTAAAAATGAGGATTTGATGAATTATTTATCATATGTGTTGATGGTGAAGAGATTCTAGGTGCTATGGAAGAATTACATGCAGGAGCCTATGGGTCCCACTAATCAGGGTGTAGGATTACTGATTAAATTTGAAGACCTGGATACTTTTGGACTTAAATGATATAAGATTTCATAGAATTCACTAAGAAGTCTCACCCCTGACCAGTGCATGCCAATTTCATCCATTAAACCCCAGAGTAGCTACATACATATAAATACTCTTGGCCATTTTTCACATGGGGAATTGATTTTATTGGACCATATCCTCCAGCTACATCCAAGAATTTCAAGTACATCCTTACTGTTACCAATTTCTTATCCAAATGGGTAGAGACAATGCCTCTTAAAGAAGTTGGATCTAAAAGAATTGTTAGCTCTGTCAAATCTATCATCATCACTAGATTTTCTATCCCTCATACCATATTGATAGAAAATGGAATCAATTTCTATTCTTCTGAGGTAGAAAATCTATATCAATAATATAATATCAAATCCAAACATTCATCCTGCTATCATGCAGTGGGAAATGGATAGATAGAGACTTTCAACAATACCCTATCAAACATAATCAAGAAAATAGTGGATAAATATAAGATGTTTTAGTCTAAAAAGATCATCCATGCCTTATGGGCCTATCAAACTATAAATCATATTGTAATTCAAGAAACGTTGTACTCATTAGTGTACAAAACATAAGAAGTCCTACCCATTGAATTTCAATTTCCATCACTTTGTATTTCCATTTTTTGACTAGCTATCTATAGATGAACAATATTATAAATGACTGGATGAATTATAGAGACTAGATAAAAAGAGATTTCATACCTTACATCACATAGAGGTATATCAGAACCAGATAGCATTGGCCTTTAAAAAGAAATTACTCCTCCATTCATTCCTCCAAGGAGAACTGGTAATGGTCCTTAGGATTTGAATGATACCAGGAAAAATATTCCCAAACATGAGAAAAAGTAGGAAGGACCTTACTCCATACATATGGTCCACTCTAATAGAGCTTATTCCATAATATCAATGGGCGGAGAACTCACTACAACTCTAACCAATGTAAGGTTCCTGAATAAGTATTTTTTGTAATCAAATAGAGTTCATCTTATCTGCAGGATGTTAAAATGAATAGAATCATATGTCTCCATTTTTCATGATGTTAAACTACGTAGCATCATCGTCCTTGTCACACGACGATAAACTACATTACAAGAGGTCCTAGTTGCGTGACCTAAAACTAAAAACTCCATTATTACACACCACATAACATTAAACTGTGTGATTGACGTCTCCCTCATTTAACAATAAGAAATCCCCCAAAATACCATGAGTAGATATTCCATGTGGTCCCTAAAATAAGTATGTTTAGGTTCTATGCGTAAGAATCACTCACATTAATACCACTCCCAAGTGGCACTCAAGAACCACTTTTTCCCTATGTTTGGAATAGAACAACATAAGAACCCTTGGTAAAGAACTACATATAGACTGAATCGAACTTCAAGGAGATACATAGTGATACCCAGATCTTCAATCTTGGGTCTAACCGTGACCATAAAGAAAATTTCTTCTTTATTTATGTACGAATCAGATCTGCAAATGTAATTTTTTCAGAATGTATGGTTTGATTTTGGTTAACACAAGATACATGGTGATGCCTAAGATCATGTTTTGGGAACACCAATTAACCTAAAAATAATTTAAATCCACTTTTCCTAGGTTGTAATCTAGTTAGTGTGGGGAACCACCTCTAAGAACTACATGTGTCTTGATTATTTCCCCAACAAGATATTTAGTGATGCCTGGATCTACTATCTCAGGTTTATCCTTCATTTTAAAAAATACCATTCACTCCCTATGTGGATGAATAAATCCCAAAAAGGGATCATTTTTAGGAATTATGTGTGGCTTGATTCTTATTCCAATGAGACACATTGTGATGCCCATATCTCCAATCCTCGATCTAGCTATGATTTTGCAAAAGAAAATTCTCCTTTCTTTTCCACGTGTGTGAAAAAAAATTACACAGAGAACCTTTACAAGACTAATTCATTGATTATCATTACAATTAGATGTGTGGTGATACTTAGACATCATGTTTTAGGCCCAACCGTTAGTCTAAAATTTATCAAAAATTCACCTTCCACAACTCGAAGTTTGATTGGTGTTGGGAACAATCATCCAAAACTACGGGTGGACTGATTCTCATCTTATTAGATACATAGTGATGCAAAGATCTCCAATCTCGAGTCTATCTATGATTAAATCATAAATCCTTTACTTCTTATGCTCGAATCAGATCTGTATAGGGAGACTATCAAGGACCATGTGTGGCTTGATTATCAATCATATGAGATACGTAGTGATTCCTGAGTCCCATATCTTGGTTCAGACACAATATTTCTATCCATTAATGTCGGTTAATAGTTTTACTTACCATAAGATGTTTAACGGCATGGTATTCCAAGAACTATGTCCAGATTGATTTTCATTCAATTGAGATACGTAGTGATGCCCAAATATCTGATATTGGGTCCATCTGTAATTTAAAATCCCCTACTCCCTATATATGGATTGAACCTGCATGGGGAATAATTTTGATAATTATGTGTGGTTTGATTCTCATTTTCATGAGATACATAGGGACACCCAGACTTTCACCTTTGGGTCCAGCCGTAATTTTCCAATAAATTCACATCAGCTCACCTCATTTCTTACCGTATGATGTTAAAATGTAAGGAATCTTAAAAATTTTGTATGGATTGATTCTAATCCCAATAAGATATGTAGCGATAACTAGATTATATCTCTTAACTTAGCCATCACATCATTGAAATGCCACTATCTTTCACTTATTTTTCCATCATGCTACAAAATAATCTTTTACCACACCTTGTTTCTTACATCGATCACAAATCATGTGGGATTAGGAGTTTGTTAAAGGATTTATGTACATAAGTAAGGTGTATCTACTAACATTCGGGTTATTATGGTCCTAGATGCAAGGACATAAAAGGAACACAAGACATCCTGGATTCATGATGAGAAACTGCATGATCCTTCAGGAACTACGTGTGACTTGATTATCACCCATACAAGATACACAGTGATTCCAAAATCTTCAATCCTGGGCCCAGCCACAACAGAATGTGGAAAAGCCCTTACTCTCTCATGTACAAGTCAGATCTATATTATGATATCCAATAATAGTTCTCACATTATTCAGGAACCCGTATATGTTAGACCTACATATGGCTTGATTCTTTCTCTGAAAATATACATAGTTAAACTTGATCTCTACACCATGATCGAACCACAATATTACTTTTCACATCAGAATAAAATGTTTCCTTTCTGTAAAATGTTTAAATGCTTGGTCAATGTTCTCACTACAAGACCTCAAAATGCATGGTACCTCTAGAACAACGTGTGAATTGATTCTTATTATATTGGGATACACAATGAAACCTTGACCATAAGACCTATCCCCAACCATTGGGCAAAAGTAAATTCCCCCTCTCTTGCATACAATAAAAAATATATACAGGATCCTTTATTTTGGGTCCTCTCCTTAGATAATCCACTAAGGAAACAAGAGATATCCCCATTCTAAATATGAGTAAAATCTATGCAAGGGAATCCAAACACATGACTAGTATAACTCCAATGATTCCTTTATGAATTGAACAATTCCCATTTTCACATGTTATACTCCTAATCTTGAATACTTTCAGATATTCATAACATTTCCAAGACTTTTAGTGGAAGAATTTATGATTCCTAAGATCTCATTTTTCTGACCATACAATACGCACCCTAGTTGGACTTGCATAAAATAGCCCTCATAATGGGCCTATCAGCAAAAGGATTTCCCTACTTGGAAATGCAATACACTCCTCAGTTTGCCTTGCATAAAAAAAACCTAATAATGGGATTGTTAAATAGTGGTAACTTCAACCTTGGAAAAAACCTCTTCTGGCCCTTTAATATTTTGATGAAGGTATGTTGGGACCCACAACTTAATATTTGTAGTCATCCTTTGCATATTTGTCCCATACTCTTTCTCCAAACTAAAAATTATCTAAGACTATGGTTTAAATATTCCCAAATCATTTTTTCAAAACACACTAGACTAATATTGGACAATTTGACCACACACCAGACATAATTTACATAATCTTATGGTCCTAGTCATATGATTGAAAAATACAAGCACCATATTTCATACGTTTGGGTTAGGCCTTCATAGAAATCATAATCTACCAATTATTTAGAAATAATGAATTGGAATATCTCTTCTACATTCATTCACTTTTCAACGAAAACCAAACTATGTTCTTGGTAAGATTTGAGTCTCCATAAACTTTCATTATCTATTAACGATAGAAATTTAGAATTTTGGAGAGCACCTTTTCCTGACCAAGTAGTATGCACCCCAGTTGGACTTGCATAAAACATCCCTTATAATGGGGTTTTCATCGAAAGGATGGAACTATTGAATATAAAATACATTCTCCATTTGGACTTTCACAAAACATCCACCGTAATGGGTTTTCAATCAAAGTCAACTTTATTCTCAGGAGAGACCTCATCTAACATCATAAGAACTATTTCCCATACCTCCCTTCAGATCTGAGAATCCCCAAATCACAACTTACAATTTTCTACTTCCATATCTAAACATGGTAGAATATTTATAGAAAGTTTACCATGAATTGGAGAATCATGAAACCTTAGGCCAAAGCTAAAAACCTTATATTAAAGCCCAAATAATGTCTTTACTACAATAATTTAAACTACAAAACAAAATGTACTTTCTTTATGACATAAATTGAACAACATAATGTCCTTGATGCATGACTTTAAACTCCACAACATAATATCATTAAAGAAAAACATTACACCGAACCACATAATGTCATTGTTTTATGAATTTAAACTACACAACATGTTTTTTTACTGATTGAATTGAAATAGAAGAGTATAATGTCCTTTCTACACAAATTTTAACAACATAATATAATTTCCTTGTTTTATGACTTTAAAATGTACAATATAATATCTTCATTGCATGAATTTAAACTGTACAATACATTTATCCTCTATTAAGTAGGGGCCTTCTCCACCTGACAATGGTTATCTCAAAAAATTTACCCTCCTCCATACATCAAATTCATATAGGAGTGGTTTCCCATTCATGGCCTTTTTCAACACAGATATTCCCTTCATTTTAAAACATCCTACCTTGGTAAGACCATCCTTTGTGGTATTGAGAAATTATAATCTCCATAAAATTATTTTTTAAGGGAAATAGAATGTCAAAATTTCTGGGAACTCCATTACTTGATTTTGTAGTACATGACCCCATTGGCCTTGCATAAGTCACCCCCATAACGGTCCTATCAGCCTAAGGATGATTCTACTTGACTATACAATATGTTCCCCAGTTGGCCTTGCATAAAATAGCCCTTATAATGGGGTTTTCAACCATTAGTAACTTAGTTCATAAGATGAACCTCTTCTATTCCCAAATTTCATGTTTTAGATTCAGGAACCAAAAAATCATGGCTTAAGATTCCCTTGAGAAGTATCTGATGAATATTGGAACACCCATAGTCACCAATCCTTGATTGGGGTATCATCTCAAAATTCATAGTCAAATTTGTTCAACCAAAAACTATAGTCCCTTTAGTTCGACATTCATGACTTTAAACTACCCAAAAAAAGAGATACAATACTCACTAGGTTGAAAACTCATGAGGGGAACCCTTGAAAAAAATTCAAGTCTCAGCTCACTATACCTATGATCTGTATGGTTTAGGAAATATTGAGTGATTAAAAGTTAAAAGAAATTTTTTTTGTTAGGTTGAAATCCCAAAAAAGTACAGACTAAGAAAAATCCAAGTCTTTCCCAATAAGTCTCATTCATATTGTGATTAGGTATTAATTAGGGTGATGACACAACAAATATTTTGTAGGGTTTTTCAATATGACCCTATAAATAGTCAAACTATGCACACTAGGCCTCTTAGTTTTGAAAAAAAAAATTGAGCACCCACATCCCTATCATTTTAATTATGATTAGATGGTATCTAGATGTCATGCTATGAAAAAAACATGGACATTATAATTATAAGAAAAAGAAAGAGATGGAGACGTAGTTTAATGGAAGAGAAACTATTTTCATTTATGAGAAAACAAATCCCTAAAGGAACATAAAAAATGGAGTCTATATTCCATATATTAAAAGAGGCCTTCAATATAAGTCTTCGTCTATTGAACATCCTCTTAATCCCCATTAGATGATTGTTAAATCTAAGTCAGTCAACCAGCTTCAGTCACCTCAGCCTGATGAAGATCTTCTGTTTCATCCACGATGGTGGTCAACTCTTCTATTGGGGATTCCCTTAATGAATGGTGGAACTATTCAAGTTCTCCCTGAGTGGAATTTAACTATTGAGGAAGGAACAACACTTGAATTATCTTCTCCTTGACCTAATACTTAAATACTACTAGTTTTTTATTTTTATTTGCTTCTATTTGGGAAAATGTCGCTCAGAAATCGTCATTGTTAGTAAGTGGATTAACCGTTATGTGATCTTACTAAGGATTATGCTCTCACTCCTATATGTGAATAGTATTATTCACAATCTCATAGATTAGATGGAAATCAAACCCATCAAATACTATCATTCCAAGAAGAATTGAAAGCTGTTAGATTTGCAAAGGAAGGTACTCAAGGGGTGTCTTAGAGATTATATTCCATATATCCCACTAGGAATTGTGACATGTGATTCATAGAGAATTCTACAACACCAGATCTGATTTAGAGTCATTTTCATAAGGAGAGATGTACTATGAGATTAGTGCACTCAAATTAGTTCCCTACCCTACTTATTCCTAAATAGTGGCTACCTCGCCTTCCGGTGCTGGTCGAGTTGATGTAGATATTTTACCCTCAGATCTTTCCATAGAAGATGATAATCCTAAATCATGAATTAAAATCTTTGTTAGCTTCAAAAGAATAACATGAAAAGGAAAAAATCACAGTAGTTGGTAATCCTTACCCAATAACAAGTCAGTATCCTGGGAGGATTCCTCCACACCATTCCTAACTTTAGCAATCTAGGCTGAAACCTCTTCATGAAGGGAACCCTCCTGGTTCTTCCCATCATCTACTAGATGAGGCTTAATAAGAATTCCTAGTTCAAGATCCACTTGATCCAGCTCTCCCTCAACAATAGGATTGAGATTGATTTCGATGTCTTCTCTATGAACCATCAATTTAACAGTTTATATGGATGGAGATACACATTCCAATAAGTCATGATTTTGGAATCAGGAATAAAGGATGGTTGGATGTAAAATAAAAACTCATGTCTGTTTGATTCTTTATATAGTGCCACAAATAAATCTAAAGTGGATAGAATATTAACATGTTACAATATTTCGTCAAGACGCATGCCAAGATTTATTATGGATTCAATTGACATTCCAATCCTCATATGAATATTACCCATGGGAACACTTGGAGTGGTTGGTTCATGAACCTCCTCTTATGAATTTAAACCCTGAATAACCTCCTTGGTGATAGTTTCATGGTCAACATTAGTCATCGTAAGATTATCTAGCGCATGAGAAAGAAATTAAATATTAAAGCAGTAGAAATTAGTCACTAGTATGTGAAATCTTATGAAACACATCTAAGAAACCAGATTCTTCCCCCCTCTCCAAAATGGTGGGATAAATGATAGGAGAAAATGATGCACCTTCAACACACACTTTTGCTTCAGTTGAGGGATCCTTTTCACCAGTAGGGATCTGCGCCTAGTCTGAGGCACCCTCCTCAGTTCTCAGAGGCTCATTTTTAATCCCCTTAAGAGAAGAAATAGAAGGAGTTCTTATAACCCAATGAAGTTTATACATTTTTTCCGGGCAGAGATGAATGACACCAAGATAACTTACCACTACTAGAAAGGTGTTTAGCCATGGATTTCACCCTTTATCAGTCCATCTTCTTCATATTCTTTGAAAGAAGGATAACGTCAAACTACCCAAAAATAGGTATAATATGTGATAAATATTCCTCTATCTTGTCCTCTATGGCCTATTATCCTGGAGATACCTCTCCTAATTTGAGGGGTGACCCAGTAGCATCGATCAGAGTACCACTAGTGTTATACCATTGTGATGGAACCTCATTTGATTTTACCTCATTCCACTAGAAATTAAGATGGTATTACCCTTTATCAATGATTCATTGAATAAAATATATAGTTAATGTATATAATAGTTTTATAATAAGTGAAATTACTTCTCCGGGATCGAAAAATTCACTCCATTCACCAGAAGGCGAATGATTGATCCCTTTTGTAGTGACACATTCTATCATATCCTCCACCCACCTCGTGGAAGGAACTAGATCATAAATTTCATAAATGAGAATCTATAGCTCTCGGATTTTAGTTTCCACTTCAGTAGGATTATCCTCAATTCTAATACTTGGTAGGGCCCAGAGATCTCCAATACTTAGAATGTGAAACCCCGCACGTAGGAGTGTCCACATAATTCTAGCATCAAAAGACTAATCCTTCCATGTTTGAACTGCCCTTGGTCATTCATATTCTGAATACATCTGGAAATTCTGTGAGGATGATATTGCAACCTTATATTTCATGGGATTCCCAAACAATTCTGTCACAGAAGTTTGACAAGAAAATGGAAAACAAGACTCCTCTTAGAAGTTCTGACTAGGCCTCTTAAGTGTAGCTTCAATTAGCAATTTTGGTGTATCCCTATTGATTCTAGTGGATTGATTATATCTTGCACGAGGTTTTTTGGATGAGTTAGGAACCTCACAATCCTCATTCGCTGACTTGGACAATGCAACCTATAAAGAGATGAAGCACCTTCCAAATAAGAAGGATCTTTCTTACTCCATCTCTTTACCAAAAAATGAGGAACAACTTTGTCTTGTACCCCTTTAGGATCTGATGTAATCCATGATTCAGTATACCTAGTGTTAAATCAAATAGTTTCCTTAGCTGGATATAGGTTAATCACCACCTATATCAACTCAATGGCTATTATCATCCATAGATATCAAGATACCATTGGATTATTTTTTAATATGTTTTGGACCGGGGGGGGGATATAGTTATTTGTTGTAGGAACTTAAACTGGCATGAAAACCAGTACGGAGCATAAGCCTCACATATGATTTCACCATCTATCTTGGTCACCAACACATCATCCCTGTAGGCTATCATATTTGTCCTTATCTCAATTTTGGTCTTCCATTAATCAAAAAACCTTCTTGTTGGTAGATTACCATAGTGAAAGAAGTGGAAGAACTTAATTAAACTCAGACTTGTCTGAATTTCATGAGGATTCAAAGATAGGAGTGGAATACCATATACAAATTGGAAATATGTTCGAAGCTCACTCTCAAGGACCTTGATCCCAATAACTATGGAATAAGTCCTAAAATGAGACATGATCTATCCCCACAAAACCAAGAACAGACCTACAATTTTTAATGGAGATTTCCCTGCATGAATGTACAACAAACTCTTATGGAGTTTTTTCCAAAATAACGGTCACCAACCCCACTAAATTCTTCTTTTACAGCTTGACTGAGACAAAAAATGTTCCCGACCTTTTGTATCCTTTCGTATCATGAACATGAAGAAAGTAGATAATGAGCCACATGAAAAAAAAACCACCAGACATGTGTTGGTAGGAACATTGGTCTTACTTAATATCCCAACTTTTCAAATTCTCCTTTTTCTAGCATCGTATAGAAGGTACCAGGTACACTTATCTTCATTTCCTTGGGACATCTCATCAGATGCATACAAGTAGGGCCTTCCCCCATTTTCTTCAAGAAAATATCCTTCCATGTCTCTGGATGAATATCCCCTTTTACATGATGATTTTACTTCATGATATCATGAGCTATTTTTTGTAACTCACACAGTAGATCTGGTATCATGTCTCTGTCATTCCACATTTCCTTTTTAGTGATGAATTTTTCATACATATCTCTAAGGATTATAGCCCCTAAGTTCTTGTGAACATCCAAAAAAATGATCCCAAATTCTCTATGCGTTAGATGAAAATAATTTTTCTGTGGAATCCACTGGCTCAACAAATCCAAGAAAAAGTTTTTATTCCTATATAAATAGGTATAATCTAGATACATAGCGTCATAAATTCCAAAGAATTATAGATATATTTTGAACTCTGCACAATTTTGGTAAACCTAGTATGCCCACATTTATGTGGGTTTAACACCCCTCCTAGGCAGAAGTCCCAAAATTTCTTCCATAATTTCGATTGATCTATCTGTGAATATCGAAAAATGAATGAATATGAATGAGAATTTAGTTAAATTGTGTGTGGATTTAGATCTAGAGAACATAGGTTGTGATGCATAAAATAGGTCGTGGATACTGTCCCAACATTAATATATGTTCTCACACAAGAAATGTTGGTGGATGAGAAGTTCTTATGGTCTTGAAACCAAGATGTTGGGATATAGTTCTTTGGAGCTAGTGTGAGGACTTCATGTAGATGACCATAATCCTAAAGTGGTAAATAATCACTCTTAGAAATATTGATTTGATACTTATTCAGAAACCCTACTAGATCAGGAAGGGTGGTACCATAGATTTCATAATAATTATACCCTAAACTTTCTATCATCTCCTCAATACTCTTACTGGCCAATTCATCAGTAACTGATGTCTTATTAGTGACCATTGAACCTCCAAATAAATATCAAGATTCATTTTAGAGTAGGTTCATTTTTGAAGAAATCTGTACATATAAGAAAAATAGAAAAAGACATAAATTCACACAAGTTTCTCACACAATTACATCACACAAGTTCCTCATACAGGAGCATCATTCAAAGACCCTTGTGCAAGGAATTCTCATAAGACTATTCATCGCGTAGCAGGATACACACCGTGTCTATGGGAATGATATCTTCAGAAAAAGGATTTGAGTAGAGGATCTGCATGGATGACTAGCACTGTGAGACCCAAATACATGGATTTGTGAGAGTTTTTCTCTAAAAAGATATCATTATTTATAGGTGAGGAAGATTACCTACACGACTATCCAACATGAAATAATTGAGTGAACAACGAAGTGTAGAATATTGTGCACCTCATCTATCCATTTCATCCTTTTACATCAGGATTAGGCTCTCTTTATTCAATAAAATCCAATCCTGAGGGAGAGATTTTTTTGAAGCTCTGTTTTATGATATGGATGAAAATGAAAAAAAAGGGAAATACCCTTGAAAGAGGAGGAAAAATTAGATAAAGGAATCTAAATAACTAGAGGCCCCAAAAGAACCGTTCTCCTAAGGTACCCCCAAGAACCATTGGCTTGTAAGGTCTATATGCATCCTACCCATGCACATCCTAATTGTTTAAACTAACACATTCACCAAGGGTCCCATATTTTCCTATAAATAGGACCTTGGGGTATTCATTTGGATCAAAGATTTTTTCCGAAGTCTAATTGCTTCTCTAATCTCCCTAGTGATTCACTCAAGTCCTGTGAAAACTTGTCGGTAGTTTTTAAAACCTAACTAAGAGGGAATTAATGGGTGATATAAAAAATTATATCCTACAAGGGTTTAAATTAAACAAAAACTGTGTGAGGAATTCACCCAACCCCTAATAAATGAATACTATTATGAGGTTCCCTTCTTTAACCATGGACTTATGATACATACCTTCAGGAACACCTATAGAGAACTTTTAAGGCTTAAACAAGGTCTCTCCCAAGTGTAGTATCCTAGGTGGTCCATCTCCCAAGGTGATATCTATTCGCCCAGGCCTACCTGTGTATAGAAACTCTCCTGCATGATCCTCCTTGGTTCTCCCAACTCTCTAGCCTACAGAAGACAACAATTGGGACATCTTAAAAGCCATTCATGGGTGACCCTATCCTTATTTGGATCCCTTGTCTAAGAGGGATCAAATCAAATCCTCCACTAAGACCTCTAGAATTAAAAAACAATGGGAAAAGGAATGCCAGAGTGTCTCCCATTTGGATTTGTATTTCTTTAGTCAGAGGTTTCCCAAAATTGTCGTACCAGAGGGTTAGGATGCTTGGGACATCTGTATATTTTTATAACTATTGTCATGAGGACCCTTATCCTAGGGATAGTGCTGAGGAATTACCAGTATCAGATTCCAGGGATAAGACCATGTCTGTCCCTTCTTGTCTCTAAGACCCGAAGCCTCCAGTTCTCAGCTGGGAGGGTAAGGATCACACTTTCTTTTTTATTCAACATGGTATTTTATCCTCATCCCGTTTTGGAGCAGATTGTAGGGAAACCATCCTAGTGTGAGCCCCTAGCCTTTATTATAGGAGGTTGCAGTCTTGTTCCTATCTACCATTACATCCTTCAATTTCATTATTTCATTACCTTGGAATAACATACAATGTTAAGTGAAGATAGGGAAGTGTCATAGTGCTGTTCTATTCCACCGTATCCCCTACCTCTTCTATCGTAGCCCCGACCTCTTCCACTAGTGAAGGAAGAGAAGTGGGTGGTTTGTCTAATCTTCCACTTCCTCTTATTTCTCACACTGATAATGACTACCGTGGAATAATACTTTAGTGATCATCATGTAATATACACAACACACATGAAGTATTGAACTATGAGAACTCTGATTCCAACTATAATCGAGATCCATAAGACACCTATCTAAGGCCATAGCTCAAGGGACATTCTCCTCAGAAGTTGGTCCCAACTATAACCCAAATGACCATGAGATAATATATCATTCATGGCCTTTTTCATTGGGAATCCACTTCATGAATAATCCCAAACATAATCCTCTCAAAGGGATATAATCCCATGAGATATTTACTAAATTATGCGGTATTTTATTCCCATCCAAATGGGATATGTTGGTAGATTCCCTAAGGTTCAAACCCAACTCCTAAATCAAACTTTTTCTTTTTGGCCAATATCCCCAAAATGTTCTAATTCAACTTGGAAACTAATATCCCTTATAGGTTCATGGGCTATTTTGGCATAAGTATCAAACTAAAATTTAACTAGGAACCTTCCGTCTAGACTTCCTTGACACATGAAGCTAAATTGCATGGTTATTTCCTTATCACATGACCTTAAAAGGTACCATGTTCTTAATTAAGAGGAACAAAACCACATGGGTTTTAATTCTTTCACTAGGATATGTAGGAATCCAATTTATGGATTCGATCCCAACATAAAAAAATTCCTACCACCCTAAATGATGATAAAATCTAGAGTAACCTTCATCAAACTGAATGACGATAAAATCCAGAGTGAACATGATCTACCTAGATGAAAATAAACTTCGTATTTCCCTACTATGTGTCTAGAAAACCAAAATCATCATAATAATGACTAAAGAATCTCAATATAGTATATGAGAGGATACTATTGATGGATATCCACAGATATATACAAATATATTTATCAATAAAAAACCTCAGATACATACATATGATACTGAATTATAAACATGCTAGTAATTGATTACTAATTTAGGACAAAACACCTCATACTTTGGAATGAATGAAGGATTCATGAACATATCTTAAATCTACAAGAGAGTCCCAATGTAGGAAATAATCACCCCTAAAAGGGTGTGATGAGCCCAAACTCCCATCCTATCGACCAATGCAAGTTCTTAAGCATATTCGGTCAAAAAAACTAATGAGAACCTGCATTTAGGTCCCCATAGATACAAAACCATTGGGTGTTTCTGGTTCCATGAACAAACTTGTTGGAAACCGTTCAGAAATAACAAACCATTATAGGGCTGAACCTAATGTGAATGAATTAAAATATATAATATCATTAAATATATAAAAGGTTTGTACTGACCATTCTCTATCATAGTATTCTATTTCCTTAAAAAATTTCCCAATTTCTGAGGGAAACAATAGCTTATGTTGCTCGCAACACCCAAATTAATTGAACAATGATTTTTTTATAATTTCACCATTAAATTATATAGATCTAATAATATTAACCACATTATATAATTTATGTATAATATGTCCAATATAATGTTTAAAATTCATATTATGTGTTTAATAAACATGATATAAAAATAAATCCACTTTTACGCATAAAAGCTATATTTTTCTAAAAGCAGTTTTGCCGTATTTTAGTGGTGCACTTATTTTAAATCTAGTTCTTAACACTTTTATTAATTATATTTAGAAAACAAACTTTTTTTGAAAAAGTAAAATAAAAATTTAATTTGGTTTATTTTTTTTATTTTCTGATATGTTTTCTATTTTGATAAATAGTGATTAATATTGGATTTTAATTGAAAACAGTTTTTTCATCTAAAAATTTATAATGTTAAATTATATTTTTAATTGGTTTAGAAGTATTAATAGATAAATTTATATAATTTAATATAATTTAGTTCATCTTAGTTAATTTCACATTGAATTTGGATATAAAAACATTTCAATCTTTTGAATGTTTTCACTTTAAAACCCCATTTTCTCATTCCGTCATC
Organism: Viscum album; assembly: GCA_963277665.1. Lineage (NCBI taxonomy): Eukaryota > Viridiplantae > Streptophyta > Magnoliopsida > Santalales > Viscaceae > Viscum > Viscum album. Next base: position 464,109,087 of record OY728135.1, read on the forward strand.
AGAATTAATTTTAAATTAATTTTACCAAATTATGTTTTTTGTATTTTTATAAATGGATTAAATATTTTGAATCATATGGTTTAAATTACTTAAATATGTCCCTTTTAGTTTTTGGAAAATATGAATAGTAATTTCAGTTTTTTAATTACCACGATTAATGATAAATCAGGTAATTATGGGTAAAAATAATATTATAATTTTTATAAAATTACCCTAAAATGTGTCATAATTTTTTTGATGAGTGAGTTTAGACCAAAACTATACTTGGGTACATTTTATGGCCTCTTGGATCCACTTTAATGAATTCAATCATTTTATAGTATTTTATTTTAATGAAAGTCAGATATGACATACTCATGTTTTTAATAAGTATTACATTTTTAATATGTGATTATTCAGAATATATCTTAAACTATAAATTTTAATTTGAAATATAAAATTTATCTATTCATCATGATAATTTATTTTAAAATTTTAGATCATAAAAAATTAAATTAAATGATTCCACAATAATGATTCCGTAGTTGTTTAATTAGTGGACATATCAAATAAATGTTATTAAAAATATCAAAAATAAACATAATTCAATATAATTAATATCACAAAATAATTTTATAGATTATATAGATATATTAGGGATGTATTTAAGGTTTATTTCTATGTTATCGTATGTATTGATACTTTTTAAAAATCCACATAATGAATAGTGTCAAAATTGAAATTAATGATATTTTAAAATAAATAATATTTTATTAAATGATAAAAAATCATAAAAAAAAATCATATAAATTATTATTATAATGTTTATAATTTCTCCCAAGACTCATTTTTGGTTAGTTTTCCATTTTATAATAGCTATATAAACCTTCACAGAGTAAAAACACATGTTGTCACAGTATGAGTTAAAAGGATTAAATAATAGTTAAAACCAAATGTCAATGGTAATAATGTGGTCTAAACATGTATAAAAATTAAATTATGAATATTATTATTCCCTTATCACCTTACTATTTAATTTTAGTTTCTTAATGGACACTTTTCCATGAAATAACTTATATATTATTTAAATCAAAGATAGTTAGAAAATGTCAATCTCTTTGTATTTAATATCATTTATGTGAGCACATAGTGAAAGAACCATCATATGAATGTAAATAAATTTATATTTTGATCTTAATGAAATTATTTTCATTATATAAATTTAATTTTAATTTTTAGAAACTATATAATTAACTTAAATGCTTCTACATGCTAGTACAATATTTATTTAATTAACAGAAAAATAAAATAATTTATTTTTAAAGTATTACTTTTGATATATTTGGGATGATTTAATGTGTATAATTAATTTTATAGATCTTAGTGATATATTATAGATTTTTTAAATCATTATATTCTAATTACCACTTTTTTGTTGTATTTAAAGTCAAATTAAATGAATAGTATCAAATTTGACAATAATGCTATTATATTGAATTATTATTTTATTAAATTATATACAAATCATAAAAATATTAAATAATGACAAATGGGATATTATATAGTCTAAAAGATCTTTCAATATTAATTTATAATCCATTTTTAAGTCTTTGGATCTATAATATCCTTATTATATTTTAATATTTTGAGGATTTCTGAAGGTGCCTCTCACCTCAATTATAAATGGGCACCTCCTCCTTCACTTCCCCACACCAATTTGAGCCATATATCTCATAAAAACCCCAAATATTTCTCTTATTATAAACCTTAGTTACGTTATATATGTTCTGGTCTTTCCAAAAGACCTACCATAGATCACTAAAGAAGATACTAAAGGAAGTCTAATGAAGAAGAGGCAATCATATTTACAGTGATATTTCATTATTTATCCATCATATGAAAAATGAAAGCACCAAGCGTGCGTACGTACGACTTATCGACTCCACACCGCGATGTAATTTGTTTTTCATCACCTCTTTACTTGGATGGATATAATTATGGAAATAATGAATATATATTTTACTTATTATGTGATATTTATTATCGATAATTAATATACTATCCAATTATGTATCCATTTTCTATTTAAGGAATGATACTGTCGCTCGTGCGTACGTACGACCTACCGTCTCCATTACGCAATGCTATTCATTTTCCATGTAAAAAATTAAATAATGATTATAAATCTATATTTAATGATTAAATATGATATGAATATCATTATGGATATTACATAACTATATCATATGCACCACAACATGGACTTACACAACAAAACATCATAAGAAAATGAAGCAGTTAACATCCGAAACAAGGGTAATAATGAAATATTATTAACCAGTAGGTGATAAAATGATATAAGAGGATCATATGAGATATCATAAATATAAAAATAGTTCTGGTATAAATTAATAATAATATTTAAACCATTATAAATAATTTTAAAGAACATATAACTAAAATTAAGTGTGAGGTAAGAGATTTTTGTCTCACTTTTATTTACGCGAGATATGATTTATTCACCACTTATTTATTTTGTGTGGTGTACCACCCATTTCATATATCATATCATTAATCTCTTTATATTCATGGAATTAAGTTTTTCATTTGATAATTATTTAATTTTAGGGGGCTTATGATTCAAATATTTCAAAGGTGTATGGGAAACTTGGATTTAAAAATATCATTTTAAATCGATTATTCAATATATGAGGAATAATTTAGACAAGAAAGAAAGAGTGGTGATTGTATATATAAAATCCCCTAGATTCATCGTTAGGCTCAGGAAATAAAAAATATGGACAAATTAAATGGGGTTTTACCCATAATGATTAAATCATCTAGTGAAAGGTCTTGACGATAAAGGTATTATGTTTCTAGGAAACATGATATCCAATAATGAAGAATTTCCTTCATTATGATTTCAATTATTTTTATCCATGTGATTTTCAATATGTTATTATCCATAGATTCATATTTTGAAAAAATTATTTATTAAATGCAATGTGTGGTCAATCATTTTACCATGAAAAATTTATTATGAATTATTGATTTCAAGATAGCTTCAGCTGCATATAACTCTTACTGAGAATATGAGCTCACCCTTTTATATGTTATCTTTTCCCCAGGATATAAAAATGAAAAGTTTGAATAAGGTCAAAGATGAAAATTAAATTCATTTTATATATTATATTTTTAAATAAAAATGTAATAAGGGTTCCATGAATGTATCTATTTTTTTTGAGACTGCTAAACTGATCAGTCATTTGGGGTATGATTCCCTGAATTTAATACCAATGTAATTAAGTAACCACTGAATTAGGGTTACTGGAGTTTGGGTTGTTACATGAAATTGATTCCAATGTCTTAAATTTTATTAATTGACTTATAATTGATATAATATGACTTTAAAGATAATTTAAAATATAATTTAACTTTATAAATTTTTATGATGAAATGTCATTTTTCACCTAAAATCTAGTATATATTCACCTAAAAATGAAATTTCTCATAAAAATTTTAAAAATTCAGTGTAACAAAATTTTAAATTTATTCTCTAAAAAAGAAAGTTTATTTTGAGATATAAAATTTATAAAAGTGTCAAAATTTATATTCAAATTAGGCATTACATTAAAAAGTGGTAAAATTGCCTTTATAGAAATATAGTCTTTTGTGCATATTATTGGGATTGTTCTTATCATTTTTTATCAAATATATTGTATCAATTCCAAAAATATATTATTGAATATATAATATATAAATTTCATTAAAATCATCCAATAATAGTAATTAATTTAATTTATTATGATAAAATTCCTTCTGCTCCAAAAAATAGTTTTTATATACAAAAATTTACTTTATATTTAATTTGTTTCTATATTAATTTATAATTAATTGGAAACTAATGAATTTGACCATATATTTATATGTTATTTAATCCTATTCATGATTTCTAATTTAACATCAAGGTTATATCTTATTATATAACTATATTTTAATAATATATTGTTGTTTGGTAAAACTTATTCTTGCGTATAACACAAGCCATTGATGAAAGTCATTGTTGCATGTAATGTAATCTGACATCTGTGTTCTTTACATTAAAGGATATCAAAAAATTGAATTTTTATAGAATTAATATATTGTAAATTCTTGTGGTGTAACATATCAAGCTTGGTCGGTAGTACGGCTTTGGGTGGCTAGGAGCTAGGGCGTGAGGTGACGTAGTAGGGTGGAAAATGTTAGAGTTGGTTCTTTTGAACTAACTACTTTGTACTTTTAATTACCTATATATTCCAAGATTTGAATAATAATAAATATTCTATCATGTTATGAGATTTACTATATATAACATTAATGTGATAATGTCATTAGAGTATCTATCACATCAAAATGTTATACCAATTACCAGTTATGATGAGAACCTTATTGTACTATGGTGAAATTATTAAATATATTTTTTTATGGTTGGATGACATGTATCTGACAAGATATCTATTAGAAAACCTATATGGTTTAGGGGTATCATAAGACATTGTTACATAATCTTATAAATTTCACACTTGGTAATATTTAATAGTGGAGGTTATGAGAACATACCCTCCAGTAAAAAATTCCACAAGTTATATTTTTCATTGGATATTCCTATATGTGGATATGTGTATTGGTCCTTATATTTTATATTATTATTAATTTATATCATGAATCATTTATTTTGATTTATTGATGAAAACTATGAAGATATATTCCTATGGCGAGGTAGGATACTTTGGTTAAATCATATGTGATATAAAATTTATGGATAAGTCAAGAAAGGATTTGACCCCTTCATGTTACTAGATGTAGATTTATTAGGCCCATTGATTATAATAAGACTATCTAATTATTTTTATGTCCATGGAGGTTTTATTTAAACAATAATTTAATAAAATTCAAAGATAGATATCTCAAGTATATTGGTTGACGACACATGTATATAACCTGCTTGATGAGATATTGATAAAAAATGGATTATATTACATAGTGGGTATTCATAAGAGGATGTTTTTATTGTGACATTAAACCTTTATCTATGGGTTTTTATGTGTTTCTATATGTTGATCTTGGAATTTAGGTCTGTTATACTAATTCCACTAAGAAAGAGGCCTAGAGGGTCACACAATAAGTGTATTGGAAACCGCAATTAAAACCTATTAAAATTTAATATTAGAATAAATATTATTCTTAAGTTTAGTAGAATAATAATTATTAAGTTTATGTTGATGACATAAATATTTTTTGAAGAAATAAGATAGTGATATTTATTTATTTATTTAAATAAATAGTTTTAGTCAAGGTTTAATAAATGTCAAGGAGGATTGGATGAATGAGTTAAGGGTCTGATTGAAATTAAATTTATATAATCTATGAGTTTAACATACATCATAGAAATAATAATAATATTATTATTATTCAACATGGAGTTAACTTCAAATTTGGATATTGGTTAAGGTACTTTATGCAATAACTTATTGTACAACCTAATTATATTAAACTAGTTATATCACTTATAGGGTAATTGAATTGTTGTTCACAACATTTATCCCTAGAGATAAACATATCTAGAATTATCTCAAGAATGGTGGGTATTTATCCTCATCATCCCTCCCAAATACTGACAGAACTAGATAGAATCCTTAAAGCTTAGAAGGGATTCATATTATAATCCATGAAAAATGACACGAGTAGTTACGATTGTCCATGCGAGAACCTAGAGATCTCATGGTGACTTTTCATGGTTCATGGAGTATGTGTGGATACCAATAGAGGGATTCTATCCTTGAATCATTCATCATAATGAATGTATTAAAATATTGGTCAACAAGTTTGATAATAAAGAACAAATTATAAGTAAATGTAATTATTATTTATATAAATTAATTATAAATTATTTGTGAAAGATCATATCTTGAGGATTATAGAGTTGCCATTCATCTAGTTTTGAAGAGAAATCCTAGGAAATTGATAGATTCTATTATTGGGTACTGTTTGAACCCTATTTCACAACACTATAGAACATACAAGTGGTATAAAATTATTCACATGTTAATTTATAATTATTTTTTAATTTTTGATAAATTTATTAATTTGATTATTAATTATTAATTTATAGTTTTTCATTCTTTAATATGAAAGTTGAGATATTACAATCGTTCACATTTATATGACCATGATAAGAATTAATCACACATTATGTGTGTTTTATTTTTTATCAATGTTTGTTAATGAGTTGAAAGGATTTCATTGAGGTTAATATGTTTAATAGGTTATAAAAAAAAGTTACATGGAAGTTTGGTTGGAGAATCCAAGACTTTTCATGAAGAATATAAAGTTTGTATGTTGAATGTAGATGGTGATGATCAAGTCCAGATCATGAATGATGAAGAATCCAAGTTTGTTGAATAGGAGAAATAGTACTCAAGTCTTATTATCCTAAAAAAGATAAATAGGGTTATTTCCATTGAAATATTTAGAGTATAATCATTACTTGAAGTTAAATTATCATTTGAAGACTTTGAAGGTTTTATAATAATATGTGATATGATGTTTGGAGAAGCACATGTGTTCAAAACATGATGAAGATGAATATTTCTAATGGTGTTTTTGAATAGAGATTTTCCAAATTGAAAAAAAACTTTCTTAGGTATCAAGAAAAGGAATGAAATTCTATCAAACTGAGTTTAATGAACAAAGGTGATCAGAATGAGTATAGCATACAATGCAAATGAGATGATTTTTTGTTATTATTTATAGTTCCAAAAATTATGATTATTAAAAGGAATTCATGATTCCTTTTGAATTTATTCAAAGTCATTAATTGAAATAATAATAGGTTTCTAATAATATTTATCATATAGAGGTTTCCTAGCATCATCAGAATGTGGTTTTTGAGCAAAGTCATCAGAAAGAGGTTTCTGAATGATCAAATAGATGTTTCTGAATGAAGTTATTAGATTTATTTTTTAAGATAATTTATTAGACATAGGTTTTTGAATGATCAAAAAGAGGTTTTTGAATAAATCCATCAGATAGAGGTTTCTAAATGAAGTCATTATATAAATGTTTATAAATGAATGAATATAGTTTTTTTGGATAGATGTTATGATATAGAAGTTCCTATTAAGTAGTACTAGATAGATAATTACCATATAGATAAGTTTTTACAAAGTTTTATCTTATAGAGAATTATTATATAGAGTAGTTACTATTAAGAAGTACTATAAATATGTTTTAGGATCATTACAAAGAGTTTGTAAAGTAATAAATTCTGATGATGTTGATATGGACGTTCAACACCTCAATAATCACAGAGGAAAGATTGTTATTATATCTAAGATTTCATAAGGTTTTGAAGATTGTTGATGTTAATATTTGAGGAAATATTAAATGAATTTTATTGAATCTAATTTGTATATGTTCTTTTACAGAAGTCAATTAAAGGAAGACTCAAGTTGGTAATTCAAATTTAGAGTAGGAAAATCAAATTTGAAGTTCATGCTTCTAATTAAATTTTCGGAGAAATTTTGAATACACAATGGGAAGAAGGTGTGATATGAAATATTTTTTGACACTATGATTATTTTTTAAAATGTGAGGTGATGATTATAAAGCTTCATAGATTTTTTTAGGTCTGAGTATCGAACACATGATATTAGTTATAGAAGTAAGGTGTTGAATAAGGATCTTGAGAGAACTTTTTTCAAATAAAAATATGAAAAGGCACCATACTGAGGATATGAGAAAAAATATACTTTACATAGGGTATCAGATATAAATATACTAGATAGAGGGTATCAAATAAAGAGATACTAGATAGAGGGCATCGAATAGTGAGATACCAAAGAAACAATATTGGAAGAAAAAGTATCAGATGATCTAACATCATAAGAACATGTATCAAATGGAAAATAATAGGATGAAGGGTTATGAATAGAGGATAATAAGACAAACAAGGGAAAATAATAAAAGAGAAATATGAATAATAAAATTAGAGAAGATAAGAGTATTTATAGTTATGTTTCATAGGAAGAAGATGAAGTACAAAGAAGGTGTTGTTCATTCCACATTGAATAGATATAAGAGAGATTTTATTGTAATTATAAGTGAATAAGAATAGTAGAAGAAAAAGTATTATACTATTTTAAGAAAATAATCATTCTAGTTTTCTGTTGTGAAGATAAATATGGTTTTGTGCACTAATCTTATAGAATAGATGTTGAAGGGTAGTTACTTTCTTTTTGCTATGAAAGTAAGAGAAGAGGGAGAAGTCAAGGTAGAATAGTGACATTCAACAGAAGTCACATCTAGAAGAGGAAGTTATTGGTGTTCTAAAGAACTTGAATAAATTAAAGACTACCAATATATATACTATAAACATCTACCAAGGTGTTGTGTTTGGACTAGGCTATCACCAGTCTGTGGAATTATAATTGTTTTCTATCCCCCTCCAAAATTGTAACTCCCAAACTTGAATAACTAGGTCTGATCTAGAGTGACACATGACCTCAGGTGTGCCTCCCCACATGCTAGAGGCCACTAAATAGTAGCAAGGATCTAAAGGGGATCATGGAGAGACTATAAACTCAATCAGAGTACACAATTATAGATAAAAAACCAAGCATGCAAAAAATACAATCATAGAATGTAGAAACCAATAAACTTACCATCTGTAATGAATGAATGTGAAAATAATGGACTAGAATGGTCAAATCGGAATATAGGGAACTGATCACCCACTGGGTTGATCACATAAATGAGATAGAAAAAGAATAAATATACAAAGAGGCTACATATCCGAATCCAATCCACACATACTCATGGTCTCCAAAATATTAAAGATTTATCCTACTCAATGATCAACCCTAGGCCTCATCCCAACCTGTACCAACAAAAAGTGAGGGATGCTTGGGGTAACCAAGTTCCATTATCATCTAAATAAGGTGCGAGTAAAACATAGTAATCCACCACCAATGGTATCTAAATAAATCTAGTTTGACTATTATAGCATGAAAAAGTACATTAAACAAAGGCAATGATTATAAATTAAATACATAACATATAAATAAACCCACTGAACCTCGAGTTCCGGGTTGAAACCTAGGGTTAACCATACCTTATATGTTATGATTATAGATTTATTTTTACATACCAAAAAATTATTCAAGTCTTAGTAACAATCCATAATAGACCCAAGGAAAATTCCCATGCCAAGGTACAATTACATAATAAATTCACAATAGACCCAAGTTGAATTCCCATGCCTAGGGGAAATCATATATCTAGTTCACAACAGACCCAAGGAGAATTATTATATGAGAGGTTAATCCCAAGGAAAAGTGACAATCTAATACCAATATTCCAATATTCTAATATACCAATTACTAGTTAACATTCCAATATTCCAATTAATTAACATTTTATATTCACATTTACTAGTTTCATGACAATTATCCAGTATAAAACAATTATACAATATCATGACAAATATTTAAATATATGTCGATTTCCAATTTACATGTCATTTATACACAATTACTGGTTCACATGTCAATTATTTACAATTACCAATTCAATTGTAAATTATTACCAATTACCAATTGACATGTTAATTTTTACCAATTATAAACTCACATGTTAATCCAAGTCCATATATCTAATTACCAACCCATAATATGATAATAGTATCATGGTCTGATCCAATTACCTACCCATAATTCAGAAATTCAATTTTGAGGACACTAGATTCATGAAATATATATTTCCAACCTATGTTCGGAGATAAGAACTCCTAGAAGGTGGATAAAAGTCTAGGTTTTCAATCACCTATGGACCCAATGGGATCTATAGAAGTTCTAGGTAAAGGGATTCCATGAATACAAGTGATTACAAATTTATTGAGGTTAAGATAATGGCATGACAACATGATCACACATGTCACATTTACTAAAAAACAAAATTAAAATATAGGGAGATTATTTGGGCCCCCTACCTCAACATGGATCCAAATCCTATCCAAGAACATCAAAATGGGTTTTTCTCAGGCTTTCTATGTTCATTCAGTGTCCATCAATCACTGTGAGTTTTTAATTCACAATCAAGTATTGTAATTAATTTATTATAATTAAATTTTAATTAATTAAATGATTATAAGAAAATTTACCACAAAAGGTGAAATTAATACTTATTGAAGGACTCACCAGGTATCTCCAACTAGCTGGAACCTTGGGAAACCACCCATGGAGGGTCCGTAACATTTTCAGAAAATATTTTGGGTCACACGAAAACAAAAAAAAGATACAACTAAATATAATTAAATTGAATAAATACAATAAAACAACTAGGTGACATAGTATATCCATAATGTCATCCCACAGAGTTTGGGACAATCCTAGTACACTCTTAAATCCGAGGCACACAAAATACCCAAATTAATTTCATGATATGTTGTTCGATTTAACTCAATTAAACTAATAACCATGAAAGATATCACCAAGGGATATAAATTTTACAAAATCCAAAAAATGGATTATGTTATTATCACATGAAATCCTCTAGCTATACTGACCTGAATCCCAATTGTTCTCATATAATTCCACCAATATTCAGAGGAATTTTATCTAAATCTCATATCAAAATCAAGACAAAGATCAATTGACTATCAAGATGACCTAGGAGAATAATATTCAAAGATAATTGAGATATAAAAGGATAAAAAATTCTAAAAATTACTAATAGGAATCATCTGTGGCGAATCACACAATGATCCATCACGTCATGAGGAAGAGGGAGTCAATATCAATGAAGAATTAAGGATCTCACTCTAATTCAACAATGATTTGCATCTAGATCCATCAAAAATCCAGTTTATATATTAGAGGGAGGAGAATAGGAGATAATATTTGTATCCCCTAATTTTTTTGGAATGTCATGTTAAACCCAAGGGTGGTTCAGTGTCCAAAATAATAAAATGAACCCTACTTTAAAACTTCTCACCACACCCCACTGGCTATCCGGTGGTTGGAACAATAACCCGAACTTATCCTGGCCTCCACCACTAATTACTCAAGCACATAGTAACCCACCAAGATTTATATCAAACCTAAAAAAACTATTAAATATGTTAAAACATGAATTTTCTCATTTCAACACCTGAAAATCTAAAGGATCTATCCACTTGATTAAAAGTTCAAATTCCTAACAAAATTCAAAACCCATGACAAAGAAAGTTGTTGCATAATGTCCAAGAAACCAAACTTGTACTTAGGATTGTTTTTGAGAAAAAACATTGTAATTGGTATCTCATTATAGTAGATAATCAATGTATTTTTCACCACCATATACATAAATTTCTAGCGACTATTATTGGGTATTGAAAATTGTAAAAACATCATGTTCTATCCTTTACTCACTTACAACGACTTGCATATGAAAATGAAAATTGAATAAGAGAATCACGATCCTAAAAAGTCTAAGAGGTAAAAAGATAAAAGCTTTATTTTTTTAAAAGTCCCCAACATTGATTTACCCTCTCTTATTATTGATCATATCCTGAAGTGGTCCTTACAATTGGTATCAGGGAGAATGTTCACCTCAATTTGATTATCTATTTTTGGAAATTTTTCAATTTTGAGGATTTGGGATTCCTTACTATATTCATAATTAAGTACTTTTTTGGTGAATAATTGTGTATATTAGATATTAATTTTATTTCTACCAATACTATGATGAATAAGAGAAATAAAGACAAAATAATGTTGAGTAAAATGTCCCTATTGATCTAAGAGGAAGAATGAAATTCGATTTCTCCATCACATTATAAAAAATATAGTATATCTATATTTTAAATTGAAAAATAGATGTTTTAAATTACCACCAAGTATAAGGACAACATTTCTACCTAAAGGAGATCATCTTCAAGTGACTATGATCTATTTAAAAATTATGGTAAAAAATTTCTTCAATATAAATATCCTAGTGTAAGTGGTGATGATGATCTATCTAAAAATTATCAAGATATATTAGTTAGTATACAAAAATATATTCTGTATTTCATTCATAGAGAACCAATATCTCTTGTTTATGGACTCTGTGAAAGCATGTATGAATAAATCACCCATATTCTTGCTGAAAAAATAACATAGAGGGGGATTTATAAGAAAAGGTTCTAGAATGAATAAATCTTCCCAAGAAGGTTTGATCTTTTGAGATAAGAAATTTAGAGTTAGAAATAATTTCCAAATTTTTTGAAAACAAATTTCTCAAATAATTTGAAATTAACGAAGGGATCAATAATACTCTTGAAGAGAGAATCCAAACATTGAATAATAACTAAAAAATAACATTAATTTTAAAAATGATTAGTTTGATAAAAAGTAAAAAATAATCAAGGAACTTGAACATTTTATTTTAGAAAAAAATGAAATTCTTGGAGAGGAAAATAAATTAATGAAGAAGTACTTTTAAGATAATATGATTTTTATTAAATATTGGAAGAACACCCTTAATATGAGGTGTCTAGAATTGGAATTATAGTTATTAAATCTTGAAAAGGTACATATTGAGTCTTCACTAAAGAAGAAGAAAGTTTATAATACTACAAAATACTTAATAGAGGATTATGATGATAAAATTACTCTAATATATGACATGAATATGATGAAATCATTTAATGATCCATTTCAAGAATCTATGAAGAAATATATAACACCCATAACTTTTTTTAATGATTTATCTAAATATATTTTCATGAATATTGAAGGATAAAAACAATATCTATATAATTATTTATGATGAAAAGTGGTGAGGATCCTACCACCATGTCAAGTGTTGATAGAATAAGTAATATAGAAGCCAATTCCCCATGAAGATCCCAAAAAGTTGTGAAGAAGACCCAAAAACTGTATGATCATTTTGATAGATATTATATACAGCATGAAGTGGATATAATAGGATCAAAATTTTTACTTAAATTTTGGTTTTGAAATAGGTTTACTAATTATGAATTGTATTGTTAGTGTAATACTCTAAATTTATTTAAAAAATGGAATCCCATGTCAAGGGATAGCAAGCTATATTTTAATAAGAAACATTCATATATCGAGAAAAAAATTAGTCTTAAAATAGATTTGGAATTATTGAAAATATTTATGATGTATACAATAACAGTGGTCACAATATTGGTAAATGAATATCTCGACATGTATCAACATTTAAAGAAATAGAACACCATGAATGTTGGTAGACAAAGAATAAGCATCCTTTGAAAAAAAAAACTATTTCAAGTTATAACTCTCCCAAAATTATATCCAAGAAGAAAAATGAAATATCCTTGGATACTATATCCAATAAGTTTAAGAGGAGTGATACATCCAAAATAACTAACGTAAATAAAGATCATCATTATAATCCATGTGTAGACTCTAAGGAGGTTTCCAATGAACCCAAATATATATTAATTGTTGTGCCAAAAAATATGGAGAAGGAAAAAAGGTATACTAAAGCTCTATTAGAATAAAATAGAAAAGGAAAAGGGAATATTTCATATGAATATCTATAATTTCATGCAAGTTTGTCAAAAAACACAAACCTTGAGTTGAAGAAGTTATGTTTGTGAGGTTCATCATTGCTAGACATATTCTTAGATATTTATATATAATAATTCTAGCACAAGAAGGGTTCTTAAAAAATATGAAGGTTTCACCAGGTGATACAAGTTCCTTAAAAACCCTTGAGAAGATAAAATTCAGACATAAAGAAATTAAAGAAGTGATAATATCTATGTTTCCCCAATAAAAAATAAAATTTAGATGTGCAATCATGATGAGTGGTGGAAATGGAGAAACTTGGTTGATAAAATCACCTCAACCCTACTTTTAAAATTTATAAGTAAGGAAATTCCATGTTATTCCCTTAACCTTTATATAATATATCAATTTATATGATACAAGGAATTGATGGTGATGTGTGATCTCAGGAGGAAAACCTGAGGTAGTAGATGAGCTATCAACATTGTAAAAAATTATATAAATATGATATCATTATGTAATGATTTGTAAATTAGTATACTAAAAAATGTAGTGATAGTATATTCCTTGATGAAGTTAATTTTTTTTTTCAAAACATGATATTAAAGTGAATAATATTCCCTCTTGGTTTGAACTTACTTTTTTAATTCCTAAGGAATATATTAAGGAAGATCATACTTTGTGAAGATATAGAAATTCTCAAGTCTGGAAAGACAAAAAAAGAAGATACATTTTGGTTTATTGTTTAAATAAAAAATCATGATATCTATCTTTTGAAGATATAAACCATTATGAAGATCATGAGTAATGGCTCTATAATAGTGAGATAAGTGGAAAATGTTAAATAAGCTTCAAGAATCATTCTCACATAAAAAAGTGATTATTTTGGGAAGTGATTGAAGATCATGTCATTAAATAGGTATTATTTTCTTATCTATCATCCTCTATAACTAAAATAAAAATCCTCTCTAAAATGGGGATAAATTGAATTAATCAATGACATATTAAAATTGAAATAACAAACCATGGATATTAATCCTGATGTTTTTATTGGAATGCTTTTAACTATTTTGTTTAAGTGTGTATAAGAGTTTCAGATTAATTTATTATATGAAATATTTATATTGAAATCAGTACCTTCGTTGTGAAATATGATTGGACAGTCCTTGAAATCATTTCTGTGAGTTCTCATTTCATTTGTAATCAAGTGCAATTAGAAATGAAAAACCTAATTATGTAAATAAAATCCTCTTATTTTCTACACCAATCATGTCTCATATAGACATAGAGCAAGATGATTGAAAAAACATTTCTTAAATATTAATTGATATAATTTTCCTAAGTACATTTTATTTCTTATTAAAAAGGGGGAGATAAAGTGAAACAAATTTTAAAAATAAAGGTATAGAGAAAGAATATAACGACCACATATTAACGTATTCATTTTGAAGGTATTTCCCAAAAATACATAGGGGACATTGTTGATATCACATTGTGTGTGATTTATTTGTTTTAAATGGATTTCATTGATGTCAATATATTGAATAGGTTGTAAAGAAGAAGTTACATAGAATTTTGGTTGAAGAATAGAAGATTGATAATGAAGAAGATGTAGCTTGTATATTTAATGGTGACGGTGATGATAAATTCTTGATTGTGAATAATGAAGAATAGAAGTTTATTAAAGTGGAAAAAAATTCATGTCTTTTTATATTGAAATAAGATAAATAGTGGTCTTTACTTCTAAATATTTTGAGTATATTCGTTACTTTGAGGTGAAAGATCATTTAAGGACTTTTAATTTCTTATGAGTATTGGTGATATTATCTTAATGTCTATAACATATTATACGATTTTTAAAGAAGCCTATATATTTACAACATGATGAAGATGAATATTTTGAAAAGAGTATTCAGATTTTTTTTATTGATTAAAGAGAAATTGATTAGGTATTAGACGAGGGAATGTGATTCTATCAGACTGAGTCTAATAGAAAAAGGTGATCAGATAGAGTCTAGTGGATAGATATTTGTAAGTTAAAGGGACTAAGGCGATCAGATGGAGGTTGGAACCAATTTTTTTTCAAAATGTATTTATTGTTTCACCAGAAAAAGATGTTCATACAAAGTAAATTAGGTGATTATTTTTTGTTTATCAAAGTATCAAACATCATGTCAATTATAAGGAATTCATGATTCTAATTGAATTTCATTAACAGAAGGAATTTAAAGAACAATAGATTTCTACGTAAAATCATCAATAGTGGTTTACGAGCATTTTCAGATATATATTTATGATAAAATTCATTTAATAGAGGATTCATAATGATTGGACATAGGATTATAAATGAAGTCATCAAATAGAAGTTTTTGAGAAAAGTCATCCGAAAGAGGTTTGTGAGAAAATTTATCAGATATAGATTTCTGAATAATTAAAAAAATGTTTCTAAATTAATTTAAGGAAATTGGTTTCCAAATTATTAAACATATCTTTCTGGATTAAGGTTATTAGATAGAATTTTCAACAAATTTTGACCAAATGGAGCATTACTAGATGGAGAAGTACTAATAAAGTTGTATAATATGGAATATTAATTGATGGAGGAGTTTCTATGAAGAAGTACCAGATTAAGTTTTGAGGATCTTTATAAAGATCTTATAAATTCATTAATCTTGATGATGCCAAGTTGAATGTTCTCTACCTTAATAATCAAAAAGGAAAGATTGTGATTATAGATGAGATTTCACAAAGTTTTGAAAATTGTTGGTTCTAAGATTTTAGGAAGTATCCTATGATGTTTTTTTGACTTCAATTTGTGTGGGGTATTTTAAAGAAGTCAACTAAAGGAAGGATTGAGTGATAAATACAAAATGTTAATAGCAAACTAAAATTTGAATTTCATACTTCTCCCAAAGTTTTTAGAGAAACTTGAACTATATAAAGGGGATATGGTTCACTGTGAAGTAGTTTTTTCCACTGTTGTTGTTGTTGAAAAGTTTAGTTGTTGACCAAGAATCTTTAAAGGATTTTTTTTAGGTTGACGTATGAAACACAATATACATGTTAAATAAGTAAGGTTCTGATTAAGGATCTTGGGAGATATTTTTTTAAAGAACTGAATGTAGAGGCACTGGATAAAGGGTATAAAATAGAGATATACCATACATTTGGTTCCATAAACAAAGACACCAGATTGGGGGTATCCAAAAAAGAGATACTAGACAATAGATATCAAATAGAGAGATAGAAAATGAAGAAGATACCATATGAACAAGTATCATACGAAAAAGTATTAGATGAATATGCGTCATAAGAATCAGAATTATACATAGGATTACAGACGAAGGAGAATTAGACACATAATGATGAAGAAGATATGAAGAAGAAGATTTACAAAGTATGGTAAGACAAGAGTGATGTGAAATTGTGTTAAATAAGAAGAAGAATAAGAAAGAATTATTTTCCATTATAGGATGTACATATAGAAAAGCGATCTTGCAGTCCGTGCAAGAGTTTATGAGAAAGTACTGAACTTGTGCAAGAAAAGAAGCACTCCAGTTTGTTTCTATAAAGATTAAGAAGGTTGTGTTCATTAATTTTATACAAGTGAAGAAGAAGGATAGTTTCGTGATCACTGCTATGAAAGTAATAGAAGATGAAGAAGCTAATAAAGCACTATGACATTCAACAAAAGTCACATATAGTGGAGGAATTTCTTGGTGCTACAGAGAACATGAAGGATTTGAAAACTGTCTATATAAGTAGTATAAAAATCCAAAAAGGTTCAATTATTGGATTGGGCTATCAACAATCCTGGGGATCGTAATTATTTTCTATCCCCCTCTTAAATTATAGGAAACAACACTTGGGTTCAATAGTATTTTCAATCTAAACAACTATAATTGAAATTTTATTATTGTTGATAATCTATGTATTATTCACTATGACTCATAACAAGAGCTAAGTACACTTATAGGCAGTGAAACTTTTCAAAACATCATGTACCGTCCTTTAATCAGTTTCATCTACTTTGATAAGAAAGAAATATAATAATACAACTAAGATCTTAATAGCTCTAATTGGTAATGGGATAAAAATTATTATTTAGATTAGAAAGTACCCAACACCGATTCAACCCCCTCCCTCTTAGTGTTGATTATATCCCAAAGTGGTCCTAACAATAAGCAAAAGAACATATAAAGAACTATTGGAAAAAATCCCTCATGGTAACATTGCATCATTTTTGGTTGTGTGTGTTTTTTGAAAATATAGGTTTCCATGGAAAATTTATAGGTTCCATATATGTTTCTGAAATCATATGTTGACAAATATCAATGATAAAGAAATGAAAGATCTGGAGGTGGTATAAAACAACAGATACAAGGTGGTGTCGTTTTCTAGTGTTTGCCAAATTTTTTGGGACCAAAATTTGGAGTTTGGTGAGCATCATGAAATATAGATTTACTTAAAGATCTCATCAAAATATGGTAAATACATGAGTGCTTTCAATTATGGGCTTCTTGATGTGTATTTTGAGAAGATATGAAGAACATTGACGGTGTTATTTAAGATTACGACGTGCTTTGAGAATGGAAGAATTGAAGAGCATTGCGGAAACGAAGAGAATTGCGAGTGGAGCTTCACGGTGATGGCATAAAGGAATTGATGGAACTCTCTGTGATTATGACGAGCTCCACGATTTGAAAATTTCCATGGTGCTTCACGATATAGAGAGAATTTCAACGGAAATTTTGGAGCTTCGCGATTTGATATGACGTGGCTCTAACTTCTCATGGAATGTTCAAGGGTCAGTGGGATCACCTATAAATGGACCTAGGCCCTCTCAAGAGAAGTAGAGAGTCTTCTAGGAAATTTTTTTTTCTCTCAACTGATGAAGGTGATTGAAAAAGGTAGTGTGCTTTGCGAAAGAAAGAGCTTCACGATGGCTAATTTAGCTCTGCGACGTAGTGTGCTCCGTGAGGTAGTGAGCTCTATGAAGGCATGTGCTTCACGAAGAGGTAGGAACATTGTGAAGGCTTATTTGAGCTTCATTAAATTGGGACATTCACAAAGTAGGGTGCTTTGTTAAGGTATTTCCAAAGTGTGTTTCCTAGTGATCGGTGAAAAATGGGTATTCATCAGTGGATGAAATTTGGACTTCCGAATAGCATCTACATATAGTAGAGGATAAATTCATTGGTGATAATGAAGAGGCCTACAGGTCTATAAACTGTGAGTTGATCTTTTGAAGAAGCAATGATCTCACTTCAATTGACAGAGCAGTGTGTTATTAAATTGTGAATGGTTATAAACTAGGAGGGGCAGTGAGCCCGATTTGAACTTGTAAATAGCAGTGCACTTATAGTGGATTTGTTACATCATCACTTCGTCGATGTATTCCCCTTGGTCGTATCCCAGTGAGGTTGAACCAGGTAAAATTCTTGTGTCCTATTCATTCTTTAAGATTCATTCATACTATGCAATGGGAAAGAGAGAGAGAAGAGAGTTTTGTCTAACAAAAAAACCAGATCAAAAGGGGTAGTTGTTTTAATTTTTCATACCCTGATTCACCCCTCTCTCAAGGTATCTATCATAGTGGACCTAAAAATTGGTATCTGATGGAAATCTTGATATCAGTGTTTCTCCCGCAAATGGAGGGCAATAATCATAAAGTGATTCTGATCTTCGACGGGAAAAAATTTCAGCTATGGAAGAATCAGATGCAAAACTACTTCCGATCTTTGGGAATGGATGTGTTCACAACAACAATGCTTAACATAACATATGATATTAATAATGGTTCATTATCAGAAGCAGAGCATAGAGAATTGGATGCTGATGCCAAGGGACTTAATGCTTTTGGGGGAGACTTATCCAATTCTACCTATACGAAGGTGATGTCATGAAAAACATCACATGCCATGTGGGGAAATATATTGAATATATATGAAGAAGATACAAAGGTCAGAGAGGCAAAGATACAAGTGTTGTGAAACATGTATGAAGATCTGAAAATAAACCCGAATGAATCTGTTGATGCATTTTTTGATAATGTAAATGTTGTAGTGGAAGATATGCAAGTTCATGGAGAAGTTATTGAAGAAATAAATATTGTAAAGTTCATCTTGAGGAAACTACCACCTCAGTTCAATCTGAAAGTTTTAGTTTTGGAAGATAAAGACCTAAAAGAGATAACATTGGATAACCTTCACAACACACTTGTTGCATATGAAATGAGATATAATGATAAAAATACTATGGAAAAGGGGAAATCTATAGAAGTGGCATTCAAAGCCATGAAGAAGCTCACCATTGAAAATTATTAGGAAAAAGAAGATACAGATTAGGTGACGTCATTCTTTTCCTCAAATCTTCAAATATTAAAAGGAATTTTTAAAGGGAAACTTCCACTAGCTTGGTTTTTATGTGGAAATATTGGACACCTTACTGCAAGGTGCCCCAAGAAGATCCAAGAAGACGATGAGGATGAAGTTGATATTACCAAGAAGAAGTCTTCAGCCTATGTGAAAGGAAGGAAACAATTCAAAACAAATTTCATTATGAAGAAGAATATCCATTCACAAGAATATGGTAGTTCATATGAGTCTGAGGTTGAAGAGGTTTAAGAGATAGGGAACTACAAAGATCGCGGACAAAATTCTATGGTGGCAGTTTTCAGGAGTAATTAGAAAAAGGAAGAAAATGACATTGATGAAGAAGAAGAAGTTGAAGGAAGAGTTGATACACAAGATGAGTTAGAGGACTCTCTTGAGGATAAAAATGTTTAGAGATACAAAAAAAATAAATACAAAAAAGTAGTTTGTGATGCCAAACTCTATATGCAGTAGTAAGAAGAAGATAATTTTGAGTTGATGGAAGAAATTGAGAAACTCAAGTCATCAATACCAGAGGAATCAGAATCAGTTAGTGAGTATAAAATCAAGACTGAAGAACCGAAAAGGGAGATCGATGGCTTGAATAACACAAGTAAAGATCAAATCAAGCATACTGATGAACATGAAGTAAAAGGTGCCAGTTTGTGGAAAAAGGGTAAGGATCAATAAAAACTATTGACTCATGCTGGGACATCAGGAACATAGATCATTCAGAAAACTGAGAAGCTAAAAGTGGAGAATAGTAGTTTAGTAGAAAGGAAGCATCAATTATGTTCAGATGCTAAGTTTGATGTGGGGCTTGATCAAAAATAGAAAGTTGTGAAAATTGAAGTCATACCTCAAGCACCCATTCCAAAATTGAAGGTGGATTTGGGAATAAAGAAGAATAATAAATTAAGAGACCCCAAGGGGAAAGTAGCTGTGTAGAATTGACACGAAAGAATGCACCTTATAAAAGGTGTTATTGTTGTGGAAAGATGGGACATTCATAGTATGTGTGTTCCATAGCCAATAGATATCAAAGGGATCAAGAATAGACGTGACAACTAGATAGATAATGGTAATCGAGAACATATTTAGAATGACACTGTTTTTTGTGTAGAGGATTTGGGCACATCGCTAGGTACTGTACTTCGACCATATAGAAGAATGTGCCAAAGTAGAATAAAAATGTTCGCAAGAAGTAGATCAATGAACCAACCAGTGAGTTGAAATTGAAATATAGATTTGTAGCTTTTCAAGATGAATTTGGTCCATCATACTCTAAGAAATATCCGAAGTCTCAATCCATGTCGAGTGTGAAGGCAAAAATATGGACCAAGAAGAAAAAGAATGAGAAGGCAATAGTGGTGGAAATGTCCCTTAAAGAATCAGATCACTCTGGTGTGTGGATCCTTGACAGCGGTTGCACATCTCAAATGAAAGGTAATAAGGATCTTGTTACAGGCATAAAATATGACAAAGAAAGAGTTTCTTGGTTTGAAAACGATGAAGGACTAAAGATTATTGGCTCAGGAAAGGCCAATATTGGGTGAAAAGAAATGAGACGTGTTGATGTATTAGTAGTAGAAGGCCTCAGTCACAATTTGATTAGTTTCAGTCAACTATGTGACTCAGGACATTCTATATGGTTTACTAAGAATATGTGTATCGTCAAAGGAATATATGGGGCAGTGGTTCTTCAGGGAAAAAGAACAAAGCTAAATCTATAACTGGTAAGTGGAGAAGAAGATATGTTCTTTCTATACAGAGAGTAAGAAAACAAATTGTGGTATAAAATACTTGGTCATTTATGTCAACCATCCCTGGAAGATCAGTTAAAGTGTGATGTAGCAAGAGACCTTACTAAGCTATCACTTGATCGTACTCACACATGCGATGAATGCCAACAAGGGAAGCTCATCAGAAAGACATATAATGAAAAGGAAAATAATCCAAAAATAATGCTCAAATTGGTACACGCTGATGTTTGTGGGCCTATCACACCACGATCAATTAATGGAAAGAGGTACTACATTCATTTCATTGATGAATATAGTATAATGACATGGGTATTTGTTATTGCCCATAAGTATGATGTGTTCAGCTACTTAAAATAGTACCAGAGAGAGTGTGAAAGGATACTTGGATAGAAAATTCTGAGGTTTCATAATTATAATGGTATATAATTCACAAACAGTTAGGTGGAAGACTATCTTGAGAAACACAGGATAAGGAATCAAGTTTCTTAACTAAAAACCCCCAAATAGAATGGAGTGGTTGAAAGGAGAAATCAGATCATCAACAACATGGCCAGAATGGTACTTATAGAAAAAGGCCTACCAGAGAGGTTCTAGAAAGAAGTAGTGTTGATGTCGGTCTGCATTTCTAACAGGGGTCTATTGTGTCCGAACGAAGAAAAGACTCCATATGAGATGTGGTATGGAAAGAATCCACCATTTAAATACTTTTGAATCTTTGGAAGTAAGTGCTTCATTCTCAATAAGGAAAAACATAGGAAATTTTAGTCATGTGGAGATGAGGGGATATTCCTTGGATACTCAAAAAAAATCAAAGCCTACAAATGCTTTAACAAAAGGATGGGAAAAATAATTGAGAGCAATGATGTCTCTGTAGTGGATAATGAAGAGGGAATTTAAAAGTACAGTGAACAATTTCATGATGAAAAAGATAAGGAGGAAAGTAACATTGGAGGAATAAAATTGGCTGATGCTGATTTAAAAGAAGATACTAATGATGAGCATGAAGAAGAAAAATCTGTATCTACACAAAAGCCAAGGAGTCGAGATGAAATTGAGAGGAAAAATATCATTGGTGATAAATCAGCTTTAGTTCAGACAAGAAGAATGAAATCATTGTAGCAAACATCTTTCTTATCTCAAGAAGAGCCTATAAGCTATGCTAATGCAGCTAAATATGAACATTGGCTTCTGGCCATGAATGAAGAGCAATATTAGATTGAGAAGAATCAGACATGGGATATTGTTTCGAGGCTAGATGATAAAAATGTCATCAAGATGAAATGGGTCTTTCACAACTAGATGAATGAATATGGAATAATGATTTGAAACAAAGCACGACTAGTGTGCAAATGATACTCCCAGATAGAGGGAATTGATGTCAATGATACATTTTCTCCAGTTTCAAGGCTGGAGAAAATCAGATTATTCCTTGCCATTACAGTGCAATAGAAGTTAAAAGTGTTCCAGTTGGATTTAAAATCTTCTTTCTTGAATGGTATTCTGGAGGAAGAAGTGTATATTGAGAATCCAGATGGTTTTATCATTCATGAGGATGAGAACAAGGTTTTTCGGCTGAATAATGCATTATATAGGCTGAAACAAGCATGGAGAACATGGTACTCAGGGCTTGATCAGTATTTGAAGAATCTTGGTTTCCAGCGTGGCGAAGTTGATTACAATCTCTACTTCATAAAAAACACTAATCAAAGGATGATAGTTTTGGTTTATGTCAATGAAATAATATTTGGTGGATCAGATGAAGCACAGTGCAGACAGTTTTCCGAATTCATGAAACATGAGTTCGAAATGTCTATGATTGATGATATGACATTTTTCCTTGGTTTACAGGTGACACAAGGAGGTAATGCCACATTAATTTCTCAATCCAAATATTCTATGGAGGTTCTGAGAAGATTTGGAATGGATAATTCTAGGTAGATGAAGACTCTAGTTGCAACTCGGATGAAATTATTAAATGATGAAAATGGAAAGATAGTTAATATCATATAATACATACAGATTATTTGGAGTTTCCTGTACTTGACAATGACGAGACCAAATATTGTTTTCACCACATGCCAAGTAGAGTAATATCAAAGTAATACTAGGGAAATCCACATGATTTAATTGAATAGAATACTTCGATATATCAAGGGCACGATGGATTTTGACTTGATATATAGTGACAAATCTCATTAAGAGTTATTGGGATATACTGATGCACATTGGGATGGTTCAATAGATGACACGAAATCAACATCAGGTGGTTCTTTCTATCTTAGTAATTTGTGTATTTCTTGGCTAATAAATAATAAATATTTAATTTCATTGAGCACCACATAAGATGAGTATATTGCAGCCACTCAATCTTACACACAATTATTATTGATGAAGCAACAACTTGATGATATGGGAGTTGAAGTGAAGTCTTTGATCAGAATTCCTTGCGATAACTCAAGTGTTGTAAATCTCAGCAAAAATCCCATCCATCACTCTAGGAAAAAGTACATTAAGATAAAGTATCATTTTATCAAGGAGATGGTTGAGCAAGGAATTGTAAAGTTGGTGTATGTGCCTACAGAACTATAGATTGCAAACATTCTGACAAAGGTCTTACCCATTGAAGGTTTTTAGAGATAATGAATGGCTCTAGGAGTCTATTTGACTCCCCACACTTTAAATAGTATGGATGTGGGACCCCCTCCCCCCTCTCCTTGAGGAATGGTGTATTTTTCTCTACTATGAAAATATTTCTTCTTTCTAATGTCTCAGACCATAGAGGGGTGACCTTTGGGTTCATTGACAAAGGGGGAGAAACAGTGACTCCTCAAGGGGGAGAAACTGTGGCTAATGAAGGGAGAAACTATCTTAGTCAAAGACATGGGGAGAAGCTGATAGGAGGAGTAGGGAGATAGGGGGAGAAATGAGATAGGGGGAGAGTTTTAAATTTGATGATGCTAGAAGTGATTGATCAAAGAATAGATCTGGCGATACCTGAGGATTAGATCATGATAAAAGTAGAAGAGTGATGTTTTAATGGTGTGAGAAGGTTTTCCAGCGATAAACAATTGGTATCAGTTTGGAAATTGGTATCAGTTTGGTATAAAAAATTCTGGTCAGAAATGAAGTGATTCATTGATGAACTTCTCATACTACTCTTGTTTATCACGCCGAGCATTGCTCATGTGAGCTTAGTGTATATGGTGAGTGAATTTTTGGTTTCTATCTGAATCGAAAGAGGATATGGATGGTAGATGATGGAAGGAGACTCAGTGAGGTATCAATGTGCAGAAAATAATTCTGAGAAGAGTTGTCAACAAACCCAAAGGGGAAGATTGTTGGGAAAAAATCCCTAATGGAAACATTGCATCATTTTTGGGTTGTTTGGTTTGTTGAAAATGTTGGTTTCCATGGTAAATTGTCAAAATATAGATATTTTGTTTAAAATCTATGTTGACAAAGAAACATGACAATGGAACAGAAGATCTGGAGGCGGTATAAAAGAACAGATACAAGGTGTCATTATTTTCCAGTGTTTTCCAAATTTTTGGGGTCCAAAATTTGGAGTTTGGTTAGCATTGTGAAATATTTATTTCCTTGAAGATCTCATAAAAATATGGAAAAGGAATGAGATTCTCAAATATGGGCTTCTTGATGTGGATTTCACAAAGAAATGAAGAAAGTTGATGATGTTCTTCACGATTACGATGAGCTTCACGAACAGCATAGTTGAAGATCATTGTGGTGGTGAAAGGAATTGTGAGTGGATCTTCATGGTGAAGGCACAATGGAATTTACAGAACTCTCAACAATTACGACGAGGTCTGCGATATGAAAATTTCCTTGGTGCTTCATGATATAGAGAGAATTTCGACGGACATTTCGGAGCTTCACGATTTGAGATGACATGGCGCTGACTTCGAGAGGAAGGATCGTGGGTCGGTGGAATCACCTATAAAATACCTCAACCCCTTCGAGATAAGTAGAGAGTTTTCCAAGAAAATTCTTTTTCTCTCAACTTGAGAAGGTGATTCGTGAAGGCTGTGGGATTCATGAAAGAAGGAGCTTCGTGATGACTAATTTAGCTCTGCAAAGTAGTGTGCTCCGCGAGGTAGTGAGCTCAGTGAAGGTAGGTGCTTTGTGAAGAGGAATGAATTTTGTGAAGTCTTGTCTATGCTTCTCAAAATTGGGTGCTTTGTGAAGTAGGGTGATTTGCAAAGATATTTCCAAAGTGTGTTACATAGTGATCAGTGGAAAAGGGTTATTCATCAGTGGAAGAAATTTGGACTATAGTAGAGAATCTACATATAGTGAAGGATTCATTCATTGGTGATAATTTAGATACCTACAGGTCTAACAACTTTGAGGGGATCTTCTGAAGAAGTAGTGAGCTCACATTAGTTTAGATAGTAGTGTTTTCTAAAATTATGAATGGTTATAAACCAGGTGGGACAGTGAGTTCGCTTCAAACATGTAAACACTAGTGAGCTTATAGTGGATTCGGTACATCAACACATCGTCGTTGTAGGATCCGAGGTATATCCCAGTTAGGGTGAACCAAGTAAATTTTTTGTGTCCTGTGCATGATTTAAGATTCATTCATACTCTGCAACAAGAAATAGAGAGAGAATAAGGTTTTGTCTAACAACAAAACAAGATCAAAAGGGGGAGTTTTTTAAATTTTTCATACCCAGATTAACCCCCTCTCAGGGTATCTAGCCTAGTGGACCTAACAAGAAAATTCAAGGGTCCCATATGAAGGTGATCAATATTTTGTCTAGAATACATGGTTACAAAGAATGTAACTGAAAAGTACACATCGTGTATCCAGGTTCATTGCATAGGAAAGAGTTTGAGGAATTACAGAACATAATGTGGGATAACAGTATGCAGTGTCATTAAATACCACATATTTACTGACTAGTTGGAACATAGTTTAACTAGGTTACATGGAATGTAGTTTGGGTAATTGTAATGTAACCCCACAATATTAGGCCTCGTGGGAATTTTGAAAACCATGTGGTCAAAGTACACAACATGTATTTATTACACTATATGTGTTTAGTGAAAACTAAGAAACATGGGATAGTTTTAATTAATTGGCTTGTCCCTGGAATATACATCATTTAACAAAAAAAATTCTTATGTAGAAAACATGTTGAGTTCATAGGCATGTAATGCATGAGACTAATGAAAAGATTTATTGGTGTGTAGCTGGCTATATATTCAATGTGACTCATACCCATTTACATAGTGTATGCACCAATATAGCCTATATCATGTGAATTTATTACATAGAGTAAATGTTAATTATAACATTAAAACCGAACTACACTTTGTGTAGTTGGTGTTCTTTTTGTGTGACTGGGTTTTCCCATGAATTACACAATGAGTGATTTTCTATGGGTCATGTGAAATTAGATGCTTAAATTAATTATCTTATGTGTTATTCCACTACTACACTATCTGTATAGTCACCATACACCTCATGTACTTCTTGGTAATTTCTATTGGTACACACCACATATATTAATGGTGTGTCATAATGTCATAAATACTGAGAAGACTATGTGTCTTGAATCATATAACTACACTCCATGTATGATACATATTATATACGTACATAGTACATGACATAGACCATATAGAGTAGAAGGGGATATATCAAGTTTCCTCCAGTTATTTCCCCATTAAATTTTAAAATGAATTTAATAGTGAATAGGTGGGTACAAACAATGTTCCCTATTAGTACACCCCATCTATGAATAAATTTTAAATTAAATAAATAAATTTAAGTTATTTAAAATTACTATGGATGAGTATCTCCAAGACTTTTTGGATGGATAATTAAGATAAAATAATCAAATAATTTATTAATTTATGAATTTTTTTTCGTAATAAAGAAAAAATTAAAATGAATGTTATCTATATTTAAATGTGTATTCATTACATGCATAGATGATCGTGATCTGGAACGACCTATGTATGTGTTGAGTTTCTTTTAATTTAATTATGATTTCATGTGTTTTTTTGTGATAATTATCATTAAATTAATATGGTGATATTCCTTTCATTTTTTCCTCTTATTATGTATGGGCCTGTGTGTCCATGGTTTCTTTTATGTAACCCCATACCCTAGTTCCTCTCTCATATGTGTGGGTAAACATATGTAAAGGATGGAGATCCCAGATAATCAGAGGAATTTTAAGTCAGATATGAGGAAAAACGAACCAAGGAGATACATATGTGAATAGGTGGAATGTTGTAACTCAAACCAAGACCCGTTCAAAAAGTTATTACCTTATAGCTAAGGGTTAGTTTGTTATCTGCTCAATAAAGTGACCAATAGTAAAGATCAAAATCATTCAAAATATTTATTTTATTTATGTACAGTGCATGGTTAGATATTTTATATGAGATGCATGCATATTTTCTTTGACATAACTAAAATGAATTAACACTCCCGCAAGACAGAATAAAATAAATAGATTATGCATAAATTCTTTTATCTATATAAGTTTAATTAATTATATAAAAACTATATAAATTTTAAAATCTTGTTATAGGATAAAATAAAAAATCTCTATGCATAAGATATAAATACCTTAATTAAATATTATGTCGCTAAATACTTGAATTTTTAGAATTAAAATAAAACCATAGTTTGGAGTTCCTATTTAGCCTAAGTCAGTGGGCTTTTAATTACTAGAGAGTTTTAATTAAATTTTTGGGTCAACTTAATCAAATTATAATCAATGGTTGATTGAACAATAAATACTTGGTGAAACTTAGAGGAAAGTGTTAATAAAATCCTAGATATAATTTTAGGATAGGGGAGTCCACTCAATAGATCAAAGAACTATGAGTTACTAAATTTGGAAAGTCCACCTACCTAAATAACTTCAACCAATTTTCCATGCCCAAGTATAGATTATAAAAGGGTAAATATGGATAATTTCTACTAGAATAAACACATGATAGGATATTATAAATAAAATAGTGAGGGATATTGGTATTTTATAAAATAGGGGAAAACTAATAAATAAAAACTTATTACAACACATTTTGGTAATCAAGATATACTACTAAAAATATTATTTTATTTTGTTATTGAAAATGTAAAGTCACATGACCATGAAATTTTCCTTGTAATTGATTATAGAGAAATATAATTTCCTTACCAATATGAATTTATTGTAATGGTATTAATAGTTTCACATTGTACTATTCTATGAGTGGAAGTTCTATGTGTTGGAATCCTTTAATTTAGAGAAAGATTATTCTATGGAGGATAGTGAGGAGTAAAACACTATCTTTTGGAGACATATGGATGATTCATTGGTTTCCTAGTGCCCCATGTTTTCATATATGTTGAGTGAGATTTAGAAGATTCATTAAAACATGGATTCCTTCATGATGTTGTACTATATATATGATCTTTATTAGAAAAAATCTGGATAGGAGAGGTATGAGATCTATAAGGAACTTTTCATATGAAATCATAGAGAGGATGTGTTAGTTGAACCTCATGTAATCAAGATGTTTTTTTATATCGAGTGTTCAGAAATATTGAATTTTAATACACATAATGAGTTATGTATCAACCTCATGATTTACTCACTACCTCTGAGCTTCTATTGTTTTATTATAAATTATAATGTGAACAATATTGATAAGAAACTCCTAGATATTCTTACCCTAATTCTTTATGAGGATAAGAAAACAAATAATGAAAAACCTATAGTTTTTATAGTGAATAGTAGGAAGGGATACAAAAATGTCCCTATGACTCATTACAAGTATAAGGCTTATACAAACTTCCCTAACTAGAAGAGAAAGATCCAAAGGTATTCTTAATAAATAAGATGTAGAATGTTTTACATGCGGTAAGAAGGGACACTGGAAGAAGAATTGTACCTCAATCTAGAACATGGGTAAGATTCATGGTAGTTTTTTTATCAAATTTAACCTCTCTATATATACCATTAGGGTTTTAGATATAACTTGTGGTGCTCATATTGTAATCCAAATACAGAAACCATAAGGATTATTGAAGTTTAATAAAGTGAGGTAGACCTTTGAGATTTCAACAGAGAAAAAATTAATGTACAAACTATAGGATAAAACAACCTTAATTCGCTAAATATATTTATTTTAGTTTTAAATAACTTTTGTTACATTATTAGTTTTACAAAAAACATTATATTTTTGTCTAGTATAGATATAGATGGTTTTAATCCAGGTTTGGGAATACAAGATACTAATTTTATAAATATAGCATTTTTTTGTGATATGAAACATCTTAATAATGGTCTTTATCAAATAGAATATGAAAAAAAGTGTTTTTTATTGATAATTAATAAAGTTCGCATGTGTCATTTCAGACCAAGTTATGGAATGAACAATTAGGTCATGTAAACAAGAAAAATTTGACAAAGTCATATCGAGATGGGTATTTAGATTATTTTGAACTAAAACCACTTGGTTTGTATCGTGATTTTTTGTAAGGATAAATGAAAAAAACACCATTTTGTGGAAAGGGTGAACGAGACTCATAGATTCTTTAATTTTTAAATATTGATGTGCGTGGACCTTTTCCATTTATATTTAGAAGTGGATACTCATACTTCACAACTTTTATCAGTTATTATAGCTAATATAAACATATTTACTTAATTAGGTATAAGTATGAATCATTTGAGACATTTTAGGATTTTATGAATTAAGTGCAGAATTAGATTGGAAGGATGATAATGAAACTATGATTGAATCAAGGTGGAGAATGTATTAACTAGAAGTTTGTTGATTATCGATGGTATTTGGGGATTCTATCTCAGCTCAGTCGTCTTTATACACAACATTATAATTGTGTTAATAATAGGAGGATCGTCACCTTTTTGGATATGATGAGTTTGATTATAAGTAATACACAAATTATATAATCCTTTTAGGGATATTCATGACAGATTGTGTCATATGAACTAAATTATGTGCTAACTAAATAAATTAAGGCTATCTTTGGTAACAAACTAACACCCTTAGGAAAATACTATATATTTATTGGATATCCAAAGTAAAAAAGGGGGTATTATCTATACATACCCTCATAAAATAAGATAATAGTGGCAAGACAATCTATATTCCTTGAAAGGGAGAACATATCAAAAATTGTTAGTAGAGGAAAGATTGGATTTTATAAAGTTGATCCTTAAGACATACACGAGTGGTCACATGGAAATATTACCCAATACGCCATGGAAGAGGTTGTTCTAGAGATACCAGTACTAGGTAAGAGTACCATAGAGGTTAGAGAAATAGAGTTATACGTTTTTATAGTAATCAAGGATGGTGACTCATTATTAGTTGACAATGATAAGATGATGTCCTATAAGGATGTGGTAAGTAGCTCATAAGTTTATATACGGAAGGAATATATGAATTTTGATATTAATTCAATGTACTAGAATAAATTATTGGTTCTTTTGGATCCTTTATTAGATGAAAAGCTTCCTAGATACAAATGGTTATTCAATAAAAATTAGTCATGAAAGGTAAAATTAGTACCTATGAAGCATGAATAGAATTTAAAGGGTTTAAAAACATCAAGGAACAAAATATGATGAATCCTTTTCACTAGTTTCTATGCTAAAATATATCATAATTCTAGTATCCATAATACCTATCCATAATTATGATATTTTGGAGATGGATATAAAAACTACTTTTATTAATGGAAACCTTATGTAAGTTGTATATATGACACAACTAGAGGGGATTGTGAATCCAATATAGTCCAAAAAGCTATAAATTTTGTAGATATCCATTTATGAGTTAAAGAAAACATACATATTAAAAAACATTCACTTTTATGAATCTATAATAAAGTTTGGATTCCTTAATAATAAATATGACACTTGTGTCTACAAAATATTTATCAAGAGTGATATTTTTCCTAGTAGTGTATGTTCATGAAATATTAATGATGAGAAAAAAGATACCAGTCTTACATTTAGTTTATATAGTTAAACACATGCTTATATATTAAAGGATTAAAATAATAAGACTATATTATAAGGATCAAGATCATTTTTGATATATCTAAGAGGCTACTTGGATTGAGGTAGGCTACATACATTGATAAGGTAATAAAGTGATTATGTAAGAAACAATCCAAGAGGGTCTTGTTTCCAGTGTCACATGGAATAATTATTTCCCAAAAAATTCATCCTTTGGAATAAGATAAAATAAAGTGTATAAACATAATTATTAACACATTAGTGGTAGGATCCATCATATATCACATGCTATGTATCATGCTTGATATTTCTTATAACTTGATCATGGTAGGAAGATATCAAGAAGATATAGGAGATCACCATTATATAACATTCAAGACTATCCTAAAGTATGTATGTCATACTAAGGACATGTTCCAAATTAATAGAATATATGTGGATTGAATTTTATACATATGATTGTTTCCAAGTAGATATGAATGAAAAGAAATTATATTCAGAATATGTATTCTATATTAACATTTGATCTATGAGTTGGAAGATACCAATGAATCCAGTGATGACTAATTATATAGAAGAGTTTAATTATATTATGACTTTCAATGATATGGAATAAGCACAGTGGACACACATATTTTTCTAGGTTCTTTTTGTGGTACCAAGTAGTAAGGATTATTTTAATTTTTATTGTGATTATATTATAGTAGTGGATCTCACTATGTATAGTTACCCAGATATGACATACAAGGATATCAAATCTTTTTAGATGAATTTTCAGTATATTTAAAAATATATTCCCAAGGATCATAATATTTTAGTGTATCTGGAAACTAAAATCCAAATATTCTATCCAAGTGAAATATCTTCAACATATCCCTTAAATATCTATAACTTTAGTACTTATACCTAAAACATTTCTTTATAACCTGGAGAAAGGAAACATAAGAAAGGGGTGAGATGAGATGATCAGTAAGGGTAAATAAATGAAATTCATAAGTATAACATGAACAAAAGGGTATGAAAGTTGATGATAATATTTGAATTTATAGACTGTATATTAGAGATCATAATAAATATGGGAAGTTCATTAGACATGCATCATAAGGAAATAAAGAACATAATACTTAAAATCATAATATAGGAATAAAACATGTAATTGTGGAAAAGACACAAGCATATAATATGATTTCCATAGTAGACAAGACATTTCTTCCATAACCATCATAGTATAATGGGTTCACTCCCCATACCATATTGGTAGTTATAGTTAACTTCCATATTTATCTTAGTAGAACGAGTTCACTCCTCATACTATCCTAGTAGTCATGGATAACTCCCATGGCCATCTTAATAGCATGAGTTCACTCCTCATACCATATTGGCAGTCATGGTTCACTCCCATGGCCATCTTAATAGTCAAGGTTTACTCCCAAGACCATATTAGTCTATATAATGAGATATAAATCTTTACCCAATGAATTTTAGGGAGATATTGGTCCCTCCAAATCACTGTTAAATCATACATATATGTGCCAAAAAATCAGATAGAATCATAACATAACCCATGAAATTAAATGGGTATCATAAAAATGTAAACATATCATAACCTATGGAAATGATACAAGTTTCATAATCATTTCATCAAAATAAGAACTCATAAAAGATAAAAGGATTTTTATAAACATATAACCAATGAAAGAGAAACAGATTTCATAAACATAAAACCCTTGAAAGAGAAATTGGTACAATAAAGACCATGACATTAAAATAATACATTTATAGAAAGGATATGAATGTACCCTTTATATAATTTCTTATAAAGGTATGATAAACATCAACAGATGTCATCTTAGATGGAAAATAGTATTGAAATATATTTCAAGAAAATTTATTAAGGAAAATATCATTTCTTCTTTATAAAATAATTTTTAATACATAAAACCATTTGATTATCATTTTCATAGAAAATACCTTTAAAACTTATAAAGAATACTTGAAATCAATTGAAAACCATTTCCTCAAAAACTTAAAATATAAACTTCGAAAAATATTTAAAACAATTTTCATCGAAAAAATTTGAAAACATATAAAAAAAGGTGTTTTTTTAAATAATTTCTTTTAAATTATTTTAAAGTTTTTTAAATATTCCTTGAAAAGGTTTTTAAAACTATTTTCCTTGAAAATAATTTAAAAATTATTAACAAAGGATGAAAAAAATTGGAAAACCATTTTAATTGAAAATAATTTGAAAAATTATAAATAAAACTTGAAAAAGTTTTGAAATCCATTTTACTTGAAAAATTATAAAAGAATATTGAAAAAATGTGGAAAACCATTTTCCATGAAAAAATATTATATAATTCTGAAAATATATTGAAAACCATTTTTCTTGGAAACTTATAAAAGAAGATTAAAAATGTTTAGAAAACTATTTTCATTGAAAACTTATCAAATAATCATGAAAACATTTTGAAAACCATTTTATTATAAAATTTATTTTAATTTCTTAAAAAAATAACCTTTAAACAAGAAAATAAATCATTAAAATATTGATGGTGCATAAATTTGTATATGTTGTATGAGTTAAAAAAACATTTCTTTTGAAAGATAAAAAGGATAAAAAATTGCCTCGTTTGGAAAGAGAAATGATGATTCCTTTGAAAACAATGGTAAATGAAAAAAAGCGTAAACATGTTTTTTAAGGATCATAGGAAATTATTAGTATATTCTTGGAAACACTTTTTATAAAACATGGTTTTAAAGGATCATAAATTTATGACTGAATAGAGGGTAATGTTAGGCTTTCATAAAAATAATTTTTTAACTATATTATGTACCAAAGAATAACAAATGGTAAAACTACATGAATATAGAATGAATAACCAATGAATAAAAAATCTTATTAATTTATTGGGATATCAAACATAATAATCAATAAAAGGAATCATAAACATAAACAATCTCAAAAAACGATTAGATTGTTTCAATAAACTTTTATCACATGGTAACATGGGATCATAGTCTCCATGTAAGAAAATAAAATTAAATGAAGCATAAAATATCATGAAAATAACGAGTTTAATGATATAACATGTGAAATGTAAGTATATACACCTCTATAAAAAATTTAGGTGCATAACAAAACATGAGTCTCAAAGAAGGAAAATCGAGACAAAACTCTTTCACCGATTTGGTAACTTTTGAAACTTAATACCAATGAAAGAAAGATCATAAAATGGATATGTGAATAAAAATAAATATAGGTATAATATAATTAGAATAAAATCATGTTTAGTACATACACCAAAAAAATGAAATATTGGATAACATAGCATACATCTCGTAGAAATAGAAAAGTGAGATGAAATCCCCTTACCATGTGTCTTGACTGTCTTCATACGCATTCAAACCATATGTATAATAAAAAGATTTTATAATTTTTTTAAAGAACCATATTTCTATATATAATAAAATATATGGTTTTATATCAACCTTATATTACCCACTTTTTAACAACCCTATGTTAATGTTTCACTTCGGGTAAAATTCGCTTTATCATTTGCATGTGTCTTAATTTGTAATATATTTGGTATTTATATTTTATATCACGATTTATAAGATTTAAAAAATGTTATAAATATATTTTATATAAATTATATGTGTATTATAATAATCTATATAATATATATGTTTTAAATGGAATACACCATTCATAGAGATGGTAGGTTATACGTACGCATGAATGCTATTTTTGTTTAATTATCATGTTGAAAGAAAACAAGTAAAAGGAATATATCAATATATATGTACATATATATCATAATTATAGTATCATTATTATATAATTATTATATCATATATATTCACTAAAACCATACTTAATATAACCATGTAGTGTATGAACCCTTCATATCGCTTTGAGGGGGCCGTAGTCCACATTTAATCAAAGAAATTCTCGAATTAACACAAAATGAAAAGTAAAAAGATATGAATTTAAAAAAGGAATAAATAAGCTTAAATACCGAATAAATATAACATATAAAATATATAAACATATTTTCCATCATAATGGGCACCATGGTAGGTGTTAATGGAAAAATGAACAATCAATGTTTCGTGAAACAGTAGTTCACAGTACACAGAAACAATATGTTTGATTCCCAATAGATGGAGGTCTGTGTAAGTGTAGGTAGAACAATTTATATAAAAACTTAATATTATATTTTTTAATTTTTTTTATATAATCATATAATAAATATATTTGGATATGGTGGAGAAATAAAATAAAATAAAGTAGTTTATAGAAGACGTTGCCTCTTAACTGGGTAACTCCTTTTGGTTTGTGCCAAAAGGCTGCCTTGGATTCCTTATGCCAAAGTTAAGGATTCTAAGAAGATGGTAATAATTTTTTTAAGTGTATATAACAGATACTTTCAGAACCAAATAGGTTTTATTGGTGAGAATAAGTGGGAGAGTTTGTGACCTTTTACAGGGAAGGAAAATGACTCACTTGGAATTTTTTAAAACAAGTTAGGTGTACACATGTTATTACCTATAAAATGTCATACCAAGACAAAATAAACAAATAATGTAATATTTATGGATGAATAATGGATATTAAATGGGGTTTTTACAAAATTTTAAGTCATTTAGGAACCTATTAGTGTGGTTTAGTTCCCAACTAATCTTAATTTGACATTAATTGTGGTGATTAATTTTAATCACTTTTACTAATATTTTTGGTAAAAAATTAAGTTAATATTATTATAAATTAAATATTATAATGATTAAAATGGTGTATATAGGTTTTTTTAAATTCAATTTACAGACACAGAAAATTTAATATTAATGATAATCGTACAAATGGGATGAAATAACAGGTTTTTAAAGTAGAGAAAATGTTCAAAAATTTGTTAAGTTTTTATATTCAATTTCAAATTGAAATTGATTATAATGACCTAAATTGTATTAATAACTGTAAAATTGATATAATTATACACTAAAAAATTTAACATATTATTTAATATTATTAATTATTTAAATGAAAAGGACGTTATTAACTAAAACGCTGTATTTTTCATTATTCATCAAAAAAATGAAGTTTGTCATAAAAATCTCAAAAAACCACCCTAATACAATTTCATAATTTTAAATTCAAAAATGAATTTTATTTTATAAAAATAAAATTATAAATGTGTATGGAATTAATTTTATTATGAAAAGTTGTTTATTCGAAAAAATGATATTTTTAAACATAGAAGAGCTTTTCCAAAAATCATATCTTTCATTATCAATATGTTTTATCTATAAAAATAAATATAGATAATATTTGTAAATAATTTATTACTATTCATATAAGTATTTTAATGACTAGTTTAAGATGATATCATTCAAAAAAATATAACAATAAAATGATGTTTCGTAGAAATATCAGTGGTTCATGAAACCTACGCCAAGTCAGTGTTGCGGGTAGCGTAAGACAAGTTGGTATTGTTTGTGAAAGGAATGTTTTAATTTGTGTATTAATATATATATATATATAACAATTTCCATTGTCATTTGAAAGGAAAAATATCAAAAAGATAATTTAATTTGAAAAAAAAATATTTCAAAAAATCTCAGGGTGTTACATTCTACCCCCTTAAAATGAATTTCTCCCTTGAAATTCATTTGGGTTATATAAGGTTTATTTCTTAAAATTTTCATTCCTAGAAAAACGCATTATAAAAAAGAATACTAAAACTTACCTTAAAAGGTAAATTTGGTACCGTAACTGTTACCCAAAGTAACATATAAATGGGTTTCCATATAAAAGAACATATGTTGGAATTGAAAACATGGATATGGAAGAAAAATATAACTATCATGTTCTGATGGAGAGTGATAGAGAAAAAGGTTATGAGAACGTTAACCATCATAAAGTCATAATCCTAAGATGAAATAAGGGACCTTTTGATTCAAAAAAAATGAAAGTACTGGGATAGCATTTTTGGTTCCAAGACATTTTTTCCTAATGTTATGGAATTTTCATGAAATTACATACTTGAATGATTTTTGGAAAACCTCACCCTTTTTTGTTCCATGATCCAATTAACCTCTTTATTTAAAAATTAAGGTGAAATTTTCATTCCTATAGTACTAATAGATCATTAGATCTATGATATTTCATCCTATTTTTCACCAGTTGTCATCAGCACAATGTAGTTTAAATAGGATATCAAATTTGCATAAATCCTCAAATAGGGAGACAACACTTTAATCTTACTAAATACATGTGAAGTTAAACATAAAATTTCCATAAATGGTTAACCTTATAACCCATCTGAAAGATGAAAATCCAAAATATATGAAATAAATCCATGAAATTGGTTTAACATTGATTCCCCTGTATATAACAAAGTATCTATATATTGTCACATTCCATATATGTTCATACCCTCATCATATATTCTCTTGAAACATGGTAGTAACCTTAATTACCATAAATCCTTTTATAAGACATGCATTATTCCTTATTTCAATGATTACTTGATATATTATTTAAATCCAATAAGTTGTAAACATCATCCATGATAAAAAAAGCACTTTTCAACAAGTAATTAATTAGTTCCTAGGTAATTTGTACTATCCAATTTACTTATTCATATCCCATATATATTTATCCAAACAAAATTATCAGAGAATAAGGAATATATTAAGGGTTACCTTTCCCTTAATCATGTGTTTTCCATGGACACCACCTTTCCATTATATAACTTTTTTTTTCATCAGAACCATTCAATGTGTTCATGTAAATCCGTAGAGAAAAACATATACCAAAGAATACTTATATATTTAACCATTCATATAACATAATTCTGGAATCCAAATACATTAAAACATCGATTAATTCATCCTTAAGCCATTGATAAGGCTAACACATCATAATAACTCTTTCCTTTCACATTTCCTCTATAGTCTCTTCATCATCGACAATGTAACCATTCCATGTAACACCTTACTGATACTCTTCAGGAGATTTACTCTCGGGAAATTGAGTTGCATAATGACCATTTACTCCACAATTAAAACACTTAACCTTAAATTTTGACTTAAGGAGGCCAATATTGTCATCCATTTTGTTAACTGTACTCTTTATTTTTCACTTGTAGAAACTTTCTTTGTGCCATTTACCCTTGTCAAAACATATACTTGTTCTTAGGGGACATTAACATAGGTGATTATTTCCACATTATTAATATAATTGAAACCACATCTTCTTTCCTCCATGGTATCCTTTACCCAAACTATCAACGATCTCCTTCTTTATCTTCCTCGGTGAGTCTGAGAGTTGGTTAAGGCACACATAGTTAATCATGTTCTGTGAAAACTGATTAGGCATGATCACAACATCTCACACTCAAATGATTATCCCACTTAAATAATCATTAGAAAATCATCCTTCACATTCAAAATTAATCCAGTTCCTTCCAGGATGTATAAATAATGACACCATCCTTAATCTATGACACCCTAGTTTTATCCAATGTTATTAATAGTCTAATTTTATTTAAATCCATCATAATGGTTATTGAAGATTTTGAGAATTCGCAAAGCATATCCCTCAGGTGAGTCAATCCTGGTGTGCTGCAAGGTCCATTGTCATGTACCAGATTAACCTGAGTCATGCCTGAAACATCTTGTCAGAGTTGTTACCCCTAGGTATATCTATTCTAGAACCACATACACTTGTTGTATCTAGAAATGAATATATTACTAGGAAATCACTCAATCTATCCCTTACCAAAATTCTAGAACATTTTCCTAAACGTTAACTAATTCATATAATTATCCTTTGATACATCCCTAGATATATCCGCATAAATATACTTTGAGGTCTCAATAAAGTTTTCTCATCCTTGTTTCCAAAGTTTGACTAAACCTCTCCTCTGATACCAACTATAGCAATCCAGTCTTGACATACATGGATATTACATCAATTTAGATGAATAACCAGTACATTGAAAAAAATACACACCTGAGGCTCATAATAGTTTAGTCTATTTGGAAAATTGGAAACAAAATCTTCTATCTTGGTGAAAGATCTTAAACATCTACCATAAAGATATAACCTTTAGTACTTCATCAAAAACCTTTCATCATAACTTAAGTAATGGAAATATAAGAAATGGGTGAGCTCAAATGATCAATAAGGGTAAATAAATAAAATGAATAATAATAACAACAATAAAATGGTATGGAACTTGAGCATAAAATTTGAAGATAACACACTGCATATTAGAGATCATAATAAATATTTTCAATTCATAAGACATGAATCATAAGTAAATAGAGAACATAATCCTTGAAAGCATAATATAAGAATAAAACATGGAATTGTGGAAACATATAATTATATAATATTATTTCCGTATAATCCAAGGAATATCTTCAAATACCATATTAGTATTATGGGATCACTCCCTCTCCCATCATGGTAGTCAAGTTTCACTTTCATGGCCTTCTTTGCAGCATGATTTCACTTCTCATACAATCTTTGTAGTCATGGTTCAATCGCATGGAAATCTTGGTAGCATGAGTTCACTCATCATACCATATTAGTAGTCATGTTTAACTACCATGGGCATATTAGTAGTAAATATTTACTCCTATGACCATATTAGTCTATCTCAAGAGATATAAATCTTTACCCAGTGCATTATAGGAAGATATAAGCCCCACCCATCTCATAGTGAAATCATTCATATATGTGTCGCAAAATCATAAACAATCATATCTTAACCCATGAAATTAAATGGGTATCATAAATACGTAAACATATCATAACATGTGGATGAGATACAGGTTTTATAATAATTTTAACAAAATAAAAACTAGTGAAAGAAAAAAAACCTTCATAAACATATAAACCATGAAAGAGAAATAGATATCATAAACATAAAACCCCTGAAATAGAAAAGAGTTCCATAAATACCATGAAATTAAGCATAACCCATTAATAGAAATTATATTAATTTAACCTTTAGTTGATTTTCTATAAGGGCATGAGTAACATAAACATATGTCATCATAGATAGAAAATAGTCTTGAAATATCTTTCAAAAAAATTTATTGAGAAAAATAACTTTTCTTATTTGAAAAAGTATTTTTAATACATACAACCATTTGATAATAATTTTAATAGAAAATTCCTTTAAAACCAATAAATATGACTTGAAATAATTTAAAAACCATTTCCCGTGAAAAATTATAAAATAAGCATAAAAAAATTATAAAAACATTTTTCCTCATAAAACATTTGAAAACATATAAAGAAAGCTTGAAAATGTTTGAAAATAATTTATTTGAAAATATTTTGAAAACTTATAAATTTTTCTTGATAATGTTCTTAAAAAAATTTTCCTTAGAAATACATTGAAAACTTATAAATAAAGATTTAAAATGTTTTGAAAACCATTTTACTTGAAAATTCATTGAAAATTTATAAATAAA
Source organism: Viscum album (assembly GCA_963277665.1). Taxonomy (NCBI): domain Eukaryota; kingdom Viridiplantae; phylum Streptophyta; class Magnoliopsida; order Santalales; family Viscaceae; genus Viscum; species Viscum album. Next base: position 464,150,273 of record OY728135.1, read on the forward strand.
GATTGAAATTGTTTTGAAATCCATTTTACTCGAAAACTTTTAAATTAATATTAAATTTTTTTTAAAACCGTTTTCCTTGAAAAAATATAAAGGGAGTTTCAAAATGTTTTGAAAACCATTTTTCTTGAAAACTTATATAATAATCTTAAAAACCATTAAAAAACCATTTTCCTTGAAAGATTATAAAATAAACTTGAAAAATTTTGAATACCAATTTCTTTGAAACATTATATTAATTTTTTTTAAAAAGAAACTTTAAACATGAAAATAAAGCTTCAAAGTATTTACATCAGATAAATCTATACATATCCTATGAGGTAAAAACAACATTTTTTCTACATGGAGAAAATGATGAAAAATTGCCTTATTTGGAAATAGATAAAAATATTCCTTTGAAAACATTAATAAATGAAAAAAATGGTAATCATTTAAATAAATTATCATAGGACATTAGTATAATATTCATAGAAACGCTTTTAGAAAACATAGATTTGAAGGAACATAGATTTCCGACTAAAGAGAGGGTAAAGTCAGTATTTCTTAAAAATAATTTCTTAACTATCTTATTCAAAAAAGAGTAGAAAATGATACAAATACATGAATATAGAATGAATAAAAATATGAGGAAAAAATTCATGAATTTCTTGAGATATGTAAGATAAGAATCCATTAAAGGAAGCATAAATACAAACAATATTGAAAAGTGATGAGATTGTTTCAATAAATTCTTATCACTTGGAAACATGGGATCATACTCTCCATGTAAGAAAATAATATTACATAAAACTTAAAATAACATAAAAACGAGTTTCATGATATAAAATTTGAAATGGAATTTTATACAACTCGAGAGATAATTTATGTTCATAAAAAACTTGAGTCTCAAAGAAGGAAAATTGAGACAAAACTATTTCACCAATTTGGAAAATTTTAAAACTTAATCCCCATGAATGAAAGATAAAAAAAATGATATGTGATTTATAATAAATTTTAAGATATATATAATATAATCATAGGAATTAAATACACTTATCAAAATGAAAGAGTGAATAATATAGCTTGTTTCTCACTGAAATAAATAAGTGAGATAAAATCCCCTTACATCTTGTCTTGACTATCATCGTACCCATTTAAAACACCTGTATAATAAATATAAATTTGTTATAATTTTTTTAAATAACCATTTTATTATATATAATACCATATATGTTTTGGTTATGACCTTATATTACCCTCTTTTTAACAATCCTATGTTATGGTTTCACTTTGGGTAATATTCCCTTTATTATTCGCATTTGTCTTAATTTGTAATATCTTTGGTATTTATATTTATATCATGATTTACATAATTTAAACCATTATAAAAATATAATTTATATAAATTATATGTGTATTATAATAATATATAGAATATATAATTATGAAATAGAACACATTGTTTATGGAGATGGTAGACCATATATACGCATGAAAACTATTTCCATTTAATTAACGTGTTGAAAGAAAAAAGTAAAATAAATATATGTATATATATATGTTTATATAAATAATAATTATATTAGATTTATTATATTGTATACATATCATATCTATTCACTAAACCCATACTTAATACATATATGTAGTGTATGAACGAATCATATCACTTTGAGGGGGCGGTAGTCCACACTTCCTCAAAAGAAATTATTTTATTAAAATAAAATGGAAAATATAAATATATTTGTCTTTAAAATAATAAATAAGATTAAATACATAATAAATATAATATATGAAATATATAAACATAATTTCCATCATAATTTCCACCATGGTAGGTGGTAATGTAAAAATGAACAATCATCGTTTTGTGAGGCAGTAGTTCACTGTAAACATAAATAGTATGTTCATTACCCATTTGATGGAGGTTTGTGTAAGTGTAGGTTGAACCATTTACATAACAAATACTAGTATATTTAGGATAGAGGTGTTGTTATATAATAACATAATAAATAGTTTTTTAGGGGGTGTATAAGGAAAATAAAATAAAGGACTTGAGAGAAGACGTTACCACTTAATCCGGTAACTCCTATTGGTTTGTGCCAAACAACTTCATTAGATTGAGTTATTCCCAATGGAATTATTCTATGAGGAAGGGATAAATGTTGAGAAGTTAATTGGGTAGATCTTTTCCTATCCTAATAGATTTTAGTGGTGTGAATAAGTGGGAGATGTGGTGACCTTTTATGTAGAAGGAAAATGACTAACTTGTAATTTCATAAAACAAGTTAGGTGTACACATGTTATTACCTAAACAATTTATAAAAAAAAATCAATAATGAAAGTTTTATAGATTAATAATGTCTATGAAATTGGTTTTGGACAAGTTTCTATGTTATTTGGTCCCTTAATAGTGAGGTTTAGTCCCTGACAAAGCTTAATTTGACCTTAATCACTGTGATATATTTTAATCGCTTTTACAAATATTTTTAGTAAACAATTAACTTGATATTATTAGAATATAAATATTATAGTTGTTAAAATGGTGTATGTATAATTTCCTAAATTAAATTCATATAATCATAAAATTTAGTATTAATGAAAATCCCGTAGATGAGATGAAATAATGGGTTTTTAAAGTATAGAAAATGTTCAAAAGATTGTTAAGTCTTTATATTCAATTTCAAAGTGAAATTAATTATAATGAACTAAATTGTATTAATAGTCATATAGTTGATATAATTTTTTCCTAAAAAAATTAATGTATAATTTAACATTAATAATTATTTTACTAAAAAGGCAGTTATTAACAAAAACACAATATTTTTCACTATTCATCAAAAAATAATGTTTCTTAGAAAAATCCCAAAAAATAACCCTGGGAGAATTTTTGTATTATTAATTAAAAAAATTAAGTTTATTTTATAAAATTATATTTCTAAATGTGCCTAAAATTATCTTTATTATTTAAATCAGTTCATTCGAGAAAAATAATATTTTTAAATATAGAAGGGATTTACCAAAAACCGCATCTTTCATTATCAATATATTTTATCTATATAAAACAATTATAAATAATATTTTAAAATTAGTTATTACTATTTATATAACTAATTTTAATGTCTATGTTATAATTATCTCATTTTGAAAAAATATAAAAATAAAATGATGTTTCGTAGAAACATTGATGTTGTGTGTAATGTACGGAAAATCGGTGTGGCGGGTAGCGCAATCCAAGTTGATATTACATGTGAAAGGAATGTTTGAATTTGTGTTTTAATATATATATATATATATATTAATGTGAAATGAAAAATATCTAAAAGATAAATTAATTTGGAAGAAATATTTCACAAAATCTATGGGTGTTTCACTGAGGAGCCATGGTCATATCAATGTGAGAAGAATATACTTTTCAAGTATCACATTTCAAAGTATTTTCATAAAGGGAGTTATCTCGTTTTAAGTATAGTTTCATCAGAATAGAATGCATCAGTTCTTTTGTCTAAAGCCTTATCTCTGTAGATGCACGAATACGATGTGATATTTAGTGGACTCAAAGTTATTAGCTGTTGGCTCTCGTGAAAGTGGTAGTCTATTACAATTAGTTACCTAGAAAAAACTAATATTTAATTTTTATTACCATTATATTTTAATTCTTTAATATTAATAAATATATCATCACATCATGGGAGTTCTTATGTATAATATTGATGTTACTATTTACTTTGAGTATCCATCTCATCAAAAGGGCATAATAGTTCCCTAATATGATGAGAAACATGAAGTGGTATGATATTATTATTAAATGTATGTTCAATTTCTAGGTGAAATATATATTATATTACATAGATGATTAAGTCTATTAGGTTTAGGGGGATCATAAGATATCAAGACTTCATCTCATGAAGTTCACATTTGGTAATCTCCAAGACAATAGGTTATGAGAATAAACCCACCAGTATTAAATTCCATTTCTAATATGTTTTACTCGATATTACTATCTACAGATGTGTGAAATTTTCCATATACTTGATATTATTATTAATATAAATCATGAATCAAATAATTTTATTTATTGATGAAAACCATGATAAAATATTCTCATAAAGAGGTAAGATACATTGGGTGAATCATATGTGATGAAACATTAAAAATAGGTAAATCAAGCCATTTACCTTATAATATAATGGATGTAGATATCTCAAACCCTTTGATTGGATAGAACTATTTGATTTATTCTATTGAAATAATTTTTTGTTGATGATTTCATTTCAAGAAAGTCAAATATAGATATATCAAGCATATTAGTTGATGACACAAGTATGTGACCTTCTGAATGAGATATCGAGTCAAATGATTATACTAATAAATGAACATTCATAAGAGGTTATTTTCATTATGACATTAACATATTTATCTAATGATTACTTAACATGTTTCTAGATGATGATCTTATAATTTAGGTTAGTTAACCTAATTCCATTAAGAAATATGCCGATAGGGCCACACATTAAATTGATCCATAACATCTGTTAAATTATATTAGATTTTAATATTAGAATAAATATTTTTCTCAAGTTATGAGTAACAATAATTATTCAGTTTTTATTGATCACATAAATATTTATTGAAAGAATAATACATAGATAATTAATTATTTAAATAAATAGTTATTATACAAGGTTTAATAAATACCAATGAGGATTGATGGGATGAGTTATGAGTTCAGTTTAAATGATATTTATATAATCATCATGTTCACAAAACATCCAGGAAATAATAATAATAATAATAATTTTTATTAGTATTCTATGCGGGGTTCACTTAGAATAGGATATTGGTTAAGGTATTTTAGTGATAACTTATTCTATAGAATAATTATATAATCCTAATTATGCCATATACAAGGTAATATATTTTTTATGAACAATATTTAACTCTAGAGAGAACTTTTTCCAAAAAGCTCTTAAAAATAGCGAGTATTGTTCCACCTCCTCCCAGTAAGTCCCAAATGAACTAGATAGAATACTTCAAGATTTAAAGGAATTATTATTATGATCAATGGTGAATACTACAAGTGGTTAGGACCATTTATGATAGTAATCAAAGATTTTAAGGTGATGTTCTAAGATCCATAGAGCATGTTTGGATACCACTATAGGGATTCAAACCTTGAACTCTTCATCACAACAATGGTACAACAAGAGTTGTCAAAAAATTCATCAAAGATGAAATAATTACAAGTGATGTTAATTATTATTTATATATATTAATTATAAATTACATGTGTAATATCCCTTCTTGAGTATTTTTTGGATTACTATTACTACTTCTTTAGTGTATGGTTATTATTTATACTAGTAGATTTATAATTGAAAACCACATGTTTTTCCCTTTTTCATTATTGAGATATTTATGACCTAGTATCCATGTCTTGTAATTTTGGGAATATGGTCATCCCTATTGCACCTTCCATAAACTCTTTTACTATCCTTTTACTTACATTTTTTGGGAAACTTCTCAATCTCATCATTAGTGATATTCTCTACCATTCTGATATTCTTATGCATCTCTTTGATTGACTTCTTTCTTACTTCTATTTTTCACCCATTTTCATTTTTAGATTTTATGTCTTGTTAATAATAATCCATGGTGTGGAATACTTTACCAAAATACAGGAATCTTATTTTATTTTTTATTATATATTGTGTGTACTTATTTTTATGAGTTTTAGATTCTTTCTTGATTATATTTCTCCTGAAGTAACGAATATCCTTCCCATCATTCTTTGGATTCTTATGAGATGTATTATTCCCCAATTTAGTATTTTCCTTCTTTATATTATTAATTTTCATCTATTTTTGTGGTGTATTTATTTCATCAACATGAATGATTTTTATGGTTAGTACATAACAATATTAATCACATATATTTCTATACAGGTTATAGTAGTCACAAAAATTCCTCAAGTGCCCAAATTTGTTTTTCAAATATATAATCTTTTACTTCATTGTAGCAGACCTCTTCTCACTTTTATCTATTCTCCCTTACATATATCCTTTTCCATGTGTATAAGTTTAAAAATGATTCATAAAATCAATGGATATGAGGATAAACCTACAAAAACACCAATAATAACCAATAAATGTTTTTATTTTGTTTATTGAAGAAATATGTATAGATTTTTTTATTGAAAACCTTAATATTTTTGAGTTGTTTCTCTACTATTTTGGGCTCTATTTTGGGAACTGATCTACTAGGACATGAATACCTCCACCCTTAATACCTTGGTGGGTTTACCAAAATTTTTAGATGCACATATTTTTATAGTTTTTATCTTTTTCATGCACGTATAGTAAAGGAAAACATAATACAATCTGAACTTTTAGTGTAGGGATTTTTATTTTTCAAAGAGATAGATGTGGATTAATTTCCACAAGATTCTATTCCATATTTTAAACCATTTCTATTACCTTTTAAAGGAAAATTATTCATTGAAAATTGAGTGAAAACACCTCTCATACTGTTTCTTTGGGAAGGTTCAGTTTGTCTTGACTCCAAGTTAATCAGTTTGATTACCATTATAAAACATTTAATGAAGAGTGATGGTTTCACAACCTAAAACAACTTTAATATCTCTTTATAATCTCATTTAAACTTATAATCTTAATCCTATTAGAACTTTTTAATTTTTTTTGTAGTGAACTTTAAAACTTGTTAATTATTTTTTACTTCACATCCAACTATGTATCTTTTACATTTACTATGAATTTATTTAAATTCTCTAATTAATGAATTGTTTTACAGAAAAAACTCAAAAAAATAAAAATCAAAAACTATATATTGAAAATATTTTACTGATTGAGAATATATTCCCTTGAAGAGTTAGATAGTTTCATCCTTTTCTCTCACAAAATTTATGAGGGTGTTTCATATGCCAACCTTCTTAACCAATTAATTATCCATAGAATAATATTCTGGTTGTAGATATGTTTTTTTCATTTTATAGTCTCTTTATATAACCTAATATGTATGAAAATACTTCATTATGATCTATCATTAGATAACTATTGACTTCAGAATAAAAATCCTGAAGTGATTTATCACTTGAAATATTTTTAGATTCTGTGCAGTAAGAACCAACTTTATCACATAAAGTTTTCTCACCATGTTTAATGGAACAAAAAATACTATTAATACATTCACATATTGTGTTACCATCCACATCCTTTGATTTATTCACTTTATTATCCTTCTTATTTATCACATTCCTTAGATTATTAGAAGAAAATTGTTTATCAAGATTAAAATGAATGGAAATAAAATTATCTATCTAAGGATCTTCAAATTCAAAAATCTTAAATATGAACTTCATTCTGATCATTTTTGAGTTAAACTAGGCTCTAATACCACCTAAAGTTCCCAAAGGACCAGTGGACCACCGATAGGGGAGGTTTTAATCAACGTCCAATTAACACTTTTATGAATTATTCCATTTTAATTCAACCTTGTCGAATTATTCAGTCTCAATATAATCATTCTTGTGTATCATAGCCCAACACAAATAATGTAATGAATACATTCACATGAACAGAAGGATTTATAAGGTTTGGTACAAAGAACTACTCTTATCCTTGATTGGTTATGAACACCAATAAAGGATTCTTCACTATAGTCAAATATCACCAATTAAAAGTGGAGGTTGATTCACACACCAATACTAGATCAGAGTCTCACTGATCTTATCTTGACAAATTTTTTACAACACACTTTTTTCACATATAATATAACATCATATTAAAGTTTCATACTGGACTTCTTCAATAACTTCTCACTACAGTCACCTAGTCACATGGTGATCTCCCTACACACCCTCAACCACAAAGTTTCTATGGCTTCACACCATATTTATAAAAGTGTTTCTTCAATGATTCTCATAATAAGTATATATATAGTCTTACATAGGACACTTAAACACTAGTTTTATATATCACCTTCTTCTTATAATAAGCCACTTATAATTCTATTAAGTCTTCATGAAAGATCTGTAACTTTGTAATTTCTCACAACCCAGCTACCCAAAACATCCACTGGATTTGTTTACCTGACCATATCACTAAAGTTCTAAGATCTCGTGATCTTCTATTTCTAGTATATCCTCATATTTATAAATTTTTTGACACCAATATATGAAAAATTAACAACAATTGTTTTTCCCACTATATTTTATTGTTATTATAATCCTGAAACTATGACTGTTGAAGGAATCAGTTCTTCTTTTTCTTTGATGCCCCAAAGATATTCAACTTCAATATAGGATTTGATTATGCTTATTATTTTTCTTCAAGAGTGTTGTCTAAAATACTACATGAAATAACACAAAATCTCTCAGCTTCTCAACTCTTAAACACCACTCCACTCAATATATTTTTCTTTTTCATATATAGGTCACCAATATTTTATTTTCCATATTAAAATATTGAAAATCCCTTAAAATTTTGTTGGATATGTTTTTAAATTTCTTAAATCCATGTATGTGGCATTATACCATGTTATCTATTCCAGTCTAGGTGGTTATAAGACTTTGGATGGTGTCACATCATAATTCTAAGAATTTAAATGTTACAATAAATTCATATAGGAAAATTGTATCTATATGTGGCTCACATCGATTCTCACGATAACCTTTCCATTTTTTAAAGGTCATCCTCATAAAAATAACACCATTTCTATAATCTTTATTTTCTTCACATTTTTTTGTCTCATCCAAATATATCTTCATAAAATATCATAGAAGGTCCATCCTCTTATTCCTATATAAGATTCCAAAAAAATCCACATATTGAATTTTTTATAGCTTTATAGAGTATACAAAACTTTAGATGTGCTGTAAAACCCATTTAATTTCAGTATGAAATCTTCATTTAAAATCTATACTAATTTCATTTTAATATGTAAACAGCTAAAGTATATTATCCTTCATCAATCTCACTCAAAGTCCCTCAGATCATAATCATTTCAAGATTTGATGAATAGTTGGGCTTCGATGTATTTTTATCTAAATTATTATTGAAAACCTAATAAATCCATTCTATCTATCAAGAAATAAATGTTTTGGTTATCCTCATTTTATCTTCCTCCAAATAGGATCATATAATACCTTAAATTATATCATTATTTTTCAGTATTGAATGAACTACATAATTATCAAATACTTTGAATTTATTCATTAAAATCAAAAATTAAAATAATATGTAATTTTTACCTACTATGTATGAGAAATTTAGTTATGTTAATTTTGGCTTCACATAAGTATTCTCGAATAAATTATCAATTATATTATATTATCTAAAATCCACTAATGTGGTCCAAATTTACATGCGTGGGTAAAATAAGTAGCATTTGGCTATGTTTTTGGATTTGACTATGTGAAACTTCATTCTAGTATGTGGATCCTAAATTATAATATGTAATAGAAGTTGGATTTGTGAAATGAATACAAGGGTCATTGATCAATCCTAACATATGTATAAATTTGAATATGTGGAGAATTTGGATAAATAGAGTAACCTTTGGCACTATAATCCATGTATGTTGTATCTGGACATCGAAAAATATTATATATTTTATGAATTGAAAGCTTGAGATCCTCTACTCTATATGAAACCATTCTTAACCACTCATAAAAACTTCAAAAAACCTTTGAGAATTTTTGAATCATTATCAACCACTTCCACATGAATCTAAATCACTCTGTAATAAGTTATAACTCTCTTATTTGAGTTATTCAATATCATGATCTACACTTTTGATTTTAGTCAGCTCGAAGCTTCATCAAAGTGTGTTTGATCCCAACTTTCAGTAGACATCATGTATAGGTACACAATTATGGATTCTACAAAGAACTATAACTTCAATATCTCATTCATCTAACTTTTTATCAAAACATTTAACTTGTTTTAAAATTATTATTCATAGTTATCAAATTTTTTCGGTATAGGTGAAACAAACAAATCAATATTCCTATTTATATACTTTCTAAACTATTATAGATACCAAAATTAACTTTAATACATTTCATGAAAATGAAGAAAAATATAAAAACCTTTTAATTCTTAAGGGATACTATACAAGGCGATAATGACATATCTTTAAGCGGCAACATTTCTCTCCTTACTCCATTTCTACCACACACGGCTTTCTATTTATTTCTACTAGTAGTGACATAGTTCTCCTTTATACATAATAAATGTGTAAAACCATCAAGATATTTTTAATTAGTGGATAATAATTTATTCACCTAGCTTATCGATGCATACATTGACTTCATCTATATGGAAAACCATTGACAAAAAAAAAATCCAAGTACAATCTATGCTTCTTTAAGTCCAGAAACACTTTAAATAAGACGATATAGAAGAGATATAAATGATATAAATGAAGAAAATATAAATAATATACATCCTATATAATAGATCATAAAACCATTGATTTTAGGATAACAACAACCAATGAGTTATTTTTTCCCATGAAAATCCTCCAGTTATGGAATCCTTAAAACACATTTGGAAGGATCTATTTTACTCTCATGATATGTTAGTATCTCTTTACAGTAAAGAAATAAATAAAATGAATGAGTTTTATAAAATTTTATCTTAATATTTATTAATATTAATAATTATATAGAGTCACTTTAAAAAATATAGTTAATTAATAAAGGAGACTTATAAGATTTATGTATTTTAAAAATTCATAACGAATGATGTACAAGTTGAATGATATGAAAATTTAACAAAACATTTAAATATGGGTATGGAATCTCCCAACCTTTACTATTAGGTGATTACCTACCCATGGTATGATTTCTCTCTCTCTTATTGGTTATCCTTCCACATCTCAATCCATTTTTTCTCCTTATATCAAGTATTGTCATCATTTCGATTCATCGTTTAAATCTTGCTTCACATTAGTTTTGTTATCTCAAGGTTTTTTTTCTCCAATTATGGTATTATCCAAATATTGACTTAAATGATTTCAATATATTATAGTGGTATTATTCCATGGAATCATTATTTTTTAAGGAGGATTTTTTTCATCATTCATTCTCATGGTTTTATTTCTTATAGAGAATCACATCCGCGATTAACTTTTGATCTATCTGTAGTAGTTCCCATTGGTCTTTCTGAAAGTTATCCCAACCTAGAGCCGCATTACAATGATTTTGGTGATCTATTGGTGAATTATATCGTTTAATGTTTTAGTTTTCTTCTACTATAGTGTATTTTTCATTGAGTGAGGAAGATACCACAGAGTTTTAATTCATGTTCTTGGTGTCTCTCTATGGTCTCATCAGACTAGTTATTTTTATTGTTAGATGTTTTATTTATAAATATCAACATACTTAATTGAATTATATATTCTCAGTATTTTATTTGGTCATTGGAGAGGCTCCATGAATTATAGTGATTGTTCTATGTGTTTCTCTTTTATTTTCCTCTTTCGATGCCTGTATTTCTAGTACTTCAGGGGTGAATTTTGTTGTGGCGAGACTGGTGGAGGTGTGTCTTGATGAAGTTGGTTTTTTTCGATTATTTAGTTTCATATATAATAGTATTTCCCCCAATAATAAGTTGTTTATGAAGGTAAGTGTTTATTTTGGGGGAAGTGGTTTAGTGATATAACCTTTGAACATGGATAGGTAATAATAAAACTATCATTCCACTTAGTATGAGTATCTTAATCCTTATGAAATAAGTCACATCACATTTAAACATGGAAATTTTTCAGGAAAAACTAACATCACAGAAAATGAACATTATATATTGTATAATCATATAAATTACAACATGAAAATCAAATTTTAGTGGTTTTTATACTCTAAGATTAATTTCCCCACTAAGATCATGTCATTATGTTGAGAGGGGTGGTAAATTATTGTAACTATGTTATATAAAATTGTTTTTAATTTAATTTCCCATATTAATATTCAAAAATTTGTATCATTTAATATAATAAATATAATTTTTTTCAAAAAAAATGCATTATTTGAAAGACAGAATGTAAAGAGATCACATTACAAAATATTTTTACAATGCTTGATCCCAATGTGTGTATTTACTTTTTTCTATATTTAGGTAAATTATGATACAAAGGTGCTTCACTAATAATGAAAACTGAGTGCATATAGGATATCTCTTGAAAGGCCATTACTATCTCCCAAAAGTTTTTACATTCACCTGACTGGTTCTTTATATTGGCTCCCATTTGTTTATAATGGGTTCTCCAAAATTCCCTAATGAAAAGAATCTTCCTTCTGCTTCAGGATGTCAATGCATCACCATATAATATCTTATTCCAAAATAATATGAATTTTAATACCAATATATAAACAACAATAACAACATTCATGTTGGCCTTATTCTCTTGACTTAATCTTATAATGATCAACACAAGTTGACAATTGTCTTCTTCAGATTGTCATCTTCCTCGTTCCTTTTCAAGTTCCTTGAAATACAAATTTTGATTGAGGTAGTTTTAGTGTCATCGTTCTTAAAATATTCTTCTTCCTATTCTTATTTTTTATCGATGTAGATGATTTACTTTCTAGAATATTACTATATTCTCTCTTACACACTTTCTTATATACTCAGGATATTCATTAGAATATAATATCAAATTCTCTACTCATAGTTTCTCACATACCCATTTTATTTTTTTCTTTATTTTACTATTTTATTTAGATAAATATTATTTTTAAATTTATAGTAGGCACTTTTATATACTCAATATTATTTTTTAATTTCCAAATAGAATAATGTGGTCCCACTTCCCATAATCTTGGAATATTCAACCTCTTATCTCAATAAATATTCTAAAAATATCCATCATTTCAATTAAACTAGTGGATATCTTATAGTTTTTATATTCAAAAAATGAATTAAAATAATCAATTCAAAATCCCATAATTATCATTCTAAGATCCTATCAATTTCATATTATTTAATTTTCCTTTTGTATTAACTAGAATCAAAATCGAGTCACTAGAATTGTGATATTATGTCAATGAAGAACCACTCAACATCACCTAAATTTGATATCTTGAAATATCACATTTTATCAAAACCATAAACCATAAACAAGAAATCAAATATCATATGTATCGGTTACGTGAGATTCGATATCTTATTTATGTTCTATAATATATTCCATATATTGATGATAATTGTACATATTCTCTAGAATATCATACACATTCCATTCAATATCTTATGCATTAGAAAGAATATCTTATGTATCATATTTTTTGATACTTTACCAAATTTTCACTTTTCAATATATGTTGGGAATCCATTTGTATGAACTTTTTATAAAACTACTATAATATATACACCTTTAGCAATATAATTACTTACCCTAAGAAGACCACCATATGATGCAAAATAGAACTAGGTTATCCAGAATCACTCCCTCGACTAAGAACCCATCCACTTATAACCCTAGTCACCACACAAAGTGAGCCCTCAAAAACATTTAAGAAATATGATAGTCATATATTCAAATATATGGAAATATAATAAATATAAGAACACAAAGAAAAAGAACATACGGGATTAACATTCATTAGAAAATGTGAAGTACCTAGATTAGTTAGTGTACCCTTGGGGGGGGTTGGATAAATGTTAATTTTTCTTATCAATTATTTACTTTAATTAATAAACCACCCTGAATTATTAATGTTATGATGCACTCTTAATGTCACTACCTCACTTGTATGTAAACATAAAATGATGATAATAAACATATATTATTATTTACATGGTTCTTCTTCAATATGATAGAATAATCCTTTCTATGTTTGAGTCGAGTTCTTGCACCTAGATTATCACTAATATAAAAATAATTACAAGAGAGGTGAGATATATATCCTTGACACTTGATGAAATATATAATGGATAATAAAAATTAAATTCATGTTACATCCTTAAACTTTAACTACATTTAATGGATCTATTTACTATGATACCACCAACATTTGAATATTAACTCCTCACTCTTGGATGAATTAGACATTAAGAATTATTTAATATGAATTTTCATCAAATATAGGATCAAATTAAAAATTAGAATAAACTGCCTTAACAGAAGAAATATCACTAAATTCAAATCCATCTATTATCACATTCTTCAGTATGATATATACATGCATGAGAGCATTCACACATGAATGAGTCCTCCTTCCACCTATGCATGAACTACCTCAATTAATCATATTAGAAAAGTGTTTCCTTATCCTCTTCATAAGATCATAGAAACAATGTAGGTTGATCTTCTTTATTCTCTTAGTCTTTGATGCAATAAATTGTTAGAGATTTAGAGTATCGAATACTTTTAAATAACAATAAAACACAATTTTTTTAATTAATTATTTTCTTTATATTTGAAAAATGAACATTTTTTTGATTAAAAGACAAAATCATTAAAATCGAAGATCAGTAGAAGTACAAGCATGAATCCATGATGGAAAGTGGTCCAGCTAGAGCTGGTCGTCATCAAGAGGGCCAAAGGATGCCAGCTAGTGAGCAGCAATGTTCCCTTCCCTTCTAATGAAGGAGAAGGTGCAGGAAATGAAACAGTGATGGAGAGAGTGTATTTTCCAGATGAGGGGGTCAAAATATTGAAGGTCGTCGTCGTTACGGTTGATGGCATTGATAATGGTGAGACAGTCCGACTCAAGGTATATTTTCTCCCATCCACGATATTTGGAAAACGTCGGCCCAACGAGGATGGAAGCGGCTTCAGCAACAACGAGCTCCCAAACAGCACGATGGGATTCATGTTTGGATGCAATGATTTAACCCAAATGATCCCGAGCCAGAAGAACAAGGCCGATAGGACCATCCTTGGGGAGAGACGCATCCACATTAATCATGAGGATCCCTTCTGGTGGCATACACCAATGGGAGGAAGGGTAAAGGGATCCAAAGGGCCTCTATTGCCAAGAGTTATGCTTCCAACCCTCAAAATGAACATAGATAATTCTTCTGAAATAAATTTTGGAAATTCATTCTTTATTTATTTCATCAAATATCACATTCATAGAATCCATAAAAAATAGGAAAAATATTTCATAAAGAGAAATTTTAGATATTTAAATTCCAAATTTCTATAAGATTAAGTCAATATACTTATCATTTATTCCCTATCCAATCATACTCAAAACTCATCTTGAATAATGGAAAATGAATAATTCCATGATATTTCGGAAAAAAACAACAAATCATCAAAAGATTAAATAAATTTAGAATATTCAAATTCTAGAAACATGATTTCACACAAAAATAAATATTATATAAGAAACATAATATGTGTATCTCAATGTTATTACTAGGATCAAACTTCATATCTATGACTCTAAAATATATTACATAAAAAAATTCATATGCATAGATCAATTTACTTAAGCGTATATTAATTATATTACACATAGAACAAATAACCCATGAATATATCAGTCTTCTTAAATGACAAAAATATATTATATATTGATCAACTATCTTTTTAATATATCATTATTCTTATGTGAGTCACTAAATTTCATATGTAGTGAAAAAAATATATTGTATAAGACATGTAAGATATTTTAGTTATCCAAGTATTCAAAATCTATCACAATCAATCCATATTACTCTAAAAAGAAACCAAGTACTTAAATAAACTTATTAGGCTACATCAAAGAATTTCAAAAACACTTATAAAAGAGCACATCGTATTTATTGTATAGTCCTAAAAACAAATATAACTTCTTCAAAAATTCCAGTGGAACATTAGTACCCCCATTGGTATTTGTTTTCAACCCATGTAATTATTTCTTAAATTTATCTTGAAACACACCTTCTCATTCCAAAAACACTAAATCACTCATTTTAAAAAAGGTAAAAATTTTGTGACCATGACTCATGTTAGAGTAGTGTTTTTTTAGAGAATTCTATTTCTTGGGAACAAGCTATATTTTGGACAAGTGATAAAGTGTGCCCCCTAAATCCATAAACTCAAAACTTCAAAAATACTTACCCATTTCAAAATAAATTCAAAAACAAAATTATAAATATATAAATTTACCTCCACAATTTTTCAAACTAAATTTCAAGAAAATATATGTTCACTAATAACTCCCCTTTTGATTATGTAATCCAAGGATTAGTGGGGGGTCCCTTAAAGTTTTTTAATGATATGGGAGGGGATGGACATTTTTTATGAGCCTTAAGGTCGCAAATATATCCTTAAGGGTAGACTTGGGGAAAATTTAAGTAAACTAGAAGGAATAAATTATACATATATATATATATATATGTTTTCATTGGCCACCCACTCTTAGATAAAATTAAATATTACAACAATATTCTTGGACTTGAAGTGTTGTGTATGATTTTTTGAGAGGTATATAACACTCTAATAATCAACATTTATTCTGAGATGTCTTTCAACTTTTATCCTCAAATCATCCTGCTAATAATTAATCTAAATCATTTGATTGTTATCACTAGTAGTAATAATATATTCAGACTCTTCAGTACTCAGTGTGACTGATTTTTGTTTATTATATTACCAACTCACACAACTATCTCTCAAGAGAAAAATTCTACCTGAAATAGATCATTTATCACTACAATCTCTAGCCTAATAAATATTTATAAACTAAAAAATATTCAAATTATTTCATCTCCAATGAAGAAACCCATATATTTTAATACTTTTGATATAATTGAGAACACTTTTGGAATAAAAAAGGTGTGACTCCTTTAGGCCACTCTATTATATTTCACTAATACTCACTATATATATAATATCTCATCTAGAAGCTGTGACATAAATAAAACCCTCCCCCATTGTTCTTAATTCTCTTTGATTTATAATATCTCATTTAAAATATATATACAATTTTTCCCACATGAATGGGTGTAGAAACCGGCTTTGAAGCCAACATATCAAACTTCTTCAAAAACTTTCTAGAGTACTTACATTGAGATAAGGAACTGAAATTGTATCCTTTTATGACTTGTAACCCCATGAAATATATTAATTTACACAGCATGAACTTCTCAAATATTTTCTTCTTTTGATTAATAAACTCTTGAAAATCTGTAGTGACCCATAATTTTCACTCATAGATATTACATATTATTATTTAAATATTCATTACAGAATATAGTGATCCATTCCATAATTTTACTAGTCTAGTAATTTAGAAACGTGTATACATAAAAAAAACATATTCATATAAGATATACATAATATACCACTTAATTCTTCACAAATTTCACCCTTATTATACATATAATATATAAAAACATCCTTCATATCACGAGGAAGAGAAACATAAGGAAAAAAGAACACAAATTCCTAGTAAGGGTAAACAAGGGAGATATTAATGACCAAATAATAATAAAATGAGCGTAAGGGTATGAGAACATGAGATTAACATTTTAAAACCATACCTTTTATATCATAGATCATAATATTTAGTCATGGAATAAATCTTTATAGTTCATATAAAATGAATCATAAAATAATCAAATAACATGAGCGATGAGAGAATAACATTGGCATAAAAAATAGATTTTTGGAAGAAATATACTAATAGAAAAACATTTTCTTAATATTAAAGGATCACTACCTAGACTATCATAGTGGATTTAGTTTATTCCCATTTTTATAATATTAGTCATGGTTTACTCATAATACTATCATAGTGGAAAAATTTTCTTATTGAACTGGGTCCACTCCCCTTCCAATCCTATTTATCTCATGAGATATCCATCTTTATCCAATGTATTGGATGTATGTATAATTTTAGGCCCACCCATAATATAATAAAAATCATACATCTGTGTTAAAAGAGACCAAAAAAAATTCATCATCTCATAACTTGTAAAAGATAAACAAGATTCATAATCCTCTCATCATGGCATAACCCATGGAAAATAAATATATTTTATAAACATTTCTTCAAATCATCATAGATTAAGCCATGAAAAAGGAAAATATTTCATGAAATTATTTTCATTAGATTAATAAACTATCCAATGAAATAATTATGATGGTATCATTAGATAATATTACTATTAAATATTACGTAACATAAAAGGATGTCATCATAGATGAAAAATTTCTTTAAAATATCACTTGGTACATTTGTTGAAGAAAATACCGCTTTAAATTTGAAATTACTTATTTAAAATCTAAAAATTTCCAAAATATTATGAAATTTTTATTATTTTAAATTAACCATGGAAAATTGTAAATAAAGATTCAAATCATTAAGTGGTCATAACAAAGGGAAATTTCATTTAGGTTGTATAAATTTAAAAAAACATTATTTTCACATTTTTGGTAAAAAGTCAAGAGTACCACATTTAAAAAATGACAAGGATATTTTTTAAGCACTTATTTAAAATTAAAACATGGGTAAAATTAAATTTAAACAAACATATATTAATAGTAAAAACATTATTGAAAAGTTTTTTAGAAATCATATACATGGAATAAAAATGTTTTCTGACTAAAGAGAGAAATAAATTTATTTTCTCCTTAAAAACATTTGTTAAATATCTTGAGTACTTCATGAGAGAAAAATTAATGGGAAAAATTTATTCTAAAGAAATTACTATAGGAGGAGAAAATTAATGAGATTTTTTAGATATAGATCACGAAAATTCATCATTAAAAACATAATCATAAACAATCTTGATAAAAAATGATATTGTAACATAATCCCCCACCTCAAGTTCGAATTGCTGGGAATGAATTTTAATATCCAATAAAATATATTTTAATTTATTTTAATTATATAGTATAATCATTTAAAAAATTATAATATCTTTTATGAACCTCTTATAACATTTAAACCCCAATTAATTAACAATTCCATATTAAAATGGTCATATATGTGTGTTAACTATTTCATTTTTCATACATGTTTCACTTTAGAAGTCTCTATATTTATTGTTTGATCATAGTTCCACAATATCCAAAATTTTAACTATGATATCATCATCATATATATTCAATATCTATATATATATTTATATATTTAATATATATATATATATATATATTTATCTATAAAATGTATAGATAGAAAATTGAATTACACTATTTATGGTGATGACAGGGTGTGCGTACGCATGAATATTGTTACCATTTTTTGATGGATTGAATGAAAGAAAGGTATATTATAATTAAAAAATAAATAATCATATTTATATCATAAATAACATATATATTTATTAAATCCATCATTATGACCATCCAGGAAAAGTGGTTTTGAAAAATGAATTACACAACTACGTGGAGACATTAAGCCATACATATTCATGAATGATGTTTTGTCTTTCCATATGATAGAAAGAAGGTGAATAATGGTTATTAAATCATCATAATAAAAATTAAGTGTAGTTAAAATACTAAATTAATTATATTATAATGTATACCATCTATTTATAATATGATAAATTAGAAATAAAATTGAAAATACTTAGTTAAGAGTTATACCTCTTAGTTGTGAACACTCTTTTGGATTACATGTTAAGTCTTGAAGGGATTGTATTTTGGAAACAATATAAGCACTATGATGTGGTGAAGGAAGATAATAAGGTATTATTTTTTGGTTTAGATGATATAGATGGCTCAAAAGGTGCGGGGAAGATAGGAGAAGAGGTTTCTATTTGTATGTTAGGGAAGGGGCACTCATGGAATTACAGAAGAGATCAAAATATATTTTATTCATTATCAAGAAAAATGATTCAAATGGATATAGTTTTGAATATGAGTGTATATGGTCTAAATTTAATAATATAATGAAATTTATATATGTTTTGGGGTCATTTTAAACCTTAAAAGTTTGATTACCCCCGTTGGTTAATAAATTTGAAAAATAACACTAGTAACAACTTTTTAAATTTTAAAGGGTTATAATTTTACATATATGGTAAAATTTGTAACATAAATGGAAAATGGATGAAATTTTAAAACATTTATTATTCAAATTTTCCTCTTTCAATTTTATTAAATAATTTTATAAAAATATTATGTTCATAAAATATCAATAAGTCCATTTTAACACCATTCATTTAATTTAAATTTAACAATAACAAGACAATAATGAAATTAGAATATAAACCCCGAAAACAAATCTAATATTTTATATTAATATATGAAATTATTAGAACATAGTAATTCACCTAGAATTTATTTCAATTAAATTTTTTAAAATCATTTATTTTATTTTTCTATTAATTGAATAAATACTCTATCGGAGTTGCATAAAAATTAAAAGTAATTATTCAATTACTAAATATTAGAAATAAATAACTATGATAATTTTTTTGTTATATATATATATATATATAATTATCCTCCTTTTATCCTTATGTCAAAATTTTAGAGATATTGAAGTCAAGAGAGTGAGAATTTTTATTTACTCTTTTTTTTAAATTAATATAAAGGTTATAATCAAAGAACAATGGTACCAAGTGGCCATAATTTTGATAATTGGATGCTATTTGTAGAATAAAACTCTTCTAATAGGATAATAGAAAGTGTTAAAGTAGTTTAAATCCTTAACCCAATGCTTTAACTGGGTTTTACCCATTTTATCCATCCTAAGGTGAATAAAATTCACTAAGGTTACTATTCATAATGACAAAAAATAAAAGGGGCCTATTTAAAAAAAATTATATCATGATTCCAAATATGGGATCCATTTTTAATGAAACAATTTATTTAATTGGTATAAGTTAATTTTAAAATAAGTTATCAAAATGTGACGAAACCCATTTTTAAGAAAAATACATTATAAATCATAATACTGCATTAATTCTTATCCCATTATTAGAAAGAAATCGATGAATTTTAAAAACATTTATTGAAAATATAATATATTAATTTTATTTAAATCACTCAAAAATAGTGATTATTTTAATTTTTTATGATAAAAACACAATGCGCGCATAAAAAAAGTTTTTTAGAAAAACATCTATTTTATTTTCAAATGATTTCTATTTTCATTTCATATCAATTTATGACCAATGAATTGATTTTATAAATGTGTAAACCATAAATTTTCATAATTTAGTTTGTAATATTCATACCCACTAATCAAACTTTTAGAAGATTACTAACACATTAAATAAAAATATTTTAATAGCATATCACCATTCTTTAAACTCAGTGTTGCGTGCATAATAATATATCAAAGAAATAAAATTTATTTATATATAAATATAGAATAAAAAATTATTTGTTACATTATAATCCCATTAAAATGAATTTATAACTTAATATTTCATCACATTGATACAAAAAAACGAGGATATCTCTGTTTAATCACATCATTAGGTTTCCAAGTTGATTCTTTGAATTTTTGATTCCTCTAGAGAACTTTAACCATGCAAGGAGCCTTTCTCCATAGAAATTTATCTCCACAATCCAATATTTTTTCAATTTTGTATTCATAATAAAGATCATTATATAGTGGTATAACCTCTTAGTTAAGTACATGTGATGGATTTGGTATGCACTTCATCTTGAGAGATACATAAAACATGTTATGAGTTTGAGGGAGGTTCAGTGGAAGTTCCAAACAATAAGTTATCATCCATAATCAATAAAGAATATTTAAGGGGAAAATATACCTATGGATCAACTTTTTATTCCTTCCAAATCTCATTACCTTCTTCCATGTAGAAATTTTCATAAATATATTTTCCCAAAATTTTAATTCTAGATTTCTCCAATGATTTTCAACAACGTTTCTATAAACATTGAGCTACCTTGATAACTGTTGAATAACTCTAACTTTATTTGGAATTTCATTATTTATATTAGCTCCAAATATATTTATTTTTAAAAATTCATCCCATAACATTGGATCTCTACACTTCTTTCTATATATGTATTTACAAGGAGCCACATAAATGCTTGAGTGAAAGATATTGCTGTAAGAAAACTCTACTAAAGGAAGGTGTTTATCCCAACCACCTTAAAAATATATACAACAAGAGATTATAATTTCTTATAGGATGTTAATTCTTCTATGAAATTGATCATATGTTTAAGGATGATAAGTAGTACTGAAACTTATATCTATATCCAAATCCCACAGAAGACTTCCCCAAAACATCGAGATAAACCTCAGATGCCGATCAGATATAATAGAATATGGTACACTATGAAATCTTACCAGATTTTTAATGTATATTATTTCAATATTATTAGGATATAAATCTTCTATGATAGTAATGATGTCTTATAACTTCACAAGGTGATCGATTACAACCCAAATAACATTTTGGAATAATGTGGTTATGGGGAGTCTTATGAAAAATATCCATGATGATTTAGTTACATTTCCATTTTGGTATGGGTAATGGTTGTAACATCCCCTTGGAATTATATCTCTCAACCTTAACTTGCTGACATACCATGAACCAAGATACATAATTTTCAATATCTCTCTTCATGTTTTCCTACTAGAAATACTCTTTCAAATTTATATACATCTTTTTAGTTAATGAATGAATAGATAATTTTTAATTATAATCCTCATAAAACAAAAACTTATTCAAGTATATTGTCTAAGGGACAAATACATGATTCATAAACCTTATCATTCCATCAAAATCAAGTCTAAACTCGGGAAAATTTATCACATTCTTTTGTATCACTACACATTCCTTTAGCACCTCTTTAATATTTATTTGGATATATGGTTAGACACTAATTTGAGATAGATTGGATTTATCCCCTTCCTTAAGGATATCTAGATCCACAGTTTAAAAATACATGAACATTTCATCATTTGTGATCTTTATCATATATAACCGAGCCAAATCATTTTGAAACTAATAATCTGCCATTGTCTTTTGTTTCCCAGGATGGAAATGTATAGAGTAGTCATAATCTCTAGTCAAATCCAACTATCTTATATGGTTCATATTTAACTCTTTCTAACTTAATATATAATTTAAAATTTTATATTTAGAATATATATCATTATTTTTCCATAAATATAAAGTCCTCCATATCTCTAATGATAAAATTACCATAGTCAAATACCAATCATGAATTGGATAATGTTTCTCATGAAAATTCAATTGGTGTCAGACATAAGCTATAAATTTATCATTATTCGTGAGGAAGAATCCCATTCCCTTATTTTATGTATCACTATAGATAAAAAAACTTTCTGTACTATAGGGTAGTGTAATAATAGGTGCATCAACTAACCATATCTTGAGTTCCCTGATATTTTCATTACATTCATCTATCCAAAGGAAATTGGATCTATTTTATGTTTACTTGTTGATTGGATTTGATAGTTGTGGAAAAATATCCACAAATAATAAAAAATATCTATAAAAAACCAAAAAATATGGATCTTGGTCATAGTGGTTGGTCTAGGACAATGTTCATTAACTTCTGTCTTTGATGGATCCACCGATATACCCTCTATAGAGATCATATGGCCTAATGAATTAAATTTTTTGTATCCAAAATTAACACTTTTTACAATTTTCATATAACTTATTCTTGTTTAGGGTATTTTCAAAATTAATCAAGTGATATTCATTCTCTTCCTTATTCTTTAAATATATTAAAATATCATCTACAAATACAACTAAAAACAGATTAAGGTAATATCTAAAAAATATTTTCAGTAAATCCATAATGATTGTGGGGGGATTAATAAGACCAAATGGAATCATGATAAATTCATAGTGTCTATAAATTATACATAATTTTGTCTTGGGTATATTGTAACGTCCCGGTTCCGAAATCCACTCGAAGACGCCACATACCCGTTTGGTCACAGGGCCTAAAGCGCATTTCCCTGAATGCCAGAGGCTGCCGACTAGTAGTGAGGTCCTTGGGTGTGATAGTGCAGAAACTATGCAATCATTGGTAGAGTAACTCAGTGGAAGTAAGTAGATATACAATAGTAGAAGCAGTAAACATACCAACAACATTAACATTGGAAGAATGAAATAATAAATGTAACGACCCAAACTTTCTTTAATGTAAATACCTCTTGATCTAATTAAATTTCTCATTATGTAAAATGTTTTTTGAACTTCTTTGGTGTAATGATTTGGATTTTTAAAAATATCATTAAAAAATGTGACTGTTGCTAATATAGATGTTGAATAATGATCACATGATTAGTATAAATACAAGGCTTTAGCAAATCCGATTTACTCAGACAAAGGACGTGATATCCTCATCCAGTAGACTTACCCCATACGAATCCCATTTGTCAGAGCTCGGAAAGGAGGTGTAATCATTGGGATTCTCTCTTGATCAATCCCAAGCCGAGCTAGAACACATTAAGCTTGAGCAGAACCGACTATGGGAGAAATGGAAGTTAATAGAGATTACCACCAGAGTGATGTTATCCGTGCCACCCCAAGAGTATGTCATCATCGCACACCTTACCCTTCGGTCTTATGCAAGTTTTATAAGGGGTTATGTAACAAGACCTTAGCACTATTAATATGTGAATTATTTTTGTATATAATAATTAATAATTTTATTATTGTTACTTTGTAAATAGTTTTTAATGTACAAATAGTATTTTTAGTTAATATTCAACTAAGAAATACAATTTGATGAATTAATGGATTTTTGAATTAAATAATATTTTAATAAAATATTATTATTATTAAATTAATTTTTACTAAATATAAATGATCTTATGATTTTATGAATGAAATTGTAATTTCTATTTAGGTTTGAAAGCTATTTTTATCAAAACCCATGATTTTTTGATAAATGTCAGTTTTTATATTAAAAGTAAAAATTCACATATTTATAAAATTATTTAGATAAAATGAATATTATTTTTACATTTAGGATGTCGAAATTATCCAATGGTGAATTTTTCATAATTTTATGAGATAGTCGAATTTTTGGGTAAAAATTAAATAACATTTAAATATATAATGTGTTTTATGACAACATAATCACCCAATAGTGATGTAATAAAATACTATAAATGATATTTTCTGCCAATATATGTTTTAAGATTAAAATAATGTGATTTTAGGTTTGTTTTATTTATTTTACAAAACATTATTGAACCCTCCAAGAGTTATAAAACATTTTCACTTTTTAAAGGAATTTACTTGATAGTGTGACTCACCTCCACATACGAACCCTCAATATTTTGAGACATTCTTCCATTGTAATTATAAAATATTTTTTTACAATTCACTTTGAAAAAAACTATGGGAAAAAACCTTGGGCTGGTTTTTGGTATTGATTAGTTTAATGTGTGGTGACCCAAACCTAAATATTATAGAATTCCCTCTCTTTTCATATATAAACCCACCCAAGATCCCACTTCCTCTTCACTAAAAGCCTTTGGAGTCCTACTAAAACCTTATATACTCTCTCTCTAATCCTCTCAAGGTTCCCCAAGCTCCCAAGAAGCCTCTCTCAAGCCTCTCCCAATCCTCTGGGATCACACATCCAAGTAAGGGATTTCCTCTTTTCTCAATTTTGTCTTAATTTTTTTATGTTGTTATGCCCTTTTGTTTTCAATAATAAATGTTGGGGTATGATATATCACCTCCCCCATACTGCCCTATATATGTTTTAATTATTATATACCCATTTCTCTCTCATTAAATGCCCCTCATGTACACCCATTACCATGCCGAAATTTCATTTGGAATCTCTCTCTCCTCATTTACATTCCAGAAATTATTTTGTATTGTGAATATAAATTCAATTAATTATGTTGGGACATGTATCTATATTTACCCCTTAATTTAAATTTCATGTATATATTATGAGACAACCATTTATCTCTCATCAATCATTTTTACGAATTCTTATGTCACGCCGTTACACTGCCGAAATTGCACCGCAATTTTCCAAGCCAATGTCATTGTGTAGTGAATACTATGCCCATTTACTTATCAATGGTATTAACCTTTATGAACATTTAATTATTGATTACAGTTCTTCAAGTATTAGTTCCACATTTCCTTTATCGTGGAATAAATTATTAGGTTTAATGAATCCATGTTATATGATCCATGTGATACATTTATGCATGAAATGAAATTTTTAAGAAGGGTGTGCCCTGATAGCGCTCCAATTCATTGGGTAAAGATTAGTATCATTATAAATAAAGTGAAATGAGGGTTTACTCATGATAATTCAAGTGAAATTTGGGTTTACCCTTGCTCCATGTGCAATTATCCTTGGCTCATGCTTAAATCATGTTAAATATTGTTGTCATATTTCCATATTAAGATTATCATGCTTAATCATGAATTTATATTAATGTTTATCTTGTGATCCATTGATATGAATATTGTCTAAAATGTACTATATTCCTCATGTTATTCCATGTTTATATTTTTAATGGGATCTATAGCTCACCCTTTTTTTCATGCATGTCCTCAGGTTATCATATGCAATGCTAAGTACGAGGGAATGGAGTGGTCATGTAATGGAAGTTTTCAATAAAGATGTTGTATTTAATATTCTAAGTTATTATGAATAGATCCTAATCCCCAAATACACTAGACCTATCAATATTCTATGTTGTATCAAGTGAATTTTATGTAATAAATCATGTTTTAGTGTGTAATAAAGAGAATGATTATCATAGTTGGTATCATAGGATAGGTTTAGTTTTTTTTGGGATTAGGATTAAAAAACCCCAGTGAAGACTTTGAGACAAGAATAAGTATAATAAAAACATCCCTAAGTATTTGGGAGTATTGAGTAAGTGTTTTTATCAAAAAAATACATCCATGTATCGATATAAGCAGGTATAGGTGGCTCTGGCACAAATGTATCCTTGGGGTAAAACCCGAAACACCGCTTTGTGCTAGACTCGAACATGAATTGGTACACGACAATGGGCCTTGCTACACTCTTGGTTATGAAACTCCTAGGAGATAATCTTTGGTAAATTTACAAGCTTAGTATGAACCATTATTAAGGGAAAAAAATTCTCCTAAGAATATATGTTGGAATGCTGATCATAGATAACATAGAATGAAGCCTATTGATTCATAAGTTAAGGAAATAAAAGTAATGTATATGTCATCCATTTTTTCTTTTGATTACCCTTTATGTGTTACCCCTAACTTTCCTTTTATTCTTTCTAATGTCTGGTAATACGAGGACTTGGTCTAACAACCATTATGAAGATCAATGTGATTATTGTTCTAATGAGATGCCCAATCCGATGGGAGCAGGAATCGTGAACTTTGTCACGCTTCTCTCTCAGTTAACTCAAGCTTTGAATAGAAACATGGGTCAAGAGGAACATTCAACCCCCCCCCCCCTAAGAAAGAACAAGTCACTATCGAGAGCTTCATGAGACAATGGCGTCCTACTTTTAATGGATCATATGATCCCTCAATCGCTGAACAATGGGTCAACTCCATTGAAGAGATATTCTCCATCCTTCATTGTTCCAAACAAGAGAAGGTTCTCATGGATTCTTACCATATGGAGGGTGAAGCTAATCAATGGTTGAAGTTGATAAAAAATATGAAGCATGAGGAGGAGATTAAGGTGTTAGAATGTAAGGATTTCCGGAATATGTTTTTCAATAAATAGTTTCTGCGCACCCTCTAACTTAAGATGGAAAGGGACTTCCATAACCTCAAGAAATAAGATGAAGAATATGTTGGAGAGTAGAAGAAAAAATTCACAAGTCATCCATGATACGCCTCCAACCTTTTCATTACCCCTGAATGTAAGGTTGAACTCTTCTTTGGTGGGAGAGAACCTAGCCTACGGAAAGCGTTGGCGATCCATGACTTCAACAGCTATGAAGAAATTTTCTGATATGCCTCAAGGTAAAAATTGAGATCAGAGAATCTTAGGGGAATCATGTGGATATGAAGTGTAAGGTGGACTTCAATGTTGGTGGTATGATTGATAAATCAAATAGTGCTAAGAAGATCTAGCACCCCACTTTCCAAAGGTGTGGAAAGAAGCACCCCAGAAATTACCTGAAGGGGACAAGGAAATGCTTTAGGTGTGGAAGAGAAGGGAACCTAGCTGTTAACTTTCGGCTAGAAAAACCTGCATCTGTAATAGAGGAGAGGAATGCTCCACTCGACCCTAAATTCATTGTTCATTTCTTCAAATTCAACGAACTAGGGCACTTTTCAAATCAATTCCCTAAGCCAAGGGTTTTCTGAGGCAACCCACAACCTCCAAGGCAGCAAGGGCAAGCTTTTTCCATCACTACCGCCGAAGTGATCCCTGAAAATGAAGTGGTGAGAGGTACACAATTTATTAATTCAAGAATAACAACCATAATTTTTTATTATGGTTTCAAACATTCTTTTATATCCTGAAAGTTTAGTAGAACAATCCCACAACCACCACAAATCATGGAAGTAAAGATGTCGGTGAGTATGGAAAATGGGGAAATCATTTTATCCCATGAATATAACTCCTCCCCTATTATAATTTGTGTATTGAACTTCCCAAAAAACCTTTTCATACTCCCTCTGGTGGAATTTTATGCAATTCATGGCATGGGTTGGCTTTCATTATATAGAGCCAACATAAATTGCCATGAGAGGGAAATCACTCTCTATATGGAGAATCAACCCCCGATTCTATACAGGTGAAGGGAGGAAGAAGAATCTTCTTTAGCTCCATCATATCAAGCATGTATATTACCACCCTATGAGAACACCTATTTGGCTCAGATGATTGAGTCTAGGGAAGTAACCATCCTTGAAGAACTGACTATTGTGAGGGAATTTTTGAAGTTTTCCCTGAGGAATTGCCTAGTCTTCCTCCTAGAAGAGATGTTGGAATATCAATTGATCTTATATCTGGGGAGTTTCCAATATCCAAGACTCTATATAGAATGGATGTTATGGAGATTGAGGATCTGAATAAACAACTACAGGAGAATCTCAATAATGGGTTTATATGCCCAAGTGCTTCACCATGGGGTGCACCGGTCCTCTTCGTCAAGAAGAAGGACGAATCAATGCGCCTTTGTATCGATTATCGTGAGGTTAACCAAATAACAATAAAGAACAAGTATCCTCTCCCTCAAATTGATGACTTGTTCGATTAGATATATGGAGCACAATACTTCTCCAAGGTGAATTTTCGGTCAGGATATTATCAAGTATGGGTAAAGAAGGAAGATATCCCCAACACTGATTTTTGTAGAAGATACAGGCACTATGAATTCATAGTGATGCCTTTCAAACTCACTAATTCTCCAACAATATTCATGGACTTTATGAATAGAGTCTTTAGATATTACCTCAAAAAATATTTGGTTGTCTTTATAGATGATATTATAATATACTCCAAAAAAGGAGGATCATGAGGAGAATCTAACAACTCTAATAGAGACCTTGTGGAAGGAGAAGCTCTATGCAATGTACAGTAAGTGGGAGTTCTGGTTAAAGGAGGTCTCATTATTAAGCCATATCATCACAAGTAATAGGATATCTATGGATCCCTCAAAGAAAGTTGCAATAGAGGGATGGTCGAGGCCAACATCAGTAACAAATATATAGAGCTTTTTCGGATTAGTAGTATATTATCAGTGATTTGTGAGAAATTTGTCACAATTTTACAACCCTCTTACCAAGCTGACTCAGATGGGAGTAAAGTTTTCATAGAGTGATGAATGTGAAGAATGCTTCACAGAGTTGAAAAGGAGGCTTATCACTGTGCCTATGCTCACTTTACCCACAAGTGGAGAACTTTTTGGTGGTATTTAGTGATTCTTCGAAGAATGGCTTGGGATATGTGTTGATGTAAAATGAAAAAGTCATTGCCTATTCTTCAAGGCAATTAAAAGTTCATGAATAGAATTATCCAACACATGATCTAAAGTTGGCTGCGGTGATCTTTTCTTTAAAAATTTGGAGGCATTATCTCTTGGGGGAGAAGTGTGAAATATATACGAACCACAAATTCCTCAAGTATATATTCACACAGAAAGAGTTGAACATACGCCAATGAAGATGGTTAGAGCTGATCAAAGACTATGATTTCTCAACCCATTACCACCCTAGGAAAGAGAACAAGGTGGATGATGATTTAAGTAGAAAGGACCCAACAATTCTTTCATTAATGAGAATTGAGAAGGATCCGATTTTCTTATATTTGAATAATATGGACAAGGAAATCATAAAAAAGGAACATCATAAATCCTTTCACAAATTATTTCTCAACCATCTCTTTTGGAGAAAATAAATGATGCTCAAAGAAAGGATGTGGAAATTATGAAAAGGGTGGAAGCTATCAGAAATGGTAAATCCTCAGACTTCGTGTCTGACAAGGATGTAATTTTGAGATTTGGGTCAAAATTATGTGTACCATCCGATCTAGAGATAAAGAAGGAGCTTATGGATGACTCGTATATCTTAACATTCTCTATTCACTTGGGGAGCACAAAGATGAATCAAGATCTCTGAGAAAACATTTGGTGGGACAATATGAAAAGGGAGATTGCGGAATTTACATCAAAGTGCCTGGTGTGTCAGAAAGTGAAGGAAGAGAGGCAGAAGTCTAAGGCGATGATGTAACCATTACCCATAACATCATGGAAATGGGAGAACATAACCATGGACTTTGTCACTGGACTTCTGAAGACATCCAAAGGAAACAATGCAATCTGGGTTGTTGTGGATCATCTTACCAAGTCTGCACACTTTATTGCTATTCGGGAGGATTTCTCACTGGATCAACTGGAACGTATATATATTAGGTAAGTAGTAAGGATGCATGGAGTACCACTATCTATTATATCCAATCAAGATCCAAGATTTACCTCTATGTTTTGGAAGAGTCGTCAACATACTCTGGATACTGAACTAAACTTTAGTATGACCTATCATCCTCAAACTGATGGCCAATCCGAGTGGAATATACAAAAACATGAGGAAATGTTGAGAGCTTGCTCAATGGACTTAGAAGGAGGATGGGACCATATTCTTCCACTAGTTAAATTCTATTACAATAATAGTTTCTACTCGAGCATCCAAATGGAACCATATGAAGCCCTTTATGGTAAAAGGCGCATAACACCGATGTGTTGGGATGAAGTCGGTGAGCATAAGTTTCTAGGACTAGAAATGGTCGAAGAGATGGTGGAGAAGGTGAAAACCATTCAGCAGCATATCAAGGTAGCTTGAGTTGATAGAAGAGTTATGTAGATAAACTTCGATGAGACATTAAGTTTAAGGTTATAGATATGGTATTTTTACTCATATATTCATGGAATAAGGTCATGAGGTTTGGGAAGAAAGGGAACTTAAGTCCTAGGTACATCATCCCCTTTGAGATTCTTGATCATGTTGGGGCTATTCCCTATCGACTAACACTTCCCCCTACCATGGCCAAAGTACATGATGTCTTTTATGTATACCTCTTAAGGAAGTACATACCAGAACCTTCACATGTACTATCTTTAGAGGTGGTATAGTTAGAGGATGATCTCTCTTACGAGGAGCAACCAGTGAAGATCGTAGATTGTAGATAAAAAGTTCTACGAAATAAGACAATGCCCCTCATGAAGGTGTTATGGAAAAACCGCAAGTTTGAATAAGTGACGTGGGAATCAGAGCAAGTAATGAAGCATAGTTACCCACATTTGTTTTAGAGTGGAAAAAGTAAATTTTGAGAGAGAAATTTCTTAAGGGGGGAAGATTGTAACGACCCAAACATTCATTATTGGAAATCCCTCTTGATCTAATTAAATGTCTCATTATGTAAAATGTTTTGTGAACTTATTTGGTTTTATGATTTGGATTTTTTAAAATACCGTTATGAAATGTGACTATTGTTAATATAGTTGTTGAATAGTGATCACATGATTAGTATAAATATAGGGCTTTAACAAATTCGATTTACTTTGAAAAAGGAAGCGATGGCCTCATCCAGTAGACTTTCCCCATATGAAGCCCATTTATTGGAGCTCGGAAAGAAGGTGACGTCACTGGGATTCTCTCTTGACCAAGACAAAGATGATATTGAACACATTAAGCTTGAGTAGAATCGACTATGGGAGAAATAGAAGTTAATAGATATTACCACCAGAGCGATGTTATCCGAGCCACCCCAAGAGTCTGTCACCATCGCACACCTTACCCTTCGGTCTTATGCGGGTGTTATAAGGGGTTATATAACAAGACCTTAGCACTATGAATATGTGCAGTATTTTTGTATATAATAATTAATATACATTCATTTTATTATTGTTACTTTGAAAATATTTTTTAATGTACAAATAGTATTTTTAGTTAATATTCAACTAATAAACCTATTTTGATGAATTAATGGATTTTTTAATTATACAATTTTCTATTAAAATATTATTATTATTAAATTAATTTTTACTAAATATAAATGATCGTATAATTTTATGAATGCAATTGTAATTCTTATTAAGGTTTGAAAGCTATTTTTATCAAAACCCATGATTTTTCGATAAATGTCGGTTTGTATTCAAAAAGTAAAAATTCACATATTTAGAAAATTATTTAGATAAAATTAATTTTATTTTTGGAATCAGGACATCGAAATTATCGAATGGTGTATTTCTCATAATTTTCTAAGACAGCCAAATTTTTGGGTAAAAATTAAATACCGTTTAAATATATAATTTGTTTTATGACATCCTAATGACCCAATAGTGATGTAATAAAATACTATAAAAGATATTTTCGGACAATATATGTTTTACCATTAAAATAATGTGATTTTCGGTATGTTTGATTTATTTTAAAAAACATTAGTGGACCCTCCAAGAGTTATAAAACATTTTCAATTTTTAAATGAATTCCATTGAGAGTGTGACTCACCTCCACATAAGCACCCTCAATATTTTAAGATGTTCGTCCATTGAGCTTATAAAATATTATTTTACAATCCCCTTTGGAAAAAAACATGGTCAAAAACCAAGGTCATGGTTTGTGGTATTGATTTGTTTAATATGTGGTGACCCAAACCTAAATATTGAAGATTTCACTCTCTTTTCCTATATAAACCCACCCAATATCTCACTTTCTCTTCACTTAAAGATTTTTTAGTTAGAAAAACGCATTCCCTCCTCTATATATAATCCTCACAAGGTGCCCCAAGCTACAATAATCCTCTCTCAGGCCTCTCCCAAGCCTTTGGGATCACACTTCCAAGTAAGAGATCTCCTCTTTTTTCACTTTTTCTCAATTTCATTATGTTGTTATGACCATTTTATTTCAATTATAAATGTTGGGTTATGATTTTAAAATTCCCCCGTACTTACTTCTCTATGTTTTAATGATGATATACCCCTTTCTCTCTCTTTAAATTCCCCTCATGTACACCCAATACCATGCCGAAATTCCATAAGGAATCTCTCTCACCTCATTTACATTCAAGAAATTATTTTTTATTGTGAATATAAATTACATTAATTATGTTGGGACATGTATATATATGACCCAATTACTGTAAATTTCATGTAAATATGATGAGACACCCATTTCTCTCTCATCAACCATTTTTATGAATTCTTATGTCACGCAGATACACTGCCGAAATTGCACCACGATTTTCCAAGACAATGTCATTATGTAGTGAATACCATACCTATTTCCCTATCACGGGTATTCACCTTTATGCACATTTTATTATTTATTATAGTGTTTCATGTATGAATTCCACATTTCCATTATCGTGAAATAAATGATGAGGTTTAATGAATCCATGTTATATGATCCATGAGGCACATTTATTCATGAAATGAAATGTTTAAGAAGGGTGCACCCTGATAGCGCTCCAATGCATTGGGTAAAGATTAGTATCATGATACATCAAGTGAAATGAGGGTTTACTGATGCTAATTGAAGTGCAATGAAGGTTTACTCATGCTCTATGTGCAATAAGCCTTGTCTCATGCGGAAATCCTGTTAAATGTTGTTGCCACATTTCCATAATAAGATTATCATGATTTATCATGAATTTATGTTTATGTTTATCTATGATCCATTGATATGCCTATTTTCTAACATATACTGTATTCCTCTTGTTATTCAATGTTTATTCCCTTACTGGGCATTATAGGTCACCCTTTTTTTCATGCATGTCCTCAGGTTATCCTATGAAATTCTAAGTACGAGGGAATGTAGTCATCATGTAAAGGAAGTTTTCAATAATGATGTTTTATTTCATGTTCATAGTTGTTATTTAAAGATCCTAAGCCCCAAAGACACTAGACCTCTCAATCTTCTATGTTGTATCAAGTGAACTTTATGTAATAAATCATGTTTAAGTGTGTAATAAAGAGAAAATTTGTCATAATAAACAACTGGAGGACATATATATGTAAATGATGCATGATACATATGTCTAGGAAAAATAGACAAATAATTCACAATGATGAATATAGTACTAAACCAAAGTACAAAGAAAAGTAATAAACAACTCCACAACATCGCAAGACATTTCTGGGTCCCATGCTCTCCAGCTCCACAGTAATCAAGTACCTAAAGTAGAAGGGCTCTTACCCTTATCTATACCTACAAAAATATAATCTGTTTGGTCCCAAAATCATTGCCCAAATAGGGTAAGAGACTAAATCCTAGTAGGTAACCCCCAAGAGATCTATGCCTAACAGTCATTGAATATATGGTAGTCAATAAGCAAATAAATTCAGTAAACAAGGAAGTAATCAAGGTAAATAATTCCAAGAGTTTCAAAGCATTCCAATAACCACATAGCAAGTAAGGAGATAATCAAAATAGGTAACCCTCTGGGAAGTACTCACAACCTATCCCCTCTGATCCAACCTAGAAACACAAGAAAGCAGACAACACAATAGGTAACCCTCTGGGAAGTACTCATAGCCTATCCCCTCTGGTCCTACCTAGCAACACAAGCAACCCTCTGGGAAGTACACTCAGTCTAACCCCTTTGGTTTAGCTTATGTATAGACCCTCTTAGGAACCACTCACTATCAATTAATCCTATAGTCTCATAATTGTAACTAAAGGAGCTCTGAGGGAAGCACTTATTTCACATTCCCCGTGTGGCCTGCATTGAGGAACTACAGACACTCTGAGGAAGTACTTACATCTATTCCCACTATGGTCTCATATCATAATTAGAAAAGACACTCTGGAGAAGCCCTTACATCCATTCTCCCTATGGTCCACTACATGAGGTTCTCATGGACCTGGGTAAGTCAAGAAAGTATATCAATGCATATCGTCCCAATTAAACCTCAAGAACTACTTGGCTAAATAATATACATCAAACCAGAATGTCAGAACAAACACTCCATCCTATAACACTAGGCATGGGATGTAAATAATAGCCTAACAGGAAAACTAGAACAAATGGTCAAACAAGAAATCATGCATGGGAAACCACCTCTAAATAATAGCAATTAACCCTATTCACAATCAAATAATCCTCTACGCAAGCATACAGGAATAGTCGGCAAACAATATGGCTAAAACTGTAAACACACAATACCCCATTAATGGGTATTGGAGACTTTGCATTTATAACTCAAGGACATTTAATGGAAGGTAACAAACCACTGACATCAGTGTTGGGAGACTACTAGACATGAACCACGAGGCTTGAATCGCCCAAGAACATCGTAGATCTACAAAAATGTCTAAAACGTTCAACTAAGGATAACTTGAGAAACATGAAGAATCAAGAAAAGAATACCTAGAAGAAGGAAGAGCTTATAGAGGCGATCCCAACACAATCAACGATGATCAATTTGAAGAACGAACATAGATTTGGTGTCTCATCAAAGATCTATGGACATATGGACACTGTTGGATGAGACGTACCTAGAATGAGGGCGTTATGTCGATTAGACGTGACCCCAATCCGTTTAATGAAAAAAATAAAAATACACAGAGTGTACTTTGGAAGTACACAGTGTGTACTTTCTATTTCTATACTCCACTTTAGGCAGTCTCTAGGTCACCACACACGACTGTGTGTGTGGTCGTTACATGGCAAGTACATAACTACCCATGGTAACTAAGTACATGACATGCACTCATAATGCACACGGTGTGTACTTCAAAAATTTCCATAAATTTCCATTTTTTTAAAAAAATGACCAGGAAAGAAAGACTTACCTAAAAAAGAAGATTTGAGTTCTTACAAACTTCCCCCATTAAAGAAATATGTCCCTGAATTTCCCTAACAATGTAGCATAGAAGAAGAAACCCCGAACAGATCCGACCACTATGATCGTACATTAGCCTCCCTCTCCCATGTCTCGTACTATACTAACCTATGGTTCCATAGCACTCATACCAGAGGAACAGACAGGGCATAGAGAACCTTCATACTTTGATAAAAAAATCCGGATAGGATGCTCGTCGATCGATGCATCCACTTCCAACTCAACCTCCTTGGTTTGGAAGACATGAGACGAGTCTGAGAAGTAATGTCAGAGCTGAGAAACGTGGAAAACGTCATGCAAATCTTGGTACCTCTGAGGTAACTACAACCGATATTCAATCATTCTATCTCTCTACAACACCTCAAATGTTACAACGTACCTCGGCGAAAGCTTACCCAGTCTCCTAATCCTTCTGTTTCCCAACCTCGGTTTGACACACAGGAAAACCTAATCCCCAACCTCGAACTCCGGAGGTCATCTTCGCTGATCAGCATAAGACTTCTATTGAGATTATGCAGTAGCCATACCCTTCCGAATCGACTCTATCTTATTTGTGTCCTCCTAGACAAGACGAGTTCACAGCATAGCTGCCTCTCCTGCCTCCATCCAACATAAGGGTGATCGGCATGGCCTACCATACGAAGCCTCATAAGGTGCCATCTGAATAGTTTCTTGAAAACTATTATTGTAGGCAAACTCCAAAAGAGGTATATGAATCTCCAAAGAACCTCCAAAATCTAGGATGCATGCTCGAAGCATGTCCTCAAGCACTTAAATCGTAGGCTCATACTGGCCGTCTTTTTGGGGGTTGTAAGCTATACTCAAAAGTACCTGTGTACCCAACACTTTCTGTAGCCCCTACCAGACCCGAGAAGTAAAACGTGCATCCCTATCTAAAAAAATGGAGTGTGTAACCCCGTGTAGATGTACAATCTCTTGGATGTAAAATTTTCCCAACTCATCAACACTGAAGGTCTCCTTGATCGGCAATAAGTGAGAAACCTTCGCAAGTCTATAAATGACAACCCAAACTGCATCATTCTCTCAAGGCGACCTCGGTAAACCTATCACGAAATCCATCATGATGTCATTCCACTTCTACACGGGAATGGTTAACTGCTGTAAAAGCCTTTCTGGTCATTGATGCTCTGCCTTCACCTGCTGACAGGTGGAACACCTCATAAAGAAACCATCAACATCCCTCTTCACACCTGGCCACCAATAATGACATTGTAAATCATGATAAATTTTGGTGACACCGGGATGAAATTCACAAACTGAGGAATGAAAGTCCTGCATTACCTCATCACGAATGTATGATCACAACCATATGCGCCCTTAGAAATGCAAGATCTCATCCTCACCTGTGGTCCATCCAGGAAAAGGGTCCTCTCCACACACACTTTCCCATAGGACTAGGCCTCTAGAATCTGATAGCTGCCTCATTCGAACTCGATCAAGAAAATTAGATGTAATAGCTACATAAGAAAGAAACGGCTGCCCATGTCTATCATGCAACTCCAAATGCATCTCAAAGAATAGTGTCACAAGCTGCCTCTCACTGCTGGCCTCTTGAACTGCATGTATCTGAGTCCTCATACTCAGTGCATCAGCCAGAGCGTTGCCCTTCCCAGGCGTATAGGCAAAATCAAAGTCAAAATACTGAAGGTACTCAACCCACATTCACTGTCTCAAATTCAAGTCACAATGAGTGAATATGTACTTGAGACTTTTGTGGTTGGTGTAAACCAAAAAATTCTCCCCCAGTAAATAACGTCTCCAATAGTGTAAGGCATGAAAAACTGTAGCCAACTCAAGATCCTGCATTGGGTAATTCCTCTCATGTGGCCTCAACTACCAAGACCCGTATGCTATGACTCCTTATCCTTACATAAGCACAGCTCCCAGCCCAATACCTGATGCATCAGAGTACACAGTATAGCTCTTGATCGGCTATAGAAATACTAGTATCGGTGTTAAAGTCAGTCTCCCTTTAAGCTCCTGAAAGGATGACTCACAAGAATCAGACCACAAGAACTTCAAACCCTTCATAGTCAAACTCGTCAGCGGTGCTTCTAAGTGTGAGAAGTCCTGTATGAAATGTTTGTAGTATCCAACTAGACCTAGAAAACTCTGTACCTCAAAGACATTCTTTGGCTGCTCCTAAGAAACTACTGCTCTCACTTTCTATGGGTCTGTTGATATTCCTGTATCTGAGATAACATGACCCAAGGAGTGAATCTAGTCCATCCAAAAGTGGCACTTTGAGATATTATCATATAACTGATTCTCTCTTTGTTTACTCTAAATGGTATCAAGATGGGTAGCATAGTCATGTCGAGTGTGAGAGTACACCTAGATATCATCCATAAAGACTACCATGATAGAATCTAAGTATTGATGGAAAACTTGGTTCATCAATTCCATGAAAACTGCATGTGCATTCGTGAGACCGAACGACATAACCACTTACATGTACACACCATACCTACTCCAAAAGGTTATAAGAGTTATATTAGATGTTTTAATGCACAACTGATGGTAATCGGACCTCAATTCAATCTCCAAGAACACCCAGGCTCCTCAAAGCTGATCAAAGAGATCATCAATCCTTAGCAATGGATATTGGTTATTTACCGTCAATTGGTTTAGCTTCCGATAATCCACATAAATCCAGGGAGTATCATCCACCTTCTTTGCAAATAGGACATGCGAACCCCAAGGAGAGGTACTGATTTATATAAAACCCTTTTCCTGTAACTCCTCCAACTACTTATTGAGCTTCTATAACTCTAATGTAAGC